>CM065182.1:20254214-21454214 GCA_033026295.1 Channa striata | reverse complement strand
AAGTAAATATTTGCCCGTCAAACCACCGTATGTCCTTTGTCATGCGAAGCGTAAAAAGTCACTGTAAGAGAACATCCAGTCCCAGAGGCTCTGTGGTCCTGCCCCAGTTCAACATGCAAATCGATGACATAGATTTTCCTCAGGCAGGAATGTGTTGATACAGTTACCTCCTGTAGTACTGATGGAGCACAGGACATTTGAGTAGAAGCTCAATAGACATATATTGTGTCACTTTGAATATTTTGGGTTATGCTGTCATCTGCTTCAAGAGGCAGTATCAAAGGAGGGCTGGTTTTACAAAAACAGAGGTGGCAGTGGTTGGTGGGGATAAAGGAGAGTGAAGTTCTGATGACATTTCATTGTGCGACCAACCACTGGGGGTTTCTTTGTCTGGGTGATCAGACATAACGTTGCAATTAAGGAAACCAAAGAGACTCAGAAAGGGAAGTTACAAGGTGCAAACCATTGGAAGAAGTCAGCCGAAGAAGGCAGTTATAGCTAACTTGTCTCATTCCAACCCTATTCAGAAACCTCTCCCTTGAGCTACAAGTGGTTCAAGTAGCACTTGATGTATATCAGTTGGAGTCTCCTTAATGTCCGAAAGCTACAGTATGAAAGTTCAAATATGTTCTTTTTAGTAGAGGCAGCACTTGAGGCACTGCAGAGATATTTTTGAGTGAGACCGTTTTAACCAATCAGAGAGGGTGAATCTCTGTGTCACATGTGGATGTGAAAGGGTACAACACAAGTAGACTATCTCTGAGAAGCAACAGTGACAGGCACTTAAGTAACCGGGCTACTCAGAGAAGTCGGCTCTCTCGGGGAACGGTGTTGACATGCACTTAAGAAACCAGGTTGCTGGAAATACATGCGCCAGACGAGTAATCTGATTTCTCCTGCACCTCTGCCTTATGTTGGAAGTCTGACTCACAGTTTTTAACTGTATAGTGATGGAAAACACAGCTTTCTAACTTTTCTTTTGAGTGTGTGTGTGTGTCGCATAGGGTAGAAAAGGGAAAAGAAGAGGAGACACACACAGCTGATCCATCCACAACGGGAACTGTCAGAATTTAAAACATCCATGGGGAAAAGTGACTTATTTAGATTTGTTTCGCTTACATTTTCTCTGTGACTTTAGGCACTTCGACTTTGTTTTAAAAATGAGGCGGCATTGCCCTGTTAATGATCTCTCCTTTTATGTATTCATTCACTCAGCCTCATGTTCCTGTCTGCAGCTTTTAGTTACACACATGCACAGTTGGAGAAAGATGATTTGAAATCTGGCTACATGTATACATGGCAGTGAAACGCGGTGTTGCCGAAAGAAATTGAACCGCCGGAATCGTGTTTCTCTAATCCCTGACCCAATTAGCCGAATCCGGATTTCCCGTTTACATGACATTTAATATATTCTTTGGAAAGCTAATTTCTTAAGTCCATGTAAACGCAGTCAGTATTTGACCCTCTGGGTGGTTTTCAGTCCCATACTACACGTAGTTTCATTCCCAAGATTTAATTTTGGTGCTTTCACAGTGCAAAAAAGCACAACAATACAAAAGGGCATGTTTGCCATTTTTGGTTTAAAGACAAGTTTCATTGAGTTACAGGTCATGCTACTAAAACCAAGGTGCTGACAGCTTTGTAAAATGAACATTGGAGATGTGTTTTAGGTTGGCGGAACTAGGCAAATACATCTTATAGTAAGGCCAGCTCAACGCATTGATGGCGGGGCCTGTATAAAGTGCTTTGCAGAGCTTCGTTTATAGATGAGAAGAACGAGAAGTCCTGCAACAGATGGCGTGGTCCCCTCAGAGCCCTGATCTCAGGGTTTTCTGTCTCTTCATGTAATCCCAGACTGAATCCATGGTGCTAAGAGCCTGAATACACAGAACAACTGTGGCAAGAACAATCTATTTGCCAAGCAGCTTGAAAAACTGTGCGCCGAGGAGAATCAGTGCAGTTTAAAATCTCTTGGTGGCTCCATCAATAACATAAATTTAATTTACTCATGGAATTATTTTTGAGCCTCATGTACAGACTCTTCCTAACACTCATGAGCAAGGAACTCATGGACTTTTATGGTCGTGTTCTATGCGTGAGCGTCTGTATGTTCAACCCTAAATGTAAACACCATGGTATGAGTGTTGCCAGCTCGGAGAGTTATGCTCAGTTTGGGCATGTCAAATGAATATCTGCACATTCATACATGGTTGTGAAAAGAGCTTAAGGCTGAGTGTTAAGTCAATGCTTTTCTTTTTCTCCTTGGTGGAAAACAAAGCCCTTGACACGCGATGACTGAGTGAACATTTCTCTCGCCCCACAGTTAAATCATTTTCCGGCAGACATAGAGTGCACTCTCATTTGTATTCTGTGCTGTGGACATCTATCATCAAATAACTGATGCTAACACTGAAAAAGCGAAAAGTCAACGAAGAATTTGGAGCAGACAGAGCTGATCAAAATCTTGGTTCACTCCCTGAACTGGACTGGTGCAGGGAGGGAAGCATATGTTGCAGCACAGTTATTTGCATAGATCTATCACCAGTTGTCCCTTTTGATTACAGCAGATAAGGACTCCTGCTGTTTACTCATTTGAAGGAAGGATATTTTAATTTGAGACAGATTTGAAGGCTTTTTTTAGGCATTTACATGAGTAGACGTGGGATGGTAAAACCTGCAGATTGTGAGTAATCAAATATCATGTTATTTGCAATGATTATTTAATAGTGTGTATGAGTTAGGTAAGAATGCACAGATTTATTCATTAACCAACAACACAACCAGGGCGTAAATGTCATGAATTTTCAGTGAAACTTTCTATGTCTTCATCTGGTTTGTGGGGCAAAGTTTGCCAATCGTTTCCTTAGCCTCATTAGCATGAATTATTAAAGTAGCGGGTAAAGCCGGCTACAATCAGAGGACACACACTGGATCCAGAGGCAAATGCCAATGATGCACGATCAGCTCATATTTCTACTGATTAAATTTTAATCACAAATACTTCTTACAGAAATGCCAACAAAATGTTCATGTCAGTGACTTTTGTTATTTTAACAATAAAGCTGACAGATGTGGAAAAATGCTCTTTTTAGAAAGTAAGAGTGAAGTGTGTTTAAGAATTTTAAGAGGGTTTCTGTAGCAAAATGACTTTCAATAAGTAATTATGACAGTGTGTTTATTCAAGGTTTAAGCCTCGGGAGGACTGCCAACAACCACACTGGTTATGAAGAACTAAGAGAAAGAGTCATGAAATATTAAAGTAGTAAAGTAGGTATTTACTTATAAGCAGGTATTTACTTACGCCTGCCTGTTTGTGTGTTTGTGTGTTTGTGTGTTTGGCCTCACCACTTTCCACCTCCAGCAGGGCTTTAGTCAGGATGCTGCCCGCCACGCTGATGGCCTGGCAGATGTAATATCCAGAGTCTTCAACTTGGACATCAGTGATGGTCAGCTCACCGCTAAGCGACACAGAAAAACGACCTGACTGTGACGGCTCCTGAATGGGGAACAGCAAGATCTGAAAAAAAAAAAAAAAAAATCACGCAAACTGACTTTTATAGTTTCATCATCGTTGCTCATAATACTGAGCCACACGTTTGTTTGTTTAGTTTTCTCAGAAGAAACAGTAAATATAATGAGGGCTAATGGTTGAAGGATCTTACTCCAACCCCCACGCCGTCAAGATCGACCTGTTAGATCCAGTTGTTCACTGTTAAATTCGGCAGTGATACATTACTGTTTTACATGTTCATCTGAAGCAATTTATACCCAGTCGTGTACATTTTTTTCACTGCTTTTCACTTTAAATACAATGTAATGTCAACAAATGTGCTTTATACTCTCCAGCGTGTATCTCTGATCTTGTCTTCGTTCTTCTTCCATTTGTCTGTTTGAAATAACTCTGTATTTCCGGAGAGACAGCCACTGTTCCCAACATGCTACCCACATAGTTCCTCTCCTCCTCTTCCTCCATGTTTTCTCCTCTTTATCGCTCTCCTCCAACCTTGTTCTCCTTCTCCCACACACATTCTCCAGGCCTCCTCCAATCTCACCCCCTTCACCCCCCCACCCCCTCTAATCTGTACCTGGGAGCTACACTACAGGCACCCACACACTCTCATCAGGCCTTTCAGCACATTCCAACAGGCTGCAATGCTTATCTTTGCTCGCCTATCACTCTCACACACACACACACACACTAAAGACACACAGGCCTGTGTAGGCTCACACTTTGGTGAATAACACTCTGTGTGGATGGGAAAATGTGGTGTGTATGAATGTGTGGATGTGTGTGTGAGTCACCCTGGCACTAAACTACAGCACACAGTGATAAGAGCAAAAGATGAGAGTAAAGAACATGACAGGGAGAAGAGATGCACGTTCTTTTTAAGAGCGTGTATCAGAGCGGCACATATGCAAACTGTCTTAAATTAGCATAAGGATATTTTACAAAGAACCATTTAGCATTAAATAAACAGTGATAAATCCCAGATTAGACATTTAAAAAAAGAAGAAGACAATTGGCTACAAATAACAAGAAAGCTAAATTCCGTTCATCTGTTGCGTGGTTCTGCAACAGAAGCCAAGCTGAACCTGTTATTCCATGACCTTTGTGTATTTTTAAGCTTTTGGGAAAAAAATCTATTTTGGTAACAGCCTTCACGTCAAGGACTGGAATACCACTCACACAATGTATTACATGAAGAATGTAACTGCTTCAAACTATGCTTGTGGCATACATCTGGAATTTTGGTTCTTTGAAGCTGGTTTTAAGTTGTCATAGCAACAAGTCCTTATGCACAGGCTTTGTGACCATTAGCTCAAAATACGGATGCTGGGTGATTTCACTCCTTCTTCATGCACCTGCAGTCATCACCTTCCGAATTTCATTTTTGCCTTCATTTAAGACACTTTATGTAGGATAAATGTATCCAGCGTTACAAAATTCAATCTTCAAACTGCTTTCTAAGAACAAACGTAACTGGGTGGGAATTGACAGGATTATTTTGGCCTGACATCAGTTAGGTCACCCATGTAGAACACCTTTCTTTTCTGTTGTCATTGTGAGAATCAGATTAAGACACGACCGGCCAGAGACACCACCACCACCATCTAATCCAATGTTGGATGGGATACATGGATGGATTTATTCAGCAATGTCTTGAGTTTTGGCCTATTTGCAAACCAACTTCCTTGCCCACGGCTTTACTGGTGCAATTTTTCTGCGTGATTGTTTTGCACTAAGCATTAACTTGCCCCACCACTGGGCTCTAATGCCTACACTGCCAAGCACAAACTGACTGATAGATGTCTCAGAGAGCAGACGTTGTTTCAGTGCTGACTTTAATACACAACAAAGGACATTTCTTACCTGGCTGCCTTCTTTCTGCCAGAAGACGGCTGGTGGAGGATTTCCTTTGGTTCCACAGAGGAAGGTTACCGTGCGGCCTGGAGCTGTGATCTGGTCCCGTGGCCTAACCACAATCTGAGGAGGCACTGTCACACAGAGAACAGAGAAGAGTGGCTAGTAGGTCTCAAAAAAGAAATGAAGTTTTTGTGTCATTCTTTGTGTATATGTGTGTGCTGAAGGAGCTGAACACACTGCAGTGAGACTGAGTGAACAAAGTGGAGAAGGACCACCGGTGTGGACAGCAACTCACATACACACTGGAGTTTGTCTCTCACACACTTAGGTGCACACAGAGCTCAAATGCATTCAGATGCATTTCCTCTCACAGACAATAACGTGACCGCCTCAGCACTTCAATCAGCAGGAGGCTTCAAGGACACAATAAAAATAAAATAAATCTGAATACACTGAAGAGGCTTTTATTCCAGACACAGGTAAATTAACATTTCCCAATTACCATAGTTAATGAATGTAGTTCAGTGAGGGGAAGTCAGCTGCCTTGTGGCAGCTGATAACCCCTGATGAATCACCCAGCTGTTCTATTATCAGCTGCTACCTGCTTTCAACCCTCAGTCAGCTATGTTCAAAAAGTCATCAAGTTCAAATGTTTAGTCAAGGTTGCAAACTAATTAGTCTTGATTAAACATTGTTAACATCAGGGGATATTGTGTGAAAATATCATGTGGTGACATGCTGTGCGAAAGAAAAAGCTGAATCAATTGAATTGAATAATTGAATTGAATTGAATCAGACAAAGACACGTTTGATACATATATATATTTTTTATTTTTACATATAGACCTACACTCGATATTTAATAAATCGTGCTTTAAAGTAATTCTGAAACATTATTACCACTGACTGTTAGAGGAAGTACATTCTTTGTGAGGTACTTTAAACTTTGTCTCAAAACAGATAAAAGGGAGACGATACAGACAGTTTAAGCTTTTAAGCCCTTTTACCACTAAATCTGTGTGCCTCTCCATTTTATTTTTAATTCTGCTTCCACTTTTAGCATTTTAGGGACTCACAGGCTCAGGTTTGCAAAGCTGAATGTCACAAATTTTAAAAAAAAAGTGGTCGTGAATAGCATGAATTCACTATGTGGTTGAAATCCAACAGACTGGTGCCTGCGTTCTGGAAAGATAAATCCTCTTTCATTGCTGTAACTAATAACACTGAGCAGGCCATGTGCTGTAGACCCTTTTACCTACTCGACGAAGGTGAGATGATTGTGACAAACTTTATCCATCTACATTCTATACAGAAAGTACAACCCCGTCATTGTGGATCATAAATCCCAGTAAGAAGAGCTAGTTACAGATGCACAATCCATCGGAATGCGGGGCAGAGCTGTAAACGTTGGATTCCATTTTATTTCTGATACCAGCCATCAGAGTGTTTTGTCCAGGGACAGACTCCCATGTGGGCATGAGGAGATGCAGCATTTAGAACATGATTCAGGGTCGCTGTGCAAATAAGAAAAGCTGTGTCAAGGAAGGGTCAGCTATCTTTTAAAAAGGATTTGTAAAGGCCGGCAGTCTTGGGTTTGTAAGTTTCTGTTTCCAGCCTTTCACATCTCTCTTGCATGGATTAAATACTTCTTCTAGTCAAGTCACAGTGTCGTCCCCTGTGTGTAAAAATTCAATCCTGGTTACTATGTAATTTTTAATCCACCAGTCTAATTTTACTAATCTTCACTGTTATTCAATGTGATGCCTGTTGCTTCTTGAGGAGTTTTTTTCTTCAAGGATGGGCCTACAAAACCGATTCTCTGTGACTCTATATTTAGAAATGACAGCTCATACTTGTTACAGATGCCTATTGGTTAAGCAATCATGCACGATGATGAATATTCTATATTTGGCTTTACGGACTATCAAAAGTCAGCCCAGAACTCACAGGAACCTCTATTCAGGTTTTTGGGTCACCTTTGTGATCCTGAGCACAAGGCTAATCAGATATCTTTGAACACAGATGGAGGGCAGGAGGGGAATAGGAGGCTGTCTCACTTTCTCGCTGCTTTTATGTGACACTCATTCCCTTGTGAGTGTGTGTGTGTGTGTGTGTGTGTGTGTGTGTGTGGGTGAAGACACACTCATTCACCACTTTGATTTCTATTGATTGTGCAGCAAGTGACAGCCACCCCCTCCACAGAGGGTGTGTGTGAATACATAATGATGCCCTCCACCAGTTCTAATTGATTGTTCAGTTTCCCACCTGATCACCCGCATCTCTTGCATTCGGTGTCTCAATTAGGACTGAGTGAAACCAAGAAAGCAGAAGGTAGAGTGGGAGTGAAGAGCAAGAATAAATAGGCAAACACTTTGTGTTAAAATCCTGGGCGACGAAACCAATAAAAAATGAAAAGATGCTTGCCGATGTAGAAATATATAAATATGGACAGAAAAGCAAAAACAGGATCACATTATTAAAAAGGGTTCATAAATGTGAAAGGAAGAGGTTACATCTGGAAAGTTGCCCTCTAATTCAGGGCTCAAATAAAACATGACTTTGACCCTTCAAGGTGTCAACCACAAGGAATTACACTTTGAGAAAGGCTTGATGACATTAGTTACATCAGAAAAGCCCAATTTCTCAGCAGTTTAGAGTTTGACTGAAAGCTTCAATGAGAAGAAAATAGTGTGAAAAGCAATAAAAACTCAAAGGTTACGTCAGGAAAAAAAACAGGCCGGCACATAAAGCAGATGAGGACAGCGAAGCACTGCAATTTTCTCTGATATAAAATATTGGTTCAGGGTGTGACAAAGGATTGAGAATCTCGGACTGCATAATCTCTAGCACTGGATTGTCTGCTCCCTATAATCGCTTACCTCAGATTGGCATGCAAACGTAATTTAATGACTGCACGTTCACATTTTCTAGCCCGCCTCTGGAATGACTGGCCCCTTTCCTGCCCTGCTTTACCACGGGCCCCTTCTCCCAGCAGGAGGGGACCCTTGTGTCGGCGGCAGGATAAACCATAATAAACTAAAGGGACTTTGACCAATGTGGGAAAGGTAAGCTTCTGGGATCAAACATCTCGTTTCCTGTTAACCCTAAAGGTCAAAGGCCAAACATGCCCTATTAGAGCATTTCAATCGCCTTTCCACCTCCCAGCTCTTGTAAAGGCTGATGCAAGGCCCGAAATATTAAAGAAATGCAATGTAACACTCTTTTCTTATGTAACACAACTCCAGGCTTGCGTGCATACACATGCGACGAGAAAACAGGAGAAAAGACGCTGTATCAGAACACCACGCCAAGCATGCGTTTTGACTAAAACTCCTCAACGTGTGAACATGGCTTACACCAAGTCGCAACTTTGACCCAAATACAGTGACAGCTAGGAATATTCAGCCTATTAAAATGAAGTTTTTGGTGCGCTACACAGCCATCTTGAGAATAACAATGTTTGATTTGAGGAGGCAAGCCGGCACATCGCCTGAGGCTGTAATAAATAATTAGCAATAATGGGTGCACTCAGTGCGACACTGAGCCTTAGATTTAGGGCAGGGAGAAACATTAGCAACATAACACAGGATTGAAACGGGGAGACAGATTGTCACACAGAGGCTGAAAAATGCATGAAAAAGAATGTGTGGATGTCATTGAATCTACACAAGCTGAACAGCGTGTTGCTTGTACAGATATGTAGTTTGCTGGGTCGCTGTGTTTTTCAGGCAAGGCAGTTTTAAGACACTCCCTGCTTATCAAACACCATGGCACCTTCATTCTCCAGCTGTACGAAACGTATAACAAGCAGTAGAAATGATGGCACATCAAGAGATAACTGCAGGAAACAGTGCGATGGAGGTAAACTGGGGAATATCTAAATAAAGAATGGAACACTTAAGATTGAAATACAAAGGCTCCTGGAGACTACTTTTATATGCTGGATATCGCCAGAGATGGAGAACACAAAACATGGCTAACATGCCAAGAGGGAGGCGAAAATAGACAAGGCCCGCAAGTTAACTTTCCCCGATAAGAACTGTCAGACTGGAGGAGGGAAGATCTGGACAGGAGAGCAAAGGGCCCCATTACTGTGAATCACACACACACAAACACAAAGAGATATTAGTTTTGGGACGAGAATATTTCAGCAAGTAAAGACATTTGACCAGTCAGTTTAGAGTTACGTTGGGGGGATGGTCAAGACTGATGTTTCTGTTGAATTTAGAATTCTGACTTTTACCTTAGAGCGTCCTTCTTTTCCTTTATCTAGTTAGACAAAAAGTTAGTGCTGGGAGTTTGGGGTTGCATGATGTTGGATAAACCCGACATTTCAATACTTTTCTTCGATATATACAATATATATAATATACAAGTATATTGTGGTTTAAAATATTTCACAAATTTTTCACCTAATGAACTGAATATGGATATAGTTAACCATTCTAGAACAACTGGGCTGATGATTGCAGTTAAAAGGGCAGAAACCTGTGTATCCAACAACCTTTAAATCCGGGTTGTTATAGGAGAAAATTCTCCTATAACAACCCGACTTCTCTAATACCTGTAGGGCAAAGGTGGCTCAGTGGCGGTTACGCCCCTAAATGAGTAACACTAAGACTGTTGGGGTGAAGTACAGTTACGGCTCTGCAGTAGAAAAGCCCTAATATTTCATAACAAGATTAAGCATTTTACATGTCGAACAGGAATGCTGATCCCAGCGTAATTTGGGTTCATCTTCATCGTAAACCAAGTCAAACAAACATTTCGAAAGCAGCTCGGCTTTTCAACACACTGTGCTCTCACTCAGATCACAGTGATCTGTTCCACTGCTGTTGGATGAACATGGCGTGTTGCTCAAAGACACAGCAAAGGAAAACATGGCGCTTACAACCAAAGCATCTTACCTCCCCCTGCTCCCCCCAAACCCACACACTTGACATGTGAATTGCACCAACATACTGAAGCTATCAGACACAGGGGAACAAACACACACACACACACACACAAACAGACACAGGCACAGCAAGAGTTCCTGAGGGGCCTGGATGTGACAGGCAGCTGTCACAGTCCGACACTGAAGCCGACAGCGTGTTTCACACACGTACGCTTGAGTAAACACACTCTCACGCTGCTGCTGCTGCTACTGCTTTACCCTTTCATTTAATACTCTCTCTCTCTCACTCTCTCCCTCAGCCTAACTCTCACTCTGTTTCCATTCTCGAATAATGATTGAAGGGGAGGTTATTTCCTGGGCGTAATGTTTTATAGCTGGATCATAACTAATCTATGCTATTATTGAATTAGGAGTTAAACCTTTGTGCCAAAAATTCTGGCCTACTTATCCAATGTCAATATATGAATTTGAGGGCTGGTACAGCTTTCATTGGAGAAGCACACTAAGAGAAAGAAGCACGCCAGGTGGATCAATGTAACTAAATATGAACTAAACTCATCTCCTTTCTTTTTATAACGACTTACTTTTTTATTCCTTCCTCATCGCTGCCCCTTCATTTCCCATTGCTGGCTGCTTGGTCAGTTGGCTGGATGGTTGATTCAAGTTTACTCAAGTACGTATGAAATCCAGAACAAATAGGTGTCTCATTTTCCACCTTGGTTGCCCCTACTATACTTCTTTGATGTTGGCTGCGTCTATGATCTGAGTCCCGAGTTCACCACTGTGCTATGAAGCTGAAAATGATCTGCAAAGATCAAGTTGTATGACAAAACAACGTTTTGGGTATGAAACTGGGTATGAAAAGAAACCCTAGAAGTCTGGTAAATGTGTCGCATTTCGACCAAAATAATATTTGATTTGGAAAATGGGATACTTTGGAAGGAATCTATAAAGGCGGGAATCTGGCATTAAATTAGTACAAACCAGACCCAGTGATTGGGCACATCAGCTCATGTGGCCTCCTCTGCTGTGAAGGGATTGCTGCGCCCCAGTGTAATTGCAGCGCCTGAGTTCCGTCCTCCTCAGGACGACCTGACCTGTATCAACAATGCCTGTTGAATTCGCCACAGTTCCTGTAGTAGCAGCAATCCGATCTATCCGATTTGGCAAATTTGCTGTTCTGTTTCTACGGTTGGGCCTCAATCAAGGCCATTCCTGTGACTCCTGTTACAACGACTTTGTTATAATACGTTTCTTTTTTGCTTTTACACAGAAGGTGTAAAGGAAAATCCACAGTACAAAGGATTCACAGTTTTTGCTTTTTATACACAACATGGATTTTAACTTCCAGGGGTCTGCATAAATAAAAATATAAAGCATTTAACTTTTACAACTGGCCACCAACCCTAAGATTTGTAAATGACCACTATATGCCTGAGCCACAAGATGTAACTACTAGTTAAAATGGGTGAGGATTGGCCTGTTCACACACACTGGTCATTTGACTCTCTGCTACAGAGAACTGCTTCTCTAATAGATGCAGGTCTGCCGGGATCCTCTGCTTGTGTGTCATAGCTTAATATGGTTATTTCATCCGTCTCTAATGGCCCTGCCTACGCATATGATCAACTGACTAAAAGGACCAAAAGGACAGAAATGAATGCTAAAATAAGGTCAAAAATGTACACTGAGGTGTCACAGACACACACACACACCTCCGCCACTACTCCACTTGTTGTAGTGCCTTTTTGCTATTTTTCATTTTTGTGAAACTAGAATAAGAAACCATTTGACAGACAATTCCTGCAGGCACTTGGGAGAAATTGCAACTCTTTTTCTCAATTACATGTTTATCTTTGAGGAATGCCAACGGAAAGCTCACACACTGGCGTAAATACAGTAGCAAAGAAACAATGTTTTCACTTTCATGCTAAAAATGTGTACTTTTGTGGCTTCGGTATTTTTCTATTTTCAACGCACAAAAGAAAAATTGCCTTTTTCATTCTCAGCCTTTTTTTTATTTTATCCCTAGCGTTACATCAATACACATGGTAACGATATCATGGCTTAGCAGCTTTGGTGTGACATGATGAGTTTATCAGCTTCAAACCACAGCTTCACTGAGGAAAGAAACACAATGAAACAACAGTACAGAAGCCGTTCAGAGCTAAATTAAAGCTCTGTGGTATTAATGGAAGCATGTTCTTTGTCATAATGGAAACTCGAGGTCTAATGGAAAATAAAAGTCCACTCTCAGTCAGACATATTTTAAATACTAATTGTGGTCTATTCAAAATGGCAGAAAAGCGGCAATGATAGTGCGTTACACTTCCAACATGACAACATTAAAGTCTTTATCTTGTGTTAAGTCTCTCTCTCCTTCACTCACACGCACACACATGCAGTAAGTGCATGCAAAGATGGGATGAAATGGAATACTTACTGGATGGGCCGACTGCAATGGAGTGGTGCAAAAAAAATGGGTGGTTGGAAAAGAAAAGAGGAAAAGAAAGATGAATGAGAATGCGATGATGAGCTCATGATGAACGGTGATATTGGATGAAATATTTGAACAAGACAGAGTGAAACTTCAGGGCACCGCAACCTCACAGGTCGATGTAAAATGGATAATGACATGAATTAAAATGTGAAGAGAGTGAAGTAGAACTGGCTACTATTTAAATAAAGGAGAAGCAGTGAAGCAGTAGCAGGAGTAATGATGGACTGAATTTGGATTACAGGTGAGGATAAGTGTAGGACAAGCAGTTGTGTACTGATTGATCTGTGGTTTTCTACAATACATTTACATCTGTGTGTGTGTGTGTGTGTGTGTATCATCCTTAATACTGCAGCTGCATCCACCAACCTACAATCTATTTCCATTTGCCTAACAGCTGTTGTTGGGAATGACTGCTTCATTCTGCTGCAACATTCTATTAGTAGAGTGGGTTTATTCATGCACGTGTGTGTGTGTGTGTGTGCGCGTTCTCCTGCACCAACAAATACCCTGTGTCTTGTCTGTCAGTGCCTGTGTATGGATATATAGTATGTGAGCCTACATGTGTTGACAGATGTCAGAAGTGTCATCACAGACCGGAGGGCCCGCTCACAGAATCAACTGTTACTGAGTAAAACTTTAAGTATTCCCTTTTATCATCACAAAAGACAGATTTCTCATCCGAGTGCCTCTCTTCAAGGGACTGACTTTATTCTAATGCAATTTCAATGCTTTTTGATCTTGTTCTCTCTCCAGAGGGATGACGAGACGAGACTTGAAAAAGAACTTAAAATCCATTTTTCACTTTTTCCTCTCTTATAGTTTCAGTTAACAGCATGTTAGGGGAGTCATAACCAGCTACAGAGTCAGTCTGTCTGGCTGTCTACTCTACTTCTTTTGCCTGCGTCTTATTGGCTTATCTTTCTGTACATACATTTTGGACATTTAATAATAGCATTGCACATCGTTATCAAGTCCGGTATTTTCACAGACTGAGAAACTGAGAAACAAACTGAAGAAATTGACTTGATTGCATATTTTCAACAAAAGCAACCAAACAGAAATCATCAAAAGAAAGAACATTAAATCAGACCACATGCTGCTTGATGACATGCGGGCATTGAATGATGTATCATAGCAAAACTGCCCATCTGTGCAAATTATACTCATGTATTCAGTGTTGAAAGCCCTTTTTTTTATCAATACATACAGATTCCGCCAATGGAAAACTACTACTTTATAAATTATACATACACTATGAAGTTTTTCCTGTGCATGTGTGCTTGTGTTTGTGTGTGTGTAATGAGTAAGGTGGAGTAGCTCAGGTCTTACCATGCACTTGCAGGGTACCCGAAGCCTCAGCTTTGCCCACGCTATTCTCTGACACGCAAGTGTAAGTGCCCTCATCCTCAGCTCGCACCTGGGTCAGACGCAGACTGTTGTCAGCACGGATCTCAAATCTGCGAAGAATAGCACCATTTCACACAAAATAAGAATGTCAACTTCAGTTGTTAGTGGATTTTATGTTTTGCTGAAAAATGCATGGTTATCTGGCCCGCTAAACGTCGTACCAGTTGCCATATGGTTTGGTAACTCTTCAGTTGTTGTCTACATATCAACAGACGGTGCGAAAAACAGTAATGTTTATAAGGGTGACAGTCGAGGTTTTTAGACAAGCAGCTGATGTGTTTACTGAACACAGCTGTGGATCCACGTGAAGACAAAGTGAGTTGTCCTGTAAAGCTTTCAACAGCAGACAAAAGAATCTATAGTCTCCCTGTGCAGATCTGAATCCTGCTGACAACAAGGGAACGTTTTACCCTGTTTCCCCCTAACAAATCATTAAAGTTTCATCCAATCAAATCCACAAGGTGTGGGAGGGAGCAGGCGATGGAGTATGACTCACAGTACCACAGTCACACATGGCTGTTTTTATGTATTGACATGGTTGAGCTGAAAGCGCCTTAAAGGCACATGGACAGTTTGACAGCCAGCAGATGTGTTGTTTACTATTTAGATGACTGTGCTTCTTCCAGTTACGAAAACATGCTATTGACAGCTCCTCTCTAAGCTGTGAGGCAAATAATAACTGCACTTGTTACCGGAATGGTAAGTAACACTGTACTCAGCAGTGCATTGTCGGCATGGCGATTCAACACTAACATACAGAACACGAGTGTTTGTTGCATCGCACCTGCCCCGGGGCAACTCTCCTTCCTCTCTCCGCCAGCGGACAGTTGGAGTCGGGTCTCCGTGCACCTCACAGAAAAAGTCCACCGTATCATCTGCCAACACCACCTGGTTCACCGGCTGTTTGGTGAACACTGGCCTCTCTAGGATTAGAAAGTGACAAAAGAATGAAAAGAGAGGATTAAAAACTGCTTGTGGTGCTACTTACTAATTGGAGTTTGACTTTTCAAATGTGTCAGCAATTTATAACACAGTCTTTCATGTATTCAGAAGAGTAGACAAATTTAGTTTGGCCAAATCAGACACAGCTAGTGATGTAAAAGCATTCTGTATCTCTGGTGGTAGTAGGCATGGCGTGGAAAACTGTCCACTGCATTGCACCAGAGCTCACTTTGAGTCTGAATATTTGATGTGGTTTCAACTGAGCCTGAGAGATTTCTTAGCAAACCTTTACCAGAATGACAAAGACCCAGGATCGAAACCCAGACACGTACAAGGGCTGATGATGAACATAGGTAGATTTTTATTCATGTGAACCACATTGAGTTTCCTAATGTATGCAATGTGCTGTGTAAATAAAGTCAGGAAAAAAAGAGAAACACAGGCATAAATAAAGAAGAAATTTGAAAAAAAAAGAGGCTACAACTGCAACAGGATAATGAAATGAAAACACAATAATGCAGTAAAAATAAAAGGTCTAATGGCACTTTATTCCTGGCACAAAAGGCCTAAAAGAAAAAAAAACGTTCAACTCTACTGGAACTAAAAGTACAGATTAGCTTTATGAGCCCGTTGGGATGCTATTTTTTCAGTCCGGCTATGTTTTAAACATGGTTGCAGGTTATTTTAGTGAGTGTGATCTGAATCATCATAACACTATTTCCTGTTATTAAACCCTTGAATTAAGATGTGAAATGAATTTCAAATGAATCTTTTTCTTTCCATCCAATTATTTAATTGTTCTAAATACTGCCATAGGTTGTAATTATCTGCTCAGAGACCTACATGTGTCTGTATATCATCTGCTTAACTGTGGTAGATAATTGTATTGTTTTGCATTATTTAATAGAGACGTAACATAAAAAGATGAAAGAAGCGGTCCAAGCATTGTTCCATGAGAGATTCCACATGCCATAGTCAACATTTTACATAGCTCTGGCCTTCTCAGACCTGAACCAAGTCCTAAAAAAATTGATTTTATGATCAGCAGTGTATAACACATCACTAAGGTTAAGAAAATTAATATGTTACTTGAATTAGTTCTCATTTTATTATTTGCTACTACAAATAAGAGCCGGTTCTGTTTTATAATGATGTCTGCAAGTTTATTGAAAAAACATTCTCATTAATAAAACCTCATTTTATTGACACATTTAGTCAGAAATGATCAAAAGAGATAAGAAGCTAAAAACAACTCAACAATACAAAACAAATATGAAGTTCTTGATGGACTTACTTACATCACAACATTAAGTAACACTAAAATGTCCAGAGAAATAAGCCCTGGAAGCTCTTCACATGATCATAATCAGTTTAAAAACTGTGATAGCCCAGATAAATGAGTGCAGATGTGCACCAACTTCACAGATGGCAGTCATTTTAAATTCAAGGGGAAGTGTCAGGCCATGCATTTTCAGGAGCTATAAGTTGATTAATTAAGCGTTGCACACTGGATATGGATTGCTGCAAATGTGCAGAAGGAACAGCATCTGGGTGGTGGCGAGGTGAAGGGAGTTGGTGGAACAGAAAAAAGAATATCAATTCCTCCCTATCCACTCTGTTATCTGTTTCTGGGATCAATACAGACTTTGAGGACACTTATGCTGCTGCTCTGCTGAGAGCCAAGCACAGAATGAGATAGAAGGAAAGAAGAAAAGATCAAAAGTGCAAAAGGCAGCTAGAAGGGGAACTTTGTCTTCTGTTCCAACAACAAGCGAGGAAAGAGTGTAGCCTGAGAAAAGCAAACAGAGGAAAAAAGGTGGAAACAAACGAACCATACGCGTATTTCGAGCTTCCTGACAGAACTCACTCTGCTCTCTGTGGCTTTACCTTTCTTTTATTCATTTATAAAGCGATGAAATAATCTCTATATGTAGAAGAGTAATCCAGGAATACTGACTCACCAAACACAACTAGTTCAGCAGGATCGCTGTCTTTCTCTCCAACCATGTTGGTTCCAACACACACATACATGCCAGCGTCACTTTTTCTGGTGTTGGAAATCATCAACTTGCCTCCTCGTATCTGAAAATGAGGGGGAAAGAGGGAGACACACACACACACACCAAAAAAAAAAAAAACAAAACACAAATAAAGAGGTAAGGGGGGGAGTGGGAGGAGGATGGTGGTGGTGGGGGAGGACAAATGGAAAGAGGAGGGGGACACGATATTGAAGCATGTTAGTCAAGAGCGAAGACACTTCATCGTTTTCAGTGTGTGTCGTGATAGATGGCTTCTTTGCCATTTCTTACACTGCTTGACAATGGGTCTAGCTCCAGGCCAATCATCACAGAACCATCTTCTACTGCTCAGTTTGTAATAATGGCTGCACTGATTCATTATGATAATGGCATACAGTGTGTGCATATGCATGCATAGCTATACTTCCAAATGGCTTGTTTAATTATTTCTAGAAGGTGAGTTTCTTCTGCAGAATACACTTGAAGAATTTAATAATAAAAAAAAAAATCAATGCTGTTCAAAAGCAATGTTGCTTTTCAATTATGAATAACGGTGGAACTGCAGCGATTCGTAACCAGGTCGTCTCATCATAATCAAAACTTAGCGCCTTCCATCAGTGGGGATACAAACTGACGACCAAGCAGGGGTTAACCATGACCTGGACATGATCACGAGATGCTTGTGCCAAATACTGTGTCACCCAAATACTGCGAGGCAAATGACTTTGCAAGCTGTGGGATATTTCACAAAAGAATTTGAACCGGAAACAGCCAACTTGCTGGTATCTTAAAACTAAATATCGTCAGATTCAAAATACATGTACCGTAAAAATCATCCATTAGCTAGACATTTATATATATTTGAAATAATAAAAATAAATACATAAAAATAAAAAGTGTGTGTGACATATTGTGTCAACTGTGGTGACACCTAAAATGTATAGGGAAACTTGGAGATAGACCTGTCACAATAATTACATTACTGACTTTACGTATGATATATGGACGTGACCTTGTTTTTGTGCCTTAGGCTGAATGCTGTGTGACAGATGCGGATCAGCAAGCTAATCACACAGCTGACTGATTATTTATTTGTAACTCGGACTGGTAGTGTGAGTTGACGTGTCCTCTGTACGTGTTGTAATGTGTGTGCGGCTTTACATTAAAGAGACACCCACATACGGCCGTCTTCTGTCAAAAGTTGCAGATTGAGATGTTCTAACACGATTAATCCTTTTAAATTTCAAAGTATCAGAAAATTGTGGCCAGCAAAAATGCAGAGTGGCTAGTAACTTTATAAAACTACTACCCACAGCTGCTTCAGGGCAAAAACATTAATGTCAATCAATGTTTTTTTTAACCTAGATTAGGTTTGCATTTTAGACATAGACCTGCAATAAAATACAGCCAGCGACTTTCAGATTTGTCCAGTAAGATGAATTCCAGTTGAGTCTGTTATCGGTTATTTTCTTTATTTGTTTAATATAAACTGCACTCTCTAAAAAATGAAAATTTTTTAGAAAATGAACAAAAAAACATTTTAACATTGTGAAGTTGACAATAAAAATCTGAACTAAAAACAAATTCAGAAGGAGTTTTCCATCTTTACAGAAACCAGCAGCCAACTTACAGTGATCCTCTCGTCTCGGTCATTGACGCGGATGTTGTTTCTCTTCCAAGAGATGGTGGGCTCAGGGTGGCCTCTCGGGGGAATACACTCCATGACAGCCGGTTCACCTGCCGCTACCACCACGTCACTTGGTGTCTGGCGGAAGTCATCTCTCAGAACTGGTAAGAAGAGGCACAGTGCAGAGAGACACAATGAGTGGATGATAATGGTGTTTATCTGGCTTTGCAAACTAGTAGTTTTCCAACATTTACTCATATGTATTTTTCTTTTCATAGTAGTGTTTATTGGAGACAAATTAACTTGCATCTCTCACTGATGGGGCAAGGCTACTGATACTTTGTGACTCTTAATTTAACTTGGTAGGCATGTTAGGGTCTTCATTGATTCAGGCTCTTATTCAGTAGCTAACGCACACAAGGGAGATGAATTATTTAACGTGACCGAACCCGACACATAAGTATAAACATACACCACTTGGCAAAAATACACACCTTAAAATCCTTGTTTAAGTGGTGAATCTAATTATGACCAAACAAAAGAGTGCATTTAATAAATCTGCTATACCAACAGCAAGACAATGAATGCAAAAAAAATAACTCCCTCTCATTTTTGTGGATTCTATTCATAAAACAGATATTTCTCCTCAAGTTACCAAATTGAATCCCCTATACTCAAGCCTTTTACCTGAAGGCACTGACTTTATTCTTACTCTATGCAGTCTCTGGAGCTCAGATTACAGGTGTGGAGGAGGGTTTTGTAGTTTAGAAATATGTACTCTCAACTCAAGTCTGCCAGGAAGAGGCCAAAGAAATGCAGGGCTGCAGGCTAGAAGTCTGGCCTTATCCACTCAGGGGATTCACAGTACAAAGGGGACGAACCAATGAGAACATTTCAGCGGCATTCCTTTTTGGCCCAAATGATCCCCACATAAACCACTGTAATGGAACTCAACATCTCCTTTCACTTCACAACCTCTCCTAGGCAATTATTAGGAACCTTACAATGTTGAAAAGCGACTCCATCGAAATTGCACTCGTTGGTTAGCAAAATTATACCCTAAAATATTCCACAAAGTTACTGCTTTACTACTACAGACACTCGGACAACACGGAGTTGGCAGACGATTAATTGATGCAGGACTAATGCATCATGCTGCCTGACGCATGGCTGTCCTAAGTGAGCACAAACATGCAGGGCTGTTGAGATTGTCACATAAGTAAGCAGGAAACAGGCGTTATTTCACCCCAAAGGTGCCAGCATGTCAAAAAATGGCATCCTAATTTACACTGGCAGTTTTTAAAAGACTTTCGAACATCGCTGCTAAAAGGCTGTCAGGTATATCACCCCTCTGTCAAAGCACTGGCTTCTTTAAAAAGCCCCGAATCCCGAGTTGACAGATATTTTTGTCACCTTCAAAGAAAAATAGATTTCAAAGTGCTGTCTTAATATTACATAACACGTAAAACTGACTTGCAGCAGACTTGCAGACTAAGACAAATGAATGGGACCTTATTCCACAAGACATTTCTTCTGTATCTCTGAATTCAACCGAATGACACTATATTTCCAACGTTGCATGTTGAAAAGAAATATTATCACCAGCATCCTTTAAATATATATTTACAAATTCAAAACTAGCTCGTAGTAAGTATAGTATTGATTGAGCAGTTTTAAAAGTGTTTAGACTTTTCTACTCAACGTGCACATAATGAAAGACTCCTTTGGAGCACTTTACTAATATTCATATCAAACAGGAAAGGGCAGGACACTGGACGTTGGTCATCATAAGAGTGTGTAGTTAAATGTTCATTAGAAATTATAAAATTTCTACATGCTACAATTCCTACACAGAAATTTTACCTGAGATAGATGTTCTATTAGTCTTTCTCGTTCTCACTCTATTCAACTGATGAAAATAAAAGACCAGATTCTCTTTAACCTCCTGTACAGCCTAATTTATTGGTCATGTATTTGATTCATTTGATTCAGGTTTTCTTTTCAAATGTTTCTTCAGTGTCACACACAAAAAAAGCCTATTTATTTTTGGCCTTAGATTTAATGGAATATGTGAAAGAGAATCTGTTAGAAATATCGCTGTGCTCCCTCAGTTATGTGGTGCCCTGAGGTGCTAAACCAGCACATACAGTATGATTTGTTACTGCAGTTGAAAATTAAATTGTATAACTTCTGGGTGGGGCGGTCTAAGCTGGTGTCCACTGAACCTAGTGGCTATAAAATACCATTTACCTCAGCCGCTCACATGATTTTATGTTTGTTTGAAGCAGACTTGCATCTGCTTCTGTTTGTTAATAGGTCTCCTCTAGGCATTTTGCCAATATCTGTTAATACCAATACTTCCCAGAATGTGTACAGTAAACGCGTGGCTGTATTTTCCTCTATGTGTGCACCTCTTTGTTCATGGGAGGTTACGCATAAAGAGGTGCATGTGTGTCCATGTTAATGAGAGCAGCACCAATGTCGCTTGTAATGTCACAGGCCAGCGGGGGGGGACCAGTGGCTCATCTGATTAATGGCATGCCGCCTTTAACGACAGCACCGACAGTGCCACAAAATCCGGGTACATTAGCGTTCCCTTAACCATCCATATACAGTATCGGCCCATCCATCTGGCTATATGAACTTGTTGACACTCGGGCGTGTGAGGACATTTCTTTATCTCATACCTGGGCTCGTGCGGAAAATTTGTTGTATCTCAATGTCAGGCTGCACACACACAGCAAAGGCTCATTTCTCTTCTTGTCAAGATAGCGTGGTGTCCTCTTTGAGTAAGGCTCGGCGTGGGTTTGTACGTGAAGAGATAAATCGGCCTGTTGTGTTTGTAATCAAGGTCATAGCAGACAGATATATCCGTGTTTGAAGAGAGAAGAGGATATTTTTCATTTCCTCATTAGCTTACAGGGCCTGCGCTTACCTTAGTCCCGATAAAACACTGATCTACACAATTCACTGTTGGCTCCTGACCCATTATGCTGCCGTCTTTTTTATCTGTGGCTCCTAGAGAGATGAAATTACTACTTCATTGCTCTGGTCAGACTCATATCCTGATGGCCAATTACTTAGCCACAGAGCATGTGGGGCACTCCAAATCCCATTGGCCTCTCCAATCCTAAAATGATATGCCAAACCACACCCCTGACCTTATCTGTACCTGCTGCACACGTTTTCCCCAATCTCTATTCACAGCAGATTACCAAAGCCTGACTAAATTGCTCGGGAACCCGCCCCGTCACGCAAATTGAGGAGGGAATAGAACAGTTCGCTGCACCCCAGGTCTGAATTAGCATGCCGTGGGGTTAAAGGACCGCCTTGATGACCTGTCACACACAATTCTGAGATCACGGCTCCAGGGGCTTCTGATCTTTCCCATTCTAACCTCCACGCTCACTAGATCTGAGCGAAAAGAAGGTCTCTAGAAGTTTATTAGACACTAGCAATTACCCATGAGGCCCTTAGAGGCCCGTATTAGGCAGATGCACTTTGACCTTTTCTTAAAAACCCTTCAACAAAGCCGGAGTAATCCCCACCACTGGGCCTGAACACTGTGCTTTCATCAGAGCACAGACACAATTCCAGACACAAGGGAATAGACCACAAGTGTATGTATTTCAAATATAGACTGGAAATGAAACCGTGGAAACTGTAATCTAAACTTTAAAAGTATAACAGTCTTCACCTGCTCTAGAGTGTGGTGATATGAATAAAGTCTCTATAATATCAGTAGATCATTTCTGAGGAGTTTTTTACTTTAAAACTTAAAGTTGTGGATATTTTTGTGTCAGTGTGAGATTTACAAAATTTTTGCATGAATGTATTGGAGTTGCTTGATAAAATGTGTTGGGTACTTTTCATGATGTTAGCCAAATCTTCATCACTTCATTTCACAGTCATGTACTGTTTATCACAAAACAAATATCTTGGAAGAGGATTTTATCTCCTTTACACAAGCACATGTAAGTCTTGATTTCTGCCAATCTGTCTTTTTACACAGTGACATCTGCATGTAGCATTTATGAGTTTACGCAAATTCTAAATTACACTGAGGCATTACATATCTGCTCTATGCCAAAATGCTTTCTTTTATGAAAGTAATATGTATTTTTGAGCTCGAGACATCTTGCAAAGTATCAGGACCCTGCTGTATAACAGGGCATCATTTTGAGCATTTCATAGGACATAAAAAAAAAACACCTTTGGGGCGAGCTGGGGCTCACTTTTAATTAAATTGCTTTATCGCTGTTATTATGAAGGAGTGTGCATATGTATGTGTGTGTGAGCATGTGTGTGTGTGTGTGACAGAACCCCCTTAAGAATAAATATTCAGATGGCAGAGAGAGAATGACAGATAGTCCCTAGGCTGTTAGAGCAAAGAGAGGGATGGGAGGGGAATCAAGGAAAGCATCCTCTGTTTGGGGGGGATTGAGCTGGTCATCTGTCAATCCGTCAGCTTACATCTTGTCCAGGCATGAAGCAATCTGCTCTCGTGTGAACACACACACGTCAAATCACACTGACGATTTTTGCACTTTCCCCGAAGTACATATATCCTCCTTATCCATTTATAAAGCTGAGTTGCACACACACATACGTGACTTCTTTGTTCTCTATATATGTGTAGCCTGTTTCCCAAGGCAATATCTGTTCAGACCCTTATTCCCCACAGGCGGTTGCCATCAGAAGCCACCTTCCATCCACCACTCTCATTATCCAGAGAGGATCCCCTCCGATCCCTATCAACGGCTATACCATGATGAAATGGTCCACACAGGATATTGGGGTGTGTTTGTGTGTGTGTGTGTGTGGGGGTGTGGGTGTGTCTGTGGTGATGGGAGCATCTGGAGAGGATAGAGGGGAGGTGGGGGTCTCACAGTTGGAGACAGATGTCCGTGTTGCAACGAAGCACCCACGATACACCCCACCCAATACAAACACAGACACTTACACTGTCTGCGTCCAACAAGATACAGGTCGACTTGGGATTATAACATATTGGTTTTACTATAACTGTGAACATTCTCAATGAACAGTCTTACCAACTGTTTCTGACAGCTGACCTAAACGTTCGACCCCTAAAAAACAACTTAGTTTAAAGTGTAATTTTTTTTTTTTTTTTTTTTGGTTTAGCCTCTTACAGCCTTGAGTAAAAGACATAACACGGTTAAGCTCCCTGGAAACGCTGAAATGGCCAGCAGCGAAATTGAACCAGTGCTACAGTTAAATGAATGGGAATCAGAGGGCTTTTCAATTATTAGTCCAGAAGGGTCACCTTCTCCGCCCAGGCGTGACTGCTTACTCTGACCTTCAAGCACACTGTCAGATGCTTACACACACACACACAACCTTTTCATCTGCGTCCAGTGCCGTTTTCCCCACAAATCTACTCTCTCCACTTTCTTTTGTTCCTCAGTGTGTCAGCTGGCTTACCCATTTAGACCAATGCCGCTGCAGTTTAGTCCTGTCAGCCGCGTTCATTTAGTAGAAACAACAGCTGCACCCAACCCCACCCAGAATCCTTCCACCCAACCTGCCACCAAATCTGGGCTGATGGTCAAAAAGCAGCTTGTTCAACTAGCCATGATAAAGTATTGCCGTATGTGATTACCAAGGAGATCCTACATTCAAATAAAACCAATTTGAATTATCAGTTTGATGGAGCACCGGTATGTTTGGCAAATTAATTCTGGTCAGAAGTTGAGAGACAATCTCTGCAGTGCAAATTAACATTGTGTGGCAGCCTTGGTATTTCTCACAGCAAACCTCAGGGAAACCAATTACTAGCCACTGGGCTCAGATAACAGTGAAATGAAATCCACAAGTCAATGTGATGCATTACAAGCTGATTATAAGGCTGTTATTTGCATAGATAAACCTCCTCTTACAACATAATAATCAGGCCAACCAAAGAAAATTACACTTAATTTAATAACCATGACAAGCTTTGATGCTGTTTACAATGCCTTAAAATGTTTTATCAGCATTGATACAAGTAAAATGCCGCCCCAAAGTGAATTAAGCCATCGCATATGAGAAACCACCATCACACCCCCATCTTCAGCACTGCAAAATAGATGAAGCTGCGTGTCAAAGTGCAACATTTTATGTTTTTTAAGCTCTCATAAATGGGCAGGCCAGGGCCCCAGTGATGTGTAGGAGAGGGGGGTTGGGTGAGGGTGGAAGAGCTCTGAGAAGGGGGTAATATTTGGCCATGTAATAATGACCGTGGGCCCAACGTGCAGCAGTGCCACGGCACAGAACACACTCATTAGGAAAGGAGGATGCTAGAGGTGGGGGCCGGCTCTGTGTGGGTGTGTGGAGATGGGGGTGTGTGCATGTGGACAGAGTGCTGTTGGTGGATGATTCTGCAAAGTCTGTGCAGTCTGTATCATTGCGTACTCAGTAATGGCGCCATCTCAAACTGCTACACTGTAAAGGAAATCAGTTCAGTTCAGACTGTTTTTGGGGAATATCATTTAAAGCACAATGCAGCTGGACCTACACTGGACATACATTTTGTCTCACTAGTTTTGTACGGGTCTGTCAAGTCCAACAGTGAACTATACTTTAAATCAAAACCTGTCACATGGATATACACAGTGGGACTCCTGCTACCTCTTGCACCAAGCATAAATCCTGCTACCAAATAGAAGGAAAATTACTGCATGCATCGTCTGAGAATATTTGGCACATGACTTTATCATGCCCTGAAGAACTGTCTAGTAAAAACAAAAAAAATCTAGGTATGCTAGGCAGCTATTTTACTACTGTTTTACTATTTACCTGTACAAAAATGGGGCAAGGAGTGTAGGACAATTCTCTTACCACTATTTCTTTATGCCCTCTTTATATACAATCAGCTTTAACCGTAGGTTCAGCTACTTCAGCTGAGGCACAGATAAAGACGCAGTTAAAAATCAAATCAAAGCATTTTTAAAATAATTCAGTGATGAGTACATGTATCTATAGATATTTCAAACGCCTTGGCTAACCTTCCAGCTCTCCTGTTGAATTCGCCACCCCTTCACCCCTTCCTTTTCACATGACACGCACACAAACACACTGAAACTGAGCAGAACAAGCCCGAGGCAGGCCAGACCAATTTCATTGGATGAGCCATATTTCAAGTGAAGCGGGGGGCCGTATTAAAATACTACTTGCCAGGCGAAATCTCCTCACGTTGGATCCCCCCTACTCAACTCTTCCCATTAACCTGGAACTGCCGAAAATGCTCCAAGTCTGTGCACAGACACGGCTGGAGCCACACATATGCGTGTCCACACCAACACTCGCACAGACAAACTTCTCCTCATTTGAGTGTAAATCCCTCCAATCTCCTGGCATGAGGAGTGTTCACCTGCGTGTGTCTCCACAGCAGGTTCCCATCCCAATTCTGAGCTGGAGCTGCTGTTCCGGCTGTGCTCACCCACCCAGCAACCTTGAGGTTAATCCACCACAAACCTCCCCTGGCATGCCATGTTGGCCCTGTGTGTGACTGTGTGTGTGTCCATGTGTTGTTCTGCCAATTTTCCATCTATGTGTTTCATCTCTGCAATTGCTGATGGGACTCCCTCAACCCCTGACAACTTGAGGACTAAACTCAGCAGAGTATAGACTCTAAATCTGATTTAAAGTAAAACTGTGGCAGTCCAGCTCTTGTATTTTCTCCCTAGAAAGTAGAAGAATCACACAAGGCTGAACTCAGGTAAAGTTTCTGTTTTGCCCTTAGACCAATTCATACTTTCTGCGTCTAGTCTATATTGTCACATATGAACTGAGTTATTTTTTCACGTACATCAGGAGATGGTCAAGCAGGGAGAAACACTGTTCTGTCTGTGAGGGTAAATACCTTTCAAACCTGTCAGCTCTGCAGACACAAATTTTGGGGCGGCACTTGTCTGTAAATACTGCCCTCATGTCTGGAACACGTCCAAGTTTGCATTCTTAAGTGTAGCATCAACAGTGTGTGTGTTCGTGCATCTATAGCTTGAGCACATGTTCGTCTGAGGGCAAAACAGAAAGTAGAAAGTGGACTTTAGTGCCACGAGCCTCCACCCTCTTGAAGTGTCCTTGGGCAAGACAATGATTTGTCTATTACTGCAGGGTGATGTCATGTCGCTGACCGTGACTTCTGACCTCACAGAGTGGGAAGCAAGAAAAAACAATTTCCTGGCATGGATCGATAATATCACATTATCAAAAAGCTGTATTTATGATGTATTTCTCCCCCTATTTATTGTCTAAATGGGAACCGTTGATAAACAGTGTAGGCTTGTGACCTCTAGAAGGAATGACATATTAAACTGAGTACAGTCAAGCTAAATGGCCACATCAAATGTAACAATGTTGTATTTCATGCTAAGTTGATGGGGTGCAGTTTAAAATAAATGTATGTTTGATAATGAATTTTTAAAATTATTTTAGAAATACTGGGATGCATTAAAATAAAAAATATATATATTGTCCTTTAGGAATGTGCAGACATTCATTCCAAAGGCCTGCAACTCTTTCTCTCCTTTTACAAGAGCACGTTTCTATTACAAACTCTATGTTGTAAATGACAGATATAGCATCCCATACGAAGCTATTCATAAAATATTTAAAGTGTTTGATAAAACTCCATTCAGCTTAAGTGGCCTTCCACTGCTGATAAAGCTGAATAAATTATCAGGTAAAGCCATTCGTGCCTGATTGACAGACTCACACAAACACGGCTTATTGCCTTGTGACAAAAAATAGACCTGTCAACAAAAACACACGCAGATATTTTGGAGTAGATTTTAAAGGCTTTTTTTTTTTTTTTTTTTGCTTAAGTTGGAAATTCTCCATGCCTTTCAAAACAAACAGAGGGAATGGGGAGATGAAACGGCATTTTGATAGGATATGTTTGGCAAAAACAAACCAGTGGAGAGAATCATAGGAAAAAAATCTGGACTGCATGCTGAGAAGGGAGGAGTGGGAGGAGGGAGATTTGCAAACACTCACATGCATGCACACACTTAATCTGATTGTAATTCAAGCAATATGTCCACAAATATGTGATATGGATTATGGGGCGTAGGAGTGGACTGGTCTTCTATAACCAAACACGTACATGGAGAAGACAAACAAATGTGGATGGTGTTTCAGGTTAAACAAAAAGAACCAACCCTGCAGCAATCTATGCATGGCCTTGCTAAGGACAGCCAAAACAACGACCCTTCACATCCACGCCCCATCTGACATCCACACACTTAGCCTACACTGACGACACCCACTCGGGGACCCCGAGGTCCCCCTGCAACAATACCATTGCAGTGATGGTAGAAGCTGCTGTGTGTGGTCAGCTAATAAAGCAATTGTCTGGCCCTGAAAAGAGGATTACTTTAATCTAGTAATGGCCGATGTCGTGCAGCCTTTAGCAGCAGGGTAGGAGGGTCACCGAGAATTGCTGAGAAGCCTATTGTAAAGCAACTGAAGCCCCCCCTTGGCCCCAGTCCTCCTGCCCTATACTGCCCTCAGGTGACCTGCCAGCCCAATCAAGGCTACTGTAGTTCACCCATCTGGAAAACCAAAAACAGTCTTTAACTCGAGCTCAACGAGAAGAAGGTGGACAGAGCCGCCAATAGACAATAGATGGTCCCTCTGCACACACTGACCCACAACCCATTAATTATTGACCACAGCAGTGAGCACCTTAAAGAATTCCATTACAACAATAAGGCTATTCAAGTGAAATTTTAACACAGCCTTCTAATTCAGTTCATCGAGATCACGGCATTGGCGTAAAAACACGGGGCAGTCAGGCAACTAAGCAAAAACAGGAGTAAAGTGCAGAGCATGATTTACCCTCTTAAGTTCTGTTCGTTGTCTCAGCTGTTGTTGCACACACACACTGACATACAGCCCTGCAATGTCGCTTTCGCTGTCTACTTTTCCTGCCTCACAGCAGGATCTGAGAGGTGATGAAGGTGAATCGTCTCTGACATCAGCATCTTCATGTTGGAGACAAACAAGTTGGCCCGTGTCACCTGGCCCCTGTCAATCTCTGTCCACTAATGCAAGTTATGGCTGAAGCCGAAGCGATGCGGCAGTTGTCACTGTCAAACGGACGCAAATGTGTCCACGTAGCTGGAGCAGATGGTCAGGTCGTGTATCCTGCCTCATGCCCAGCACGCGTTTTTACCCTGTTACTGTGCTATGCCTAATCACAGCCCTGCACCGAAAGAAGGGTGGGTAGGAGGCGGAGGAGGTGGTGGCAGAGGGACTGGGGGAGGCAAAAGCAACAGTTTTAATTTTCCACCCTGTCAACAAACTCCAAAAACAGATGGATTTTAGGGAAGAAATCTATTTAGCTCCACTTGAATGATTTAAGTCCCCGTTTGCTGACCTTTTCTAATCCATCGAGGTGGTGGCACTTCTTAAGGAGAAATGAATCTTGTGCAAATACACAAGAGTAGAAATCAATAGGTATTTTCCACAGCTGTTTGCCCTCATATTTACCATTCACAGACAGGTCAAATATACCTAAATCCTCCTGAAATTAGCATTTTCCAACACAAACAGGTTTTTCAAGTCATACCAAAGCCTCAAAGGTGATCACTAATCTCAATAAAGAGTTAAAAGGTTAATTTTAAGCAAAAAAAAAAACTGCAACCAGTCAGGGAGTTAAAACGGTGAGAAACGGTCACAGAGCTGAACAAAGACAAACATGGTGAAAGTGTGTCACGCTTAAACGTTGACATTAGCAATCGAGCAATCTCTGCTGTTAATCATGGTCTTGAGAAGATGCTCCATATACAAGCAGCAGTCACTGATATAGAAGGGGTAGACATAAGCCCCTTATTTATATGCAGAGAGGGAACTGTCAATTAGCAAAATGCTAATTTAACATTTAGCACCAGTGATTTGGAACAGAGTGATACTGTCTGCCACTCCAATATTAATTTTTTTCACCAAGCATTGACAAGTTGCAACATCAGAGTTGAAAATAAGTTGCTTAAACTCCCCCTTGATGGAAACCATATTTTCCATCAAATTAAAATCCACACCTAGGATTTAGCTTGAGGGTGGCAGCAGTGAGAAGCTGTCCAATGACTGGACTGAGTTGCCCAGTCCCTGGAATGAGTTGTTCTGTGAGTAGAATGGTTTGCCAAATAACCAGGATGAGTTTCCAACTCCCATCAATAATTCAACAATATTTAAATTGAGCTGGAATTTAAAAAAAAAAAAGTCTAATGAAACTTAAAGTTTTCCAAACAACACAACGAGTAAATAAATCATTCCAGCTATAATAATATTTCCAGTCACTGCAGTCAAATGCCTAGCTAATGAATAACACAATAGGTAATCCCAAACTGTGCAGTAAAAAAATAATTTGACCAAAATTTCTTCAATGTGCCGCCCAAAACTAATGATTGTTAAACCACCAGATGGAAGCTTCTCAGACAATCACTTTTTTCTGCCTGGTAACAATTGTGGCCACAACAAACATCTCCCTTTGTGGCATTAATGTCCATCCTTTTTATCCAGCCTGTTATGTCGCTCTGATTGTGTTCGATTGATTTGTTTGAACCGTGTATTGATCGCGTCGGCCTCTTGTGCTCACTGTCTGTCAGGAATGATGCGTGAAACGCATCTCGTTGCTCATGTTGTGATGAATTGATGGATTTGAGTTGAGCTATCCCCTTTGCATGTTTGTGCTGCTAATGCCCAACTATCTGCCATTAGTCATCAGTGTTGTTGTCCGCTATTTGCATTATGTTCAGTCTATTTCCCTGCCTGCAACTCATTGCAGTCGCTGTTTGTGCTACTTCCTCCAGTGATTCACTACTGACTGTGTTTTATGATGATGCCCCACCGTGCCCCCTGTGGGTGCCTTCAGACCGACATTAGCAACCCATTAAAAAACACAGGCTCTCCATCCATTTCAGAGAGGCTGATATATTGATGCAGCAGGGGTGGGGGGTGGGGGGGTCTGGTTTAAACATGCATAGCAGTCTGGAAAAAGGTTTACTCCTGTTTGTTGCATTAAACTACAGTGCACGCAAGTACAAATTGTTGTAGATGATTACACTTCACGTAGAAGCAAATGTCTGTCTAAAAGGAGTTGAACTACTGTGGACATCCAAATGCACTTCTCTGGTTGCATTTCTTTTTTACTTAATCTCTATCCTGAAGCAAAACACCCTCCACAAAGCACCATGAGTAGTGTTGCCAGAGGCCTAACGCTGCCCTCAATGAGCCCAAACAGGGGGTCATTTGCATCCTCTAGGACCATATGACTAATGACCCTCAATTAAATACGGTGCTTTGTTAATCAAGGACTTTGTTAATCAAGAGAAATTATTCAGGAAACATTGTTATTATTCACAAAATGATTATTCAGGATTAAAAAAAAATCCCTTTCCCATTGTTTAAGTTACAATTTTTGTAATAAGTGTATATTTCAATCTGTTGTCACTTTCCTTTCCTAATAAAAGAGTTAGTTAGATAATGCATCCATGTGGGAAGATACAGAAATATATATATATATATATATATATATATATAAAACATCAGTTAGCACAGCTCTGATGTGTGTGGCCTTGCCGTGCTTGAGATCTGCAGCTCAGAGAGATAATGGGGCATGATTGGACACAACGGCTGGACTAAGAGCACCCTTAACCCTAACCCCCCTCGCCACCATAGACCTTGTGCTCCACCGTCATTAAGAGATGGGGGGGGTTGATAAGCTCTTCCTCACACCACCTGTTGTCAAAGGCTCTCTCCTCTACCCCAATGCCCCCATCCCCCTCCGCTTTTGTTCCAATGACCCTTTATGATGCACAGCAACACACACGCACACGCTGGTCACTAGTCGTCACACTCTCCTTCAGCATTGCCTAATTAATTCATGGTTATCCTCTAGAGGAAGGTTTTGGCTGGTGGGTCAGACTCAATGACCAGCAGACGGTCGGATCACACAGAGGGGGTTAAGCCAGAATCCCGTGGCCTCACTCCGGCCATCTGATCCCCCTTTTTTTTAAGACCAGAATGGCCACTGGTTCTGTCCTTCACAAGGCTGGGACTTCCAATCCCATTTGTGAGGCATGAACACACCTCAGAGCTCACGCAGACAAACACACACGAACACAGAGACGACAGCTTGTTATCATAAAGCAGCTGAGAATATCACTGCTGAAGGCTTCAGTGTGAGCAGCGATGGTGTTACTGCATCACTTGCTGTTGCCTCAGTGTGCTGAATACAAATACAGCAAACGGATTCATGGGTGGAATCTGATGAAGCACAATGACGCGGACATTCTGATGTCACACATCTCAACTGGCAAACTGCAGGCTTATACAGAGCTGAGCAGGAGATAATTGGGAAATAAAACTTGACAGTAGCAGTCTTGAGAAATGGATCTGAATGGACAAAGTGCTGCAGACAGCTGCTGGAAAACATTGTCATGCTTCTGTGGATGGGCAGGAAGACGTAGATTGAATCTGATTTGTTTTAACAGCCTGTCACGGTGTTAGAAATGCCAATGGTGATTATGATGTTGTTCAAGGACTACAAAATACTATTGTACATTTGTAAATTGACTTGAATTTAATTTTTTTTTTTGCCCATTACTTGCACTTTATTACATTAGTTAGTGCACTACTCTTGTTGCTTTGTATATCTGGGAGGTGTGTAACGTGTAAATTTGCCCATCATGGGATAAATGGAGGATTACTTTACCTTATATCAAGAAAAGAACGCTTACAAATTGGTACCTTAAAAAGTCTGTACCTGTTGCAATTAATTGAAGTTGGCGGACACAAATTATTATGTGATGCCTAAAATCAAAACACGCTTCCGTGTTACATTGAAAATTTATTTCAGTCAACTGCAGCACAGGTCACAGCCTCCCAGCTGCTTGACAGACTTTTAAATCATCTCACGAGTGACAGGTCAAAAGACGAACAGATAAAATCGGCCGCCTCATAACGGCTCAACAGATGATATCAATTCAAATGAGGCCAACAGCTATAACCAAATGCTAATTCAGAGTGGGTTAAAAGCTAAAACTCTTGGTAACAGCTTAAAACAGATTGGTACTAACAGGTTGCAAGATATGAAACAGGAACATGTGAAAAGGAACAGTCCCGGTTTGAAGTGCGCTGATTCCAAAGTAGCCCACAGAGCAAAGGCTGTCATCAGGTTTATTTCGACATCCTCCCACAAGATATTCAGATAACTTAAGACAGGGAAATTATACAGATGTAAACGGAGACTGATAGTAGGTCAACGGCCACTTAGTTGTAGCCTGCAGGTACATGTCTCGATGCACAGATCATTCTGACTGCACTCTGCTGTGTATGACAGCATGCACTGCAGAGCTCCAATCACCATGCATATGGCTGCAGACCACTGGGGTTAATAGCAGGGACAGAGGGCAGCTTTAGGGGAGCATGGACAGCAGAAGGAGGGGGGTTTTAAAAAAGTGGAAGACAGGGGGTGGGCCACTTTATCTTCTTCATCAAGAGCCACCAAAACTACGGTGCTCTCCCACTATAACTACTTCTATACCCCACAAAAACCTTTCACTATTTCCAAATCTATAAACCCTGAAATCCATTTTTTCTGCCCAGGGGTGTCAGTGGTCAAAAAGAGTGTGACAGATGTGTGCGTATGTGAGGAAGTAAGAAAGACAGGAAGAGAAAGGAGGATCCAACTGGTGACAGGGCTGTTCAGCTGTTGCTCCCACTGTGTCTGTGATTACTACGAGTGAGAAAGTCAGCCCAGACTTAAACACACACAGGCACATCCAGATTCACACAAAGGCCGAGGAAGACAGGAGCCTCGTCACATCACCTGTTCACGCCCCAAATTCCACAAGGCAGCTGCCGTCCTGAACCTTAAAGGCTTGACCTCCAAACAACCTTAAAACAGGGAGGTGGTTCAGGGGGAATAAATGCCTCCGAGGTTATCCCACTCAATTTTATTTGAAATGCTTCTGACTCCACCCCCAGCACCTTATAAAAGGAACCCGTTTTCATGAATATTCATGAGCCATAAAGGCAGGCATTTGAAACATAGCAGCCACAATAAAAACGTCAGAGGTATAAAACACCAACAGAAAAAGCCGCCAGGAGCTTGGGCAAGTAACTTAAATCCCCACCCAGGGGTGTCTGGGCCGTTTGGTCTATTGTGCTTGACTGACTTTTATGCATCTGACATGAATTGGCCTCTGCTCCTGGCACGGGACTTTGTAGACCACATTTTCAGGATCAAAGAATCTCTTTAAATGCATGAAAACGGATAGAATTGAGTTGCAAAACACTTTTGGGAAGATAATATTCATGGAATCTGTTCTTAATGCAAGGTAATGGAATGTACAGGTTCAAAAGTCCAAAGGAAAATATTGTCAGATGACTGCTACAATTGCAGCAAATACACAAATGTAGCTATTAAAGCTCCATCAATCTTGACATTTTTGGTTGATCCTAAATTCAGTTCCTGAGTTTCACAGCTCTCCAGTTGAATCCAGTGTGATCCTCTTACCCTTCATCCTTAATATTTAGAACTGTTCAAAGAAACAAGTGTGAAAACGCCTTCACCTGCCAGCGAGACCATATCTAAAGTTAGATAGTGAAGCTTGAAAAGACTCTCACAGTTCATGCATCAAACATCTATTCATCGAGCGCCATTAATATGAAGTGGAAACTGCTACTGAGGTAACTATGCAGAACCTTCCCTAATGAGTTATTGAGTGCTTAATTGTCGGTGTATGAATTCTTGCAAATGAAAAGTGGTCTGCAGACACTTGAGAAATAATGAGCAATTGTTGTATTCTTCAAGACAAACGCAGATTCAATACGACTGATTATTAATGGGTTTCGTGAAAACTTTAAATTGGTACTATGTTTATTTGTAGCTCCAATAAAAAGAGATCATGGTTTCCTTTTGACCTAAAAACAGTACAAACAGCCTGTTATGGAAGCAGACATGCAGATTATTCTGTAAAGTTTCAAACCTTTGCCATGATAATATATCAAATTGTTTGCAGAAACAAACCTAAGATGTCCCCTTTGTAGCCACTATCTGGTGGATCATGTTTCAGTAGTTACATTCTTCAAGACCTTAATGTGGGTCTTCAATATTTAGATCAACCAGCTCACAAAAAATAAATTGTACCAAGTTTATAGCTGCACTATTTAAATTAATTTCAATGTGTCAGTAACATACTTAAATTTAGGTAAATACAAGTATTGATTCAGAATTGGGAGCAATTTTCCATCTGGTTTTTTTTTGGTTTTCTATTGAGTCAAAGTTATTGATAGTCCCCTGGACCTGGTGCTGTATTAATATCCCCTCTGTTGAGGTTTCACATAAGCTGCATGGATAAAAAAAAAGGTGACGTGAAAACACTGCAGAATACTGATTGGCAGCCACGGTCATCTTGTCCACTAAACTGCATCCGAAAAAGGCTGCCTTTAGCCTCTTCTGAAATAAAGTCTATCTCTTACCTGAGACAGATAACCACATAATCATGAACAGCAGTCACGCTTTGTTGCTATGATGAGCAGCTACACTGAGGACGTGCTATATCTGCAGTGAAACATAAAGTTGCTCGTGTCAAAAATGTTTAGAGTTGGGTTGAGTTGCACTTGTACCAGCTGAGTAAAAGTAAAAACCTTTGAAAGGATTCTGATTGGGATCAGGGCTATAAACTTCACTGGGATATATCTAATGTGCATACATTTTTGGGTTGAATTTTTTTATTAGATAGATTAATAGCAAATATATGAAAAATATCACAGCTATTGTACGGAGAATTAATTCTAATTTAATTATTTCTTTAATTCGTATCTAGGATCCCCATCTGGTCAAAATGTCCCTTTAGCCAACTCCTTTTCTATTACAATGTCCAGATCCTGTATTCATGTGGCATGGCTGCACTCAACAGCTGTTATGGTAGGGAGTGTGATATTTTCATAAATAGACTAGAAATAATCCAAACAACTGTCTAAAGACAGGGATATACTTCAACAAACCGATTTCAAGCTGACTAGAGCAGATGTTCTTTGTCAGTGAGGAATCTACGAGCATTTTATAGCCACTAGTTTATATCTGCACATAATGTCTGATCGTCAAAATATAGATGCTGGGTGAGTTATCACTTAAAAGCTAAAAACCGTAACTGTAACCGTAACATTCAAACTTTAGCTAAAGTGATGGAGTGTCTATTTACCTTTGTTTGACTTGTTATTCATCAGTTTTACATATTCTCTAGACAAGCCAGCAGCAGTAATGCCATTACCTTAACACAATCTGCATGTTTGTACTCTTTGGTGCAGACACAGCGTATGACATTAAAACGCCACTGGTCGACAAACTCTCCAGTCAGGTATGTTTGTCTGCGCTGCAAAATTCTGCCTTTTCATCCGTACTGCAGCTCAGTGTACTTCATCACTCTGGCTGCCCCTCAGCATGCAGCAGATGGACTGTGAGGGGTTAAACCTCCCGAACCTTCTATCCTTTCCACTGTGTTGGCTCCCACCCTGATACCAAATATACACACCAATACGCAATGCAGCTACTTCTCAGTTTGCCCCCAAAGCTTCCAAGTCACAGCCTGGGAAGCAGAGTGACACCATGCCATGACGTGCCATCTTGAGCCTTCTCTGGTGCCATGCTGAGACCCTTGGCAGCTCCAGACTGGCTTACGTGCCTGTGGCCTTACCTCTGGCGCTACTTGTGCCATGCGGAGAGAGCTGGCAGGGGCTGGCACCAGCTACCATTTGTTTCATAATGCATAACCTCTCTGTCTACCTCTCACTGCCTGAAAGCAACACACACACACATACAAGACGACTTCTTTAACACCACCACAGATTAAGGATTCTTATCTGCGAAAAGCAACTGCTATGCACCAAATAGTGTCCCTGTGCATGTGCTGCAGAGAATGTCAGCTCCCAAAGGACCACAGCATTTGGTGAGAAAGCAATACACCAGTGTTACAGACAAAAGCAGAGAATAATATCTGTTGGCCTAAGGGGGGGTTGAATATTAGAAATTTTCCTCCGTTTTTGTAAACTGTCATAAAATGTAAAAAAAAAAACAAAGAAAGCTTAAAAATTGTAGACAAAGTTATTACTCACAGGCAGTATGACATTTCAGGCAACTGTTGCACTATTTCATTGCTTTTTTAAAACTATCTCTTTGAAAAGTGATTCACAACACACCCCCTTTCCCTTTACGGCTTATATCACAAATACCCTGCAGCTTTTCATGTTGATACCGAAATCAAGCAAGAGCAAGGTGAAAGGTAATACTTCATGCTGCTTGAGGAACGCTTGCAGGTGAGGGGATGGACATACTGCTCAGATCCCAGCTGTTTATAGAGGATAGAGAATGATTCATGAGTTGTTGTTTTTTCTTTTTTTTTTCCTCCTCTGTGGAGGCAGTGAGAGGAAATTTAGGATGATTATTATGTTAGTGACTGGAGCCTTTCAGGAAAATATAATGCTCAACCCTCGATGTGAACAAGAATCTAGAGTTACACACATTTTTTATTGCGAGTGGTCCCATGTTCAGCTTTTAGAGTTTAGAACATTTCCTGAGAGTAGGGGTAAAGGGGTTTGAGAAAAATGCTTAAGAAAAGCTGCGACCAGCATGACTTCAGCACTCACCTCTGTCTAAATTAGTAGATAGGCAGGGAAAACAATGCGGTTTATTAAAAAAGACAACAATCACAAAGGAAATAGTGTGTCCTTAATACCAGGGTCTGCTGTGGGGGTCTTAACATTTCTGCAACACGAAAGCTGCTCACACCACAGCAGCTGTTTTTAATTTTAAACAAGGCTACATTTCATATCAAGCCAGCATGCACGGGGAAATGTATTTCCATTTACAGTAATATCTAATCCATTTGACAAGCTCCACATTTTTACACCAGTCTCCTTAATGCTTTTACAGTCATTCCAGTCTGTGTTGCACCTACTCCTGTCTTTTGTAGGAGGAACCCTGAATACATTTTAAATTGTTTCTTCTTTTCATAATAACAACAATGATGCTATCCATGTTAAAGATTATTGTTGACTACATAAGGCAGGTGAAGAAACTGGGGGTGAGCGCCTGGTCTTGACACCTCTGCTTTTGCAGCTGCTAAGCAGCTGTCTGCCCTTAGCAAGTATCAAGTTTTGCACCTTCAGGTCAGGAGACTAAGGTGTTATCTCTAGTGCGTCATCACTATTTAGTGTCCTCAATAGGCTCCATATGTTCATATTAATTTGACTGATGAATTGTATAGTCAGAGGTCAAATGTTCATGCTAAAACACATGAAAAGGTGGAAAAGCATAAAAAAAGTAGGTAGCGTCCCAGCACTCACACAAATATACTCTCTACCCCGAGAAACTTAAAATTTAACAAAACCACTGGAAGCAGATTCTTTACATCACATGACTCTTGAAACTGACAAATGCAAAAGGAATAAAAAACTTCAGCAATGCATTAGGTCATTTTCTTCCAATGTCAAATAAGGAAGTTTACGTAGACGGGACAAACTACAAACTACTCCCACATTCTATTTTCATTCATATTAGTTGCCTAGATTTCTTTAAATTACCTGCTCTTTCTGTCAAAATATGTTACTCTTTATAGTGATGTTTAAACACAAATGGTAATGGCCTAATTTAACAGTAAAGGTCTAATTGGTCATATCTGCATTTCATTAAAGTTCCAAGCAGCCCTACAATAAAAAAAAAATCAAGCAGTGTCATTTGGAAACCGATTTGACAGGAGTTTGCCGCATTTTAAGGACCTAACATCTGCTGCAGGGAAGTTGCCAACTAACTAGTGGCCCTATCTCCCCTCCCTGCAAAAAGTTTCTCAGCTTTCCTGTCCAGTGGCGACAACCGTTATCTTTTTGTTGTTGGGGCTAGCTGTCATCCATCTACATTAACAGGCCTGGTCACAGAGGGCTGGTCACAACACGACAGAGACCAGGCTCTGTGGAGCGTGGGAAGATAGGATGCCATGTCAGAGGCTGGGCAGGAGGATGAACGGTGAATAAAGGGGCTGGGGAGAGGGGGGCTCCGCTTGGAAGCTGCCAGGAGATTTGACACCAAGGTCAGGGGTGGCATCTTACGTTAACAGAGTCAAGTAAATGGAGATGATAAGAGACCAGAAAGTCCTTTGAAGCTGCCTCTGCACACTCCTGCTGACACAGTGCACCTAGCATTATTACTTGTGAAATCCATCGCTGATTTAATCAGTTTCATATTACTGGAACCACATATTACATTACAAGGTGTTTGACACCTGATATGTGGACAAGCACTAGGCTATCACCACTATCTCCTCTTGCCAAGCCTGTATTGCAAAGCACACTCTTCATTTGGTTTGTGTGTTCTTACAGCTTTGCTAACAAGGTTCTACAGTACATTTATATCTGCAAATTCCTCACTTCAATATATTTACATGAACTTATCTTACACTTAACAGCATTTGATTCGTGTCTTTCGGTTTTGTCATCAACACACAGCTGAGCCCTCAGATCAGACACTTACTTGCCACCTCCAGCGATGCGTTGCGACTGACGGCCTCACCCAGGTAGTTGCGAGCCACGCACACGTAGACACCTTCATCGGGTTTGCTTCGCCTCCCATGTACAATCCGCAGGAAGAATAGGGAGCCGCTGGGTAAGAGCATCCGGTGGGATCGAGGGTCTTCTCGATCTGTCTCGACGCGTTCGCCATCTTTGTACCATTCCACCATTGGCGTCGGCCGCCCTTCTGCTTTACAGTTGAGGGTGGCCGGCTCGCCTTTTGAAACAATCAAATCAGATGGATGTTCTATGATCCGAGGAGGAGCATCCTCTAACCTTGGTCGGGATCCTGGAGAAAAGATGACAATGTAGGGAAAGAAAATTTACATTTTGTTCATCAAAAAAGCAGAAAGTGAAGTAGCAGTTCATCAAATGGCAGCTAATTTTGATGGTTTTATTATGACAGTGTGAACATGATTTTTGAATATGAGTGATAATTGCTTTATTCCTGTATTCCAGCAATGGGACTGGAATACAGGAATTAGATGTAGATTTAAAAAATAAACAGATGCCTAGTGCTTTAAAGCTTAGACAAAAGAAAACAGATTGAAAAAATTTCAAATTAACAACCTGTTTAATTGAGAGTTGTTAAGGTATTTAAAGAGCACTATATCTGCAAAGCCAATAATGCTAAATGATGCAAAAAAACAATAATGTCAAACACCTTAAATAAAAACTGAGACAACATAGTACATTTAAACATCACACAGATTGTACAGACTGTGGTTGCAGTAGTGTGGTAAGGGGAGGGCTATAATGAACACAGAACATAAAAATCCTCAGCCTGTTTTTACGTCCTGGCCACTGCACACAAGAGGCAAGTGGGCCACACAACTAATAAAAACCCACTTGGCTGCATCTTCTCTCTCTCTGAACGTCTGAATGTGAGCAGCTCCAGAAAAACCACACATTTTTTATCAGTGAACACGGCTACGTGGAATGAGCATGTAACGTAATTACTCAACAATTACATTCAACGCGTAAATCAAGACGACATGCGAAAAGACATGCTATAAATTCTGCATCTGTCAGCTGTGGTGGTGACTGAGGGGTCGAAAGAAGTGAAAATGTGCAAATGAGAAGCTCATGAAAAAGTAGGTTGCTGAAAAGTGAAAAATTAAGATATCAAATATTTCTTATCTATCTATATATATATAGTGCATTTCAGGTCAGTGTTTATGCAGTCTTTACACACTTCAGTTATTTTTCTTCAAAAAGTCTGAGTGCAAGAAAGAAATGAGGAGGGAGACAGAAACATACGGAGCTGGAGGTGAGGCAATTCCCACAGGTTTTGTTGCGCGGCTTTGAAATTGCTTTCTTTCCCCTCCTATCTTCCCTTTTCCCGTTCAATTTGAATGACAGCATGTTGGTGGTACAATTATGTATGAAAAGCAATAACACAAACGCAAGCACCACAAGGCACAAGTGAAATTTCCCCCTGGAGAGCATTTGAAAGGATAACAACAGGAGGCACGTCTCGCCAGTGTTTTTTTCCCAACACCCAGGTTTTGTTCCACAGATGACTGTTGCAGCATTTATGACTTTGAAACAGTCAACTTCTAATTTGTCTTGCTATCCAACTCAACTGGCAAGCTATGGTGTTTTTTGTTTTTTATTTTACGCTTAAACCATTTTTCGCTGTCACAGTACGACATCCTGTAGGCATCCCATTCAGCGCCATATTACACAACTTTGTATTTTCGGGACACCCTCAGCAGGAGATTGGCGAGTGGTTGTGCTTAAGCCTGGAAAAAAGAAATCATGAATTCTTTTGTTCAGCATTTAGAGGACTTTTGTCGCCTCCGTATTACACAGGAGTCAGCATCACTTGAGTTTTCTTCCACTGCTGTGATGCAATTTAGTAGCTGGGCAGTTTTGCTGTTTTTCAGCTTTTCAGCAATAAGCACTGAAAAAGATTTATCCACAATAACTGGGGAAAAGGCAGAAGCCTGTTGCAGTTTGGGTAAATCTCAAAGCCCTCAGGAGTTGATCAAGATAACAACTTGTTTCCTGTGTTCGTCTTCTCTTAGTGAAGGATAACTGCAGCACAGCAAAAGCATATACCACAGCAGGCAGTGTTAGGAAGACTCAACGTGAGAAAGAGGGTTGTGCAAGAATGAGAAGGAGGAGAAGGTGCAGACTTCCCAGATAAGAAGATAAGGGAAGCCATCAAAATTCCCGCCCTCAATGTGACAAATCCTCCATACGGTTTGTGGGGATTAAGAATGGCACTGAAGTGCTTTCTCCGGATGGGAATATAGAGTAGCATCTGAGGGCCCTGCTCTTGATGCAATTACATTCACAAAAACGGAGGAATAAGAGGGTCTGAATGGGAGGAAATGGTTTGAAGGTTTTGAAGTTTCTTCTAGTTAGAGTCAAATGGCAGCTGGGCTTCCATCTGACACCTGCTTTCAAAGCAATCAAAGCACAGCGGAATCTGAAGAGATATAGCTTTCAGGGTTGGATTCACTGCCATTAAGGCCAAAAACCTATAACTGCAATTTCTCTATTACACTGAACATTTACAGCATAATGTCTTGAATTTATAGGATGCATAAGTGAACTGTTTTTTTAATACCAGACAATACAATTATTGCAACATAATGCAAGTCATTAATCTTTAGTTGGTTCAGGTTTGCAAATTTAAGTTTCATTTATGTCTAAATTGTTGCTGAAGTATTTCTAAATGACAGAGAAAGCTTTTTTCTCTAAAATTACCCCGTCACCAAACAGAGAGCAGATTTTTATCTCAGAGAAATTTGAGATAATATTTACAATATACAATACGACAGCCCGAACAAACACTAAGATTCATCTGAAATGGATTTTGTCTCGAAAATTCAATTAAGATTTCCAGTGTACAGCTCTTTTATCTGGTAATTATTCCAAATATATAACCTGACTGTGGGAGACGTAAAACTGCATTACCACTTGCATAATAAAGATGGGGAGCCCAATTAATATTCAAAAGGAATCAACATGCAAAATAAATCACACCTGAGCAAGGTTGTACCACTGAAAATCTCAACCCAACACAACATCCATCTAACACAACTATGGAGAGTAATATGGTTATGGAATTCTACTACACAGCACTACCACATAAAACATTTAATATGAAGAAATTTTATAATGAATAGATACATAAAATTCTTACAGAGTGGATCTCTCGTGGAAGAACAAAACAGAACACACAGCCATTATTTTGTTTAGTGTCTGTCCTGCCTCAAGGTCTAACAGAAGTAGATGGAGACCATTCATCTAATAGCTTGAGTCTGGCTGGCTGGGAGGGGTGGAGGAAAGGGGGCGTTTGTTGTGAGAGTTCAGCATGACAGAGACTTTAAGAGCTGACTCATAAATTTTACAGTCCGAGCTGGAACAAGTCATCCGGAAATATAAAGGCTTTTAAAGGAGAGGAGACCACCATGTGAGACCGAGCTCATCCTTATTACGAGAGCGTCCAAGGGGAAACCACTGAAAGATGATATGTCTACCATCCAGTCGTCACTTGAAGCAACCATCTCTCAGCCACTGTCTTCTACAAGTGGAAATGATCTCCAGCTTCATCTGTCATGTCTCACAGAGTCAAAGCTAAGTTAGAGGAAGGGAACTGTGACCACAGGAAAGATTAATCCTAAGGGTGTGGGACACTTTCTGAATCCGATATCAGTATAATGATGCTTCTTTCGTGACGCTGCAGGCTGTACATTAGTGCATAGTACAGATCTGCTTGTTGATTGCATGTGACTGTGCCGCCCTACAACTCGAGGATATTTGAATTTCTAAGCTGAGCAGCAGATCCATCGTCAAAGTGAAGGTGGACGTATTGTATGTAACCGTTATGGGTGAGGCTGGAAAAGATGACCTCAAATCGGGTTAAATGGATGACTGGCTTTCCTGAGAAGCATTTCTATTAGCTACCGTGTACTGCAGTAGGATGGCACTAACTCTCAAAGCCACAAGTGAGCTAATGAAACCACAGGGATGCTCTAGGAATCCAAGCTGTGAGAGAATCTGATTAAAGACTGTGCGCAGAAGATATCAATTAATCTACAGTATATTTAGGGAAAGATAGCTGTAGTACATGTGGAGAGTTTATCATGATAGGCCTGGTTTCAGGTACCATGAACCATGAGTAAATCCATTTCCAATTTCATTTTGGGCAGTCCAGGGGATTTTAACTCCAGGGAAAGGTTCCTTGACTTGAGAGCCTAGGAAAGAAAACTTCAAGGAAACTTACTGGCTTAATGAATGATTTGACAAAGATGACACATGTATCAATCACAGGCTACAGCCTTCACGTCTGTCAGAGTTTGCTTTGTGTGTGTCTGATAGGCTGAGATCTAAGTCACTGTGATAAAATACATGGTGAATCCGTTTTCACTCTTGGTGCATGAAGCAGGTGTTAAACTGGACAACCTGCAAATGCAAACCACTGCTCAATAACCAAATCACTACAATTTGGAATTACAATTCTATATGTTTGGTTTATAGATTTGAAGGGTACATGTAGACTTTCTCAGTAAGACTTGGCTCATGATTTCTTTTACAGAGCCACGTGTTTTATATCAAACCTTCATGTGGTCAGATAACACAGACAAGGACAAACAACGGGCTCTTCTTTAGTCTGAAAGTAGTTTAGTTCATGTTTTATATTAAATTCTATAAACCGGAATTACTTCCACAGTGTAATTATAATAAGGTTGATTATTCCAACAGAGAAAAACAGAACACGGTTTACTTTAATTATTTCCACACAGCGGGAACTTTCCCTTGCTACCTGATGAGTTTATAACTGACAGACTCACGTGGAGAATTGTATTTAGATTCTGTTTAAACATAAGGACTCAGGCATATACACTATGTAGGGAATTACTCTCAAATAGCCTGGAAGCCTTTTTTAGGTGGGGAAAAAGAAGGAGGAGAGAACAAAGCCTCAGAGTGTCCCAGAGAAATCGTGTGTACGCTAAAAGTTCACAAAACTGACTTCGAGAAACTGGAAGAAAACAGCCACGGGGAGCACAAACTCCTGCTGCAACGTCCTTTCTATAATGGAGGATGGGGAAGTGCTGAGGCAGAACTTTTTCTCATTCAGCGCAAGAACAAGTGGCTCGGTGTGTCCCGCTGATATAAAACAAGTACAAAGGACCACTGCCAAAGTGCTACAGTGGCTTCCCGGCGCCCCCAACCCTCTGCCAACTCTCCGGCCTTATTTAGACACAAACAGGCCTTAAGCAGATTTACTTCCTCTGAAAAGGCAAAACAACAGCCAGCGCTGCAGCTCTCTCACTTCAATTCTACATGTAGTTGGTAATTTTAATTGCATGCTGGGGTCAGAATGTCAAGACGTAAACTGTGACCTTGGAGCTGTGAGGTCGCCTTTCAAAGATCTCACATCCCCAGAATAGAGGAGTTTTAAAAATAAAAACCTTTCTTTCTGTTTCTATAGCAATTTTACAGAAGTAATTTTGACTGACAATGTGATGATGCTGTTGCTTCTTCTGACATGAAAATAGTACAACTCCAATTATGCAGAAATAATGCCGCGCTCAGAAGTCACAGGTCACATAAATGACTGTCAGCTTGTTTTGAGCATGTGATTAGAGATGTCCTGGAGATGCTGCTGCTGCTGCTGCTGCTGAAGTGAAACACCTTGACAGTTAATCATTCTGAGAAGAAAACTGACGCTAAAACAACAAGAAAAGCACATTTCCAAAAAAAGCTACATTAAAGTGCTTGTGCATAGGTCTTAAGATTTGAAACATGCTGGAAAGTTAATTTCAACATAATTTTACTTGACAAGCTGTTTGCTTTAGGGTGACAGGCTGTTAAACCTTCTTTCAGCACCTCAGGATGTAAATATGCACTCGGCCCAGCATCTTTCCCAGACTGCTTCTCACAGACCCAGACGCTATTTTCTAAACACAGATGGTAGAAAGCTCCGATGATGGTCTAACACACAATAAATCCAGGAAGGGCACTCATTTTGTCTGGTATTTGTACAAGGCTCAATCCTGAGGTCAGCACACACCCCCACACCTACTTACCAACTGTCTTGCTGCTGAAGGGCCAGCATGTTACCCACCCCCAAACCAACCCCACCAGCTCATAGAGGGTGGATATGTCATCACACATTGGATCAAAATATTCGGTTCTCTATATCCTTACAGGGAAAAAGATATAAAGCACGGATGGCACTTCAGCCACACCAAGTTTTCCACCAGACAGGGTGACAAGTGCATTTTATATATTTATGAAGGTCTCAGAATAAATCACAATGCTGCCTTCAATCAAAACCCTACATCCTGTATCACTCTGTGGCGAGTTGTTTATAAGAAATGACCCATAGAAACACATGTTACCGATGCTGAATACCCTTTTTCCCCTTAACATTTAGGTTTCAACTGACACCACCTGCAGACTACCGATCGCATCCTTTATTAATCCACCGCCACTATGTTGACCAGCTACATTCAGGGCTTACAATATCTGCAGTGGAAAACAAAGTACCTGGGACCAAAAGAATTAGAGACGGACCTAAAGTTGAGCCAGTTCCATGTGAAATTAAGGCTAAGCTGAGCTAACCTTCACACTGCACTCAGGATAAAGACTCTCCACTCCCAATTCTACTTAAAAAGACACAGCTATTAATGGCTAAGAAAAGTCTTTTTTTTAAAAGACAAAATTCCAGTACAACAGCTTTAAAAGTACCTGCCACTGGTGAACAGAGAGAGCTTTATAATCTTTAAAGTTGGGACAGAACGGGGGGGGTTGGGGGGCGTTTGAGATGACGATCAAAGAAAATTCAACAACCTTTCTATCTCAACCCTCATCTGCAAATCTTTTTCTTTGGATGCCTCCCCTCTAACGGAATTTGTTGTTTTACAGCTTTGTTGACCCCTTCTCCTCCCTCTCTGCATTTTCACCAAAGCCACGCGAATTGATTTGCAAATGTGCTTTGTGCATTCAAAGTTAAATTGGCAGCAGAGGAGGAGGAGGCAGGCTGGAGTGCTTTCTCCGTAGCCTCCTACTCCTTGACCCTATGGGGACGACAAAATGAGGCGCCTCGCATGAGAATACAGAGGGCCAGCCATAAAGAGTCAGCCTCCTTAAGCTGGTGTTGATGTTAAGAATTTAAATGGGAAGGGTTAACTTTGCAAAAGGAAACTGGGTGTTTTTATCATCTCTCTCTAGGGGCAATCACCAGCCTTATCAGTAGGGACTAAAGCTGCTTCTTTCTTGTCTTTGCTTTTGTGGAAATTGGGAGCAAAAAAATCCCACAGCAGCACCCCCAAAAAATGTGCCTCTCTTATTATATGTTCCCTCTGAGCATGGCCTCTTGTGCTGGCAAAGCAGCAGAAATGAGTTCTGGCTAGATGTTTGGGCAAGTTGACAGGGCAGAATCAGCTTGCTGTAGATAGAGAGCAAACAGTAGTGCCTGTCCTGCTCCGACGGGAAAAGACATGTGAGCCCAGCAGACAATTTTTACACAAAAGCTTCTTCGCGGTAAAACATGCGTGAGAGGCTTGGGAGCTGATTAAGCTTTGAATTAGCTCCAAGTACATAGTCTGAGGGGGCACCAAAATGTCCCGTTACATGGAGATTTCAGCTGTTCACTCTGACTTTGAAATGTGCTTTAAGTTTCTGGAGCAGAATAATCAAGTATTGGCTTCTGCCTTGGCTTCACATATCAACATCAATATTGCGGAGGATGCCTCAGTAAAGCTTTTCTCACATTTAAGCATTCAGAGATCACTGAAGACATTCACAAATAACATTCCTTAGGACGTAAATACAAGCACTCTAACGTTCAAGTTATCACAAATCTTGGCAAGAGTTGTCAGTTTGAGTTCCAGTAGCCTGCCAGTAACAAGCATCGATTTTCTCTTCTCTGACTCCACCAAAGGGGTGGGTGGTTTGGATAGACTTTGAAACGATAGCAAAATGATAGTAAATGGCGACTAGGCTCTCAGTCTTTTACTTTACTGTGTGTGTGTGTGTGTGTGTGTGATGAGAGCAAGAAGAGACAAGAAGAAGTAGAGGGGAAAATACTGATGCAAGAGAACAGTGATTAGATACTATCTTCACAGGAGAGCAGACTGAAGGAAATGGTTACGTTGAAAAAACCCATACAACTGGAGTAATTCTCTAATAAAACTGCATGTTAATGACAGGGTTATTTCGTAATACTTACCATCAGCCCATTTGGGTGCATCAAGTCAACGTGCAAACCCTCAAGGATGGGCACACCAACAATCGAGGGTGATCCGACACAGCTGAGAGGAAATGCCATTAGTTTCCTGTCCCACTGCAGGATATTTAGTGATTAGCTGCTATTAGATCCACGCCTGCGTCCACATACATACAACTATTTTCTTCTATCTGTCTGACCACACGGATCACATGTCACTGTGAGGGCAGAAAGGGACTTCCTGAACGCTCTTCTTACCACTGCCTTCCAACTAAACTAACAAACAAATTACGTTCTTAATGGCACAACGACGATGTGTTGGCAAACCATATAAATGGCAATTCATAAATGCATTGATCCTGAGCTTATGAATAAATGTTCCAGCACCACGTATTTTGTTCCATTACCATTTGTAATTGTTACGCAACATTGTTACGCCATTATGAAACAGTTGTAAGGTTGCGTTTAGACTCACACAGCACTTGGTTAAAGTTAAAGAAAGCTGACAGTCCGGCATTTTTAGTAACCTTTAAACCAAACTACGAGTTATTTTGTTGCCTTAAATTTAGAACACATGAGACTCTGAACATAATCCATTTATTGTATACAATTTCCTAAAAAATGAAATCCTGTTTGCAGTTTAGTTGCATAGGAAGCAAGTTTTAGGAGACAGAGTTAACGCTTTATTGTGTTTCTGCAGATAGTTACAGATAATTATAACGAATCTACCATATGTCTGAGATTACAAAAAGGGCCATAAAGTGGAGAGCAGAACTTAAATTATTGCGTTGGGAGAACTAAACTTTGAGTTTTAGGGATCACTGATGGAGAGTTCAGAATCAATGTGAACTATTCATCTTACTGACATGCTGCTCAGTGCTACTCTATCATATCAGTGATTCACTACAGGGTGTCTGTGCTAAATATAAAGTTTCATTGATCTTTTTTATGCACTACTGCCAGTGTGAGGAGATTACATAATGATACTGTAAAATGAATACGCTTGAATCATATATGAAACACTCAGAATGTGTAACTGTAGCAGCAAGATCTCTTTGTGATCTCAGTGTGATTATTAAGAAAGAGGAAAGTGGATAAATGCACCCTTCACATAATATAAGTGAGAAGAGAGAGAAGAAGAGATCTCAAGGAACACAAATAAAGAAGAAGTGAATAAGTGGGAAGGTCAAGGTGTTGGAGAGATGGAATCAAATCTAGCCATCTGCCGTTTCTCTTAATGTAACTAATGTTTTAGGTTTTTGTGGAAGAGGCACTTTAATTACAGTTATTTTTCAGTAAAAAGTCCAGTATTTCCCTGTAGGGCATCATGCATAATGATCAATCATGAAACACTGCGGCTCACAGAGATGGTCTAACTGCCTCCTTTTCCCAAGTCCCTGTTTGTTTCTCAACGCTCCGATCACAAAATACCAGGTACCCAGCGACTGTCGCTTTTCAGAAAGAGCCGTCCCTGTCACTTCTAAAACAAGCCATTAAATCATTGACAGCGTCTGTCAAAATCCCTCCGCCGCAGCATCACCTTGATACACTGGTGCTGAAAATGATCCATTATCAGTTGGCACTTTCCCCACACCGAGCTTTCAAGTGCCAGGGCTCTCACTAATATATCCAACCCCCGGATGGAGTCGCAGCGGTGACAGCTGCTGCTATGCCCGTAGGTATTCCGTTTGACTCTGTTGCCGAACTCTTTAGCTGAGCTTCAAACTGAATTCCAGAAAAGTCTGCGGACGGTTAAAAAGTAAACGTGGAGACTTTGACGGGCTGTCTCGCCAGTCAAACTTGATAAAAACCAAAGGCTCTTGTTAAATTTGCGCTCACATACAAAAGAGGCACGTGTAAAAAGAAGTGCAACACTGCTGGTAGATCTCCAGGACATTTGTTTCTGTGAACACAGAGTTGTTAAAGGGTTTCTTCATTTTCCCTGATGTAATCAGGGTAATACGAAATATGTAATACTCAGAACTTCAGTTTTTCAATCTCTGACAGATATTACTTTAAGTGGGGTGTTGACAATGGTGGTTGAGAGCACTGTGCTGGTCCAAAATCTGTCATGTTGAGATCTGATGGCTGTAAAGGCCATAGCATATAATCCACGCCATTGTCATACTCATCAATTATCCATCGGCACCACTCATAGTCAGGTTTTGCTGTAATCTGTCACTGCTCTGTGTTGGGCCATAACACATTCCTAGTGATGTGTTGCTTTAATAATATTACTTTTCCCAGTAATGTGGCGTGTAAAAAGTTACAAATAAACTTGGTAATAATAATGTTACTTTTGTTGTTATTTAAAATCTCACATCTGATAACTGTAGCCATCATTCTTGCACACGTCACTATTAGCATTATCATAAGCAAGAATGCCGGGGTAGAAAATGGAAGGCTCCACATACAGCTGCTGAAAATATTTCCATTACTTTGATTCTTTTGGGGATGAAAAGCCTTAAGATCATTACTGTTCCATATTAAATGTGTGCAGGTAGTGGTAATTAGCTCAACACTTTAAACGAGAAAGAAATTGCCAATAACACATTAATTATCTTACTGTGTCTGTCCTAGCTGTGTACACAGTTTAAAATGTTTAATAAGACTGTAATGACATAAATAGTTTATACTGTGAAGGATCTTGGTGGAACCCATCTGGTTACACATCTGGGTTACTGCATGGAGATTTAATATTCACAGACTGTGATAAATTATTGACAGTAACAAACCTCTGTTCATGTATTTTAAAGCAATTTATGTGAAACACTTATCTATTATTATTTCAAAATCTTAAATAATATGCGCAAAAATAAAAAACTAAATTATAGATTTGTATAATCATATCGCTATCATATCTATTACCACGTCTTTCTTGCAAACACAAGCAGATACATAGTCAGACACAAATCGTCTCTTTGAAGACAATGAAGACTTTGCGGATGTGTCCCATTTTTGTTGGCAAAGAGGGATGCAGGGAAAGAAACACACCTCTCTGGAGATGAAGTTAGCAGGCTGTTGCAGTCAGTGTTTGACGGGGACGTTCTGACACAGCGTGAAAATGTGTGCGCGTCACTTTAATCATTCACCAGCGAGAGAATTGAAAATTCCTCCACTTGGTGCATGCACGCTATCAAAAACAAACACATATACTTCCTGTATTGTCCTGTTAGCAGCTGTATCATCACATGCTGTTGTGCAACACAAAAACGGCCTCCACCCTGACACTGCCCTGCGCTCATTGACTAAGACATCATTACAGTGAGACGCCAGTGGCCCCGTGGTTCACCTCACTCCTTGTCTGCCTCAGTATTCTGACCAGCGCTGGAGGGGTCAGCCCTTCTAAAACCACCACAAGTAATGGTGGGGCAGTGGCGGGGGTATCCATCTGTCTCCAGCCTGAAGGGAGCAACTCAGGCGGTATTGTGTTGGGCCCCTCAGGCAGTCACACTTGAGACCTTTAAAGAGAGGGGATAGCTGACTTGTCCTGTCAGCATCTCTGCTAAGTAGAGATCCTGCTCATTTTGGTGCCGTTTTCCCCATTGCCCAGTGGAGATGTGTACGGTGACCCCCCTCCTGTGTTTATTTTGTCCCTCAGAGGCAGGAAAGTGCAGGGACATTAAACGTTAGCAGAAAAGACGACGTGCAACGCTGATGGATTTGTGTGAAAACACCCCGTGGTTACATCTGAAAAGGGAAAGTGACAGGGCGTGTTTTTTTTTTTTCTGTTTATTACACTCGAGTACCCAAATAACTTGTAAATGCATCACGAGTTGTTGTTTAACTGTTGTGTAATGAAAATCTGGGGCTGTGAAATTCTATTATCAGGAGTATTCATAATGAGTGGCTGCTCACTGACAAACATACACAATTTAAGTCAACCTGCATACTTTTGATAACCTATTTCTTATTTCTATATATAGCTGCCTAGCAGTTGGGTTAAAAAAAGCAGGAAATAGGTTCCTCAAGCCTGTGATTAACTGTGATTAACGTCTCTGATTATGTGATGACAGGAAGAGGATGTTTAGATCCTTGCCCTTGCCTTTTTTAGTGTTATTTTCCAGTCGGTGTAAACTAGGGTCTTTGCTTGCATTATGATCATTTTTGAGGAGATGTAGCTCATTTCCATGGATCATAACGAAGCTTGCTGAGCTATTGACAATCTGATTGATCTGTAAAGAACAGATGGGCAGGCAGGTGGGGGAGGAGGAAGGTACTTTCAGCGTGTGAGTCTGTGTTTGTTCTGAAAATTGACTACAAAGCTTTCTCTGTCTCCTTTTTCCCTCTGCAGAAAAGAGAGACATGCTGCCAATTCACCAATAGCAAAAAACCAGACTTACTATATGTCGCCTTGCTGTTTTATTGCTATAACTTGGATGAGCAATGTTTCTCTTGAATGTCACACAACTGCAACATCTATAGTTTGAGCCTTGATGTGCACATTTCATGCATGTCAAACCAGCTCTCTCATACCCTTGTGTTGTCTGTTCTCCACTGTCTCCATCATTGAAAAAAAAAGTCAAAGGGAAACAAACATATTTTCAATTCAAAATTAAATATTCTCCATATACTGGTATGTGTGTATGCCGATAATGTTATGTACAGAAGATGTCATTTCACATTTCGTTTTCTAGAGGAGTTCTACAGAATCACACCAACCAAGACTTCACTACTAGAGGGGCAAATTTAATAGTACTCAAGAAGCCTTTCAGCTAAAAAAATCGAGATTTTAATATAGGAGAGACAGAACTGGAAAAACTTTCCTATAACATAATCTGGAGCAAGTTTAGGTTTTTTTATGATCTTTGGGTCTTTTGCTTTTGATCAGATAAAACAAAGATTTGAAAACACCACTTGTGGCTTGAGGAAACAAGCCATTTGTTTCTAACTCATTAAATGAATTAATGAAGGACAACTAAAGACAGTTATATGTAAAATGAAGGGAATCATAAGCGCACATCCACATAACTACATATCAGTAATTTTTGAGAGGAAAGATTGTGCTTTCCACTATGTCTCCATTTAAGCTGTTAGCAATGAGGCCTGTTGAACATCCAGATTAATAGTACCTTTGGTATCATTGTTTACGTAAAAAAATTATGCTGTTATCATCTTTTAGGTGAAATGACCCTTTAGCTTGCTTTTCTTTAATTTTTAGGTTACAAAAATCTGATATTTGTATCCTAGGTTTAACAACAGCTTTGACTCATGTCCAAATCTCCTTAACTAATCCCTGAAAGACTTTTCAACCTCCTCCACTCCAAGTCACTGCAGCGTGTCCTACACAAACTCGAAAATGCCAGTGACCAACGAAAAGACTTTGACCAATGTCATATCTTGGTAATTGTGCTATTTCAGCCACATTACACCCCACCACACTTCCCATCCTGAAGGAAATGGAGTTATATGCTCAGATTGTAATTACAGTGTGGGTATCAAGGCTCGGCGGCCTGTTTAATCTGCTCACTGGTCTGTTTGGGGCCAGTCTTGAGACAACAAAGCAGCTGTTTTCCAAGCATGCCTTGCAGTCACTTTAATAAAGAGCATGGCAAACACATGACCTGTTGAAGAGAGCTGCTGGAGACTGCATGTGTTGACTGATGCTGACAGAGATGACTGAGAATTACACCCCAGACCCCAGTGTCACCTTACTGGCCAAACAGTCTGAAGACCACAAGTCTGAAAAGGGACTCTTGTGATTCCACAAGAGGCTGTTGAGACGTGAAAACAGAAACAGGCTGACAAGATGATAAGTTCAAATCTTATCAAATAAATCTCATTTTGTCTTATGTATTTCCATGCTTGCGCTAACACAAGGCTTCATATCCCCTTAATCTCCATCTGGATAACTGTCACAATGTGACACAAAAGCACATTTAAATGTAAATTTCAACAAACAAGAAAATGTCTTATGGTGAAAAACTGTACACCCCTTTTTCCCTGTGTGTTTTACTAAAGTGAAAATAAGTAGCTTTAATCCAGCCTTTGTAGTCCCAGAGGAGCATCTGGAGTCACTGGAGGAGTTTTCTCACAGATGCTGAGTTCATATGCTCTGGGTTCATAGTCAGTGTTTACAGCCTTGTAAAAGGGGAGCCTCAGCAGTAGGGCTGGGCCCCAAAGACACCACGCTGTCACAAACTATAACATCCCACTCGCCTCGGTAAAAATTGCTTTTGTATATCTCAGTCGGGGGTGTTTCTGTGCAGAACACAAAGATGTAGAACCTGTAGCCTACTGGTGGCAATTTACCAGGTATACATCTGTGCTGTGATAGATGGAGGATCTGTGGATCCAGCATCCAGTTTTTAGGCATCATCCCCTAGGTGACTCTGTCTACAAGTGAGAGCGATGATGCTCGGCTGTGCCTGAATTGGTAGTTTCTTCCCCTGTAGTCATAAAAATGCAATTAAACACCAAAGGCAAAAATACTGCTTCGAACTTGTCTATCCAAGGGTCTAAAGCCAAGGACACTTATCCATCTGTATTCATCTGTGTCTCCTGAATGCAACTAAGGGGCCACAAATCTAAACAATGCAACACAAGACTGCAATCACATGGAAATGGAAAAGCGGTTTGACATTTAACATGTAGCATCGAACCAAAGCGCACAACAGTAAGAAGAAATCATATATTTTTTAGCACTGTTGTCCACGGCGGGGGATCAAACATCTCACTGTGCAATGCTCACTCACAGCAAACTACATCCGTGGACGGATCATGCTGTTTTTGTTCAGGACTCACTGTGCTGAGGATATGTCTTCACTTAATGGGCCTAATAATAGAGACAGATGAGCAGGCCAGCACCACCACAAAGTCAGATTTGTGTGTGGGGGGGAACAGATGCGGGTGTGAATCCAACGTCCCTTGGGCAAGACACAAAGTAAAGCTGCATATGGGTTTCTCTGGTGTCTGAGGGTTTAAGTGGCTTTTTAAATGACGTCACCCAGCACCATTATTTACTTATGCATGGACATGAATGCAATCTGTATTTGTATCGCATAAATGATTTAAAGGAAGGAGGCCATACGACAATAACTTTGCATGAGTAAAAATGCCTGTCAAAGCACATTATTTTTTTTTTTTTTTGTGGAACCCCTTCGAGCCCCGGGGAGTCAGTGAGACCTCGTTTGAGAGCCACTGATATGAAACATGGGCTCCATCTGTGCAAACACAACCCAAAACAAGCAGCCACTGCCAATTTCAACTTACCATATGCCAAACTTTGGAGCGCAAATAAAAGCAGCAGGACAGCCAGAGGCGCGCAGTACTCCATCATACGCCGGGATCTGTCATAGGTGTTCGGGGAGGATATGATTAAATCAAATTTAAAAAAGCAGATCACAGTTTGAGACAAGCTGTCCAGCAGCAGCTCAGTGATGTATCCGAACCCACAGTCTATTAGACGAAATGTCTGCCAACAGCACCAAACTCCAGCATCTCAGCTGCGGAACGCTCCACAAGTCTGCGCGCCGTCCGTGAAGCGCAAGCCGCGGGTGAGGAGCGCAGAGGCGCCCGCTCAGTCCGCCCCGAGCTGCCGCATTAATGAGAACTCTTCCAGACGGCCGTCAACTCGTCTCAAAGTCCCGGAAAGTCCAGGAGACACTGGTTCGCGGATGAAACGCGGAGCTCCGTGTCGTCTCTCACCGCCCGCTGTCCCCGCTCCTCCGCCCGCTGTCTCCGCTCCTCCGCCCGCTGTCTCCGCTACTACGACTGACTTACTACAGCCTAATCACACAACAACACGGCGCCGGAGCCGCAGCGCACATGGTGCGAGAGGAGACGTCCGGTGGCTCTTTCACAATAAAAGCGGGACGCAAGCATGACTAAACAGGATAACGCATTAACGTTGGGTAACGAATGATGGTCTACTGGCGATTTGTAGCTCGTTGTGATGCGTTCAGAGTAATTATTCATGTCCAATATAATACTTGCAGGATGTTATTTGTCTTTCGCTCTTACGTCCTAGTATGTCCATTTACGGCAAACTTTTGTAAATGGGCCAATTGCATTACCTAAAAAAATCCATTTCATTCTTGTATGAAAGTAATGGTGTAGCCTGGTCATATGTTATCCGTCCCTTTGGTGTTTTGTGAACGCTGTCGTTGTTTGTGTCCAGTGTCCGCAGCCTGTCCGTGCTTTTATATTGAAGGCTCAGTAAGATAGCTTCCGGTTTGCTCTTGGTTACTTTTGTCTCACTTCACCATCACCAGCCTATACCAGCCTCACTTAAAGGGCCAGTGCACTGAGAATCATTGCACATGAAGTGGCAATCACTGATTTGATAACAAATGATAATAAAAAACCGCCCAGGCATTAAAAATCATCCTGTACTTTTCACAAGCACGTAATCTAAAATTTAGTTAGATAGATATGTGACAGAGGAATTGTATTAATACTATACCAGGAATTATTACGTACAATGGTAGTATTCGTATCTGTTGTTAATGTGAAGATCATCTTTAGCTCCTGACATCTTACATAGACACGAATGACTAGATACAATTATCACCTGACCAAAAATTAACCTAGAAGGCACTGAGTATTTTTGAACAGTTGGAATGTGAATTTTATATTTTCATACTTTCACATCATAAGGATTTGTCCTTTTTTGCAGAAATGTGAGTGATATCAGAAGGCATCTGAAGCCTTTTTATAATCCCAAAGACTGGATTACATTATTTAAAAAAACAACCTATTTTCACACTAGTCAATGCAGTGGAAATGTCAACATCTGTCTCAAAGCTGAGCCATAAATGATGTTCCTAGTAGTATGAATCCAAATGCAAATTCCTTACATGTGAAATACCTTTGATCATGCTGCCTGTGGTGCTATGTGTACAAATAAGGCGATGGAAATGACAGACACAAGATACAAACAAACCCCTCACATCACTGCAAAATGCCAGTATTTATCTGAGCACAGGCTTGGCCTGCACTTGATGGAAAGTGAAAAGCAATATTACATGTGCCAGGAGATATGGCAAACTGCAGCCAATGAGACTTGACACACAAGAGCCACAATTCTGCAATGAAGCAATAACGAATGATTGGGTAGAGCGCTGTTGAACTGAATAAATATTAGGGGTCAGACCACCTAGTAAACACACAGCTCTTGACATTTATAGAAATGCATTGAATGGAAGTATGCATCAAGCAGTGCATACTAGGATGAGATTTACACACCACTGTCAACATGAGGTGAAAAAGGAATAAGTCACTAAGTTATAGATTCTGTTGTGGAAGACTCGGAATGAATACTCTTTTTTTGTTTGAACATAGAACTGAGAACCAAGCGGCCCTTAAACACCCCTGATATTTCTTTCATGTTTTATGCATGTACATGTTTAATTTAATTGCAGAAACTGATTAATTGAGCATCGTTCTGTGATTGAATAAAACATGATGAGGCCCTCAACTAAATGCATTTCCGTTCGCCTGTGACTGATGCTGCTACTTTGGTGCCTTCGTCAAACATTTGGCGTAGCTGTCAGTGGAATCAAGCACTCCATGAATTTAGACTAATTATCCACATTAGGTTCTGAATTACAACGACAGCCCATCAGTGTGGCTTGATGCTGTGCTGCACTCTTGCAGCTGAGGCGTAGATCATAGAATTATGCTCCCCCCAAACACACACAAACACACACACACACAATAGCTTTGTTTTATGAGGTGATTTTTACAGTTCAGTTGAATGTATTGTAAAGACCCTCAGAGTCAGCATTTAGCAAATGCCAGCATTAAAACATTTCCAGGCAGTATGAAAAAACTACCATTATGATCCGGAGAGTGTAATTAATAGGACAGGTTTGGGTCCTCAGTAAGTTTACATTTCATTAGCTCAGGAATTAACTGTTATATATTCACATTTGAAGTGAAAAAAAGGAATTTTTAAACGATAAATCCGACTTTGAATTTAAAGTTGAGTTTTTGCTGAAACAAGGACTTTCTTAGTCGATAAGCCTACTGAATGGTTAACTAACAGCAAATAATATCACAAAATCACAGCAATAGCTAAATTCTAACACAAAATCAATCAATATCATGACAAACATTAACATCACCTGGTGGAGTTAATGTAGTGGAGGAGGGGGTCACACATCAGATGTGTGTTCTGATTTTCTGTCAATGATGCCCAACATCAAGTTCCTCCCATACTGACCGCCTGCCCACCACAATGTTAAACCACCATGGTATTAATGTTCTTCGCATAGTTCATTCATAAATGAACCAATGACTTTAAGTGAATTGAAATTATGATGTATCTCTAACCTCTGGATTGCTTATTTCTTTTCGCAGAGGCTGCGCTGCCACTACAAGCAATTCAATTATCCCACCCATTTTAGAGTTGATTAAATGCCTTTTCCAAAAAAAAGTGGTCACTTTTTTTCTCAGAAATCAAACTTAAATTGCCAAGGAGATTCAATAGGCAGCTCAGAAAGCCATTTGGATTATTATTACGCACATCTCACATTTCACGTCAGCTCTTAAAACAATTAGGGAAACTGAATGATTGCAAAAGTATCATTAATTCAGTTCCCAAATTGTGTAGCTGCATAGACATTTTGCCTATAATTGTCCCACGGCAGGAGCCATACTGACTTTTCATACTGCACTCGCCATTTCAAGGAAAATCAATGTCCAGCACAGGATTTTTGTAGAAAATGCTTTTAGAGCACGAGCAGCTTCTAGCAACTCTGAATGTATATACTGTATATATATATATATATATATATATATATGTATATATATATATATATATATATATATATATATATATATATATATATATATATATATATATATATATATATATATATATTATATATATATATATATATATATATATATATATATAGAATGACAACTTGTATTTCAATTTCTCTGATCCTTTTTGCCTTTTTAGCAGAATGCTCGGGTCAAACCTATAGCTCCACGATTCACAAACTGTCAAACAGCAATATCTCCTGTTCAGGGCTATTTTCAGATAGTCCTCCTCACCTCTAAAGACTGACTAATATGTGACCTTCATTCAGTTCATTAAAAGATACAGTTCGGTTATTAGTACTTTATTTCTTTGTGGCTTTCAAAAAAATGTTCCACTTTGAGGTGCACAGATGATTAGTGGTGTGTCTGTTCTCTCCAAAGGACAGCTCTGACCATTCAGCGTGAGCACAAAAGGCTCCCTCTATTGCAGGTCCATGTTTTTAACACATTTTTGCACTGAACACTTGTGGAATGCAAGAGACATTAATTTTACAGTTTTGAAATATTATAAGGTAGTGATGTGGACAGCTCTTGCGCAGTCCTTTCTATAATATATTGTAGATTTTAAAAAACAATAGCTTCCTTGTTTACTGCAGGAAAGCAAACAAGATTCTTTTGTTCTTACGAGAAGACATAGTGTTCCACTCACAAAGAAATGGCCGATGTCCTCGACCACAAACACTTACTTCCTGTGTATAAATCACCATTAATGTGTATGAACAGCAGTGATGGCAGCTCTGATATTGCTGCAAGTATGTAGGAGCTTTCTTTCCATGTTTACAATTAAGGCCCATAAAGGTCCCATGAAAAATTCCCTTGGAGATGTGAACCCGCAGCTGCTTATGTGAAAGTTTAGCTCTTTGTGAATTCATTGGTTATGTGCAATCAATAAAATGTGCAAATGGCTCAAATGTAGCTTTTTAGTTGTACCAACCTTGAGCTCTGATTTACACCTCAAACACTGTTTGCTCAGCTCATGCATAGCAGACCGAGCAGTGTTTATTATGTTCTTACAGCCTCTGCCAACCTATTGCCAGAGCTTGAAGCAGAAAATAAGTGCATGGAGATGATATCAACAGCATACAGTGCAGCAGGCCCCCTCTGCAGACATATACAGTCTCTGTATCTGATGATGAAGCAGAGCATGGATAATAAGTCATTAGGACTAATGGCTGTAAATCTTGGTAAGGGGGCCTATCCCTGCCGAAAACATAAACCCTGTTTCCTTGAAACACCATTAAAAGTATCACCTGTATTTACGCTACGAGGAGGATTTTTAATCTATTTCAGTTTCTCACTCCATCAAGAGTAATGACATTTCTATAAGTTTGCACCTTCTCTGACCCACAGCTGGTAATGGAAGGACGGGCCCTTTAAGAGGTTCCAGTGAATGGATTCTATTATAGATTAATTGATTAAGAGTGTGGTGCCCAGTGATGACAATATATCTCTTTATCGATTCACCTTTCAATGAGATTGGCTGTTACCCAACCTCCTTGGGGATTGGAAAGAGACAAAAAGAGGGGAGAAGGTAAAGCAGGGCTACTATTAGGGGGAAAGCAACCTTCCTGTTTCTTTTGGTGGCCTCTCTCCGCTTGGATTCAGTCCCACTGAAGGAGTAAAAGGAAATATAACGAATCCACTGGGCTGCATTCAGACATGCTGTCACATTTCTCATCTAATTTCTCTTGCTTTCCCTCACACTCTGTCCTTTCATCTCATTATATAAGAATCCACCTCTCTGCCTCCCCCGTCTTCGCCAAGACCTCTTTGTCTTTCCTATTTCTTCATAATGAGGGGCCCCCCTATTAATTTCGGAGCTGTGAAGTGAAACGCACCCTCTGATCACCCCCACCCACCCACGGCCTGTGCAAATCTACCAATTGATCTGCGTGTATGAAGACAGAGTGGGTTGGAGCTTCCCCGTCTGTTTGCCACCACACATGATGATGAGGAGGGCAGATTGGAGTGTCATAGGCGACATTAACCTCTTGTCTATCTGCTGGGGTTTAACCATTCAACTAGTTTCATATGGTGATTGTATTGTGTAATGAGTGGGGATTAGGTTTGGCACGAACACTGTGAGCTCTACGGATCTCTTTCTAAAGATGGCAATTGAGTGGGTTGCCTATAATGAAATTGGTTATGAAAAAGGAATGGAATGGGTGATAAAAATGGTTATTTTGGATGTCTACACACAATTCCGCTCTTTATGACTTGGCTGTCTTTGGAGAGGATGAGGACACGAAGGATTCCTGAATGTGTTGTTACTGGCAATATGCTGGACGCGCTGTAACGAACCCTGAAACACAAAACATTACTTGACACTTTACCGCACTTTACATTACGGTTTTTCATAATTGTGGGCCTGGGTTGGGTTTGATGGCAAGGATAGCCGTGATGCTAACAGAGACGGCAGCCATGGGCGACTTTTTTCCAACAAGTAATTTCTAGATGACGTGGTCTGTCATTTGACATGTGGTCAAATCATTAGCAACACGTCTTCATAAGATGGTTTAAGTCTAGTAACTGTAGGATCTGTGACGGGATCCAGCCACAATGTCCACATGAAGGGGCTGACAAACCATGAGCTGGCAGACAGCTGTTGGTTTCACTGCTTTCGTTTAACCATGTCCACGATTGTTCCCCCAACCTGAAAGAATATGCTGGAGTGTAACTTCCACAGAGGTTAGGTAAATGAAAAAAAAATATATATATTGTAATATATTAAAAATAATAAACGCAGATGTGTATTTCCAATATATGGATGATGCAGCTGTCAGTATGTAAAAATGAGCTCCACCTGTATTGTTCCCTATCTAAATCTGATATTCATCTTTATGTTTTATCAGCTATTAAAAATTTTCACCTTTTGAAAGTTTTTATGTTATCACCAGCTTCAAATACATTGTTGTAGCATTAGTCCAACCAATTTCTCACACTCTGGGATATAGACACTAAAACATTATTGCGGTTGTGGGGTTTTTAAGCAATTTAAATGCAGTGGTTTATTACAATCCAAGGCGTTTGTTTTACAGAATAGAGTGCTCGGGGAATGTACGTGTTTCTGGATGTTTTTCTGGATTGAGCCCGGTTCATTTTTTTTTGCCTGTTGTTTTGCTGGAGCTGCCTCGGTTGACACCCCCCTGCTGTGTTGCCGGCCTGAATCCATTCAAATAAATGAGAGGGCTGTGCATGTTCATATGGTGCTACTGGGAGTCTGAATGTAGCCTGTGACTGTTATCTGCCGGAGGCACGAGTGAAAGGAGCATGAAGATTGCACTGGGGTGGACGGTTGGATGTACTACAGTAATAGTTACACTTATTTCATTCAGGCATGAAAGGCAATAACAAAGAAGCTATTGTGTGCTTCAGATATAAGGACCGGGTATTTCAGCTACTACCTCTTTTGCTCTGATACCAGTCACAGAAAGATCTACGTTATAGTCACTGTGTAAAAAATATCTCGAATTGAGTCAGACATTTCAACCGAACAGAAGTGAGCAAGTTTATACAACAATACAGCAGTTTAAAACTTAAAGCGTATGGTTTTAAAAGCAACAGGTTGTGGCCACCGTTGTTTGATTGCCATAAACTGCTGGATACTTTAACATATATGGCGCAGGTATAAAACGGACACAAAATTGTCACGGTCTCATTGCAAGAGCATATCATCTTCACATCACTTGCGTTTATCCCGCAGCTCTTGAGTTGTGTTGTGCTGAATGTCGAGGCTTTGTGTCCACCCCCTGTAGCTGCTGGTAGAAGATGTGCTTCTTTTTCAAAACAGCCGTCTTCTTGAGCACCTATGGTGTCAGGACAGCAGGTCACAGAATATAACCGACTACTGCCACACGGCTGCTGCTCTGTAATTTAGCCTCCTCTGTTTCCCCACCACACACAGCTCCCATCCGTTCCTTTCCACCGAGATGAAATGACTCTTCCAATTCTCCCAGTCTGCACCAGGGCTCTGGGGAGGAGGGGTGGCGGCAGCAATTATGGCCCTTTTCCAACACACACACTCCCACAAACACACACACACACACACAATCTCTGACACACACACAATCTCTGACAAAGCTGCTAGAGAACCTGAACAAAATTGTCTCTGCTCCACAGACAAGCTCCTCCAGCTCCATTCTTGCTTTCACCTGGTGTTAACAGGCTGCCTTGGCCTTTCATACAAGCAATTATGCTGTGTGACAGGAGCTATTCAAGCCTAGCAGTTAGCTGGTCTATCTGAGATGCATTATTTTCAGTACGAATCCGACGAAAGACGGCGGCAAGCGGAGAAAGAAAGAGTATTGATCAGTTAACGTGCAGTAATTTTCCAAATGTCAAATTTTATTTCGATATGCAACGTGCAACAAAGTTTTTTTGTTTGCCGTCTACGATTCAAGTCCGATTCCTTTTAAGGGACCTGCAGACAGCTTGCTGACTGTCTCTGCGTGTGATGAGATTGCGTCTGAGACTGAAATCAGCAGAGATTGCAGCCTGATATAATTCACCACTCTGTGCCCTTGTTCCATTATATCCACTCGCATGGGGCAATTATCCCACACATACACTGGTCTGACAAGGCTTTACGCACTGGCTGCAAAAACAAAATTCTAGGAGCTTTGTCTTCTGCATTGACCCCTTCTCACTGGACTCCTGCAGAGAGGAGCAAGCTAATATTCTGATGACTTGCTTCATGCAAAATAGCCTATTTTATTTCTAGGACAGAGCTGTTGTGTTTGGCAAATTGGAAGGGAAAAGTAATTACCCTGAATATACAGAGCCAGCTCATTTGTAAGTATTAAAAATGGACCTAATAAAGAAAAATAACACTCACGGCAGAGATGTTCTCATTTTAATAGGCAAGTGACAATAAACAGCGAGGAACTGGCTGTGCATACAGTACCGCATTTGGTTGCTGAAAACGTGGACCTTTACATTGTACCAGTGCCAGACTCCACAGGCAAATGAAATGAGGCTTTGGAGAGGAGAGTGAAAATCATTAAAAGCACGGCTGTAATGAGGAGGGAAGGTCCGTTCACTTCAGTGGTCTCGGAATGAACTCGTTTGTGGTCTTCTTCAAGTCAAAAGGTTTATATGGCTTTGCTAGGCCATCTTACATTTAATTCAATTTAACATAATCTTAATTTGTTCGTGCTTAATTAAAACAGAGATTTCTCCAGAGCCTCTAAATAATTGTTCATATTTCTTGTTAGAACAAGCTCAGTTCAGAGACATTTGGAACCCAGTGTTCTTCAGTGGTGCACAGAAACCCCCAAAAGATGCAAAGCTGTCCAAAAGTAGAACTAAGTGGCACAAGACAGACACAAAATGACTATAAACAGACACGCAAAAATACAAAATGCAAAAAACAGACATGTACAAGCACACAAAAATATCCCACATAAAATCACCATAAACAAACTTCAAGCAATCAAAAAACAAAACAAAAAAACAGCAGTTTAGACATTAGGGCGTTTGCTGCAGCAGCGTTCGTATTTAAAAGTCCAAGGCCCAGATCGTGGGACCATTGCTTACCCCAGATAAAACTGCAGCAGTCATGTAATCTCCATGTCAGCGCAAAAAAAGGCAAGGTGGCTTTCAGGAGACTGACATTTGTGCACACATTTACCGCATGAATTCAAATCCATAAACGTGTTTTATACCATGCACAACAACTTTGCTTGAATCCACATCATTTGGTCAAAGTGCAAGACAAGCAAACATACACATTGATTTTATACATGAAACTGGATGACATCATGCCTCCTGAATGGATGCTATTTTTATAATGAAGGGTCAAAGAAGGGTTTATTGGCAAGAGGAAGGGGCCACCACCGGTTTATCACCTTACTACGTTTGGAACATAACTTTCTGGTGCGGCTTTCACACTGAAACTCATTCTGACAGTTTGACAGTGACTTTAAGAAGTGTTTCCATCAACCCATGGCACTTATTCTAATCTCATTGTTAAAAAAGCACTCAGTGGTCACATCAACATGCAAGAATTGTCCCCAGTGATAAAGTTCATTTGAACCATCTTCCAATGCACATACCGGATATACTGGTAGAGTAAAAGTGAAGTTAGAGCTGACGTTTGAAGACATTTTGAGTCCTGCATCCATCCACACATTCTTGATTTACAGTGGATGATTTTTGCCCTCAGCGCACAGAAAAACAACATTTCTCTCATGGTCTGGCACTGAACAATCAGCTGCTTGGAGACTGTATCGTTTGATCCGCTTCGGTTTGTTTTTATCTCCTCTAATTGCATCACTGTACACTCTCCTTCAGCTATTTGAAGTACAGCCTTACAGTGGAGCGCCACACTGTAATTAATCGAGACGACTGTGTTATGTAATTAGCCGTAATCAAACCTCGAGCAGCGCACACTTTCATTCAACACATCTTTAAAACGGAACACACATCCATTATCTTTAAGCGTTTATCCTGCTCAGGGTTGTGGGGGGGTTGGAGCTGTCACTGGGGAAGTGGTCCTGTCCCTGGACACGTCTCCAGTCTCCAGTCTAACTCAGGGCCAACACAATGAGACACACACAGACACACAACCATTCACACCCAAGTTTCAGCTCACACCTAACATGCGCGAGCTCAAAGTTAGATACTTGTTTTTTATGGGGGTGCGGAGTAAGTGGTTTCTCTAATTAATGTACGGTATGTAGTTTTTAACACTCTGAAAAAACAACTAACTGGATGGTTGGTGGCTTAGAGACACACATTATAAGGAGAGTAAAGGTCCTCGCTGATCCACTGGGTTCCGAGGAACCAAGACCCCGGGTCTAAGTTACACTGTCATGGGTCGGGCCAACATGTCCAACACGTGTGTCAATCCAGATGGACCTTAGGGCTTTAAGTGAGTTTTGATGTGAGACAGAACGGTTATTTACCAGAGCTTTGTTCTGATCATTCTGATCATGTTTCGCTGTGGCTGCTTGTTAGCTCATCAAATTAATTGACCTAGCATGTGAACTGCAGCGTACATCGTGTTAATTAGACTTTGAGTTGCGAGTTAACAACTGTCCATTCCTGCTCTGGCCAGCCCACAGCCCTTCAGGTAAGCATTACTATTAAATTACATCGATAAAAAGCTGAAACCTAATTATTATTAAATAATAAGCAGATGAGTGCTCTTCTGTGATTGGTTAGAAACGTGAGCCTCTCCTAAAAACAAATCATAGGGAATATCTCTGCACTGCTGCCTAAGCTGTCATGGGCATGGGATTCTTTGACAGCACCTCTCCAAGTATGATAATTTATGGATTATATTTATGATAAGAAATGTGAAAATTGTTTCATACTGTAGCTTTAAGGAAACGCCTCTACACCTCCACTGTGAATAAAACCTCACTCCCTCTTTTTGCACAGTCTTTATTCCTTCATAACTCCCATGTCTGTGAGCACATGGAAAGCGTCCAGTGAAAAGTGCCACTGGCTTTCCTCCTCAACCCTCTTCACAAGCTGTCAGTGTTAAGCCTCACTACCTCAAGGGGAAAATGTGAGATGAGACCCAACAGCCAAGTCCACATACTTGCAGGGGTCAGGGAGCAAAACATTCCACAAGGCTTAGTTACCTCTGAGAGGGAGAGATACCTGGGCCCAGAGGGACAGTGATCAATGTCAGCGAGAATGAGGTAGGACTGAAGTCACTTACCTCGACAGCGTAGCTAAGCAGAGAATGGAGACAATGATCTAGGCTCATATCAGAGGAACACAATGTGAGGCCGTATTGATTCTGTGTTTGTCTTAATCTTAATTTTTTTCTGTTCTTGTATTATGTGCATCAGCGCTTGTCAAAAGTAAGTTACATAGAAAGTTATAATCACGGCCAGGATCATTGCATTTTTACTCTTATGAAAGTCTGATGTTCGTGTGACTTCCAAAGTGACTGTGCTCTGTACGAGTTGTTAGCGCCGTGATTCAAAGAGACACAAAGACACGAAGGTGCAACTACTGACACACACTCACATACACTTGCTTATCCCTTTCATCACGGCCTCTTTTAGCTTTTTTTCTCTCCAGCTGCAATCCCCCCCCCCACTATTGTAAGAGATGGCTTTATCCCTGTGAATTCAAGGACATTGCTCGGCTGTGGGATAGGCAGCGCTGCACTAGAATAAAGCCCTTTGCAGACGATTTCGGCTCCCTCCCTCTCTGATGGGTTGAAATCAAAATCTCTTGTTCGCTGAAAATCATTGCTGGATTGCTTTTGTCCCTCAGTGGCGGTGCTGTCAGAACTCGACCTAACCAACCTGGATTTATAACCTGCATAAGTGTGCGATACACTCCCAACGCACTCTGCTGTTTTCATCAAGTAAAAGATGACGATCTGAAAGTGTGGATCCCCTCTTCAACCCTTCCCGATCTGGCCGTTCCATCAGCTCTTCCTGCCTTTGTCTCCCATGCTTCCTGAAAACGACAGGAATGGCCAAGCTCCCGAAGTCCCACGTTCCCACTTTATTGTCTCCTTGCCTTACTGCCTTGTTCTCGGCTCAGGTTTCTCCCCACCCCAGCCCCCGTGATTTACAACGTCCCCGGTGGCTGATGCGGAGGACAGACAGAGCTGGAAGCGGGGGAAAGGGGGATTCATTGTTCTCTCTCTCCCTCCACAGTCCCCTCTTTATTTATGACATTTCCAGCAGGACCACGGACACGCCGTGACCCCAGGGAGAATGTGCAGCCTGCAACACACTGGTGACAGTGACTCCCAAGGCAGACCTAGTCGAGTGTTGTGACTCTCTGACTGATCACAAGACAATGGCCCCCCTGCCCATCACTCTGAGGGAGTCAGCTGGGCTCAAGTTTTCGTTGAATGAGGGCTATCACAGGATCTCATGCAACGTTGGGCCATCAGGGGTGAATAATGGTTATATTTGAGAGTAAAAGGAGGGGCGGGAGGTTTAATGCATTAATTGTAACAATGAGTGTTGCAGGCATCATCTAACATTGTCCCTTGGGGGGCATGTCACATGCTGGGGGGGATTGAAAGAGTTACCCTGATGCTTCTATGATCCAAGCTGACATACTGAGGGACAATGGAGGGATAGTTAGTTTACCTGCAATTGTCTGCAACTGCATCTTTCCTTCCTTGGCAGCCTGGGAATCAAACGGTTACAACACAAATGCAGAAGGCCAGTAATTATTTATTTTTGTTTATTTTGATTCTTCATCACAGAAACCCTGCTCTTTTAGAATCTGAAAGTCATCTGGCACAGCTATATTTCAGACATTGCCGTTGTTCTGTTGATTGTGTGTTTTTATTAAGCAGTTGTCCAAGAATTTTTTATTCTCAGTGTCTCTGACAAACATTTGTTTTGGGTTAGTCGACCAATTTCTACTTAGCACAGAGCCAGCACTTTTATTATCATCGATATGCGGTAATCTGTAAAAATCACAGCAGTTAGCTATTGACCAACAGTCCATGTTGTAACTTTCTTCAGCGTTGTTAATTTTAACCCAAAGCATGATTATTTTTCCTTAATTCGAACCAATCAAATGATGTGGTTTCTATGCTTAAATGTAAGAAAGTTGCTGTCTTTGGTCACCAAAGCTCTACATCAGCGACTAGTGGATCCAGTTACCATGATTACCCCAGATTTCACCACATTCTCAATGACTATCCACTACAGCCTCAACCAGTCCCTTTATTCCTTATTCGAGTCTTTGACTTTGACCATGGAGACTGAACTTTCACATCCCACATGCAATAGAATAGAAAATATGAATTAGGTCACTCTTTATTAAGCTTTGGGAGACATGGTGCAGCAGTGGTTAGAATTGGTTACATGCATATCTTTTGCTTGTAAATATCAATATTGTGTCCCCATTCTGTATAATTACAAGTTAAGTTCCTGTACATTCATTACTACTAATGTTCGGTATTGACAGAAGACAGAAACAGAAGTAGGTAATTCATGAGAAACCAAAATGTGATGGGCAGCACTGAGTCAGCACCACGTGTCAAGACCTGAGTCCACAAAGAGCTGATGCAGGTAATGGCCTATTTGCAGTTGTTAAGCAGACTGTGTGCAGTAGTTTGTGGGACGGGTAAGTGGTCTGCACACCTGTTTGACTGAGCTCTGGAGCAGGTGGACAGACTAAAGAGCAAAGTCCTCAGAGGTGAACTGCAGCGCTGCGTTGGAAGTGGCTGAGAATAGCTTCCTCAATAAACCCAACAACTCATGTGAATCATCCTTACAGCTGTTCACACAACTGTTGACGCACATTATTTACACTCCGTTACCTCTTCCTGAGTCTTGCGGCTGTGGTCATGAGAGTTATTACACGTTCAGATTGTGTTGCAGGGGGCAGGGGGGGTTCATGACCTTTTGTAACTTCAACAGTGATGCACAATTATAAAGCTTTAATTAAAGTTTCTACATGTGATTCTAAACATAACTATGTCATCATTGAAATTCAACAGCTTCTCAGAGCTGGGTTAAAGAGAGCTGACATTACTTCAGGAAGGGCATGGGCTGTCTATACATTTAGTTTCCTTTGAATCTACTTAACATTTATGAGGCACAGCATTGCTGATGAAATTTGCATGGTAGGTCCCATAAATTGGACTTTCAAGAGAATGAAAATACACCGAGCAGATCATTTTGGAAACAAAATGAATGCAGAGAAGAATGGATATACAATGAGATATGAATGCTGATGAGAACCAAATTAAACCTCGCCTCATTTTGATGCATACTCTCAATCTGCTTCATAATGTGGACGTTTTCCGATTAGTAAATGATCTCAAAAGAGAAATGTTTTTTTATGACTTATGATAAAACTTTTTCTCCACTGTTCATGCCATTCATAAGCACAAAGAGCTTTGTGGGCCTAGATACCTGAAGATTAAATGTCCTCCATAACACAGTAATGTAATATAAGTAAACCAGACTGGGAATTTTGTTTGTCAGATGATGATGAAAGCTAAAGGCCTCTGCTACCGATGATGAAGGTCAGTGCAAGCAGCAGTGTGTTCGTCTGCAGACGCTCACAGAGATGGCGTGTAAGAGATATACATGGAAAATCAGAAGAGGTTTTCAAATGCCAGCATGTGTCAATTCCTGTGATCATTGTTTCCACTTCACACCACGGCAGGATGGAATAAAAATGGCAGTGAGCAAGTCACGAGAGCATTAGTCACACAGACGCCAAGTTGTGTGGGCGCAAAGAAGTGCAAATAAATCTTCAGTGTGCTTGAGATGCATCTTGAGAGCTGTCACCTTCCCTCACAGACACACACACACACAGGCTTTAGAATTGAAAACGAGTGGAGTGGTGCAAGTGCGAAATGCTGACCTGCTTCCAAAATAATTTTGAAATTGCCTTCGTAAAGAGGACGTTTTGAGAATACACTGTGATGATGACTGTGAATTGTGATTTTGTGGTAACTTGCTGTGCTGGTCCACTGACTGTCCAATAGGGACGGAGAACCTCACTACATGCAACTTAGGAAGTGTGAAGAAGAAAGTGAAAGGCTTGAGACTCTCAGCTGGCTGATCTCTTTGACCTGGTGCTGTTCATGCTGAAGCCTCACGTTCACTTCAGCCAGTTTACTGCACCAGCTGCCCAGCGCCTGTCACAACACATTTAATACACTTAGCGTTGAAGAACAGTGTGAAAAACTCCCTAACATTTTGCAGAGGTATGTTTTTGTGACAATAAAAGCCAGTTGGTGTGGTATGACTTGATCTAGAACAATATTCAAACTTGCCATGCACATATTTAGTGTGGCAGGGACGCAATCAGAACTACTTACGCAAATACAGACATCACATACATTTATATGAGAAACCGCACTCACTTAGAATGAGACTGACCTGGAAAATACGAGCAGCTGACCAGATGAAGTGTATTTTATTTGACTAATGTCCAGCAGCTATGGTGAACATGACAATGTCACGTGTGAAAACTACAGGGAACTACAGAGAACAGTCCCAGAGGAGACAACTTTCTGTTGTTATTTGGAAGAGGAAGAACTTTATGTTCTATATACTATATGTGTTGCACTCCATGTAACATTAAGGAGTTATTTAAGTACCATTAACTCATATTTCAGTTAATTTAAATAATAAATAATTTGCTAAAATTAACCATTTTGTCATCAGTAACTTTAAAATAATCCCAAAAAACAAAAAATATCTTTATACCTTTTTACGTTTACAATTACATTCACTCATTTGGCTTTTATCCAAAGCGACTTTGGTACACACACACACACACGATGGCGATGGCTGCCACACATGGTGCTCATCTGACCTGCCGAGAGCAACTAGGGGTTCAGTGTCTTGCCCAAGGACACTTCGACATGCAGCAAGGTTTCCCAGCTCCTGGTTCTTCAGCTAAACTAGAAACTAGTTTAGATGATCACATGTGAGTGAGGAATCAGGAAGTAGAGTTGTTGGACCTGTGAAGTTGATGAATTAATGAGGGAACTCCCGTATTACTTGAGGCATACCACAACATAACTAACCTAATCCATTTGATTTTGTGCCAATATCCAGCCAAAACAAAACCTTTGCACATTTTTAATCCAGTTTTGTGGCTGTTTAGACAGAAACATAGTGTGGCACCAGCTGGGTTTGTGGTGCCATTTCAAGAAAGTCAGACACCAAAGCGGCACAATTTAAGGACATGCCTGGCGGCATGGAGGCGCTCTTTCAACAAGTCCTTGTGGGGTCTGCAGGTGACGGACAAACAAGGCCCAAATAACATATACAAGCGTCGGAGCTGGCTGATTAGCAGCTTCTTCAGACATGTTACAGTTTACCATGTTGTACATGTTGTACATCATTTTCATGAGGTCATTTTTAAAGTCCCTGAGTGTGAGTTTACATAAAAGCCTCTGTCTACTGACTAACCCCAGCTGAATTGACACGTTCAGCATGGCTGAAGGTCCCATTTGACTGTCACAATGCAAAGCACAATTATTTTTGTATCACAAGTCTGTGATTTTTTCCCCCCCACCAGACCTGACCCATGATTTTTTGATGGCCAGCTCATTAATTCACAATGTCTCAAGCCAGAGAAAACATCCCAGCTATAAAACGAGCCAATTATCTGCTAGTGTTTTCTTTCTGGACAGCCAAAACTGGACTGGACTGCTATGAGCTCATTAGGAAATGACTGACTGTGTCTCCTGAGCTGGGCTCCATTTTGACATCCAACCATGGGAAGGGTGAAAAAACTCATCTATACCCTATATACAAATCTCATTACATACAATGGAATAATTCTATGACAGATGATGGCTTTGGGACATTGCAATGCTTGTGAAGCCACAAGTTCCCAACTTGGGGTCTCCAACCACCAAAGCGTCACAAGAGTGCAAGACTTGGCAGGTGGATCTCTTAAAGACTTGTGCTGATGAAGTCCAGCATTTATCCTAATTTATACTTTCTTCATACCATTGTCTGGAGATAGACACAGGGAACGTGCACATGCTCCATTTACATGTTCCACCAATGTTCACTGCAAAACAAGATGGCAATTCTGGACAGTAGTCGTGAGAAGAAACCCTCCTTTACTGTGTTTGAACAAAAAAGTGAAAGAAATTAAATAGTATGTGTCACCACGGTGCACAAATGGTGTTAAGGACGTTGAAATAAACATTACATACCTTCTAAATACAAAAAGAGCAGCTGGTTTGCTTTTCTTGTACATGCATGAGAGCTACAGACAGTCTTGCCTGTGGTTGTCCACAGACAACCCAGTCTGTCTGACCCTAAAAACCATGGAACCCGATGAAGTAGATTTTAGAGGTTGTGGGGTGCTGGAGCCTCTACCTGGTTTTGGTGAGTGAATAGCAGGGGCTATCGTCTTGGGGCTGACAAAAATGCAAAGCTAATCATACCTCTGTTCGTGTGTGTGTGTGTGTGTGTGTGCAGAAAAAGCCAAATATGATGGGCTCATGAAAATAGGACAGTTCATGTGTTCATTCATGCACTCCAATAGGACTGCATGAATGAACATATGAACAGAGTGACAAATCCACACAACTGTAGGTCCCTGGCGTGTGCAGGCCCATGTTAGGACATTTTATGACTCTGTGGTGGCCTCAGCTCTGCACTACGGTGTGGTCTGCTGGGGTTCAGGCAGCACCGACCAGGACAGGAACAGACTGAACAAGCTGATCAGGAGAGCCAGCTCTGTCCTGGGCTGCCCACTGGACTCTGTGGAGGAGGTGGGTGACAGGAGGATGTTGGCCAAGCTGACTTCTATCATGGACAACACCTGTCACCCGCTGCACCAGACAGTGGAGGCTCTGTGCAGCTCCTTCAGTGGCCGACTGATCCACCCTCAGTGTAGGACAGAGCACTACCGCAGGTCTTTCATTCCCACCGCAGTTAGACTCTATAACTCCACAGTCTAACCTATTTGAACTTCAAATATTGTACATATTCTGTGGTACTTATACATTGTACATTTGTAAATTGACTTGAATAAATTTTTTTTTTGCACATTACTTGCACTTTATTAATAGTTAGTGCACTACTCTTGTTGCTTTGTATATCTGGGAGCTGTGTAACGTGTACATTTCCCCGTCGTGGGATCAATAAAGATTACCTTACCTTACCGTATCCATCTAATGAATCAAAGTCTCTTTTAGCTTTTTGGTCTTCACCAACTGCTGAGAGAAACGTGCGGCTCTTTAGCTGCTAAATGCTCCACTGAATGCACAGTGTCTGTCTGCTGATTGTCGCCCAGCAGGTAGTGAGCAGTGGCTTTAAGAAGGTTTTCAGTGAAAACAGCTGCCTGCTGCCAAAAGTGATGCCATGAGAACAGTGAGTGGACCCCGAACAGCAAGGCTGCGGCCCGACTCGGCCCGACAGTAAAATCTGACTTACTGTAAAGGTTCATGCAAAGGGGAGCTGCAGATTGAATTTTTACAGGTGTGTCACCGCTTTCCCTCTTTAATTTGACACATTATTGTCATATTGTTAGGGGAAAATGTCAAGTTGGATCTTTAGAAACAGCCAAAAGCGGTTTAGAAGACACTGATGACCAACATGAGACAACATATAATCCAAACTCACAACTACAGAAACCTATCAAGTCCTCACGCTTGAGAAGGTGCATCCAGAGCAAAAATTGAGTCCAAAAATGAATCAGCTTTGATCAACAAATCAATAGTTAACCGGCTTCAGCTCTAATATTATTACTATAAAAGATTTGTGAGTTAGCCTGAAATAACACAAACTAATTAATTTCCCCAGTGTTTCAGGACAAGTAAAGAATGTGTAATGAGACCAGGGCTCTGATAGAATGTCTAAATTATCTACTATTTATTCATTCATTGGGAGTGATGCAGGGCACGTGCCTAGCCTTGTGCATGACCCTTTCTTTAATAGAGACATCCACACATGCAATCATCAAGTCGGTGTAATGAAAAATTGATTTACTAGACAACGGCAAAACAGAACCAGCTGCAAAGCTACTGTAAAAGATTTGGTTTGTGTGCGACAGTCATCTGTGACATCATGCGCACACCTCATCTGCAGGACACTGACATGCTCCACTGATTACAGCCGCACGTAGCCCGCAGCACTGCCTGAGTTCTGTGCTTAAGTCGGCGGGAGCACGACTCTGACTGAGCCTCGCTACTCTCAGCCCAATTAAATGAAGCTCATAAATAACATAAACAATGGTGTACTCCCTTCAGGCTTTGTAGTAATCGGCCTAAAGACGCCGGGGCACCGAGGCAACGGCACGCACACAAAACCACAGAAGGACAAGTGGAGTACACAATGGGAGAATATGATTAATCATTTGCAGCTATCACTGCACAAATGTAAGTGTGCACAGTATGTGATGACAATAATCAGTGGATTATGAACTGTTATGAGCGGTTGTTGTTGAATCAGGTGACGTAACATGCAATTACAGGTAAAAAGTGCTTCGAACCGCAGGAAGCATGCAGGACACGGCAGAAATTTACGCACAATAAGTAAATATAAAGTACGGCACATCCAGTCTTTACTAATTATGTGGGGCCTAAATGTATTCAAGTCCCTGAATAGCTAATGAGTCATGTGGGATTGAGGATCTCTGGAGTCTGGATACAGTGGCTGGCCTCTGTAGCGCTGTTGCTGTGCTCCGCTGATGCTTCCTCACAGCCAAAACTCAAACACACCGAACCCGTGTACTTTCACAAGGCTCCCAGGATAAATTGGCTGAGGCTTGTGCATACAGATTGCAGTTATTTTAATTGGCTGTTGTTCTCCAGCAAGAGTATTAGGGATTTCTGTGAAAACAGACGACCAAAGAAGCGTGTGCGTGCACACGCGCGCACGTGCGAAACTCGTCCCCAGCACACACACATTCTTTGACAGCAGCGAAGGGAACGTGCCTGTGGCCACAGTGCTCGGTGTAATTGTCGGATTCAGAGCCCCAGACGGGCCGCTGCGGCCTCGGGCCCTCAGCTCTCACACAAGTGGCACATAAACACGTTGACATCATTCACTCCTGACTCATTAGATGCAGCCGCTCCTTTTTATAATATTCCTTGGCTGCTTAATTCTCCAGTGCTGCTCACTTTAAATCTGTGTACGACTGCGATTAAATTTTAATGCACTGCCTCTGCTGTGACCTTGAGGCAGAGTCCGTCCCTCGTCAGCTTTAAAAAGGGAAATTAGCAAGAATGTATTTTTAATTTGGGATATGGTGAGACAGGCAGGCATTGTTTGGCTTAACTTTTGGGATAAAATAATTAATTGGAAGCATTTGAAGCCATTCTACCAACTTACTGTACAACCTAAAACGTATGGAGGTTTGTAGGTTGTGAATTTCTCTGAGTCAGCAGAAAGTAAACTTCATGAAACTACAAAAACAATAAATGTAGTAAAACATTTTTAGAGCCAAATGTGAATCAACACATTTGAGCTTCATAGTTATTATCATTACCAGACACATTCTTTCTCTTCATCGCTCTGTGAAGTTTAATAAGCATGATTCCCGAAGAATTAAATCACACATTACATATCATACAGGCAGTTATGTTCGTACAGGTAGCCCAGCTCACCTGTCACAGATGGGTGGACTCAATAAAAATGTTATGAGTCATATGAGGATAATGTGCATTGAAAAACATGTGTGTTCATAGAGCTGATGATGTACATAAACCTTTAACACCCCACTCTGCATACATACAGTATGCATGCTCACACACACACACACACACACACACACACACGGTGTCACTCTGAGCTGTTGTTGCCTCTTTTGCTCCCATGAGGAGGGTGTATTGATCAGAGAGGAATCTCCCTAATTAGGGCTGAAGTGAGAAGATAGGACAGAAAGCAGAGCGAGGGAGGAAGGAAGCACTGGATAGGAAGAAAAGACAGGCTAAAAAAAAAAAAAGGAGAAGAGGATGTGAAGAGGCAGTTTGACTTGTTGCTCTGTGACGGTGAGGGACATGAGAGCAGACGGGTAAACAACAGAGGGATGCATGTGTGGAGGGCACATGGGTGTAGAAACAAAGAGGTAAGAGGATGGATCTGGATTTACGACTCGAGCTCTTAGGTAATCAGATCGCAGAATCCATTGCTTTAGTTTAAGGAAGAGGGTGCAAACAGAGGCTCGGGGTGGTGATTCCAATTCGAGCTCCAGGGATTCAATTAGAAGACGCAATTATCTTTTTCACACCATCCTGCACCTCTGTCTTTGTGTTGCCCCTGCAACTCTACCCCAGCAGTGTTTCATGTGCGTTGTCTCACTGCTAGCATGAACATCATAAATTCAAGGGGGGGGTGGTGCTTTTATCCAAAGCCCCGCACATTACCATGAGGCCATTTTAAGGAGACAGCGAAGCATCTTGTGTTTGTTTACTCACTGTTTTCTATTTGATTTCAAGCTTACGTTTGCTTCGTGCAGTTGTGCTGATGTTCTAATTTTAAAGGTTGTTATAGAAAATATGATATTTTTACATTTCACACAATTGGCCTGACGCAATAACAACAACAAAAAAAAACATATCTGGGAGCATTTTTTGACTGAGGACATGCAGTATTTGTGATATTGTGACAATGTATTCAATGTTTTAATGTGACATTGACTATTTATGCAAATAGTACATGTCCCAAACTGAATCGTATTTGTATTTGCAGTTTTGGTGTGTATAATTCCTGTCTAATACAAATGTTGTGTGTTTCTCTAAAATAACTTGTTTTTAAATAGGAATCTGGATTAGAATAAACCTGTTGTATGAAGTTAATCTGCATGAAGTCCATTATTTTTGCTCTCTCTATCGTCACTTTATTATGACGACCGATTGTGGGGAATATGGACCGAAAATGACGGATTTAGAAAGAGACTGTGTCGTGATACGACAAACTGGCACCAAACGGCCATCGCATTTCTGAGGAACAGTCTAATAATTGTTTTCCCAGTGTGGAGACAAGCTCGTGTCTGCAGCGTGGAGCTGGTGTTCAGGTGCTTAAAGAGTTGTCTTTCAGCCTGATTACCCATGCTCACCTCTTGTGTCAGCACACACCCACCCTGCTGAAGTGACCTTGAGCACATTGGAGGCAGCTCCTGTTGTGTAGAGCAGTGTGTACGTGCTGATCACACTGCAACGTACTGTACATTTACACTGCTTTATTCCTTCAATTTATGGAAGAAATATCACAGTGAAAAGGGAACTGCATGAAGCATTCCTGCCATTTAATTGATATCTACAGGCAAAACCAGACCGTTTTTTCCACTCATATTTGCTTGTCAGCCATGAGATTTTAATTCGAGCTTTCACAGGAGTGGCCCAGCTGTCTCTGGGGCCGCATTCCTAAAATCACCAGAATCCCCCGGCCTGGATTGTTCCTAATCAATATTGAACCACACACGCGCACAAAACGATTATTTATGCCTTCGACTTAAAAGCTTTTTTACAGATTATTAATCCTTCCTTTGAGGAAATTCTAATGTCTTCTGATCCCATTGGGCAACACCTCACACAGCTCACAGCAGACCCAGCTCCTGCTGTCATGAGTAACAGAAAAGGACTGTGTCTCCTAATTTCAGCTTCTGTCACTAAACAAATCTATTTTTTAGCCAATATTGTTACACCGTAATGAAAAAAAACACCAGATAATTGACAGAATCAAAATAAACGTCAGAGAAAACATGTCGAGTAACAGTGGGGGGTGTTGAGACAGCATGTCGACGTTGCGAGGCGAGCTAATCAAGCAGCCCGCTTTCACACCGTCTGTACGATCCAACTAAATCTAATAAAGCTCTGCAAAAGGCTCCACGGCGACATCACAGAGCTGTCTCAGCGAGCTCTTCCCCTCAACGCCTCCACTCGCGTTGGTCTAAAATTGCTCCGGCATGTTGCCTGAAGTGGTTCAGAATGGTGAAAGCTGGTGGAGTAAAAATGTGTTAATTACGTGGGAGTGGAAGTAAGCGTTCGAGTGTCGTCAGTCTGGAAACGTGGACAACTGAAGAGCACGGTGGAATGAAAGGCCAAAGATGATTGGAAAGTAGGGGAAAAACCATCATGGCTTTCACCTCATCTGACGCTGAGAGCTTTGTTTTCCCTGCTGTTTGTCTTCAAATGAGTCACTTTGCTCAAATGAACTCAATCTGCACTTCAGCTCGCGCTTGCAGCTGGTATTGTGCGACTGTGAATAACCAGACACTCAAAACTGAATTTTTCCACATGCCGTTGCAGGAAGTCATTGATTATTTTATCAAGTCAAAGCATGTCTCTTCATGTGCTAAATGGAATTTTGCTCAAACTGTGTGCGCGTTTTTTTTTCTCTCTTTCATCTTTTGATCTAAACCAATGTTGTGGTTGATTACAGATTTCAAAGTCTCTGAAACTCTTCTGAATTATTAAAGCTGATTAGCAAAGGTGCCCTATCATATTTCAGGCTGTACATTTTCACAGGGGGGGTTCAAGTTGTTTCTTTCTTTTCTGAGCCTGAGTGCATAAACACTTTGACAGAGGAGTGTCTTCATTGGAGGGAGCATGACATGTTTTTCTCTCCTTGTCAAGTTCAACTTTTCTCTTCGTAAGTTCATCTGCCTTCTCGCATCACCCCCCGCTGTTTACAGCCCATTTCCATCTTGGTGGGAGTTATTGTTGTCTCGCATTTACACGTCAGCTCCAGCATGCACAGACGTGCATCTGAAGGACACTTTGGATTTATCAGGGCTCAGGTTCTGACGGTGTTCCCTCACATCACGATCATGTTTTTGATTCCATTTGTTAATTAGCTAAAAATATGTCAGCATAATTCTGGGAAATTATGGTTAAAAATGGGACCACAGGTCAGGAAACCTGCATTTTGGAAGGTAGAGCAGGTTTATTTTCCATGGGTCGGCGGTTCAATTCCCTGCTCCTCTGGCTTCGTTTGTCTTCAGCAGGGCAAATTGCTCCTGTGTGTATGTGTGTGTCCGTCACTTGTGTGTCACTTTGAAGAAACGCTGGACAGACTGTCTAACTGCTGACACTCGCATCCGCAGATATTCAGCAAAACCAACCACAGGCTGAATTAAAGTTTCTCTGTCCTTCTTTCCAAATGTATAACAGGCTTACTGTCTACGGGAGCCTCGATTGAAAATAAATACTCACTCATGGTTTTGCCAGTTTCTCTAAATAATAAAGATGATTTCTCTTGTTTTTGCCAGAAGTGGCTAAGGCTCCCAGAACAGCCAGCAGAGTCTCACCCAACGTGAAGCCATCACACAAGCTGGGTGGCATGTCCACCATCCAGTGTAATGGCAACTGAATGATGATTTCTGTTAACATAACTTTACGTTTGACAGATTTAGTTGATTACAAAGTTTTAATTTAAATACAAAACATACTCAATGTGCGAAGCAGCTGTCAGGACATAAAGTGGTTAAAATCTGCTCCACTTTTACCTGCTGCTGTTTTTGTTCTACATAAAGTCTCTCAAGTCACACGCATCTTTAATCCTAGTTTTTATCACAATACTGCAGATGTTTGACATATTTTTCAAATGTTAAATACTTTTACAATAAACTTTCATTTAAAAGGTTCAGTTTTCTGGTATGCAAAAGGTTTTTCAGTGTTTCTCTCCTAGAATCGACAGAAATAAACTTTTGATTTCTGCATAAAGCTTTTTGTAATGCAGGCGTGGAGCAAATCTGAACTAGACTTTTACATTCATGTTATCCACAGAATGTTTTTACCACTTTTACTGAGTATTTCTACCACCTCTGCAAATACATTTATACTGAACACAGACATTTTTGCCTATGTAATCTCTGTTAGTTAAAGTTAAAGAAAGACGGTGGTATGGATTAATAAAAAAAATCTTAGCAGCGACTTCATGTGCTCAGTGCATTTATATAATTTGACAAGATAATTCGAGATCAGCAGTTACCTGCTTGTTAGCTAAGACATGGAGCTCAGCGAGCGGCAGAACAGTAGGCCACGCTCCCTGTGCTGTAATCAGCCGCTGGTTTCGAGGTAGCTTTAGGTGCACACTCTCGTACGAGAGAAATGAAAGGAAACCGTTGTAGTTAGATACTGAGGCAAATGTGAGCTTCCTCACAAAGAGGCTGTGGATGAACGACGAAGAGCCGTATGTGTACAGAGACACGCCGGGACGCATGGTGCCGCCGACAAAAACAATGGGAACCTCTCAAAGTGTCTTCCTTCCAGTCTTCACGCCACATTGATTTGCTTCTATTGATTGTGTCTGTCCTTCAGCATGAGAGAGACCAATCACATAGAGCATCCAAACTCACAGAATGCCTCTCTCCGTTTCCCGCCCTCCCCTTCTCCATCACATCTTTTAACACAGCGCCCAAGTCTGTCAGTCGCCTTACAGGCACACAAGCAAGTACCCGAAGGTAAAGCTCTCTGACTCGCGAGCAAATCTTTTACCCCGTCTGTGTCCATCCCACCCCCCCGTCCTCCTTTCTACTGCAGGTAACAATGTGCACCGAGGTCATGCAACAAAGAGTCACGGCTTCCTAGGTTTAATTTGTGCGAGGACATGGTGGAAATCTCTTCAGTTTCAATTGCCTCAGCCGCCAAGCTGTTTTCCAACAATGAAAAGGGAGCGGATGACCTTGTAACGCCAGGGACCAGAGAGAAAGCAGCAATCTTTCTTCCTTTAAGAGCCTCTTCCTCTCCTGTCGTCAGTCTGGATAAAATGTGACTGTGGCCTGTAGTGGACTGCAGAGCAATGTGGATACTGTACATGCTCAGGCTATTTCAGGGAAAACATAACACATATGTGGTTTTCTATTTAGTCATTTGACAGATGCCATTATCCAAAGGCGCTCTGAAAGAGACTAAAAGTAGAGCTCCATCAGAGAAAACGTGCATACGAAGTTGAAGAATACTGGAACCTGAGGCCAGTGCAGAGTTTTGAACAATGCTTTCTCGTTGGTCCTCTTGGCTGGTCGAGGAGGAAAAATGCTGCAGCATTTTGATTCATATGGCGGGGTTTGACCGCGCTGCACAAGTCAAGACGAGATATAACCAGTGCCGGCAAAAGGACAGAGACGCAGGGCTCGATGTTTCTGATGTTGTGCAGGGTGAATCTGCGGCCACAGAGGAGGAGGAGATACGGGCAATAAAAGTTAGTTAGTCCTGAGTGATGACCCGCCGGATTTCTGCAAACTTGGTGTAGACAAACTGATGCTGATATGTTTGAATTAGTAGCTCAGTGCACAATGAAAAGTTCAAGGACATTCCTGAATTGTACAGGCTAATTATAAAGACAGTGTTAAAAATTGTATGATGACTAATTCTAACTGACGTGGTGAACTGAGCCGATAACGAACACACAACACACACAAAGCTGACATATGTTTGACCGCACACTGATGCACACAGAGCTGCTCTTTGTGTCATTCAATTACCAAAAACAGGTTGTAGTTGTATTTAATTGAAACGTACCCAATAAAAAAAGCCCCGGCTTTGCCAAATTGGCCCCCGCTGAGATTTCCTGAGGGAACAACTGGGGAAATGTACGGCAACATGCTACACGCATGCTAAAAAATGACCTTTGGGAAACAATTAAATTTAGCAGCAAACCAGTTAGAAATTAGCATATCCAGATGTAGCCAGCTAGATTTGATTTCATTGCCTTAATTGGATTTCTGTGGAAAGCAGTAGCCATAACACTAAAACGCTTGGACTTCACAGCTCCGAGATGATATTAAATCAATAAGAGCAGGGAATGATAATGAAGGGAACAGTTGTCATATGAGGCCTGTTGGTACACTTGCCAATTAAAAGTCCCAAAGTCGGGTGAAGCTGTTCTGGAATTGTAATTCCTTTATTTAAAAACACTTACGTAATGGTGGCAGATTGCAGGGAAAGCCGAAAGTTTCTGTGTTTTCTTCCATGTTCAGTCTATTTAAGGAATCCTGTCCTGTCACCCGACTCACAGATTGCATAGCGTACCTTTGTATTACGGGCTCATTACAGTTGTAGCTCTCGTGCTGCAATCAGAATCCAAATGTCAGAATGTATGTACGGGTCAAACGGTGAATGCTGGAAATTATGTTCCACCGTATGCCGTGTGGACGAGGATGGAAATGAGTTGGAGGGGCTGGAAAACAACATGTTTAGGTAAAGGTTAAATTACGAATGAAACAGGAGGGTTTTGCAGCATTTCAGCTCTGAAAAAAGCAAATCTGAAAAATATTTATCAGATTAATTTAATGATTCAATTACTTAGGAAATATACATGAATATAGTGCTAATAGGTGAAATGTTAAATTAAAGAATGTACATGTGCAGTACACTTTACACTAGAGAAGCTTTCATGTCTTTATGTGATTCCAATGTAAGTCATTCTGTGGAAAAGCCTGTTGTAAATAAAGCTTCGGGAATTAGATTCAAGCTGGGATCTTCCAAACAAGGCTCAGTCTTTGTGCTTCTCATTTTCATATATCGTTCAGCAAGAAAAGACTGTGTGGGACAATTGATGGTAAATGTATTTAGTAAATTTAGATTTAGTAAATTGGTAGTGTCATCCTCCTTCGCAACCAGACACTGTCACTTCCGCTGCTTTTTTTTTGCATCATGTCCTGCCCCCTGCTCAAAGTTATCTGTATTTATTTCTTCACGAGTCAGAACGCACGTCGCACGAACTATCTCTCATTGTTGGCTGCATGTCTGATAGGAAAACTGTAGATAATGTCCGGACCGGATCCTCCCGACATCCTCTAGAGTTCATGTCTGAAAGAGGCTTAAGCGTCAAACCACTTTCACAATGTACATAACGTCAGCGTACTGTGCGGAGGTTAGATACACTGAGGAAGTCGCGGTTTCACAAACATTTTTTGTCTAAACCCAAAAACCAGCTGTAATCCAGCATTTTTTAGCATTTAGGACAAAAAGCAGCTGGCCACCATTTTGGTGCCATTGTAAGAGACAACAGGCGCCATTTTGCTGATTCTCTTCTTGGACCAAGAGCATCTGAGTTACTTTTTAAACGTACTCTTTGTCAGAACTGTAAAAGACACAAATCGACCACAAAGTGATGTAAAATGACCAAATATGATAATCAGTGACCCAAAACTATCCAAAACACAAACGTACATCTACAATACACATCACATGTTGCAAAACTTACACAAAATGACATGTTGTCCCTCATCAAATCAAACATTATTTACCATTTCGTCCAATGCAATATGAATGGAATGTGCAGAATGCAGGGATGAAAGATGCTGCTCTCCCTCACGGAGCCATGGAAGTCACAGGGGAGCCTCGCGTACACCATTCTTCACTTCAATGCCCAGCAGGTGGCTTTTCATGTGCTTCCTTTTGACCGTGACTAAAACCAGTGGTCAGATGCCTGTGGAGCCACTTTCCAATCATTACCATGCTAATATCCGCAAAATACTCTTTAGTGCCAGGAACAGGGGAGCAACAGCCAGCAGGAAACACGGGGTTAAGAGCAGCGGAGGTCTTCTTTAAGCCCACAGTGAAAACGGAAAGAAATTGGATGGCAAACACGGAGGTGAAAGATAAAGAGCGAGCTATAAGTGGTGCTGTTTTAATTCCACATGATTTCGCTGGGTTTTGCCTGAGTCAGGCCAAAGAAGCACTCATGGACATGGCAACCCCTGCTAGCCTCATTAGCCCGCTCCAGCTGCTTTGCTGACATTTTGCACTTCATCCAAACCCCCGGCGTCCCTCCGAACTGCCATCACTGGCTGAACACTTCAAACGCACAAACTTCAATTTAGCCCAGACCTCGACCCTTTCTGAAGCGTAATGGAGGCCTTCTTCCAACACAGACATCAATGAAATTGCTCTGTGTGTGTGCGTTTGTGTTTAGGTACATTGGTTTTTCTTTACTTTTTCACCTTCACGGCGGCCATATTGGCCGCCGTGAACAAAGACACGGTCTTCCATTGACGTAATTGGCCAATTTAGCTGCTGCTGCTGATGGCGGCTTAATACAAGTGGCTTTTTATGTATAACAAATTAGCTGTTACCTGGTGACTGCAGATCCAACAAGTGTGTCAGTCTTCTGTAAAGTACTTATCAACTATTTAATTTGAGTCAAAAATTTACTTTTTAACTTTTCCAGTAGGATATATACTGCAAACGAGCAGTCAGCTACGACTATGTGTGGTACAACATACTTTTTAATTGTACAACACAAATGCAGCTGTTGTAGAAAATACTATACGCAAGATGTAATTTGTTTTGTATCACCATGTTGCTTTGTTGCGATATATGTGAACTTAACTGACTTTAAATCCATCTTTATACCCCAACGAGCTACAATATCTTCCTAATAAAAGGAAACAATGAATTCAGCTTTATGTAATTATATTTTTGCTTGATGTAACTAAAATGTGGCTCTGTTAAAATGGGGCACTGTGTGATTTTTGTGTGTATTCTTGCAGTGGCATCCTTCAAACCAGCTGCAATCAAAGCCTGCAGGGAGCCCAGTGTCTGCATTTGGGGCCATGGCACTCATTTCAATTCAATGCAGCGCTGATAATCAACGTGTGATAGCCAGGCCATTCTCTGGTTGTCCCCAAGCAGAGGGGAAGATAACAGATACCAATAAATGGAGTCTCCTAACTGTCTTGACTCTCAACAAGGAATTGCAGACAAAAGGCTGCAGTGTGGAATGAGTACGATTTCAGAATGAACTTGTTGAGTTGGCTTAATTTGAATTGGCCTGGCCAATAACATATAGAAATAGATTCATCTGCTGTTGTGCGTGCTTCGTTCCGACTGGCAGTGGCTATTGTCTTGCTGCAAAATATCATTAGCATATTGGCTGCGGTCACATGGAGGAAGATTTCTCTGCCAATCAGAAATCGTGTCCTAACACGAGAATCGATCCAGGCTCAGCTGCCTCCATCCATGACGCCAAAGAAAACAAGTCAGTCAGGGATCATTGTATTATTTCGTTGAGGCTGTGCAACATAAAACCTCACAGAGAATCACATGTGTCTGCCACTGCACTGCAATTATCTAATCTACATTTCACTGCTCCTCCCTTCCTTTAACCCATAAATCATGATTGTTTGTCGACATGCAGCCATCTTGTCTATGCAGCAGCCTGACTTTTATGCTTTCAGACCACCTGCCACCTGGTTTTGTAATAGCAAAGAGGGGAGATAGTGGGACAATGTAGGCTGCAAGTCTTTGTATCATTCAGCGTCTTGATTATTTCATTTCCACACCGACGGCGTGGGAGACAGAAAGGGTCATGAGGGGGACAAGCGCAGGAGAAAATTTTGATTGATTGTTTCAGTGGTGGATTTATCTAATGTGATCGGAAAATACATAATCCATCAGTCGTGTTACAAGAAGATGAAGGCTGGAATGAAGGAGAATCAGGCTGCAAGCATAGAAGCAAATGATCAGAGTCCTGCAGTTCATTCCATTTCTCTTTCACGTGGCGTCTTTGCGGACACTGTGCCCCTATGTCTAAAATTAATCCAACTAAAAGTTATGATTCAGATTCAGTTTGATGTCAGACAAACAAGTCCTCCAACTTTAAGTGCCCGTATAGATTATTTGTCTCTGCCCTCTCGTAAAACCCCCAGAACCGTCGTTGGAATGTAGGGAGGGGAAACGTGCTGACGCTGCACTCCTTTCACTCAAAAGGACAACTGCACAATTACACTGGTTTGGTTAGGATTTGGGACAACAAAGTCAGGGTTAGGTGTAGGCACAAAATAAAAAAAGTTAGTTAAAAGAAAGTCACAGTTTGCCTTAAACTTACTACGGTCACATGACTCATGCATGATGGGACTGGCTGCTGAACTTTAAACCAGCTTTTGCAAAGGGTTCTGTCAATATGAGGTTAATTACACTGAGTGAAGCTTGGAACATTTTTCCTGCATTGAACAAGTTCCTCCGCTGGTCAGCGCAGGCCGTCTGCAACGATCGATGCGCTCAGACTCACCGAGGCCGGTTCCCTTCCACATCGCTGCTCTCTGACACGGTTGTGGTCACTGTGGACCAGACTAAAGCAGCAAACAGGAGGCTGATTAGGAAGGAAGTTTACGTTGGTGTGACTGAGTTTTAGGCCATTTTCCATGAGAATGAAGCGAGTCTCACAAAGTCGGATTTTCTTTGCTGTATCACAATAATAGTTCAAAGGAGAACAAATCCTAAACTCTAACGTGTGCTCGTGTCACCTTCCTAACAATGAGCCAACATCTGTGGTTTACACACTGTAAATGGATGTCCACTGCTGATATATTCATAATGATACAAGCATGTATTAAATCTTGTCTCCATATCTTAGGGCAACCCTCTCTTTGTGCAAATACACAGGGTCTTTAACTTAAACACAAACAAAAGAGACACAACCACATTAAGGGACCCAAAATGACATTCCCCATTCTTACCGTAATGTCCACCAACAAATCACATGTTTCAGAAAAGTATTTACTCACATTCAGCCGTGAATTGTAGTTTTACCTCATTTGTGTCAATATGGAATGTGCTGGTTCTACCACGAACAGAACAATACTTGATTCATAAAAGACACTGGTTTGAATTTAACTCAAAAGTCTCAAATGGCCTCACCCTATTGGTTTATTTCCCCCCAAATTTGTGTAAACCACTGACTGCAGCAAATATCTAACATAGATATGTGTTGCAGAGCAGCCTAGTGGATATTACAGTTAATTTATTGACATGAATAGAATTTACTGTCTGGGGCCCAGACAGCAATAAAGCCAAGAAACCAAGGGGTTCGGAGTGGAAAGGAGTGATGGACACTGACCTCGGTATGCTGCATACAGAGCATGTGTTGCCTTGTCAGACGCAGCCCATTATTCAGTTTAAAGAAGTCAAAGCGTGGCGCCGTGGGGCTGTGGATCCCAGCCAGATGGACCAACACATGGCCCGAGCATTGTCATTCAGATGCAGCGCGTGCTGCATGGCTCTCCGTGAAGCACAAGTGCATGCACACAAAGCTTTGAAGGCCACTGTGGAAAGTTGGATCATCTGTTGCTGTGTGATTTGGGATTTGACTGTGTGCACAAAGTAATGCCATGTTTTTTCAGACAGGATCAAGTGCAAAGCAAGTGCATTGCTTCTCACCGTTTGCAGTCTGTCGGCAGCAACTTGTTTAACTGCGCTCAGTCGTTTTGCCTTTTAACTGAGCAAAAAACAAAAGCACATTTGTCAGGATTTCTGCCCGTGTTCTAAAACACATTGCCAATCACCTCCTGTACAGCACAAGCCATCAGACGCTGAAACCAATAATTTAGTGAAACAAAAGCAAAAGTGCAGCCACATGTGTGAAACTCACGGACGCTCTCATTATTCCAGCGTTGCGTCCCAGTGTCCTGTCCTCTCTGTCCCGCTCTCACTCTCTGAACACGTGCGAACTCGCCGTGACCTGTTGACCTGCTCACGACTCGCGTCTCCTGCCGACCCGTGATGCTGAGCGTGCGAACACCTCGGGGAAGAAGTGCTCTGTAAAGGCTGCTAAAAGCTGAACGTTGGCCAGCTTTTTTACATCCCGCTGTTACAGAGTCATCTTCGTATCCAGGTGATGACTGAAGGCTCTGTATTTGATCAATTTAGCTGCTTTTGGTCTCTGAAGGAAATAAACTTCCTGCTGCTCTAATTGCCTGTCTGTGCGCAGGTAGCGCTGAAGAGCTTTATCTGTAAAAACAGCTGCCGGCTGCGGCTGCACCGTGAGAGCAGTGAGTGACCACAGTGGTCAAGTTCTGATCTGGGCTAAATAAGGTGATGGGAGCTGCAGATTCCGGCGATAATCTCTGTGAGAACAGAACACTGGACCAGGCACATGTGTTGTCTTTCTGTATTCTGAGCACGCACGTCTTCCTGTCCACAGAAGTCCTGTTTCTGTGGCAAACCCTGAGAAGCCAGACCAGCACACGTCCCGGTCTTGGGGTGGGGGGATCCTCGCTACTTTTGGCTCACATTTTCCTTCGTATCCATCTCTAGTTAAAAATGTGAGCACAGCTATTTCTTTGTCCATTCTTTGTCCATTCTGAAGACGTGCATTTGTAGGAATGTGCAGTTTTATTTTAGCAGCATGAATACAGGAGAAACGTTTCCCTTCACCATTGCGATTTATTTAATAACATGCACAGATTTCAATGAAACAAACTTTTTTAATAACAGCAATAAATGGAATTTAGGTCGATGTAGACGGATAACACGTGAGAAGAGCTCGTTCACCGTGGACGATCCTGTAGGATCCTCCCGTGCTTCTCCTGTGAACACTGGCGATGCCATTGTCAGCGTTAGTCAGAGCTGAGGCGTCGGAGTCTGATGTGTTTGAAACTTTTATCTGGGAATGTGCAGCCCTGGTAACAGCCGCCTCGCATCTCTGAACCCTTGAGCTCTACATGATGTTATTTTATTTTCAGCTTCTTCAACTTTTCCTGGAATGGGATGAAAGGTGTTTTTTTTATATATAATTATATATTATATATTTAATATTTTATTTTTTTACATAATAAGGTCTGCAGTTAAAATATGTATGTCCCCTTTGGAAGGTATTTTAATTTCAGTTATAAACCTGCTTTGCTTTATTCCTTTTACTGTGTTTGTGTATAACACCACCAATATGCACGAAGAAATTCACCTTCAACAAAAGTAAGAACAGGAGAAAATTCAGTTTCAAGATCATCAAAAATGTACTTTTACCAGTTTTTGGGGCTTTATTTTTTATGTTGTATAGTTACAATGTTTCTTTTTACTTTAAGTCCAATCCATGTACCAGGCATCACAAGAGCTATGGATTATGTACAGGACCTGTCATGGCTGAGCTCCTCCTAAAGCCTTACATTCCTCCGTACATTACGCTCACAACACACAGGCTCATTATTTCAAGGATTAATGTGCATCTTTTAGCGACAAAACTATATATTTTTACTGTGATGCACGCCTGTGGAACACCTTACCTTGGCTGTAGTCCAACAGAGCTGAGATCATTTAATCCAGCCCGGAATCAATGTTTCGCCCTGTGCTACAATTAAATGTTTTAACACCTCGCTGTGGTTTTCAGAACTTTCTGTAAAGAAGCAACTAGTTTTTTTTGTATTGACACTATGATTTCATACTCACACAGTACTAAATGTCAGGCTATGGCAGACTAAATAAAAATGTAAAATAGAATTTCACTTTATGTGTAAATAAGACATGGGGATAAGCTCTTTGACGTTCTTTGCTGTACTTGTAGTGCATGGTGTCAGCGTACTTTACGGTATAAACTATTCGCCTTGATTTTGTTAGCTGCACTTGCACAGTTCTAACTCAGCTCCTTTTCTGCGTCTGGTCAGTGTTTAGCTGACTCTTTGCACCTGTGCCTCAGCCAGATGTGTGGCCGTGGACGCAGGTCTGACAGGACACTGATCGGGGTAGACTGAGATAAGGAGGCCACGTCGGATGCTGGAGGTCGGCTGCATCTCTGTTCTTCCCCAAATTAGATGCAAATTTATTTGCATCTAATCTAGTTTAGTTGCATTTCACTCATTTATGTTTTCGATTACTTTTGATTGTTTAAGTTATTGAAGGTGGTTTTAACCTTCAATAATAAGAGAAGTATTTTCTGTGTAATGAATAATGAAAATTTATGTAAAGGGAAGCAGCTGCTCACAGCTTCCACACATACTGTATGTGAAGGTAAAATGCCTGACACCTTGATTATATAGGAGAGTTTTTAGAGCTTTACACAGTGTAAAGAAATGCATATGAATGTGTATTTTCTATATGTTGGTACATAAGATATAGCAAAATGTGTAATGATGAACGATGATGGTAATAGATGAGGTGTTTTTACCGACAGCAGATAATGTGATTCTCTACTGGGACACGTTACAAGATGTGCAGCGCACATACACCCACACACACACACACACACACACACACACACACACACCAGGAGGAAATGGATTTCAAGAGTGCAGTCACAAATCCTGCCGTAGTGCAGAGTGAGCATTGTATGGGTGTAAATCCAGGGGCTGACCTCAGCAACAACACTCCTCTCACAATCAGACTCCCGTGAATGAGGCCAGAGCCACCTCATCTCATCTGGGACTCGCCGTCCTTCTCCTTCACCTCCCATCTCCCCGGGCAAAGTTCATGAGAACAACTCAACTGCATTCAGGTGCTCCCTACCTGTGGCTGGGGATTTCCAAAGTCATTATTGGGGTTAGGGGCTGGGGTGGGTTACAGCAGTGTTAGTTCTTCTCATTTTAACAGACTTCTTTGATTTCTTGCTTTATTTCCGATCATCGGTGAAGCTTCTGTTGCTTCCAACTAGAGCCCCTTTATGAGCAGTAAAAAGCCATTTTCTGATAATTTCATTTAAAAATGCAGTGACAACAAGCTTCTTTCAAATACCCAGAATATCTATTAAAAACTCAAAGCAGTGAGAGAATATCAGGAGCTGCCCAGAACAGCACGTCGTTGTATACTGTCGAATTCTCTTTGTAAAGTTTGTGGTCCTGTCACAGAAATTGAGGTCTGAGATTTCATCCTAATTGGCTTTAAAAATAGGGGGGGTTTCGTCCGACTTGATGCAACATGCAGACACTCTGAACGAGCAGAGTGGCTGGAGAAGAAAGGACGAGAATAAAGACAGCCCGTGGAGGGAGAAACGGAACGTCAGCAACGGCAGACTCAAGAGAAAGTCCAGGGCATGGAGGGAAATACGGGGCAGGAGATACGAAAGAAAAGACGTCCAGCTATGAAAAAAATGGGGAGGAAGTGTGTTTTTTATCTTTGCGCCTGAGGGAAATGGAGAAAAATAACTTCGGTGAATGCAGCCTGTTTCAAAGTCTGCGTTCTTTTCCCATATAGCTGGTGATCGATACCAATGGCTTCTCAATTTTGCCGTGCAATGAGTTCTCAATAAAACCGGTGAACGGGCATTACAGCCGCCCCCCCTTTACTGAATCCAATTCCACAGACAACTCCAGCCTTGCCCGTAATGGATTCTCTATTTCATAGGCTTTGGCTTGTGTTCCTGTGGCACTTGGTTAATATTTCAGCCCACTGTCTCTCCTCCCCGCACAGCCCACTTTGTTGTATTGATTTATTTGTGCAACCCCTACATACCACCTCTGTGGTCGGAAGATGATCTATTATGGAATTTAATACCTTTCAAAAAAGCCCATTTTATTTGTTTCAGTCTTTTCTTCCAGGAAAAAAGAAATGAGGGGGGGGGCTTTCAGGAGGCTCCACAGCTGCATAGAAGTGGAGTGACCAGAAAAGGTGATGTCTATCATGCAGCTTTGCAGATAGTGAGTCTGAAAATACATCTGCAGATTATACTGAAGCTTTGCCTTAGGAGCAAAATAACACTTAGCAGGAGTTGGATTAGAGGTGTGGATCCAAACAAGGTCTTCCTCTTCCTGTTTGCAGTTTTTTGAGAGGAAGTGGCGTCAGTGGATGTGAGGTAGTTGAAGGATACACGGTGGAGGGGGAGGAAACTAAAAATATCTTACTTCAACAGCTGCTGTCCTTCCTGTATCCTGCATCCTCTGAACACCTGGTCAGTTCACAGGTTCCCATTTTCTCACGAGTCTTCTCTTTGGCTAATTGTCACTGATGGGTCACTAACTTTCTGCCTGGCCTCTGAGGGTCTGTACTTGCTCTACCGCACGCACCATCATTCATGGTGTTCACTTGTGGATTCACATGCCGTGAGAAGATGTTTCTTTGTTTCTGTATATTTGACAGCACAAGTGAAAATGTGTGTAGCATGTGCAGGTGCTAAGCATCAACCGCGTCACGGAGGTGGAAATAAACATGATTAACCTTCATTGCGTGAACCAAACATCTTCAGACATCAGCTACATGCTGAACTCATGGACCTTCTTGGACTTGATGGTGGTGGCTGGTGACAAAATGCTGTTACTGATTGTTACATCCCTGGTTGTATGTCACCTTCACACATTTTCAAATTGCTTCTTTGGATACTAGTTTGAATAGTACATGCACAGAAATGCCATTGAACTTCCTTTTCACTTCGTTACATCAAAATATCTCTTCTCTTAGGTAAAAAAATGTCTCCTGATGACATCACTTGGAGGAAACTTCAGTTCATCTTGTTGCTCACGCTATGGAGTTTGTAATCAAAAGCTCTGATTTTCCAGAGCTCCTCGAGATGACATCATCTGAAATACTAACGATTCAAACATTTTCAGCTAGAAAAAGAGAAATATTTGATTACAGGGAAGTTAGAGGGAAGTTTAAAAGCATTAATGTACATTTACAGACTAACAGTTTCCCCATAAGTTGTGTTATGTGCCAGTATATTTTACTGAGAGTGAGTGTTCTTGATTTGTGTGTCCGAGCGGTATGTGTCCTGTCTGATTGGCTGGATTGGGGGGCAGTGCCACGAGCTGATTGGTCCATCATACACCTTTTCATGTTTGAAAAGTCTGGTTCCCACCAGGTAAACTGGCTCCTATCAGCCGAGGACAGTCGACGTGAGCAGCCGCTTCTGTTATGATGAATGACAGTTGTACAGTATCTTTTCCACGTGAGGAAGTCAAGGCACATGAGAGATGTTTGACAGCCCCAAAATCACCCCCAACCCCATCTTTGTCCTCAGTCAGATTGAAAGCGACAATTGGAATTATTACCGAAAAGAAAACTTCAATTACACTAATTGAGTTTCAGAGAAAACAGGCAATGCACAAAGAACCTGCCTGAAGAGAAAATGATAAATAGATTTGCAATTAGGGCAATTCAGCTGTAAAATTATAGATGTGATAACGGCTTCCACCAAGGTTGGTGAGCCTTCTGTGTGATAATTGTATGCTGCAAATTACAGTCTTTGTAAACGAGCTTACAATAGATTGAACTGCATGTTGTATGGATTTTGGATTCAAACTAGAAATTACCTGATAACAAATAAGGATTTCAGCTAAATTTATTTCAGAGAAGATTCGAGAATAGAAGCTAGTTAGAAACTGTACGTGGACACAGGCATCACTCAGAAGCTGCAGTATGGCAGTAAATATAGCTTGGTCATGCTGGTCCACCATGTTAAACTAGATATTAAAAGCAGCTGCCAGCATAATATTGCACGGTTTAACGCCGCTCAGTATTTTTCTTTCCTGTCGTGCTGAATGAATGAGGTCTAAACCCCGACTGTGACGCTTTATTTACCTGCCGTTAGTGAGTCATTGGGGCTCGCAGGTCAGTGCTTCATAATATCAGCGTATGAATGAGGAGGACATTCACTACTCAATTTGTACTTAATTTGCTTTTAAAAGTTTAATGCTCAAAGAAAAAGTCTAACATTTTAAGGCTTTTGTACTTTTTAAGGCAGATTTCTTTTATTAAATATATTTATTTTGCTTTTAAACCTCAAAATACCTCTATTAACAGTTAAACTGTTAATGCTCAACTTTTTTTTTTTATTCTTTTAAAGTGTTTAATCATGAATGAATGATGGCACCATTAATACCAGAATGTTTTATTTGGATGGTCAAACTGGAGTCGCTCATGATTTCAAAGATTTTAAACTCAAATTTAAAAACCTATTTTAAAGTAATACAGCTTACAGTGATCGGCTTATAGTGTGTTTACAAAGTGTTAGTTCAATGTCAGTTATGTCAAATACTTAACTTAACTAATCCACCATGTTTAACTCCAAATGGTCAATTAATAAACAGTTGGGGAGATTTAAAAATACATTCTTTGCAGGGATAATCTGCCTCGGTGCAACTGCTACAAAATTCTATCATGACAAAATATGTGAAACCGCCTCAAATGTAAATTTTGAAATGTGACCAATTTATAATGAGAGATCAGATCTGGTCATTTGCCCTTGTGTTCCTCAACAGGTGCCTGTCACCATGTCACTCGGCCAATCAGATGTTGGGGTTGGCCAGTTCCACCTCAGTCCACTCCTGAGACCTGATCAATCCATAAGGTTTGTGGTCAGGTCAGACACCAAGCAGTAGCGGTGGAAGGAGTGGTTAAATAAAATGAAAAATACATTGTAGAATAATCCAAGTCTTGAATTCCAGGTGTTAATTAAATACACGTGTAAAACTCAAGACTTATTAAAAGTAACATTTATTTAGCAGAATGTTAATTTCACATCACTGAATGTGATATTATTGGATTAGAAATATTGACGTATGTGTTGAGGCTATTGATTATAATGCATATTAATTTACACACTGTTGTTTTGTGAATCTCACACCAAGGATCAGTCAACTCTTATGATCATACTGCATCATTTTTTAGTAACCAGAAGCTGAAAAGTACTGATCGAGTAAAAGTACAATTTTACTTAAGTCAAAGTGTAAAGCAGCACAAAATGCACGGACAGACTGTGATGGAGTGGATCCCTGAGCGCAGACAGTGTAAGACACAGCGTGGTCTTCCAGTCTCTCTCAGTCTGTCTGTGGTCAGTTTACAATTGTTTTGGGAAGTTTATTGTGTATGCTGTTCTTTTTGTCCATTTGTATTTATTTCATGTCTACTTTTATCATTCCATGTGTTATTTGGATGTTTTGATGTTTGTGCCACTTTTGGAACATTTTAGGTCACTGTTCATCTACTACTTCTCTTTGGGCTTTTCCCATCAGGGGTCGCCACAGCAAATCATCCGTTTCCACTTCACTCTATCCTGGGCATCTTCCTCTCTGACACCAGCTAACCTCATGTCCTCTGTTAGAACATCCATATATCTCCTCCTTGGTCGTCCTATCGCCCTCTTGCGTGGCAGCTCCATCTCCAACATCCTTCTGTCAATATAATCACTATCCCTCCTCTGCACATGTCCAAATCATCTCAGTCTGGCCTCTCTGACTTTGTTACTAACACAGGCAACGTGCCCTGTCCCTCTGATGAACTCGTTCCTTATTCTGTCCAACCTTGTGACTCCTAAGGAGAACCTCAACATCTTCATCTCTGCTGCTTCCATCTCTGCCTCTTGTCTCTTTCTCACTGCTACTGTCTCTAACCCATAGAGCAGAGCTGGTCTCACCACTGTCCTGTTCACCTTTCCTTTGAGTGTTGCTGACACTCTTCTGTCACACAACACTCCTGACTCTTTTCCACTGTTTCCACTTCCACTGACACTTTTAGGTCACTGTTCATCATTGTGCATTAACTGGCCCCTTGTAAACCATAAATACAACCAGTAAATTCACAGTAGCCTTTGGTCCATGGACCCCTTGACCTTTTGGGCCCCTGAGTCTGTCAGCATCCGTGAGAAAATGGAAATACTTAAGTCGAGTAAAAATGCCTTGAGAATTGTACTTGAGTACTGTAGGTAAGTAATGTACTTAGTTACGTTCCAACACGGCCAGCGCCACAACTCTTCATCCAAACGTGAAACTTGTTCACTGAGAAGAATGAATGCATATTTTATCCTGATATGCTGAGTGTGTTGAGACACCATAACTTGATGGCTAAGCTTAATCAATACCTGCAGACTGTTATCATTAAATTTAAATCCTTCCTCTATCAATCATAAGCCTAAGAAGCACGAGCAAAACAATCTGCATTTTGGATTGATTTCCCTAATCACTCTATTCTCTCTGCCATAGAAACTTGGCACAAGTACAAGTGCATGCAGTATGTCCAGCCCTCAGCAGACATAAATCACACCCCATCGGCAGCAGCATATATCAGAACTATATTGCCTAGGCATCGATCGCCTCTCAGACAAGATTGTGATGAGGACTGTGGAAAGGGGGAAAAATGAAATCCAGCCTTCAGTGTCTTGTCTCGATTTCCCCAACTAGCCAAGCGGTAAGCGGTGGGGGGTTCTTCCTTTTCTGTCCCCATGTCTTCTTTAATCCATCAGTGGTGGCCTGCCTGCAAATACGCAAGGACAGACTCTTTTTTTTGCACCACAGGACAATAAAGGTGAGGTGAGGGGTGGAGTGGCTAAGGTGTTCTGAGTCTGTGCTGTTGTGCAGCCAGGTTTTGTTTTGAAATGATGCTGGTGCACACTCAAAGATATGCATCATGTGTATTTTTTTAGTTTGTATATGAACACTAGAAAGGGATGGTTTAATATCCTGGTAAACTGTATAGAGGGGAAAAAAATCTGTGACAAATATTATAATTAAAACAGGAGGCGATGTGGGATTTGACCAGGAGATAAAAGGCGTTCTGGCTCCAGTAGCTCTTTTCATGTGCTAAGCAAAGGAACCGCAGCGTTTTTGGGAGGCTCACATTTAGAAAAAAAAAACAGATTCCAATCTGTGCTCTGCTAAAAATAAGAAAATAAGACTGTCGGGGTCTAAAGAGTCTCTCTGGGTTTTACATTCAAGTGTCCGAGAATGAGCGCAGAACCAAAGAGATACGACAACGACCCCGAGAGCACAGAAATCCATTTATTCAACCTGAACACCTGAACATAGCACACACACACACACTCACACACACACATATTTACATGCTGGTGTACGTGTACAGATAGATACACATATACGCTCATATGTGAGTACACACAGATCAATGCCAGAGGAGAATCAATGATAGTAGGGGCTGGGAAGGCAAAATGCTCGTGGCTCATGGATATATTTAGAAAAGACCTGCAGGAGGAGAGCGAGAGAGAACAGGAAGGAGGGAAAGAGACACAGAAGAAGAGCAGAGGACTGCTAAAGTTAATTGATTAAGTGAGGTTGAGGAAGGGGACGCCTCTGGATGGCGCCCAGCGTCCCCGAGGTGCTCATTGATGCCAGATGCTGCTCGCCTTTAGCAATTAGCTGCACATCTAATCTCCACATCCCACATTACCAGAACAAACTGTATGCAGCTTCTCAGCAATCTGCCACTTGTCCTCTGTCGTCTACGCTCCCATTGTGCTGGGACAGTTGTGTGACAAAGTTCTCACAAAAAGAGGCTTTGCGAGAACATCTGTACGCCGTCAGAACACGTTGATGTGCTGAGACGTGAGCGAGACTGTGCGATCAATTAAAACACGCAGATGCTCATTTCCTCCCTGTTCCAACAGGGTGTAGTGTTGTAGGGGAGGATATGTTTCCCGCCCCGTAAATCTTGGGATTCATTTGATTTCGGTGGCGTCTCAGTTGACACGTGAACATATGGCACGTTTCTACCTTCCATCTTTGTGCTCTTTACAAACCCCATTTCCAGAAAAGTTGGGACGCCGTGTAAAATGTAAAGAAAAGGTGCAGATCTGAGGCCGAGCTCAGGCTCAGAGGAGGCGCTAGTGTTCCCGGATGTTTCTCTCCGGCTGTTTCTTGGTCGACTTTAAACTCACATTTGTGGATCCAGAGACAAGCTGAGTTTACTGCCAGTGGTTGTCAGAGTCACAGATCAGACCATGCAGTGATTTCCACAGCAGAGCAATGTCTGGTTTTAATGCAGTGCCAGTACATCATTTCTTACTTTTTTTTTCTTTTGGGCCTTGTTCCAACTTTTTCAGGCTTTTGTTGCCTCTGTTAAAACTTTATTGACACTTGTTGCTGGGATCGCATGCAAAATCAAGAATTATCTCTAAAAGCAAAGTTGTCAGCTTCAGTGTTTGACATGTAGATTTTTTAACAATTAATCATCCAAATTTAGCTTTTACTTTAAAGTTGTAGTTTTAGGTTTGTGACAAGTCAAAATTAAGATGTGACATGAACATTTGTGAGTCCAAACATTCTTGGAAGCTTTTTAACCAACACACCGAGGTTCATAAGACCACCAGATATAATACCTTGGATTAATTTTTGTAGGGGGTGGCCCCTTGTCAAAGTCTGCCCCGGCCCCTTGCAATCAAACACACACACGTCAATACAGCACTACATTTTTCGCTGGCTCCTGTGCTAAAACAGTATTGTTGCTATTATTTTAAATCTAATATTGTTTGGTCTGGGCAGCCATGTCAAAATGGGTTGGAACTACAACTGCAGGCAGCTGAGAGAGAAGTAGAGCAGATTAACTCTTCTCCACGACTGTGAGACGAATTATTAACGTCTACAAATGAACACTGTCTCAGTGCATCAACATTTTCAATATAAATATAAAGAAAGATAAATCAAGGTTAAAGAGAATAATTTCCACATTCAAACATCCACTTGTGCTTTCTGAAAAGTCTAAATGACGTGAATAGCCAAGTGCTGAGGCTTCATACATATACATCAATGCTTTCAGAGGGCCACAGAGAAAGACAGCGGGCTCTCCTCCCACACAAACACACATATCCATAAAAGATGGAGAGGGGGCGTGTTCGCATGGCACAGAGAGTGATGGATGAAGGTATGTCAGAGGGCGGGACAGGCCAACAGGGAGCGTGTCTCAGATCAGTGACGCCCCCTCACCTGTCACAGCCGCCCCACAAAACCCACCAGAGCGCTGGCAAATTAGTGAGGAATTAGCATTTGACGTGCAGAAATAAAATGTGTGAAACTCACATGGGTTCAGATAAAAACTCATCTGGGTCCCTGTGGGGACATTGTCCTAAGTTCTATGAAAGTTAATGGGAAAAGTGAAAGGTAAAGGTCTCTGTCGCCCTCTCCTGGTCAATAGTACACAACACACTCACGTGGTTTCTCTGCTTTCTGTCCCAGCGCTGATTACCTGGGTCAGGAGAATTCACTCAGTCAGGAGCTGGAAGATTGTCTGATTATTTACAAATGGAAAGCATTAAGTGCAGCCCAGGAGCTGATGTCCCAGCACATTTACCCCGAGGTCAGACTGTGGAATACTCAGAGAAATCCAAGACATCAAAAAGCCTCTCGTGTCCAAAAAGGACATGAAAGCCCGACTGCTGAACAAACTCTGAACAAACCATGAGACTTCTGGAACAATTTCCTATGGACTGATGAGAACAAGGGAAATGCCGTGCTTATGAAAACCAAGCACAGCATTTTAGCAGAAACTCCACTTAACCACATCTCGGTTGGGCTCAGTTGGGCTTGTTTAATGTTACAGCATCTCTCTGAGCAGCGCTGTCGTCCTGATGTGCTTCAAAACCACAACCATTATCCAAATCAGTGTTCAACTGGCTCGTCATGAGGCAAATCAAGACCCTGCTACCTCCTACACGAGACCCACTGCAGTTCGCGTATCGTCCAAACTGCCCGTCCACACATACGAATGCTGTTCATAGACTACAGTTCAGCGTTCAAAACAATCATCCCACTGCAACTCATCATGAAGCTGAACCTGCTGGGCCTGAACACCTCAGTTTTTAACTGGATCCACTTCCTGACTGGAAGACCACAGTCCACACGGGCCCCCCAAGGCTGTGTGCTCAGTTCCCCGCTGTTCGACTTGTTGACACACGACTGTGTAGCAATGCACAGCTCGAACCAAATCATCAAATTCCCTGATGACACAACGTTGGAGGGTACTGATGAGGAAGAACAACGTGACAGCATACAGGTGAAAAATCTAAGGGACTAGTACAATAAGAAAAACCTGTCTCTCAATGTTGACAAAACCAACGAAACGGTTGTCGACTTCAGGAGAGCACAGAAGGAGCACTCACCGCTGGACATCAACGGTTCCTCAGTGGAGATGGTCAAGAACATCAAATTCTTCGGTGTCCACCTAGAGGAGAACCTGAGCCGGTCCCTGAACACCTGCTCCGTTGTAAAGAAAGCCCAACAGCCCCTCCACTTTCTGACCCATCCTCACCACATTCTACAGCTGGACCATAGAGAGGATCCTGACCAGCTGCATCACTGCCTGGTTTAGGAAGTGCACCACTCCGGATCACAGGTTCCTACGGGGCATCGTGAGAACAGCTGAAAAGATTACCGGAGCCCCACTGCCGTCCATCACAGACATCTACACTGCACGTTGCTTCCGCAAAGCCGCCAGCTATGTGGATGATCACTCACACCCCTCACACACACTGTTCAACCTCCTGCTTTCTGGGAAAAGATTTAGAAGCATCAGCACACACACATCCAGACAGGTCGAGCAGCTTCTTCCCCCAGGCAGTCAGGGACTGAATTCACACACACACACAACCACTCCACACTCCATTCCACTGTGGGACTATTTTGCACTAGCTGCTCGTGTTTGTATAAATTCATATGCAAGCTAACAACCTTTGCACACTCACCTCAGTAGTTTGCACATGCACCTGTAGCCATTTTTTTTTAATCATAGTTTTTATAGAAATGTGTTGTCTTGTGTTCTGTGTCTGTCGTCATTGTAGTGCTGTGATCCCAGAGGAATGTTGTTTCGTTTCATTTTACACGACTATTGAAGATTGAAATGACAATAATAAACCTTGAAACCTTTTGCAGCCACAGGAGCAACTTGCAGTATTTAGCCAACCATGAACTCCTTTCTATATCAGAATATACTAGAGGCAAATATGAGACCATCTGTCCAATAGCTAAAGCTTGGTCAAAATAGGATCGTGCAGCAGGACAGCGATGTGAAGCACAGCAGCAAATCTACATCAGAATGGCTGCAAAGTGGAGGGATCACGGTTTTGGAATGGCCTAGTCAAAGTCCAGCTGAAGAGAAATGGTGGAACCTTAAGAGAGTTTGGAACAAGAGTGTATTACACAATTATACACATACAGTAGCACCGTCAAAAGTGCGGATATGTATTGATATGGGGTCATGCTCAACAATAAGCATGTAAATAATGTCACATGTTTCATGAACTACATGAAAGATTGGACTAATTTTCTGACTTGGTATGACTTTTTTCACTTTGCAGCATTCTATTAATACTATGTGACCCCTCATAGGAGCTTGTATCATCTTTGCTGTTTGTGGCTGAGCTGCTGCTGACATCTGCTGTTTTCCTCAGGTATTACAGGGAGTGGAGGGTCTGGCTGGGGGAAATTCTCAGGGGGATTCTCTTTTCTCCTCTGCTCAGTCTGTGTTCAGTGATGAAGGCTGACCAGACAAAATGAACAGGTTTATAAGGATGTCTGAGGGAGGGACAATCATCAAATCACTCAGAATCCAGTCTGAGTTCAGTCAGTGATGCTGAACCTCATGTTGTCCTGGTGTCTCATGTTGTCCTGGCGTCTCATGTTGTCCTGGCGTCTCAGGTTGTCCTGGCATCTCAGGTTGTCCTGGCATCTCAGGTTGTCCTAGCTTTCCAATGAGGCTGAGCGTTGACTGCCGGGCCACCAGAGGGAGCCACAGATGTACGAATTAACTCAGGGATTCATGACTCATGGTCATGGGGTTGGCTACCCTGCATGTGACCGTGTGAGGCAAGAGAAAGACTGTACGAGGATTATTTAAAGTCGATTTGCCGCCTAATATTCCAAACCACACAGAGCACATACAGTACAGTTCAGGGCATTATCAATTTCCTTTTTATAACTTCTTTAAGCCAGGCTTCCGACAGAAAATCTCTGGTCCTGCCTGTTCATTGGTACAAGAGTACACTGTAAATTATAACTGTGGAATTTTGTGGAAGCGGCTAATATTTTTTTCATTTATATGCTGATTTAAACTAAGATGCCTAGTTTTTGTCACGTCTCCTACTTGAGGTCAAAATAGCTGTTCAAGTCTGTTCAAAAATGAGTTAAGTTAATAATACATATTCACTTAACCAAAAGCGTATTAGTAAACCTCCCAGCGTGCATTGCTTGCAAGATAAAGCTCCCAAGTGTTTCGTTTTTGTAGAAAAAGTTACTGTCTGTCTAATAAATGTGAAATAAGTTAATGAGTGTTTATTTCCTCAACAATAAAAACTTGTGTGAAACATGATAAATGTTGGTGTTGGGTCTTTCATATGCAGTGGGAGCAGCCCCACATGGATTCCTACTGATTCAGGTCTAATGTGGCTTCAACAGGAGCCGTTTTATCACGTTCGCTGCAGAACTACGGGGGTACTGGAAGATCAACGTGCATTTTTGTTTTTAAGCTTAAACAACAAGAAATGTTGGGTGACAGTAAAGAATCCTTTACGTTTTCCCAATGATTTTTAGATGTTCTCATGGTCGATTCTCAGAATTGAATCCACTCTCAGCAACCTACAAGTTGCATGAAATAACCGTGTTGTCTCTGGAAATCCGACCAGTCCTCTACCTTTGATGAGGCTCTGTCAGTGACGCCCTTTGCCCCTGACATTTGCTTTGATGTGGAGGGTTTTTTTGACTGGCAGAGCTCTTTCAAATGCAAAGCTCCGCCGAGCTGAAAGTGCTGGATGGAGAGACACACCCTGTCCCCTGCCACCTGCCTCGAACGCTCCCTCCAGCTCACCAGGTAGAGCGACGGCCGCTAATTGGCGGGGCAAATGCTGTGGCACGCATCCTAATTGTGCTTGGATGCAGAGGAGGCGCTCTGGAGAGACGACAACGTGACTCCCTACTCCTCTCCTCTCTTCACCATGCAGTTTTAATCTGTACCTGTTTCATTCTCTCCCTTTCTTTTGTGTTTTCTCACAATACCAGGACGTGCTCCATGAAACTGACACAAACACAGTGTAATCTGACAAAAAAAACAAGTGTGATGACTCTAGGATAGTTGGGATACATCTTATTTTCATCTGATCTCCATTGTATATTGTAAAACTCAATGATGAGCACAGTGAAGAAAAATATACAAAATAATAACAAATGTTACTAAATCAAATGTGTTTTCAAACAACATAATATATTAAGAGAATAAGAGTCTGCATTCACATTAGTTTTTTTTTGCTTTGTCTCTTTTGTAATTCAGTTTCATGATTGAATGATTTCTCCGACCACGGCAGAAATCATGCATGTTGATTCCAGCACTGTTGCACTCAGATGACTCTAGCTTCTCTTTATGCCTCCAGATTCAACTCCAACTGCTCTCTGTTTTCACAGACGAGTACCGATTGGTAATCAAGATAAATTTACGTTAAAATGATATACATAACCATACACTATGATTCCCTTATTGTTGAGAAAAATTAATCAAGAGCCCAGAAATCAGTTGTGTTGATGTAATCAGAGGTGATGTCATGCGGCACTGACTCACATCATCTTCGTCTTTCACACCTGCAGTCTTGTTGCTTTGTGTCAAAGTGAACAAAGGAACAAGGTCGAATGATGATCAGCTATGACATCACCAATTTCAGGACGACAAACTGGTGAGGTCAGCCTCACACAAACCAGCTGCGTTTGTTTGAGGCTGTTCGGAATCTAAAATCAGAAACAGTGAAAGAATATGTTTGGTCTGTCCTCATATACAGTAATACTGTAAATGATGATACAGTTGGTGCAGCTGCATCAAAGGTTTGCCTCCCCTGTTTTTTAGATGTAAAACAAGAGTGAAACAAACATATTCTTTTCATCAACATAATACTGTACTGCACATCAATGGAGTAAATTGTTACTTCATCACAAATGAATACATTTTAAATTAGTTTATCATAAAGGATGCAGATGAGCTCAAATTTCCCCTAAACCTAACATGGTAACATTATATCAAAAATCATCAGGGTATAAACAATTGCAGTAAAACAATGACAATTACATTGTGCACTTGTCAATATTTCAAAATAAGGAGATGCAAATATTTGCATCAAACCTTAGCTAGATATTTAAAGTGGGATGCTTTTAAATCCTTTTAATTTTGCACATTATAGCTGTGTTGCAGAAGTATTTTTCCATCAGTCTACAGAAACACACACAAACAAACAAATACATTCATTGGCCACTTTATTAAGTACACCTGTACATTCTAATACAATCCAATACAGCAGCTCTGCCATAAATTTAGATTTTACAAATCAGAATTAAATCAAATTTTTTATTTGTCAAGTTTTAAGTTGGAACTCTCACAAAGGTGATAATTCTAAAATGTGTTTATGATTGAGTTCGAGGTGGTTAATGGAGTTGTACTAGAAAGGCGTTATAAGAAGAGATGGTTCAAATTTTTTGGCCACCATGTTTAAAATGAATGGTGTGGCCAAAACATTATAAGCACCTCCTCCAGTATTAGTCCATTAACCACTTTGACCTCAGTCATAAACACATATGAGAACTAGAATATACAGGTGTAATAAAGTGGCCAGTGAGTGTATAACGACAACATGATAACTCTCTTGTGTGACTTTGACATACAGTGGTGAGGGCCGTCAGCGAGCATTCCCTCAAACTGGCGTGTGAGTAACTCAAGTCAAGCGAGTCTGCGGCATTGATTTGTGTGATAGAAGGCCACATTATTATTTCATACTATAGATCTCACACACACCAATTACAGACGCGCACGTGCAACTCGAGTCCAAAGGCCAGCTGTCTCACTAACGGAGCAGCTAAACTTTGAATAAATAACTTATGAGCTTAACAGGGCCGGTGGGACGGAGCGAAGCCAACACTATGACCTGCATGTTAACATTTCCTCAGTCTGTGTGTGTGGAATGTCTAAGTTCAGCTGCCTGCTGTTCGAGTGTCATTAATAACAGGCAACGAGACGCAGAAGAACTCACGGGCAACACGTAATAAAAGTGCAAGTACAAATACACAATGTGAGTAAAAGTTTCCCTGTGATTAAGTAAAGTGACATGTGCTTATACGTGCGTTGTGAAGTAGGTTATTAGGTTATTAGTTTTGTTCAGATTTATTCATTACACTTTCAAGTGTGAAAATGTGGCAAAGAACATTTGTAGTAATAAAAAATACAAAATAAAATGCAAAACCAAATCATTAAAGTAATAAATAATAAACAGAGACAAAGATGTAACGATAGAAACCTATTGTGGAATGTGAATCATCAGATCAGATCATCATCAGAAACTAATATGGTAATAAATATAAATATTGTATATTATATTTATATAGTATACATATATTTAAAAATATGAAATAAGTGTATTTTGTGTTGGATGACTAAAGCTGTTTAATGAATGTGGTGCATTTAAAAGTGCTATAAAGTGAACTGCTGTGGAGTAAAATCCAAATAAAATGGAAAAAATCAAGCAAATTACTTCTCAACATAACAGAGTCCTTCAAAAATGTAATTATATTAATAATAAATCAGTATCTTCTTTCAAAGAAGTGGAGGACAAAACACAACCTGTTAAATTTGTAATTTTCAAAATGTATTGAAATCAAACTGTTAGAACCTTTTCATTTTCTTTTACAACTATAGTGTTGCCAGGTTGAAATGTTAATTAAATATTCTTAACGATTTCAACTTTTACTGTATTGTGTTACAGGACATGGCAACCCAAGGCAGTCTGCCTCAGAACAATGATGTTTTTAATGTAGTTTTTTTAGAAGGGAACTTAACTTAAGTTAAAAATAACTTAAGTGTAAGTTATAACTTAACTTGGATAACTAACTTAAAACTTTGCTTAAAATATCCCATGCTATTCCTTCATTGATGTAGTTGCATATTATTTATTTGATCTTTTACATTCTTTTATTCTCGTGTAATTATTATATTTTATTAGTTTGATCTTTTATCTAAATTTAATGTGTTTTTTATTTATCATATTTTAAATTTTTTCTCTTCAATCCTTTTTTTGTGTGCATTGGTCTCCCCGTCCTATAGTCTCATCCTCTTATGCCTTATTGCCTTGTTCAGTTGACGTTAATATCTCTGTTTTGGCTGCTTTTATCTGTTATTGTCTTTGCTTGATTCATCAACTTACAACTGACAAAGGTGACATATAAATAAAGTTATTACTGATTTGGACTGATTGGAAATCCGCAGCAATAAGTAACATGCTGAAAACTGTAGCCAACAATTTTCCACTAATTTCACACCTGATGATAATGCAATTATTCAAACTTTGTTACCCAATGAGATTGTTCCAACCTCAGAGAACCTCTCACCAAATACAAGCGCTGTCAGCTCTGCCTGGACCAGCTGAGCCTTATTCACAGTATCCATTTTTAACATTCACTCCAAAACACCATGGTGCTGTGTTGTTAAGCTGCCTGCTGGTAAGCAGATGGCTATAGCTTAATCCAACATTTAAGATGGTACCGGTCGAAGTAAGAAATGAAAGCGCATTAGTATGCATCTGCACACACTGCTGAGCTTATATGATTAGAGTGTAAAACTGTTTCAAAGAGAAGTGTGTGAATGCGTGGGATTTGCATAGGTAGAAGGTGATGTTCATGAGCCGGATGTCCATTGGTTTCATGTTAATATAAGAGTAAAAAAAAAAAAAAACATAGTCGGTGCATTAAAAAGTGTTTTTTTTTCTTTCAGCTATCAAAGAAACAAAGTGCAGCCCTGTAACTCGCCTGTAAGGCACAGACTGCAGCGTTCAGGGATCTGCACGGGTGCTGCTTGTTAACCCCGAATGCATGTCTGCTCAACACCATGTTACGGCAAGAAACACTTTGGTGGAGTTTGTGTGTGTGCGTCAGCTTTGAATAGCAGACGCACACACACACGCACACACACGCACACACTCTGGCCACTCTGCGGCACGTGAGCAGTTTAAGAGCAGTGTGGACAACCGAGCATTCAAAGAGGTGCCTGTGGCCCCCGCTGTGGGCAGCAGCAAGAGCCTGATTAGTGCTAATGAAGGTCTGCAGGAAGTGCTCATGCATACGAGGGGGTGTACATAGATTAGAGTTGTGATTGTGTGCGTGTTAAGCTGCTCTAATGAGACTAATTGCATGTGAAATGCGTGCACACAGAGCAGGTTCGGGGGGGTTGTGAGCTCTGCTACCCACCTGTAAGAGTCACAGCGTATTTAACTTTCATAAACCACGACTCCATTATGGAAATTCCACACGGTGATTGCAGAGTCTCCGCAGAAGACGTCACGCTGATCTGTGCCCTCTAACCTCGTGCTCTGCGTCTTACCTACCTGCAAACTGACGGCCAGTATTCCCAGTCACCCCCTGTTTCCATGGTGACTCACCCTTAACCTTCCTGCAGCCTTTCCCCCCATTGTGCCCCCGTTCCTTTGCCTGCTCTCTGTTGCTCTCAGCCTGGGAAATCAGCCTAATAAATAGCTTTATGGAAATCAGGCAAGTGGAGCTGCCAATCTTAATACATTTATTAAAGTGCCTGAAATGTCAGTCTCCCCTGTTGCCCCGCGTCCCTCGCCACACTTTCTCTTCCCTTCCTGTGTCTGTGCAGCTTGTCACTGTCTCTGCCCTTCTGTTCCTCTGTCACAGTCTTTCACCCTGTCTGTGTTCACCTGTCTTTCAGTTCCTGTCCTCTGTGATGATTCTTTAGTTTTGGTCCATGTTGTTACTGTTCAAATACAGTCCTGGATTTGGCCTAAAAGAATCATACCCATCACAAGTTTTTTTGCTTTTTAATTTTAATTTTTTTCTGCATGTTACAGGGTTTGTATTTTGCTTTGTGTATTACAGTTGTACGGGCAGATTACAGTACATCCTCGACTACAGGTTGGAAAGAGTTGTTTATCTTCACTTTCAAAATCGACTGAATTTGCAATTAAACCTTTACGTGAAACTGTACGAACATGTAAATCAGGGTAACCCTGCTCCTTGACAGCCACCATCCTGCCTGTTTTCGCTGGTGCTGATTGTGTTCAGTCAATCAGAAGCTGGAAGCTCCAATCCTAAACGAGAGCGGGGTGGAGGAACGTTAGGTAAAGTGGTATTTCCAGCTTCTGATTGAGGCAGGCGTGTGCTGGTGGAGAAGCTCGGATGTCAGCTTCACTGTTTAATGGGCAGCACAGTGACAATTTTAAAAAGAAAGAGCAGAAAAGGAAAATAACTTTGACAGAGGAATTCAGATAAACTTCTTTGGAAGTGAATGTGTTTGTATAAAATGTGGGTATTAAAAGTGCTCCACATTTTAGCCTCTCAAACTCGGGAAAACGGAGGAGCCTCTGTGTTTGGTTTGCTTTCACAATCGCCGGCTCTTGCTTCACAGAAGTGTAATCTTGCTATTTGAAATTGAAGTCATCATGACTTCCGCTCCTTGGGAGAATTGGCTACGTGGTATCAATCCACAATGTGAGCTGACAGCGCGGCTGGTCCCCGTCTGTTCCTTGATCTGTGTTTTCTGCCCCGGACAGAAACCAAACACTGTCCCCATGCTGACGAGAACTCAAACCTTTCTGTTTCCTTATGCATTCGCCTGACTTTATGAGCATTGTAAAATGTGCCTAATTATATCATGTTTTGGCACTTTTGACTTTGGGAGAGGAACCAGTGTGTGGGAAACTAATGAGGAAGTCTTTGCCATCTGTTGCCCACTTGGCCCAGACTGGAGCACTGGTCACACTGGGTGTCTCAGGTGTGAATGTTCATCTCTCTTCACACAAGAATAGAGCTGAAGAAGAACAATGGCTGAGCTCTCCACTTGATGGAGCAGGTAGGAATGAGGAGAAATGAAACCTGACTGATCGAACTATCGAACCACAACGACCCACCACGGCCGTGTTATCGTCTAATATCAAATACAGCTCGTGTTTGTTTATTTGCTCATGTAGTGAAGAGGAATAAAATCCAATCAAAATGCCCCTTCCGTTAGTCTGCAGCCACTTTAATTAGCCGCACATTCAGGTTTGATTGACTGACCGTGGCTTCGGCTAACGCAGGCGACATTATCATGAATGTCAAAATTAGAATATTCTGCAAACGTTACTTAAAGCACATAATTGCTTTTATATAATAGCAATTAGGAGTTACCTCCAGTTGATCTGTGTTAGTCGTTTGGCAGCAGATGGACGAGAGCAAAGAGGAAAAGCGAATATTTTCCCAAGCCTGCTCACGTGTGGGCTTTGGTGTGTTGTGAGCGTGTGCGTGTCTGCGTGCACACAAATGTGAGTGAATGGACGTCCGGGTCGGTTACACACTGACTATTGATTAACAAGTGTTTACTTAGTAATTGCCTAGTGATCGCTGCAGCTACAGCCTACAGTCCCTAATGCACACAACCACACACACACACACACACACACACACACACACACACACACACACACACACACTTTTACAGTCTTTGCTAATGACTTAGTATTGGCATGTGGCGTAACAGATACACTGAGGCCTAAACTAAGATCATGCATTAAATAAAAATGGACAAATCAGTCCACGGCTGAATTAGTGTTCTGCCGTACTGGAAATCATTTTTGTATTCATCTTGCATGGAAGGAGTCCATTTATTGATTTTCTTTCCAGCGCAACAACTATTAAAGAGCAGCCGTGCTTCTGGTTTTAATTAATTTCGACTTTATTTATTCATCCCACGTAAATCTCATTTCCATTTTACCAAAACAAGGGGCAACAATTAGAATCAAAGAGGGAGATGGGAACAGTTTGGAAAGAAAAACTCTCATTAATCAGGGCATTTTGGAAACTTCCTTCAGACTCATATCTATCGACACCTTACAAATACAAACGTTTCTATCACAGTTTATATTTGGCCTCTCCCATAAAATATGTCACTGCAAAACAGACTTGATTGAATATTTGTGGTTATTTATGGGCATTAATGATATGTAACACTCATGTCTGTGCGTTATGGGCCACAATTCGAATGCTGCAAACGTTCTGTGAACATATTATGATATATGACACAAAGCCACTATGATCTACACTCTTCGCGCAGTTTTAATATATTTCGTATTCACAGGCATGCATGACCAATTGTGTTGACACTGCTGGGATGTCACTGAATGTTCCTTTCCCACCGACGGATCAGGAAGGTTATTGGCACTGGGATTGTGATGTGAAATGGATATTGAAGACAGCTATATGTATTACAGTGTGTGTGTGTGTGTGTGTGTGTGTATGTGTGTGTGTGTGTAAATGTGCATAAAGTAAATGAAAACAGATAGGAGGCATATTTGTCACGATGACTTTTCTGATTTCACCTGTGTGTGTGTGTGTGTGTGTGTGTTTGTGTGTTAACACATTGCCGTGCATGTGTTTTCTGGGCTACCTGGTGGAATACAGAACCAAATCCTCTTACTCACATTTACCGCACCAGCAGTCCAATCATTTCACCACGAGTACGAGCTACGACCAATTTACATTTCCAGCCACACCTTGCCTCCCCTTATGCTGTATATCAATCTGTTTTAATAATTCCATTTATCTAACCTACACAGAAATCAATGCTTTAGAGGAGAAAAATGCTGCACATATCATTGTAGATATTAGCCAATAACCATGATGCAACGTCCTGGTTCAGGGAAGCAATTGCCAATACGACGCATGCATTTTATATCAGTGTATCAGTATATCACGAGTTCATCTTTGTACCCACCCCAAACTTCATGCATCTACATTGAAAGCGTGTGCAGAGGGCCGCACTGACACCTACTCATAACTGATTGCAGTGATGTGAATAACAATGGCTCAGGCCAGATCCGACGAACAAAAGGGCCGTGTTATCACTTTCAACACATCCAGGAAGCTCCCTCCGCTTAGATGGTGTGAGGCGTTTGTGTGCAGATGGGTTAAGGGTCACAACCTCTCTTGCTGACCCCTGAGTCATCAGCACACTTAACCCTTCATTCTGATTGACCTCTCCTTGTACGAGAGCTCCCAGATGAGCAGTGGTGCCAGTCGCTTTAATATACTGAAGCGAGAGTTGTTGAGAATAGAAAGGGCGGATGATTTATGGAGACATGGGCTGGGGAAATGCTTTGGCTTTGTCTTGTGGGCAAGCGAGACTTTAATGTCATTAAAACACAGTCATTTGTGTAATTGCTGTAAACAAAATCCTTCTTCTTTGTTTTGGCAACAGCAGAAACGGCCCAGAATGGTCTTGTCTCACCTCACTTCATTTCATAGATAGCTACAGCTTGTATTGATTTCACAGGATCTCAGTCCAAATTAAGCCGCAGAAATCATCCCTCACAACAGGCTACTGCTAACTTGAATCCCAGTCATTTCAGAATACACCTTCACATTTAGGAGGATCACGTTCCCCCCCGGGATGAACCGTAGCCTAATAAATTTGGCGATTCGTTTCCCTCCATAACAAACGACCAGCAGGTCACCAGGTGAGCACGTTGGCCTTAGCTGTCAACTGCATTCCCACCCCAGGAACCAAACCGTCTGAAGATCATTATTAATCTGCAGAGCTATAATTTCCCCCTTTTTTTTAAATACATGACACTAATCCTTGCCCCCGTATGAGTAAATCTCACTGGCATCTTATATCTTCATCACCATCCAATCTGCCCGTGCTCACCACCTGGAGAAATCCTTGTCGTGATGGTCGTCGTCCAAGCCTCTATTAGCATATGCAGAAGTATCTCCTGCGTACAAAGTAGCATCCCCTGCCCTTCTCTGTCTCTCTTCCTTCCCCTTCTGTGTTCATTTTTGCCACACATGCTGCCTAATTTCCATTCCTGCTCGGTTATGTACATAATTCTGCATATTATCTCAGAGACAGGGGTCTGAGCGTGAAACACACTTGAAAAAATGTCTGTCTAAAGGGGAGAGTTTAAATTGTTTTGAGTTTGGAACAGGAGCAGGAAAAGTTGTTTTTCAATGTTACATGTACTTTTATTTTTTGATCATCTTTATTTATTGCTGTGAATAAGTGTTGCTGGACAGCTGCATGCACACAATGGCACTAACACCACGTTTTTTTTGTTCAAGGACCCCTGACAGGATGAACCAGGAGTTCACATGCTCACTTCTAATGATAAATGATGTCCCAAACCAAAGTGTGCACGCTTATATTTTCTCAAATCTCACTGCAAAACACGGAACATGCTGCGGCTACAAACTAAGGCTTTAAAGTGAAACAGTGGATGATGGAAATCATGAAGAGGGGGCACAGGCTGATCACAGCTGATATCACCGCCTGATATTACTTATCGTCTACTGGAAGACTGAGAGGGTTCGAAGGAGCAGGTGAATATCCAGTGACTAGGATCTAGTTATCAAGATGCTGCCATACACATGGATACAAATGCAAAATGTATTTCAGCATTCTATTTTCCCCCGGTTATGTATTCATACAATGAGGCAATGCTGTTTATTCAACAGACATGCTGATAAATCAAGGTGAATTGAAATTAAATTGAAGTGAGGCCGACAGTGGGGGAACGTAGAGTAAGACAGGGGGAGGATGATGGAGAGACAGAGATAAAACACGCGAGGTGTACGACAGGAGAGGAAAATTTCCTGAAAGAGACGAATAAGAATGTCACCTTCGACTGTGACCATCCCACCGCTTCACTCACAGTGGCTTTGCTTTTGTTTTCGCTCACCACTACGTCAGTCAGTTTCACTGCTATTCCTTCATCTAGCATTTTTTGGCACGTTATTAAAGTATTTATATTCACAACAGTTTTTCATACATATATTAATTTTGTCTTTACCTAAAAACTGTAATCTGTGTAAAAGGCTCTGACACTCAAATTTCAAACGCTGCATTTAAAGTGAGTATGTATATTAGTAATAATAAAAGTTTCATTGTGATATGAACTAATAAGAATAAAGACAATGTAGTTATAACTCAAATAGTCACAAAAAAGTTGTTTTTGTAGTGTGAAAAAATCATGACTGCACCTTGACAATAAGTGGTTTGTGTGTATTTTTATATATGTTTGAACCTGTACCTGTTCCGTCCTGACTTTGACAGCAGCGGTTTATGATATTTATCAGTACAGCTCGAAGGTTTGTTCCTGCACGGCACAACTAATCTAGTGAAGAATGACGCCTCAATGAATATACAAACATTACATTACATATAGGACTCATTTGCCAACATTAATAAATCATTATTATGCTACCACTGAACTGGTTTATGCATTGGCAAAACATGCAAATGTCCAATTTCTTTTTATATGTGCCGTCACATACGGAGGTTGGTCAGAACTTTCTCTGCTTCTTTATTTCAGCTTCACATGTGACTGAGGCGCACCCTGATCAGAAGGCATCAAGATCCAAAGTGGCAGTTTTAAATTGTGCGTGTTCACGCCTAATGGTCAGTTATCGTCATAACAGTGGACGACTGAGTGATAATCAGCGAGACACTGTAACACAAACGGCTCCACTGAGGGCTTTGCGGGACTTGTGAGTATGAAAAGCCCTGACCCTCTGCGAGAAGCATAATATGTTTGTCTTGGCTGGATGCCATCAGTGTGGGGGGTTCGCATCCTGCCACCTCCCTCTCTCCACCATGGCCTGTGTGGCCAGCCGCTCCTGAGCCCTCCCCAGTAATCAGACATTCTCTTTCTAACCCACTACAAAGTCCCAGCCGCAGCCACACTGCCAGCATCAGCACCAGCTCTGAGAGAAAGGTCACATTTAATGATCCAGACATCACGCAGGAGCTAGAAACCAGCTTTGGCAGGAAGTACGAGGTGAAACGCTGTTTGGTGACTTTGAATTAGTGTGCACCTCGGTTTATTCTTGCATCCACGCCTCTGAACCACAGAGGCCACAGACATGGTTTGCTAAAGGTTGGCTTTCGGTGATGGCAGGTACAGGTGACTAGAGGGGGAGACAATTGGTGCTTCTAAGCACATGGATCATGCTATGAATAAAGATGACTGGCTTCCAAAATGCTCCGCGGAAATGTATTAATAATACATGTCTACTACCCGGCCATTCCCGGTGAACACGGCAGGAATCCAGCTGCAAGGTGAGAATCAGTGCAAACTGTGGTCTCCCACTCTAATCACCTTATTTTTAGCGTTTTCTGCTCGATGTCTAGAGCCCTCTGCAGGTACTGGCTGGATTGACACATCTCCAGATTGGCAGCCCTCGCAGCACCAAACAACCAGCACAGAGCTCCTCGGTAAAGGAGGTTTAAGCCTGCTGTCGGAGCTCCTGGTGGGCTCTCGGGGACGCCATGCTGGGCGGCTTACTTCTGTAGCTCCGAGAGGCCCGTTTTTTCAATTCAGCATGTCTCAGGCGGTGTGCAAATTGAACAGGCTTGATTGTACGAAATAAAGATTCACACTGATAAGGATTCTGCAGGCAGCTCCACTTCTGCACAAATAAAATCAGTCGTGAAGGTTGCGGTGGGGGGGCTTATATTTTTAAGGGATTTGCATATTGAAATATTTTAAAGTAATTAGAAAATATGCAGACACACGTACACACACACACACACAGACACACAGAGCCTTAATGACTCCCTGACAGATCTATGGTGAACAGAGCAAAGGGGAGCATACTTGACCTCCATAAAGGGACAAATGGCCACATTAGTGCCCATAAATTACAATAAATCTACACTCATAACAATACACAGCATGTCTTCCCCGGCTGCATTAAGACGCCTATAGAACCACAACTAAACTGAAGCCTTATTGATTACACAGTCACCTCTCCAATGAGGGACTTTTTTAGAAGCAACACCCTTTTACTTTACTTTAAAATCTTTCATACTGATTCACAAGCCAAACATTTTGTCAAGGCTGTTCCTGGCAAACGCGCCTGTTCCCTAAAGAGCACATGCTATTGACCTGAACAAAGATTGCGCGTTCTCTTGTGGGTTATGAATGTATCGCAGCCAGCAGTTGCATCCGAAGCATAAATGTTGGAGAGGGCACGTACACAACATTTCTTTTGCACATTACATTTGGTTGCCTTGTACCGTACTCAAGCACAGCTGCACTACTGGCCTGTGCTCGTGTCACCATGTGACTTTTTGTTGTGAAATGAAGCGTTGTGCTGGTGCCTGAGTCTGACTGAGCACAGATCGAGGCAAACGCACTAGTCAAACAAACAACATTTTGGGGATCTAATGTCCTCAGGCAAAGTACAAAATAATTTAGATTTTATATTTGCACCTGACACCAAGACAAATTCTGAGTACTGTTAATAAACTGATTTCTGATTTCTGATTTCTGACTGATTAGTGGGACCTCGGCAGCAGCTACGAATGGAATCTCAGGTAACAGTGCTAACAATTTCACCACTGTGCTGCCCAATAGTGGACAGTGTCCACAACACCCTCCTCTACACATCGGCTATTTCAAAGGACAAGGACAAAATTCATTTTTTAAATAAATGATTAGGCCTTCAGACAAAGTCAATGTAGGCGAGGAGGTAAATGAACAAAAACACGGTTGATGCAGCTGTCGCCTACACGTGTGAACGGGTAAAAAGCACGTGCGCCTCCACCTTAACTGAACCGTCAGGTACAGAATAATCAGGCAATACTCAGTCCATGAAGAAGCCGTCAATTGCAAAAGCAAAGACAGCGTGATAAAGGAAGAGACAGAGTGAAAGAACTAATAGATAAACTTCCCAGGCCCCTGCAGTCCACTGTAGTGCTGTGTGTGAGTGAATTGTCCATTATTTTCCAAATTGGTTATTGGACTACATTGATTTTCCCATTGAGCCTCCCTGTGAGCTCCAGCTCGACCCGCACAAGCTGTCCGCCCACTGCTTCGAGATTCTCGCCTGGATGCCCACGGTTTGACCAGCGGAACCCCCACACACCTCCGCCCCCACCCACTGATGAATCAGCACATAAAAGCCATTAGGCCCAAAAATGTAAAATAAGTGGGCGATCAATCGATATCGGAGTAAAGTTGACTAAGGACTGAGTGTTTTTGTAAAGAGACACTGATATCGATTTCATCAGTGTTTGCTTTTCATTCTCTCCATGTGGTCAATGTATGTCCTTCACGCTAATTTACACCAACTCTTGTGTACTTTATGTCGCTGATCACTGATTAGTAGAACAATTTCACCTACCGTGCGCCTTCATTTACACCCCCTGAATGCATGGATGTCACCTAGAGATTGCAGGGAGGACAGATATGGGGAAAGATGAAGCCAGACGCACATGAGGCACGTCCGTCTATCAGCCTGTGCTGCTCTGCACCAGATTCCTCTCAATAGATTCATTGTTCCCCCTCACCTCTCATGCTCACTTTCTTATCGGGCCTGCTATAGATCCTAAAAGTGAACACCACGCTCAATCTACACTCCATTAGAGCCTGTGAATGAGAGGGAGATGAAAAGACAGCAAGAGATAGAAGTGTGAGCGCGTTGGAAGAGAAGCTATAAAGTCAGCATTACTGAAAGAGGCAGCACCACAGCTGCTCTGAACTGGTTGTCAGGACAGGAAAGGAGCAAAGAGGGGGGCAAAAGATGAACCTCGCTCCCCTCCGTGACAGAGTACACACCAATTACCTACATGCATACACACCCAGTACAAGCGTGGGGGCACAGGAGCCCTATTGTTTGGCTAGTGCGCATCAGTCGATGGACACATGCTGGGAAGCAGCTGCATATTTTGGAAGGCATCTCGGCACCAAAACGAGAAATAAAGGTAGAAAGGAAAGAAGGAAGGAAAGGATAGAAGGGAGGAAAGAAAGAGGAACAGAAAGTACAACGAAGGAAGGAGAAAAGGAAGGACAAGACTGGGAAGTAGGAACAAATTAGGAAAGAAGTAAAAGTTTTTAAAAAAGTGAATGTGAGAAAGGAAGAGGAAAACAGAAGAAATAAAACATGGAAGAAATGAAAGATAGAAAGAAGAAAGGGAGAAGGAAATAACGAATCAAACAAGAAAGGAAAGAACGGAAGGGCAAATAAGAGATGTAAGAAAGATGGAAACGATGAAAGAATCGAAAGAAGGACAGAAAAAAGATAAGAGAAGAAATGTTATAATAGGAAATAAGGCTACAGGAAAGAGATAAAGAAAAGATCAATGCTAAATATCACACACACACACATCTCAAAGCAGGAACACGTCATTTCAGTATTTTTGCCGTGCACACAAACACAGAAACAAGGAAATTCCAAAACCAGAAAAAACCCAAGAGGCTCCCAAAAACTCCATGTGGAGTCAAAAACCAGGAGAAACGGAGACGAGCGCTGCAAGGCTGAGCTTCATCGCTGAAGCGAAGGACAAGAGAATCCCAGTGGCGAAAGTTAAGGAGACGTGACAGCTCGGATCCGTGTAGGCTGACAGCAGACGGCTTCATTTAACAGCGAGCAGCCTGCCGCTCACGCTGCTGCCAGACAGACTGCGGAACTGGGGATTAGTGTCCCTGTGACCCGTCTCCCACTGTCCACAAAGGACTTTCTGACTTTCTGACAAGTCGCTCTAATCACTTATTGCAGAAACACATCCTGAAGTGCAAACCACAGCCTCTATTATATTAACACTAAGTGCAATGAAAAGTTTCTGGACACTCGTCATGAGAGTAGCAGAGAGCTGACATTTAGAAGAATGACCACATCATCTGACACACTGATCCATAATCAAACCAGGACAATTTTTGCACGTGTGTTTCTCAAGAAACTGCCTTTTGTCCTTTTTGTCGCTCGACAGTAAAAGAGGAAAAAAGGAGCCACAGAGCAGCACACAGAGGAGAGGATGCTCGGTGCTCTTACCGTTGAAACCGGTGAAGTTTCCCCAGTCGAGCAGGGAGCTGTTAAAGGACGGCAGCGTGGCGTTGAAGAAGGGGTCCGTGCCGTTGGACGAGTTCCGGATGGTGTCGGTGAACAGGTTCATCTGCAGCAGGGTCTTGATCAGATAGCGCAACATCTTGCGGCACAGAGGGACCTGCTCGCCTGTCCCCCCCTTCACTGCGGGTCTCGCTGTCTCTCCCTCACCGCTTTGAAAAGTGTGAGTCAGTCACAGAATCTCACTGGTGTCAGGGGCAGCTCAGGAGACGCCTCTGTGATGCCAAGTTAAAGTCAAGCACTTCAAAATAAATAAAAATCTTAAAAACTAGGATAGAGGAAAAAGGAAATAAGAGTTTAAAAAAAGTGTACATCAATCTCCGTTGATTAATAGCTTGTTGATGTCAGGCTGAGTTGGGGGGGCCCCTCGCTGTGATTGCATTCAGCTCCTTCCCAGCATCGGATTGTTCCTTCCTCCTTGTTTCTTTTGTTCTGGGATCACATAACTTCACATGCTGTCGATCACCAACACAAAAAACTGCCTCTCGCCAGTGTAAAAGAATCCAGCAATGTGATGATGACCCCTTTGGATTTGCTGCTCTCCTCTCTCCAACCCCTCCCTCTGGCTCCTCCTGGGTCCCTCCCTCCCTCTCTATCTCTCTCTCTCTCCCCTCTCTCTCTCTGTGTGTGATGGGGTCCCGGGGGTCTGGAGACGAGCGAGAGAGAGCAGGTGCTGTTGGCAATAAATGTTTAATTATTACATTAATAATCATCCCGGGAGGTTTCGAATCAAAAAGAGAGAGAGAATAGACTTACTGCCACTGTCTTCAACACAAACTGTCTCTGTCATGGACATGAATACATACAGTATGTGTTAGACAAACAAATATGGGACACGCCAAACTCCCGCTGTGGTGTTTGTCAGCGCGTTTCTTTTGTCGCTCTCACACTTGCAGAAACACATTGCACCTCAGTCTCTTCCTAAAAGTATTTTCCCAGTTTTGTTCCCGGATCTTAGACATTTCTGACTGCTGGTTGATGCGCAGGATGGCTTGTTAAAATCACTTAATAACACTCTCAAATAAGTGGAGCTTAAAGAATCTTAAAACTCTGCATGTGGAGTAAGTGACAAAGGTGAACCCAGTACTCAGTTTGCTGAGGAGCTCTTTCAGCAATACACAGGAACAGGAGAGTGTAAATATAAAATAGCATTCGACTTTTCTCTCTCCACTTTCCACTCAGCCCAACTGGTCAAGGCAGATGGTCCGCCCACCCTGAGCCTGGTTCTGCTGCAGGTTTCTTCCAATAAAGAGAGTTTTTCCTCTCCACTGTTGTCTATAGCTGCTCAAGGGGGATTTGTTGGGTTTTCTCTACATGTCTGTATAGTCTTGACTTTATTATGTAAAGTGCCTTGAGATGACTTTGTTGTAAATTGGTGCTATATAAATAAAGTTGAAATGAATTGAAATTGTATGAAATGTGCTGCGACACACGATGGAAGGCTTGTCCCACAATAAAAACAACTTTGCATTTTAAGAGAATAGTTGTTTTCTTGACATTCTTAATTGTAGTCTAACAGCAGAAGATTAAAAAAATGAATTTACTGATTTAAATATAGCTTTAAATTCGAAAAACGTACTATATGAGTTATATCAAAATAGCCAAGTACATTCTAATTTCTAAGTTCATGGATGTAAAAAAGTCCCCGCCTCCATCCACTTAACACACAATTAGTACGTTACAGGAGCTGCTGTACATGGTACAAAGATTTTAAAAAAGCAATCAACGGGAGCATGATTTCCTGTACAAAGGAGTTATATTACTGGAATGTCTTATAACCTACAGTTCCAGTGGACGGATGGTGGACAACACTGGCTAACAAACAAATAGAATCTCCTACGCATATTGCTAGTTACACTGTCCATCCTCAGTCTTGTGTTAATAATTAGGATCAATAGAGGGCCCTTTGTGAAATGTGTTAAGCTAGAGAGGAGCTTTGTATTTGTGCCAGAGGGGAGAGAAAGTGTGTTTTATTTCAATGGACAAACTAATTGGAGCAACTTAATATGTATGAGATGTAATTAAGTGGATTGTAAAAATACATTTAATTCCAGCAGAAATGCTAATTGCCTCTACACAACGTAGTTTGTTGCTTCCACTTACTTTCACTAGACATTGTCATAACTAAAACAAATGATGATGAGTGTGTTTCCTCTGTTATTTCGGTTAATGTAAAGTTAATATTTCAGTAGGTACGTGCCATTTTTTTTGCACTTCTGCCTTACAAACATCCATTTTTTCTCTTTGGTGGGGCCAAGTAACCCCATTTCCCCTTTGTGTGAAGCCAGAATGACACTGGACCCTCTGTTTATTTAGGAGATGGTATCAGTGTGTGCTTGCATATGGATGACAAAAATGTCCCCACATGCCTTCAATCATGCTCAAGCACGCTATAGCCGTAATGCATAGTCTACATATCATCCTTGACATGCATGTGTGGTCATCGCAATATGGTCGCATGTGGTGGCCTGGACGCCCCGCTGACAGCCTCAGTGTGCCTTTGATTAACCATGCCCGGCCCCCATCAGGACCCTGTTTTTCTGCTCCATCACTGTGACAATGGGAGACATCCTGCCTACAAAGTTGCCGTGACAACCCCCACCTTGCCATGCCATAGTTCTGGTCCCCCCGCCTCCACGCTGCTTCACATGGCCTTCCATTCATAGGGTACCTGTGCCAGTCCCATCCGCACACCACTAATGGGAGCACAACACGGGCACATTATGGAAGGCGTGTTCGATCGATATCTGCTAACAGGGCGGGTTGTGTGTGGGACTTGTGTTTTCTTGTCGGTTTGTTCCAGCCTTTCGACATGGGTGTAGTCTAAAGCGTTTCAGTAATGGGAGGAGATGTGAAGGCCATGCATATCTCCCATAGGCGAACGGTTTCGGCCTGTGTCTAAAACAGCGTGACCGGAGCTCTCAGGGTGCTCTGCAGTTCTCAAACGACACCAAAACTCTCTCTGTCACACACACACACACACACATATGCACGCTCACATTCTCAGTAAGTCCTCAATCAGCCTCCTCAAGAGCGTGCACACTTTTCAGCTCCACAGCCAGGTCCCTGGAAGGGACCCTCTGGCCGGTCACAAAGGAAGAGAAGAGCTTAGTGTGCCACAGGGAAGAACTGTAAACCACAAATGGACTATGCCGTGTTTCACATTTGGCTCTCAGTCTCCCCCCACCCACAACTGAGCAATACCCAAAGAGCTGTGCTGATGATTCCTTTTGAAGTATAACATCCTGCATGTCAGTGTACTGCTTGTTACCTGGACAGAAAAGTCAAACCTTTGTGTCCATGAAATGTGTCAGCATGTAACACAGTCCTTGGCAAGAAATTGATGAATATTGCCAGCCCAGCCGTCACCTAATGACAGTGTGCTGGGGAAAACACAGAAATCATAGTTTCCACATGGTGATAATGTTGTCGCAGTTATGTTCAACACCAAATTACCCTGTTTTTTTTATTTCGGTCATAAACCAACCATAATGAGGCAGCAGTGAAGTGCCACTACAGAGATATGTGTATGATTGCAGACTCCTTGGTTTCTCTCCTCAGCCACTCGTGATTCTCCGTAATGACTCTCTACGGCCGTGTAATCTACCATCATGACCACTGTGTGTTTTGGGGATTATCATTTGTGCTGCGTTCACATGCATTTGAAAAATAATGTGAAAAAACATGTAAATACCGCATTTTTTATTGATTTCCCTCAAAGGTTTTTATAAAAGCCTTTTTTTCGGCAGCAGCAGTTCCGGCATGTAACAGTAAGACAGGAAGAGAGCCAGAAATACAAATATTCCTCTTTATCATATGATTTATCTAAGGCCACTTGTTTTCATTGCTGAATATCTTTTCCTTTCGTGATGAGTGTTATTCTAAATGAGTGTGGCCACACACAATAGCAGGTATCTGCACACTGACCTTTGGTTTTGTTCAAGCTGCTTTTGCCAGTGACTCTGGGACCTCTGCTTGAAGCATGAAACCAAATTTCATGCAAATCCATCAAACAGAGGGATGAACGGTGACACGCTGAGTCTTTGGCCTTTCATTCAAATGTTAATGAAGAGATGGATGCAGATGGGTCATTAATGTCAGCATCCTGTTGGATGGGTGTCTTTGTCTCAATATGACACTCGTTAGTTTGACTCCTTTTAACATTCCCACAGTTCTCCGAAAACATGAATTCGACAGTGGTGGGAACCCTTAAATCAATGTTTATACTGCGTGGAGGAAAATACATTTGATCACTAGGGAAGTAGTTCACATGTAGTCCAGCACGGCACATGAACAAACATGGTTCCCCCAAATAGATGGGTAAATAAAAAGTCAGGCATGTCAGGTTACCTGGTGACTTTAAATTCTCTGCAGGTGTTGTCCCTGAGACAGACAGACAGACTGAAGAACTGTCCAGGGTGGACTCCAGCCCCAGCGGCAGACTGGATGTCCTCCAGCCCCCAGTGACCCAAACCAGGACAGGTGCTTACTGGTAATGGATGCACGGTATACGTTCATGCTTGTGACATGTACCCGTGCACTGCCAACACATGGATAACAGTTAAATTATGTAGTTCCCTTAAGAGCATCTTGGTTACATATGTTCATTCATGTTTGGCCCGGAGAGGAGTTTCTCCATAAATCTCTAACAAGTCTGTGCGTGTTGTTGCTCTCTGTTTTTACTGGCCTTTGAGGAGCTGATGATGACTGATGATGCATGTGCGTACAGGTTCACATCGGATAAAAAAGCACATACAGATGGACCACATATCATTTTTTAAAAATCGAAATTTGCTTAACATCCTCTCATTTACCTGTGGAGGTGATCGAGTTCTGTGTTTCAAGCTAAAGTGCTTCCACGTTACGGGTTTTTGCATAGCCTGAAGCGCCTGCGCTTGCTCAGTGAAGTGTAGGCACTGTTGTGTGAGCTAGGTATTAATGTTTCTCACAGTGACGTAGTTGTTAATAGTTAGAATAATGTAATGTTCGTTAGTTTTGTGGATAGTGGACCAAAAACTGTTTTAGCAATTGCCATTTGGACCTGATGTCAAGAAATAAAAGTAAACATCATCTAAATCACAGACCTGCCTGCCTTTCAGTAGATGACAAAACCATAAGTATAACTGTTACTTACTGTGTGACATCGGGAACTTTGGTGAAGATACAACAGTCAACTGTAGACCTACTGCAGCGTGTGAGGAGGAGGTTCAAAAAAAGGACAAAACATTTTTATAGGCGACTGGAGGAGTTGTGATCCAGCATTTTTTTAACTGTATAACTGTTTTAGCTGTGGTTTCACCAAAACAATTTTTACCAAAATGATTTCAACTGTCCCCTGCCTCTCACTGTGTCTGGGACACTCTGCTGTTGGTCAAATGACCCATGGATGTGAAGACTGGAGGACCTGAATACAGTATTTGTAGCTACGTCCAATTGATCTTCAGTGTTCTGAGCTTCATTTGGGTCAATACACCACAGAACCCTGACCCGGGAAACAGAGTCCACCATGAAGAGCCACTGTGGACAGTAAGGTGACAGCATCGTTATAATTGAACTTTCATTTCTCACTTTTCTTTCCCCTGACACTTCGAACAATTAGGCAGTCTCATTCAACACGAAGCTGTCCAAATCTACGGACAGTACCTTGCATAATGAAAAACGCTGCCGGACAAGGAGTTTATCGTTTCTCTTTGTGTTAGCTGACTTAATGGAACAATTTTCCAATTTCAGGGAAGCAGCAGGCTTTTAGAAACAGACTGGGTCTTGGCTAATGAGACAGCTGGGCAGGGTCACGTACTTTCTTTGACGCTGCAAGGATTTTATTTTCGGCCTCGTTTGCACAAAACATTAAATCACAGAAATATATGCATACCTTCACATAAACAGCTTGATATTAGTGCAGATGGGTGAGATTTGCTGCACTTTGTAGGGCTAATAAACAGAACCATTGAATTATCTGCTTTGCGGAGGTGATCAATGAATAATCAAAAGACAGATCTGCTTAAAGTTTTCAAAAATGCATCTTTAATGAAGGATCTGTATCATGACTGTTTGGATTCATTAAACCTGAATTACAACCATTTCCCCACTGCATATATGTTTCAGAAATCCTAATCTTTTTGATGAACAGCGTTTTTCACAAAAAAAAAACAACAAGAATGTTTAAAATAGGTTTTGCTCAGGGGCAGTTGCATCTACGTCAGGAGAAACTAACACAAGTTAAGGGGGCCTCTGTTTGCTTCTAATGGCCAAAGATGGCCTCATTGCAGCAGCACAGTGTCCCGTCGGCTTCTCTGCCTGTCAGCGCAATGACAGGGTGTGTGAGTCGTATTCTCCTGAATGAGTGTCAGCTGAGATGAAGTGTGTTTAATGTCTGACTTGTCCTGAGCAGCGAGACGAGATTCCTGCCAGCACCTGCAGTCAGATGGGCATCAGAAAGGTAGGGACGTGCCACTAGACGCCACGTGGTACCCGAGCTGAACATCTGCGCCGGGGTCTGGCGGTGCGCACTTTTGAGGTCTGCTGCTGCAGTTTGCCCTCCTGGGAACGTCTAAGCTGGGGCAGAGACGGCCAGATGCATCCCCAAACCCTTCTATGTCAGCTGGATAGTGGAGTAAAGGTCTAAAGGCAGGCAGGCAGCCAGATCCAGCATCCCAGCCAGCTGCAGGTGTATGACCCCCAGCCCCACCCTCACATTTTCTGCATCATACATCCACAACCATCACCAGGACCGAGATGGCAGTAATTGGTGTTTTTTTTGTTTGTTTTTTTGTTTTTTTTTGGCAATCACTATAATGTGCCACTGACCTGGACCAGCAAGCAGTTGGCAGGGTCTGTCATTAGAGCCGGGTGCTCGCTACTGTCCATATGCCAAAATGCCATAATTGGTGTCTCTGTCCTATACGTTTAGCGTGCAGGCCAGAAGGACAGACAAAAAATGACTGCTGTCTCCCACTGGGGTGCTGTGTCCAATCATGCCTCTCACAAACTGGCTCTCCAGGAAACCCTGCAGCAGATTCCTCATTTCGTCCAATTGCCTCATAACTTCAAAGGCAGCTTCAAAGCATTTGGCTACTGGGGCTCGCAGCTCAAACCTCCATAACTATGCCCCCTTTTACGAGTGAGAGTAGGCCCTGTGTGTCACCTATCTATTTCTTCTCATCAACAGTCATACAGCAGGCGGTGTAACTGGCAGTGACAGAGCCAATATGGTTTAGTCGGGGGATTATCCGACCTCCGGGGGCCTAAAATACATTTAGGGGCCACAAGGGGAGGAAGTTAAACAAAGCAGGGGCCGCACCCCACATCCTGACTATCTAAACCCAGAGCAAACTCTGGGTAATTGCACAACAAAGGCACAATTAGCCACGACCCCACGGATATTAAGTAGGAAAAGATGGACCCGTCATTTACCCCATCACACATTTGCATCTCATGAATTTCTCTCCACACACCTTTTCCTCGACATTTCATTCCATTCCTACTTTTATGCTATTTTATTTTCAGATGAATGCAGATAAATGCAAAGTGCTCATTTAAATATTCATTAATATTATAACCAGCTCCACCTCCTCAAACTGAAGGTGGTAATTTTGGTAAGCCCCGGAGCACGTCTGCCGCCTCAGGTCACACTCCTCCAATCCCACACTGGAGCGCTGCCGTTTTCAAGTGCTTCTACCAGACTGACCCATTGCACTGCGCCGCAGCCAGACTTTGATGTGACTCGCCTGGTAAAAGAGGCCGGTTCACATTCTCACAATCAGTGCTCAGACCTTCCAAACACCAGAGTTCATTCCAATCAGCTCTGAAGAGAAACAATAATGTGGTGCAGAAAGTGAAGAGGTCTGCGTCATATTGATTGGAGCCAAAACAGATGAGTTATTGGTCAGCTCTCAGAAATTGAGTGAGAAGAAAACTTTGGAGCTTGATTGCTTTCTCACAGTGCTGTGTGCACTGTAGACAGCCAGCTTCAAAGAGGACACACATTTCACGGGGAAAATCAATGGCAAGCACCAGTCACAGCTTAATAGCAAGGACTCACCTGGAGAGATTCAGCCGCCTCTCCACTGAATCTGAAATCTAATGACCGTCATTTCATCCATTCAATCTACATGTCTCTCTTTCAGTGTCTTTGTCTTTTTTCTCATTTTCTATTTTGCTGAACGATGAGAGACTGTCCTGCAGCAAGACGGACGCATCATGCAGCTACTACATAACGAGCATGGCACCTCACATGGTATTTAAGGTGGAAGAAATTTTTGTTTGGAACACAGAAGGAAGGAGTTATACATTTTGCCACTATATTTATTTTGCGCCCACCCTGCTTTTGCATGTGTGCCTGAACCTCACCAAACCCCGGTGCCGGCTGGTGAGCTGGGCCCTGCTTGCTTCTCACTCTCTGAGAGCTTGATGAGCCAGGCCCTGTAACAGGTAGGCTCCCCAGGTGCTGCAACCTCCTCCCAGCTCGCTGAGCTATTGCGCTTCGACTCGACAAAGCTGAGCTTAATTAGCCAAGGGGGTGGGCCACTCCTGCTCCGTAATGAGCCAGGGTGAGAGCAGTGTCAGAGCATGGAGAGATGTAGAAGTGGGGGTCCTTGTGACTTTTTTGGGAGTGGGTGGGGGGTAGTAAATTATGGATTTGAACCATCTGGCCATGCAGGAGGGGTGGGGAGAGGAAAATGATATGGCTGACGGACGACTTTAACAAAGATGTGGAGAGAGAGGGGGCGTGTCTGAGATCACAAGCTGAATTATAGCAAGCGTGACTGGGCCATTGTGTGGCATGATGGGTTGGTTATTCACAGCTGGGGCAGCCCAAATTGTTCCTTTATATTCTTTTATTCTTCTTTATTGGAGCCAGAGGCGCTTGGGAAATGATTAACAGGCAGCACAACAAGAGTGACCCGCAGTCAGCCTTTCCCTCTCAATTTATTTCCACCGCTGTCTCTGTGATGCAAATGCACAGGACTTGTCTTGCTTGGTTAACTGTGCCATCACTGGTCAGGTCCTCGAAAATTGGTTAGAATAACACAGCAAGCACACGGCCTGTGCCCAAATCAAGAGGGTTCGCTTTCACTTTCACCCAAATTTTTGCCTGATACTTTAAAAAGTCTGTCACCAGCCTCGTCAGCTGCTCAGCTGAGGCGTGCAACATTTTCTTACGTGGAAATCTTCAAAAGTACTTGACATATGTCGGTACAACATAAAAACGAAATTTGTGGGGCCAGCCAAGTCACCCACCGTTCTCCACGAGCAGCCGCCTCCCTGTTATGCATCTTCCATCTGGTGTCCATTTTGCAGCCCACCTCTTCTGGCCCTAAGGGAGGGGAGAGGGGAGCAAGATAAACCAGGGCCAGCTTAACACAAGCTCTTACAGAGCACCAGGCCCTCCTGCCACTCCATAAACCCAGATTCGTGGCCATTAGTGCAGAGAGATGAGTGGCTCTTTTCCAGGAACCCACTGGCCTTCTTCTGCCATCGCTAGCAACACTCTCACATCTTTCACACTGAAGCCATTACCACGGCTGGCCCGCTGGCAAGGACTAATTGTTGGCCTCTCAGGAAATGACAGTGGCTCTAATAGTAATGCTGCATTAGAGCCTCCTGAGATCTGAGAGAGTTACTTCACAATGACCAGCGGTCATGTTTTTTCACTTTGTTAGTCCCAGTTTATATGCCGTCACTGGATATTTGTGTCACCAAACTTGTACAAAACATTTAGTTTTTCAGAACTGGGTCATTTTAACAAGTTAAAAAAAGACTAAAGGTGCAACCACCATGGAAGTTAGAGTGAACCTGAAAATGTACTGCTTTATCCGTCATACTTCAGCGTTCATTAGTTCATTATGTTTGGGTTTTCAATAAATGAACATTTCCTTTTGAAGGGTAGGTGAGTTAAAGCAACATTAAATGAAAACACATGTTACAACTGTACTTATGTACATTTTTAGAGTAAATATTCATATTTTTGTCTTCTATATGCTTGGAAATACATTTCTCCTAACACTGATCAATGCACCAACAGAACTATAGTCTCACATGTAGTGTCATGTTTGCTGTCTGCAAAATTCTTGTAATGAGTAGAATGTGTGTGTGTGTGTGTGTGTGTGTGTGTGTGTGTGTGTGTGTGTGTGTGTGCTTCCAGAGTCAACTACTGCAATTGTGCATAAAGCCTTTTGTGTCTCCAGAGACGTGTGTGAATGTGTGATGTCCTCATGTGAGGCAGTTTGAGTCTGCAGTGGTTTGGTCTGAAGAAATAAAAAGTAGAACATATGTCTTAAGGTGTGAAGTTAGTCGTTAGATCAAAGTGAGCTGAGAACTGTACCCCGGTATTCCCCGGCAGTCTCCCTCTTGTCTCGGCTCCTTCTGCCACTAATCAAATCTTACAGTGAACTCTCAGTGTAGTTGCACAGTGGTTTATGACGTATAAACGTGGGATTCTGCTGCGTCAGTTTTGATCCCTCTCTTCTGATATGTGTCTGAAGGTGGATCTCTCTTGTTAAATATAAGCAGGACTTTGCATGAACACGTGGCCAGAAAAAAGTCAGATATCCTCAACTGTCTAAACTCTAAAGCCACTGGCTACTTGCATTGGAATACAAAGAAGTCCAGATTTGCTGTCTTTGGAGAGAATGTCCCAAAGGGACTCCCCCTCTACCGTCATCCCCTCAGATCTCCCTGCAACCAAGCCTTCACACACAGACCCGAGTCTGTCCGGCCCAGTGCACAGCACATCATCTCATTAAGTCACTGAACATTACATTGAGATCATTAAGAGGGTCTTGTTAAGATTTGATGCTTGATCAGCTCTCAAGCTGCAGCCAGTCTTCTTGCATTCAATGCGGCAGATATATCCTGGAAAAGGCAACTCTGGGCAAAAGCAAAGGGGAAAATTCTGGTGGAGAGATTTCATTAAACCAAACTGACTGAATTTGAAAAAAATCAGCCGAACTTCAAAAAGTGAGCAGCACCAATGCCGGTGGCAAAATAAACAGTCTCCACCATCACCTGGTGCTTGCTGAAGGGGGATTTTTTGGATTCTTGACAAAACTTCCTTCATATGATTTCATTTGTCATTTGGTGCCATGTAAAAAAAAAAACTAATAAACTGAAGCATCACTATATGAGTGGAGCCTGTTTTATTCATTCAGTTTAACTGTGTAGCTAAAGTTTCTTGTCCAACTCACTTTTCTGTATCAACATTTGATTTTTATGACAGGAACACGTTTAAAAAAAGGTTTTAGTTAAATGTTTATGCTGTTGTTTGATTCACATGATTTGGTCTTTATAAGCTCAATAAGTATAGTTGTGCCAGACCAATGTAATGAGCTGAAAGAAAAGCCTTTGTCAACCATGTCGGAATGAGTGTGTTAGTCCTTTAAAGTCCTAACGATACAAGCCAGTATCCTCTGTTTGTACATCCACTGAAAGGCTCATGACTTTGTCTATCCGAAGCCATGAGTGATTGCTGTTCATTGGAAGGGACAGCCCTTTAATTAGCCAGGGGTCTCTGGGGAGCCATTACCACGGGGGAATCTTGCCCCTCTTTATTAGCCCATTTTAATATTGACTGAGAAAAGAGACACACACGGTGGGGCAGTTTGGTTTCCTCAAACAGGACACCAGCTCCTGTGAATATGCATGCTGGGACGTGGGCTGTCGTAGTTGTGGGGGAGTGCGGGGATATGTGATGGCGTGATGGATGACCCTGGTCGGGCATCACCTGGGGTCCCTCGCAGCATAACAAAAGGGCCTGTGAGTTCCGTAGGACTTAATCAAGAGACTGCGGAAATGTGGGAGTTGAGACACAATTCTGATCAAAAGGAGATAGATAAAGGTCGGGAATGCTTCAACGTGCATAAAAAAAGTTTGAGGGTGAAGGTGAGGGTGAGCTGCCGAAGGGCTGAATGAGAGTAAACCTCGGTCCCCAGTTCGTAGCTCCAGTCCATTTTTAAAACGACAATAAAAAGATTCGAGAGTGAATTTTTATTCATGGAACAAATTGTGGCATTAGAACAAAGTCTGGTAGTGATGATCATCTCTCCAAACCTGACGTTGTTCACGTCACCGTCATCCTCTTCTGCTGCACCAGAATCACAGATGGGCGAACCCCTCAACATGCAGACACTAATTCCTGCCAAGGACAGACACGAATTTCATCCTCACACCACTTTGAAAGCTTTTTAGAACTAAAAGTCAGCCTGAAAAATGAGCACATTTCATTCCACAACTCTGACGTCCATCTCCTCTTCTTCTTTTCTCTCCATCTATCGCTCCGCCATTGTTCCCCAACTTAGCTGCACTCCTTAAACGATGTCAAAATCAAGAGGCACATCACAGTGGTTGACTAATTACTGAGTGTATTTTAGCATTCTTGTTCTGGAATAGAGAGATTAAAGAACGGAGAGGCATGTGTTGTCAAGCAACGACCTTGGAGAAACCTGAGGTGCATCTTTCCTCGCTGAAGTGGTTTCAGTGATGTATCAAGCTGCTCAGAAAACTCCAGAATGCAATTACAGCAGGGGATTACGTCCCTCGCTCCGCACTGGGATAAACTCAAATTGGCCACTGTGTGTGTGTGTGTTTAAGTGTATATTTTTTGTGCATGTGGAAGTGGAAGGGCTTATTACTGGCAGCTGATCCCCCCCCCCCTACACCGAAAGGCTTGGTTTTGGGACTTTTTCATCATGCAGGTCTGGCTTTCTGTCTGTTGTTGTCAGCGGGACTCATGGGTTGTGACATTAATGTTTTTCCAGTGTTTATGAGATGAGAGTCGGTAGTCCTCCTGCTGCAAAGAAAGAACTAAAAACCAATACTGAGTTTGGTAGTATTCGGTGTGACAGGTCTGCATTCTCAAATAGGATGAAATGTTTCATTGTAAACTAAAGGTTAACATGTGAGTCACATTTGATTTTATATTTCTGAATTAAATATCAACCACTGGTTTGAGATAAATCATAATTAAACACTGACAATGAGTAAATTTAATCTATTCACTAATCAATTTTTTGGAATTTTGCAGTAATGTCTGCTAAGTATTTGATGCTGCTGCAGAAATGTACAGTCATGTCCAATAACTTCCATTTGTGCAATAGCCTCCACAGTCATAGTCAATATTACATATTGTCCTAAAATGTACAATGGTGTGTAACAATTTACTCTTGTGCAATATTCTTAAACATAAATAAAGCACTTTATCAGATAAAGCACTTAAGTTTTGTTTCACGCTGACCCATTCACACACACACACACACACTGGGAGAAATGTGGCAGTCACTGAGCTGGGGATCAAACAGCCGACCCTCTGATTGGTGGACGACTGCGTCCTGAGTCGTCGCCCTTCTTACTGTCTGCTTCACCCTGTGAAAGCTGACATTTCTGCTCCTCCTGTGGTACTGCTCAGATCTGTTGGGATTAGTTGCTCATTGACACTGTTCTGTTACCTTTCTTTACCTGCCTGATGAGACTGCGATACAGCTCCTAATCTTATCGGACCTTATCTGGCCTTATCTTATCATGTCAAAGAAAAAAAACAAACAAAACAATTTCAAAAATCCATGCAGCAGAACCAGAAGCTTTAGAAATATCAGTCTTTGTCACATGAACAACTCATTCTTTTCTAACAGTTCTTTTTTAACTTCAGACAGAAAGGACACAGATTCAAGTGGGATCACATCCCAATATCTGTCTTTCCCACTGGAGACACAAAATTTTTCATATTCACGTTGTGAAATTTGCAGGTCAAGATTTGACTAAACGAATGATTCCTGATGAATGTAACTGGCTTTGAAGTCCTCGTGTAAACGGAATTGTGCTTTTAGTATTTTATGTAATTAAGAATGAGGAACTATCTGAATGAAACAGGACTTTACACCTATTAGTTGCCTCAACAAAGCTGGGAGGAAAGATGCTCTCCGTCAGTCTCCATCCCTCCTCTGAGCCACAGAGGGTCTCATGTGCGGCTACGTTTGAGGGGCATTAGTGCTCCACGGTAATCAAAGGCAGAGGATAGAGAGGGAGGGAAGCAGGGATATAAAAGGGGCTCGGTTGGGTGCCAAAGCGGCCCCCTCTGCACCCAGTGCCTTTTAATTAGGCTCACAGCAGGAACGCCGCACCAACACACACACACACACACACACTGCTCATCACTCACACACGGACGCATGCACACACTCCTCTACACTGACAGTCGCATACCTTTTTCTGCTTCATTATTCCAGTCATACATGTCATCTTCATTATCTGTTCAGTTGTGCTTTGGGTGTGTGCTATCACAGCAGTTGGCAGGGGAGAAAAAAAGGAAGATGACTTGGCTGGTTCTGTGACCCTTTTCTGTCAGGTAATGCTGCCATGGCATTTGCTTTTTATCTAACAAAGGGATTATAGGTGTCTTATGTGTCCAGAGGCATCACTTCATAAGCACTAAGGTACTGCAGCGACTCTCCAAAATGTAGGAAACCACGTTTTTAAATTCAGTTGCAGGGGACGGAGTGGAGGAGAGATGATAGCAAACTATTATTTCTTCCGTTATAAATTGGAGTAGATGGTAAAATGATAACATGCTGGTGATGCACACAGCTTTAACCTTGTCAATGATATTTCCTTTTCATGTTTCTTATTTCAAAAATGTTTGCGTTGTATGCTTATTAAGTAATTTAGTGTTTAAAAATGCCAAGCAACTATCAAAACATCTAAACCTGACGGGCAATTAACCATGATCAACCCTTTGTCTTCATCAAACTATCACCGCTCCATTGTCTCATGAACTAACTTTAGTCTCTGAGCTCATTCGATTTCTTGACATGATCAATTTTTTTTTACAGAGGCACTGAAACACTGCTCACCATCTGTCCCTGTCCACTGACATTTGGCCGATGACCTTTAACCTTGTAGCACCATGCGATGACACCGAAAGACACCCTAAAAAAAAGCACCCCAAAACGTAAACCCTTAATTGTTGTAAATCTTAAATGTGACATTTGTCATGCAAACATCAACATAGAAACACAATCGTCCCTGATTGACAAATCATATCATATATGCTGTAAGCGCGATGTGAGAGTTGGCTGATCTTTCTGCTGGTTTTGGACAAAGCCAGGTGGGCACCTCATAGTAGTTTAGTGTCAGTTGAGGAGTGAATTATTTTAAGTCTTTCATAGATGAAGGTCATAATGATGCACTTTTCTTCATTTCATTTTAGTCACGTTTAGAGATTTAATATGAATATCAAACTTATAAACACAGGTTTGGGGAGGAACATTTGCTTGTCATAATCATTCAGAATTATGTCTATTACTCATTACTATGTCCTCGCTAGACATTGTACATCCATAATGGATGGTGCAGAATTGGTCTCTAAGGTTGATGATTTTTGCATTTCTGTTCTTGTCCTTCCTCAGTACTGTAAGAGCTTTTAACAAGAGCTCAGTGAAGTAATATAATTCAAAACTAGGACTAATAAAATTGCTGTCAGCTAATAACTAAGGATTAAAGTACTTCCTGACCTACGTCTGTTGTGTCCGTAGCATTTGTTGAACTTAAAACCTTTCCCAGTTCTGTCGAACATTTTTCGTGCTTTTGTGGTTTTTTACACTCACTGGCCACAATGCAATACACAGCTACTAATCCACTTTTACAATGTGAGAATTTGTCAGTTTTTAAGTTGAAATGGTCAGAAAGATGATAATTCTGCTCTCTGCTTATTACTGAGGTCATAGTCCTTAGAAGAGTTGTACTAGAGTGCATTATAAGAAAATGTGGTTCTAATGTATTGGTCATTCTATTTAAACGAATAAAAGTGGCAAAGACTTGTTTTATTTCATTTAATTTATTAAATTTGTTTTATTGTTATTATGTTATAACAATAAAATAAATGTAATAATAAATTGTTATTATAATTATGTTATTCAGAGAAATTCTGGATGCCAATACAATGAACCGTGTATGGAAGATGTCACTTATAGTATATGGAGTTAGGATATTAGTATTTTCTGCTATATTAGCTATAAACAACTTTGATAGCAATGAAAAGATGTAGTTGCAGTCGCGTTTCATTTTACAGGTCTGTCATTTACAAGCTCACACGAATCTTTAGCGACAGTCAAGGAAGTGACTATGAAAGAAATGTGTAATTTGTTTTTAAAAAAAAAAAATCTAAATGTCTTGTAAGGAAAAGCCATATTTAAACACAAATAATCAGTTGTTCACCAGCAAAGTGTGTTTAGAGAGAAAGTCTGTGTCTGTCATTCAAGCTGGACTGCTGCTGCTTTGTGATGTTTTCACACTACCACGGATGAATTAGTCCAGTGTAATTTGTCATTTGATGTCTTTGTGTGCTATCCTGTGGCCTCTAAAAGTTGCGTTCTGTTCTGTCTGAACTCACAGCCACAGGAGATTCATTTAACTACAATGAACAGGCAAATGAAATTTCATTTATCTGGACTTTCACAGACACACTGTCAAATTGAAAGGACTTTTTCTGGGCTATTCTGGCAATTAAACGCACAGCTGAACTGTATTCCCCTAGTAATTACATAGGTCTTTCCAGGGAAGCTTCTGCAAATCACAGACCTAAAGAACGGTGTTAATGCGTAAACTGTTAACACAGGGCTCGGTAGTCAAACTTCAGGCACCACTTTACTGTCCAGACTTTACAGCAGACAGTAAGAGCGGGCCACTCTGCTCAGGTCAGCTGTTGGGGCTAATGGTGTATTGAGCTGTGGACAAGCTGTGGGTCAAGAGGCCTGGGTGGATCCAGCTGCGCTCCACCTGGGGTCCAGTGATGATAAGGTGGGGGTGCTCGTGGTGGATCCCAGCACTCGTCTCTGCTGCGAAAGGGTGCATTCATCTCTCATCAAGTCTTCCTCTCCGGCTGCCATCACCTCATAAATCAGTCCTCCTCGACTAAGGGATCAGGCTGGGGATCAGGAGACAGTGATGACCATTAGCAGTCCTTCATTCATTTGTGTCAACTGTTTTCCTTTGTCTTTTCTTTGATGCCTGACATTCGGGGAATTGCAAACCAAACCTGTCCGGCTGCAGGAACACCTAATGGGGCAGCTCTTTATGGAATCAGGTACATCTGTTTGCCATCTTAAGTCTGCATCACACATCACAGACTGTGCTGTCTTGCAATAAAAATCAAACACCTAGAACAAAGCATACAGAATGAGGATTTACGAGCGTCCATTGTGATGACACTGCAAACTATATCATCACCAACCAATTATTAGCTTCTTGATTTAACATTCATGAGATGTTAATGAGTTGAGAAATGCCCCTAATTCCCCTAATGCCCCTAACTCAAGCTGCCTGTGATTTTTTATTTCTGTAATGGTAGCCAGCTGCTGATCATTTTGGATGATGAGCAAACTTCCAGAAGCACGAAGTACCAAAAAGTATCAGCCCTGCCTGCAGATGTTGCCTTTGTTTAACACAAATGCAACAAAATCACGTGGAGACTCAAAAACAAGTGGGGACGGACCCGATTCCAAGAGGCTCGCCTTTAGGTTTGGAGCATCCAGGAGACAAAGGGCAGCTCTTCACTCAAGTGCGCTGCTGTCACTCGTCTTTCTTCTTTGAAAGCGCTTGAACTTGGATTCCCTCACTCCCCTCCCGCTCTCCTCGTTCCGAGGCAGGGAGGCGTGACATGATTTTGGCCCTGACCCTGGGCCCATACCTGAAGGTTTTGTTTGGAGCGGGTGGAGATCAGATGTTTTTGGTCATTACACCGCCTCTCATTAACTGTGCTGTCTCGTCCAGATAACCCTAATGAGACAGTGTTTAATGTCCAGAGCCCCGCCCTGCCCTTGATATGAGGAGCATGTGTGTGTTAGGGCGCGTCGAGCCAATTTACCTCAACGTCTCGTTCAGTGTTGGCACCTGGGCCCCCTTGTCGCTTGGGGGAGATTAGCCCAGGGTGGGGGAATCCACCGGGAGGGGGGGTTAGGGAGGGCCCAGCTGGAGGAAGTTAAAGAGCTAAATGCTGATTGGGATGGCTCGGATAGGGGAGGCATTTTGGTTTGAGCATCAGGAAAGTCAACGGGGGACTCATGGGGGTTCTTTTGTTTGAGGACATGTGAGAGAATCCAACTGTCCTGTAGAAAATTCCAGGGTTGGGGTGGAAGCATTTATTTGAAGTTGAAACTGAGATGAAACTCAGATGAAACTGAAAACTTTGATGTGTAGACAAATCCACAACCAGTCTGGTAATAGATTAATGATGCAGTCACACCCAGCCTCTGAAATGTACTTATTTAGAGTGTGAAGACTCTCTAAACAAGGAAGACAGGCTTTTAGTTGACTGATCTTTTATGTTTTAACGATTTTATTTGGTTTCTGTGTTATTATTTTATCCTATATCACTGCCCCCTGTAAAACACTGGTGTTGTCCAAAGAAGGTGTGGGATGACCGGCTGCAGCAGTCCACAAAGTTTATCCACCTCTGTCACTGTCCTCACACTTACTACATTCACATGCCTTTTTTCACTCACTGCTTTCTGTATCTTTGCTGATTACCAACAAACGGGAAGTAAATGCATTTCTCCTCATTTCATATTCAGATGGTGTCCTTCCTTTAAGCATGCTAACAACAGATACAGCAGAAACAGTCCAATAATGCAAGACCCCCAGAAGACACATCCTACTCACTTTGATGAGCTTAGTTTTCCTCAGAGCAGCCAGATATTATTCTTTGTTTGCAATGAGACTGAAATATATATTATTGCCTAGAATTATTAAGAATTTAGAGATACATTTACATTAACCAGATTCAAATGGAACAAAATGGAACAAAATAAGCAATGAATATTAAAATCTATTGCACTTTGGCCAATTGATCCAAAGCTGATCAATATGTAAAATTAGAAATAAATGGTGTTGACACTGAAAGAGTATATGAAAAATTTGGGGTCTCACTGTTGATATTAGGAAAAAGGGGAAACCATACATACATTTTGTGATATCAAAGCTCAAAATCAACTGCAATTTTAAACAAAGTCAAAGATCTCCTACGAAAGAAAGCTTTGTTTTTACAGTACTGTTCACCTATTGTGTAGAGGTTTGCTGAAAAGGCCTCTAAGACTCATGCTAACAGAAGAGAGCTGTAAAGATTATTAAGAAATCTCAAACCATGTTTCTTAAATCACAAGTCAATGAAATTAACTGTGATGATAATTAGTACAATTAAAATTGCTATAGATTTCAATAGAGAGAGTTCTAATCTCATAGGAGCCTTTAAATCAGATGTATTTCAATCAGACAAGTTTGTTATGGTACAAATTTGAAGATGAATTAAAAACATGTAAATTACTCCCTGGATTGAAGAGGATTAAAAATAGTGTGGTGAATATGAATGTAGTATAAGATGACTTTGCATCTACAACAAATGTCAAAAGTTATTTTTGAGCACTTGGTCTCACTTGGTGAGACTTTAACTTTTGATGTTCATCCTCCATGACATTGACATTTTCCAAATCAGGATGAACTGTTCAACTTTGCTGATCTCTTAACTTTTACTAATTTGCTCAAGTCAAAAATTTCTGTTGGGTTCATAATCTGCAAAGCTAGTGTTGATGGGGAATGACATATGCATCTGCCTCATAGAGGGTTCGATTTCATGGCCAGTGAATTAAACCACTGCACAACTTATTTCTTGTGCAAAAAGTCTTCTGAGATAATAAAAGTTACACTTTACAACAAAAGACCAAAGTTTAGCAAAGCACTAAACTACTTCAACTCCATTTCACTTTGTCTGGTAGACGTCTGAGTCTGAGGGTGATCCCCCAGCTGCAAAGAAGGCAGGGGAGACATGATTTCCACATTGACTGCTCTTTTCCGGCCTGGTGTGCTTAAGATGACATGTCTACTGCAATCAGCATCAAGGAAGCAGTCCACGTAACGGTCATTTCACACCTATCCGATAATGAGTGCTCCCGATAGAAGAGCTGTGATGATGGGAGTGAGATGACACTGAAATGGTTGGAGGCTGTGAAAAGCCTTCTCCGAAAGTGATGGCTCCATGAAACTCAGTGGGGGCTAAAACGTCTAGAAGACTGAATATGAATTAGCAATCAGGCTACTTTAGTGTGTGTGTGTGTGTTTTTTTTTTTTACTGCTTTTAGCAGCATTTTGATTTGGCGTGAATGTTTACCTTGATGTTACAAGGTGAAGGAAGCTTACAGAGGATGCTGGAATATGTTTAGCTGAGCTGAGTTTATTCATCAATAGATCAAATGTTCTTAATGAAGTGTTAATAATTCCGTTAAGTCTAATTCTAAGAGGATCCATCTGGCTTAACAGTTTACAAAAAAGTAAAACTCATCAGTCGTGTTGATAGCTTTTTGAGCTATTTGAGAATGAAAAAACAAATTTCATAATTTAGTCAGACATGGAGTTATTCTGTTTCATGTTGCTTCCCTTGATTGTCAAACCCAGTTTTGCTGAGAACACCTGAAAACTGAATATGATTTTTTTCGTTTAACCATTCTGTACCATAACCATACTGTGTACCATACATACTGTGTTTAACCATACTGTAATTCACTGAGTATTACACTTCTATAGACTGCTATTATGTCCATGTTGGATAGTGGCACATGAGAAATAATAGTCAGTCAAATACTCTGTATTGAATGAAATACTGTATCTGTCTAATGACTTCTACCACTGTGAACTGAATAAAAATAAATAAATACATAAAAAGACCTGCATGTGCTGACAGTGATGATCTGATGGTTAAAACCACCATAAAATTTAAGGTGACAGGCCACACTTTAACTTTATAATCATCATGTCACTTCACCCATGCAAAGTAATGAGTTTGGAGCCGCAAGTAGGACTGCACTCAGATACGCTTAAATGAAAACACTTGAGGGCATTCCTGGCACTGTCATTAATACTGAGGCTCGTGGGTAACAGATGTGGCCCAATCAAAGATGAGCATGGAGACAAAAATAAATCCATCACCCAACTGAAGGGGGAAATTAATCTTACAACCTTCAAAAATAAAAAGGGTAGTTTTTAGACTCCTCACATAAGCTGAGCCTCTACAGAAGTGTAAAGAGGGAAATATTTGAACACATCTCTCCTTAGCTGCATGGCAGCAGCCATAATGTTCTGACAATCCCCACACAGCCATCATGTCTCAGGTCAATGACACTGCACTGATGGGGAAAACTGCACTTTGAAATGTGCAATCACAGATAAAAACCCTTATTGTATGAAACAAGCACTGAAAGGAAATCAGCATTCAGCAAAACAGAAGTTTGTGATATGTACACTATCAGCTTCGCTCCATCTTGTCAAATGTCTTTAGCAATCATTTACACTTTGAAAAAACTCTCATTGTCCTTTTGTTGTTAAACCCTTTTTTGTAATTATAAAAAAGCTATTTGGAAACTTCAGATTCATGAGGTGTCAGCAAATCTTGGTGTTGATGGAAGGTGAAGTCAGTGTCCTGAACATGTGCAAATACAGTCCCATCTAATTAACTTTAAGTTATGTCTGTACATGTCCCTTGGTGCTGCGCAGATTAACACAGATCCTTGCTATTTTGTTCAGAATATTAAAATACAAATGAGGCCACAGAAGACTTGACCTTACTGCTTTTGAATGTGTCTGAGAAATGCTGCACATGTAAGATATAATGTCTGTTATTGTTCACTGAGAGGTCAGCAGGGACGTGCAGAGAATTTGTCAAACGGGGGCTCAATATTCAAAAATCATCTACACTATAAGTCTAGTGCCCAAAATACAATTTATAACAATCCTGATACTAATTATTTTCCTGTCAGTGTGGCCCAATATTTTTGTTTTTTACCGACTAAAGGACTTGATAATGCTGGAACATGCAGCATCTGCTCAAAAGGATTTTACAGTGACAAAGGATCAATCCAGAAGGACCACTGCTCCGGACATAAAGCCACTGAATATAACAACTGAAATTTGTAGAAAGTGCAAACCATACATATAAATTTTGTTGTTTTGAACCACTGTCAAAACTAATTTGTGTGATGTCTTAATGTTTTATTTTGAGTCCTTGTTGTGTATTTTTTTAAAAAGACAATTTTAACCGTGGGGTTATCGGGTCAATGGAAGGGCAAAAAAAAGTAAATTTTTAGTAGGTTAGGCACAAATATTATAGTCTGTGCCTTTAGTTTTATGCTTCCACCCCTTTTAGGTACTGGTACTCACCAGCAATGAGTGTCAGCTTCTCATCAACAGCTTCATATAATTTTTGTTGTTCTATAGAGAATGTGAAGTTAAACCACATCATGTTAACTTGTGACAATGAAAGAACATTTCTATCAAATGCATGTGTATCATTTGGATAAAATGTTGTTAAATCTGAAGAATGGAAGATATGAAGAAGAACAAAAGGGATCTCAGCTGGAGACATTACATTACAATAGCAAGCAACAGTGACTCTGTCGACCAGCTAACGTGCTAATTCAAGTACAACTGTAATGTTGGAAAGGTAAAGCAGCGCGTCCTTACTGACCTGCTATGGCAGCAGCCAAGGCTTGACATTAACGGTTTTGCTCACCATCCACTGTCACTTTCGCTAGCCACATATTTCTTGTTGGGAAATTATGTTTAAATTGAATATGGTGCGCTAAAAAAAAATATAACCCTTTAAATGTGATTGTTCACCAATCCTACAGTTGTTGGTTCAATCCTGCCATCACGTTTTGAAGTGTCCCTGAGCAAGACACTGAACCCCCACTTAGCTGCTCCTGGTGATTATTGTCCATCAGTGTATGAATGTGCATGTCATTGTGAGTGTGAATGGGTAAATAGGAAGCAGTGTGTAAAGTGCTTTATAAGTGCAGAACATTTAGAACACTACAGATCAAGATATCAAAGAATGATTTGAAAACTCCTGGCAGTTGGTGGGGCTCCAGGAAAGGTCCAGGTATGTAGCAGTTGTCAAAGTTATTCTCTCTAACCCAAAAATGTGCTGCTTTTGAAGACAAGGGCTTGCCAAAGTGAGCAGGATGTATCATATGCCTGAACTCAGGAATTCATAGATCTTATAATGGGGACACAATTGTGACACACAGAGACAAGCTGTAGTGTGACAGAGCCGAGATAATTTAGTACCGTAGTCTTTAGCTAAATGCAATCTAGCCACAGGGGTTGCAAGCCAGTAACTTCTGTGCCGGTCCCAAGCCCGGATAAATAGAGAGGGTTGCGTCAGGAAGGGCATCCGGCGTAAAATTTTGCCAAGTACAACCATGCGAGTCATCCATACCACTTTCATACCGGATCGGTCGAGGCCGGGTTAACAACGACCGCCACCGGTGCTGTAACCTACAGGGTGCGGTGGAAATTGGACTACTGTTGGTCGAAGAAGGAGAGGAGGCAGAAGGGTTCGCAGTCAGAGAGAAGGGGAAAGGCAGGAGCTTAGATTTGAGAGTAGGGACTCTTAACGTTGGCACAATGACAGGGAAAGGTAGAGAGCTGGCAGACATGATGGAGAGAAGGAAGGTAGATGTACTGTGTGTGCAAGAGACGAGGTGGAAGGGCAGCAAAGCATGTAGTATTGGAGGAGGATACAAACTGTTCTACCATGGTGTGGATAGGAAGAGAAACGGAGTAGGAGTGATCCTGAAGGGGGAGTTTGTGAACAATGTTCTAGAGGTGAAAAGAGTCTCAGACAGGGTGATGAGCCTAAAGCTAGAAATCGAAGGTGTGATGGTGAATGTAGTCAGTGGGTATGCTCCACAAGTTGGCTGTGAGTTAGAAGAGAAAGAGAGATTCTGGAGTGAGTTTGATGAGGTTGTAGAGAGTATCCCCAGAGGAGAGAGAGTAGTTGTTGGAGCAGACTTCAATGGGCATGTTGGTGAGGGGAACAGAGGTGATGAGGAGGTAATGGGCAGGTTTGGTGTAAAGGAAAGGAATCCAGAAGGACAGATGGTAGTGTACTTTGCTAAGAGGATGGAAATGGCTGTAGTTAACACTTACTTCCAGAAGAGAGAGGAACATAGAGTGACATACAAGAGTGGAGGTAGGAGTACACAGGTGGACTACATTCTATGTAGACGAGGTCATTTGAGAGAGGTTAGTGACTGTAAAGTGGTGGTAGGAGAGAGTGTAGCCAGACAGCACCGCATGGTGGTGTGTAAGATGACTCTGGTGGTCAGGAAGAAGAAGAGAGGAAAGTCAGAAAAGAAGACCAAGTGGTGGAAGCTAAAGAATGAAGAAACTTGTGAGGAATTCAGGCAGAAGTTGAGACAGGCTTTGGGTGGTCAGGAAGAGCTTCCAGATGACTGGGAAACTACAACAGAGGTAATTAGGGAAACAGGTAGGAAGGTGCTTGGTGTGTCATCTGGTAAGAGGAAAGATGATAAAGACACTTGGTGGTGGAATGAGGAAGTACAGGACTGCATCCAGAGGAAGAGGTTAGCTAAAAGGAAGTGGGATGTAGAAAGGACTGAGGAAAGTAGACAGGAGTACAAGGAAGTGCAGCACAGAGTGAAGAGGGAGGTGGCAAAGGCCAAACAGAAAGCTTACGATGAACTGTATGACAGGTTAGACATGAAGGAAGGAGAGAAGGACTTGTACAGGATAGCCAGACAGAGAGATAGAGATGGGAAAGATGTGCAACAGATAAGGGTGATTAAAGACAGAGATGGAAAGGTGCTAACAAGCCAGGAGAGTGTGCAGAGAAGATGGAAGGAGTATTTTGAGGAGCTGATGAATGTGGAAAATGACAGGGAAAGAAGGGAGGAAGATGTGGATGTTGTGGAGCAGGAAATAGGAGAGATTAGAAAGGATGAGATGAGGAAGGCTCTGAAAAGGATGAAGAGCTGTAAAGCCTGTTGGTCCTGATGACGTACCTGTGGAGGTGTGGAAGTGTCTAGGAGAGACAGCAGTGAAGTTTCTGACAGGTCTGTTTAACAGGATTTTAGAGAGTGAGAAGATGCCTGAGGAATGGAGAAGAAGCGTTCTGGTGCCGATCTTTAAGAACAAGGGTGACACGCAGAACTGCAGCAACTACAGAGGGATAAAGCTGATGAGCCACACAATGAAGCTGTGGGAAAGAGTAGTGGAAGCCAGGCTTAGGAAGGAGGTGGAGATTTGTGAGCAGCAGTATTGTTTCATGCCCCATAAGAGCACCACTGACGCCATTTTCGCTTTGAGGTTGTTGATGGAAAAGTACAGAGATGGTCAGAAGGAGCTGCATTGTGTCTTTGTGGATTTAGAGAAGGCGTATGACAGGGTGCCGAGGGAGGAGCTGTGGTACTGTATGAGGATGTCGGGAGTGGCAGAGAAGTACGTCAGAGTAGTTCAGGACATGTATGAGAGAAGCATGACGGTGGTGAGATGTGCTGTAGGTCAGACAGAGGAATTCAAGGTGGAGGTGGGACTACACCAAGGATCGGCTTTGAGTCCCTTCTTGTTTGCTATGCTGATGGACAGGTTGACAGATGAGGTCAGACAGAAATCTCCCTGGACAATGATGTTTGCAGATGACATTGTGATTTGCAGTGAGAGTAGAGAGCAGGTGGAGGAACAGCTGGAGAGGTGGAGGTTTGCTCTGGAAAGAAGAGGTATGAAAGTCAGTTGTAGTAAGACAGAATACATGTGTGTAAACGAGAGGGATCCAGGTAGAAGTGTGAGGTTACAGGGGGCTGAGGAAGAAGGTGCAGGAGTTTAAGTACTTGGGGTCATCAGTTCAGTGTGATGGGGAGTGTGGAAAAGAGGTGAAGAGGCGAGTGCAGGCGGGTTGGAGTGGGTGAAGGAAAGTGTCAGGAGTGTTGTGTGACAGAAGAGTGTCAGCAAGACTCAAAGGAAAGGTGTACAGGACAGTGGTGAGACCAGCTCTGCTCTATGGGTTAGAGACAGTAGCAGTGAGAAAGAGACAAGAGGCAGAGATGGAAGCAGCAGAGATGAAGATGTTGAGGTTCTCCTTAGGAGTCACAAGGTTGGACAGAATTAGGAACGAGCTCATCAGAGGGACAGCGCACGTTGCCTGTGTTAGCAACAAAGTCAGAGAGGCCAGATTGAGATGGTTTGGACATGTGCAGAGGAGGGATAGTGATTATATTGGTAGAAGGATGTTGGAGATGGAGCTGCCAGGCAAGAGGGCGAGAGGACGACCAAGGAGGAGATATATGGACGTTCTAACAGAGGACATGAGGTTAGCTGGTGTCAGAGTGGAAGATGCCCAGGATAGAGTGAAGTGGAAAAGGATGATTCGCTGTGGCGACCCCTAATGGGAAAAGCCGAAAGAGTAGTAGTAGTAGTCTTTAGCTAAATGCCCAGGGTGGCACATAGTTTCTCAAAGTACAGATTGAATTTATTAGTGGGTGTTTGCAGCAGCTTGCTGCTGCGTACAGTATGTGGGGTTAAAGCAGCGTGTCTTCAGGGTTTCATCCAGTGCACCAGTGATACGCTGTTCATTTTTATGACAACTGAGCTCCATGGACCTGAGTCATCAGATACAGCATTTCACAGAAAGGTCCAGGTTTGGGTCTTTCCTGGGTATTAGTTCACATTAAAAAATGTACAGAATGAGTCTTACTTTTGTTTTATTTCATTTACCAGTTGGAGGTATTCTCAGCACATTTCATACCTTTCTGGAAGTCAATGTGATAGCTCTTTGATAACTGCAAATATGTAAAGGTTAGACTGTCCAGTGTTTCCTGTCTTTGACCTTTCTTGGACAGCCAGTGTGTAGTCCTAATCCAACAAAGATCCTCAAACCTCATGGCCAGATCAAGACCCAGTTGACCACACACACACACACACACACACACACACACACACACACACACAGCGAAGCAGTGGACAGATGGCAGAGCAGACTGGGGTGATTCGTGGTCCCTGAAGGAAGCCAATCAAAGACTGTCGAAGAGAAGATGAAGTAAACAATGACACAATCCATCAATCAGCCCATCAAATGACCAATTACATTCTCAAAATCCAATAATAGGTTTCATTCACTTCTCAGATAACTGAGTCCCGCTTGACTTTGCACCCTTGCTGCTGTAATGGGAAATAACAAAGGGGCACACAACTGCTTAAAATGGAGTAATTCAAGTTTTTCTAGTTGTTATTGTGTTGATAGTTTCACTATAAGAAACTGTATAGTTTTTCACATTCCCCGTCCACTGAGACACTTTTGTCAGTTGGCTTCGTTCAAAACGAATATGACAGAAACAAATTTCCCTTGTGGACAACAAAGACGGTATGTCTAATGCATCTATAATTTAGTTAACATTAGTGCATACCTCACAACAGATTAAAATTACTCTTACAAACACAATGCATGTGGTGCAGCAAGAAAATATACAGTTCACAGGACTGGACCATTCCGGTAATGATTCTTATCACTGTCCATGTGTAAATCCATATCCATATCCAAATCCATCCAGTTCTTTACTACCAACACTTTCTCTTAGTGAAAATCTTCCAGAATGCTGAACATATCAAGTGTGACTTTCTACAAAACTGTTTATTTAACATTTACCACATTCCAAGCTATGCTAGCAGTGTTAGTGTATAACTCCAGATTTAAATGTTTCATCAACATATCGATTGTACCCGGAGAATAATAATAATAGTTCTAACATCATCACCTTTTATCTAGCACAACTAGTGGCTAAACATGTATCAGACTGAAAACGTCCACATACATAAAATAAAAAACAATGAGAAATTTCTGACAGCAAGAACAAGAGCTTCTTCATTTGTTCTGACAGATGAAAACACTGTCCAAAAATCTTGCCGCTGTAAGTAACTTTCAAAATCTTGTATTGGATTTAAAGTTAAAATTATACTTTTGACTATTCACTAGTGTTTGTTTGTTTGTTATTGTTTTTTATATATTTTTCTTCTTGGATGATTATTGGAAGAAAGGTTTTATTTATCTTTTTATTGTCCTTGTTTATTATGGCTCTTCATTTTCATTTTCAATCAGTTGTAATGCAATTTCATAAACTGTACAAAGGTGTTACATAAGAGATGTGCTGTCCAAACATATTGTTACTCTAGATTTCATAGCTTTGGCCTCCAGTACTGCTGTAAGGAACCTTGGAGTCATTTTTGACCAGGATTTGTCATTTACCTCACACATTTACGGAACATTGCCAAAATTAGGAGCATCCTCTCTCAAAGTGATGGTTAAAAACTGGTTTGTGAATTTGTTACTTCTAGATTGGACTACTGTAATTCTCTACTTTCAGGCTGCCCCAGTAACTCTCTAAAAAGCCTTCAATTAATCAAAATGCTGCATCAAGATTGCTGACTGGGATTGGTAAGAGAGATCATATTTCACCTTCATTAGTTTCTCTCCATTGGCTTCCCAGTAAAGTAGAATAGAATTTAAAACCCTTCTTCTTACCTATAAAGCTTTAAACGGTCAAGCTCCATCATATCTAAAAGATCTCCTAGTACCAGATATTCCCAATAGACTACTACAGTCTCAGAATGCAGGCCTACTTATGGTTCCCAGAATTTTCGCTATCAAGCTCCTCTTCCTTGGAACCGGCTCCCACTCCAGATTCGGGAAGCAGACACCCTCTCTACTTTTAAGACTAGGCTCAAAACCTTCCTCTTTGATAAAGCTTATAGTTAACAACTGTGGTGCAGTTGGTAGCGTGGTCGTCCACCAATCCTACAGTTGTTGGTTTGATCCCTGGCTCCTCTGGTCACATCCCAAAGTGCTTTGAGCCAGACACTGAACCCCACTTAGTTGCTCCCGGTGGTTCTCGGCCAGCTGCATAGCAGCTCCCCCATCAGTGTATGAATGTGTGCGTGATTGTGAGTGTGAATGGTTAGATAAGAAGCCGTGTAAAGCGCTTTGAGTACCAACAGGTAGAAAAGCACTATATAAATGCAGACCATTTACCTGAACCTGAACTACTTATAGGTTTGGAAACCCCCCTAAAAGTCCCCCCCAAGTGCAATGAGCTACTTCCCTCTCTCGTATCTCTACACATTTATATGTCACCACTGTAGGACATTAACTCTATGTCTTCTTTCTCACATAGTTGTGCTTCTCCCTCTCTGTCCCTTTCTTCAGGTGTCTTCAGATTTGGAGCTGTGTGTCTTCCAGTGAACAGCTACTGGTCCTAACAACCTGCCCAATGTTTTCCACTCAGCCCAACCGGTCAAGGCAGATGTCCGTCCACCCTGAGCCTGGTTCTGCTGCAGGTTTCTTCCGTTAAAGGGAGTTTTTCCTCTCCACTGTTGCCTATAGCTGCTCAAGGGGGATTTGTTGGATTTTCTCCCCAAATTTCCGTATAGTCTTGACTTTATTATGTAAAGTGACTTGAGATGACCTCATTGTAAATTGGTGCTATATTAATAAAGTTGAATTGAATTAAATTGGGAGTTTAAAAAGAGCTGCAGTAGATCATATTCTACTAAATATGATATGAGATGAATATGAAGCTGCTGTAGAACTATAGGACTTCAATTACATAACTTTAAGGTTTTGATATGTTAATGTTGCACAATACATGTGCTGACTCAAACTCAGTTTATGTTGATTATAGTTTTATAATTAAGTAAAACAACCTAATCAATTAAAACCACATAGTTGCTGTTGTTTTTTTATGCCTTGGAAGGAGTTGGAGGAGGAATGGGTTTGGATGGGGTTTCCTCCAAACAGTCAATCAATCCTTAACAGAAACGTGCACCCTAGTGCAATGCAGAGGTTCAAGACATGTCCGGAAGCATGTTTTTCTTGTTTTAACTGACACAAACTTTTTTTCTCTTTGGCAGTTTTGGACGTAGTGTTCATGATGTAGTTCCGTGCTGACGCTGACCACATCTTTCCATGGGGATTTCACATAGTCTGTGGAGACGTGTTTCAGTTTGCATTGTTGCGACCTTTCCAGGAAGTCCAATGCTGCTTTCTGATGCTGTTCCAAATGGCCTGATGTTCCAACAACACTTAAATCTCACTCTGACCAAACACATGTAGGCTGCAGTGCTTCCCTCCAAATCAAGAGAAATGATGTGGAAGCCACAGCAGCTGTGACTCCACTGACTGTGGCGTGTGCTCAGCCCAAATTGTTTTTTGTAAAGCAGACTGTCCCACACTTTCTACAGTAAAACCCCTTTGTCAAGTATGAATGCTATGAACAGTGATTTTCAGCAGAAAGTGTTGTCTTCCTGCTATTAGTAATTAAGCCTCCCTTAAGCTTCACTGCTGCCCTTTGGAAGCCTTTATTCTTGGGCACACAGTTGGATTCTTTATGGATTTATTATTAACCTCAGAGTGTGGCCCAGCAGGCGGTGAACTGCCACAAACGATCGTCACACGGTTGAAGCTTCCGGACTCTTCCACGCTCCGTGTCGTGTTTTTCTTCCTGCTTCCCAGGCCAAAGCCACGGACGTCACCCCGCCCCCTCCCCCCTCCCCTTAGCAACAGAGGCAACATGGCGGCGTCCAGTAACGCGGAGCCTTCTCCGGAGATATCGACGCCGTTAAAGATACCGAAAACCGAGGTGCCATCGCCCGAGTCGGAGGATTTGAGTGACAGCAATCAATACCAGTCCAGTCCCTCGACTCCCAACCGCTTCTCGCCTTTGAACGTGGGCTCGGGGGCCGCGGGCAGGACGGCGGCCTCATCCTCCTCCAACAGCTTCACGGCTTGCCGAGGGATGTCGTGGACGCCGTCCGAGACGAACGCCCTTATCGCGGTGTGGGGCAACGAGAGGCTCACGGAAGCGAGGATGCAGCAGCTGGAGGTCGCGGGCACCGTGTTCTCCGGTAAGGCCCCCGGTCCTGCGATGTACGAGCGGGTGTCCAGAGCCCTGTCGGAGCTGGGATACGAGAGGACCCCGTCCCAGTGCAGGGAGAGGATGAAGGTAAGGAGGCAATGAGGTACACGACCCCCGTCCATCATCTGGACCTTTACCTGCAGATCTGGGCTGAACCTGAGCTGGAGCTGCCATAATGGGGTTTACAGACATCCAGGAGCAGGGAGGCGCAGACAAACCAGCCCACTTATAACTGACACACCTCAGTAGGCAAAAAACACCAAGGCTTGAGAATACACACCCCTCATCACTCATGTTACCCACAGCAGAGAAAGTGTGTGTGTGATGAACGTCAAGCAGAGCTTCACAGCCACCTAATACAGGCCATCGTTTGTAGACCAAGTCCTAATTAAAGCTCTCATCAGTGCTAAATCAGGGGGCCAACATGTGGTCCCAATAGCTGGTACTGATAATAAGGCTGTCAATGAGGAAGGAATGTTCCATGTGTTCACAGAGTACAGTTTAAAACCATCGCTGCCATGAGTCATGCTCAGTGTGACCACAGTGTAACGGTCGGTGGTTTACAGACATCCAGACTCAGAATCACTGATGGTGGCAAAGTGTGTAATCTGCTATTTTTTCCTTCATGGCCCATAACACTTTATTTCCACAGACAGACACTTTGACCAGCTTCTGCAATCCAGCCCGTCCACAGATCTAACTAGCGTCATGTCATGGGTGGGCGACAAATAATCAGGAATATGTAACTGTAGAAAAGGGGTTAAAAAGTAACTGCAAAACTAGACAGTCCATACTCTCCTACTATAACGGAAAGTAGACTGTTTTCTATTTTTATTATTCATTGTTTTTCTGTACAACCCACCAAATTATGCAATTGGACAGGCTATTTTCCCCCTAAATTATAAAAGGGCCTTTATTCTGTTCATACTTTTTCGTTTACAGCGTATAGCACAGCACTGTTCGAATATCAGTCTACTGAATAAACTCTTTTTTTTTGAGGATTTGGCTTATTTTTGATGGCTTTACAGGGAATTACCAACATGGGCTGAGACTTTATTTCTTTAGGTTAACTTTATAGGAAAGTAAATTAAAAAGATGTTGAGTGTTTGAAGCGTCTGCCTAATTCCAACTCTAGGCCAGTATTATATTTATAGTAATTCAGTGGGAAAACTATTATTTTATCATACTATATATGATAAAATAATCAGCCTTAACGTAGCCTTACAAAATGATCTTAAACTTAAATTTTTACCAGACATGACCAGTGCATATTAAAATCATATTTAATATGGACAGAATGGAAACAAATTATAATTTCAGTGATGGTGACTGAGTTATACACCTCGCAAAAGGAGAGAATCTGTTGTAGAAAGTGTGTAAGCTTTGTTCCTCACACTTGTGACCCCTGCTGAAACGAACACATTAGACAAAAAGAGGTCAAACGTGAATGTCCTGGCCACTGTCTCCCATCACTCCCTTGATTTTGTCAAGTTCACCTCCATCCAAAGTGCTCTGATCGTCGTTAGCAATTATTCTCGCTCAGCAGCTCCTGTATTTGAATCAGTGGCTCCTGAGAGAAGGTTGAAACTGCTCCAGTTTTGTATTTCAACCGTTTTAAAGAAGTCAAAATCCGGAGGCTCTGACTTGGCCCTTTACAGTACATTTTTATTATTGGTAGTTTAGTGTCATTATCTAAACCTCTTATTCTGTTCAGGGTCACAAGGTGCTGGAGCCAATCCCAGCTGACAGCCTGACCGCATGTCCAGGGTGTAGCCCGACTTTCACCCACTATCGCTCGCACCTAAAGTTCGAGTTTACAGAGTAACCGTAAAACAGAATTGCACGTTTTCAAGCTGCAGGAAGAGAGAAGCCCAGTGTAGAGTTTTACAAACGTGAAATATGTCTACACAATTTGTTATAACACAGTTTTTGAGGAACTTCAATCTTTTTACCTGTCACACTTAGCTCAAAAAACAAAGACTAACAGGACGACTAATAGATGGAACCCTTTTTTTTTTAAATGCTTATAAGTTAGTTTAAAGTTTGTTACATTTGTAAAGCCATTAATTATCATGTCATGTCAATGTTTTACACAGCAGTGTTTCTCACAGCAGTCTTTCAGAGATGTCCAGTTGACCACCCGGTTCAGCCTTTGGGTACTTGTACTCGTACTCATATAGATTATATATACTAACTAGACCATTACCTTTTTCTTTTGGTGAAAGTTGCCCTTCTTTATTAAACATTTATTTTCACAAAAGAACAGGATTTGCTTAACTGCAATGGTTTGAGGATGTTACTGTCCAGAAAGCAAAATAGTTTAATGCTTTCATCAGTACTTGGTATTAGCAAATTTAAACTTAAATCTAAGTACATATACATGTATTCAATTTGGGGGAAAGTTGAATGCAGACATCCCTAAACTAAATTGAGACAGTTTTTATCAATGCTATCTAGCCACAACAGCATTTTCCCTATTCCAGTTTTAGGGTAAATATCTGCCCTCCCTTTACATTAAAAGATATTGATTGTGCAGCACATGCACAGAACACTGAGAACCACTTCACCATAACATCAGTATCACCGCTGCCATTACCCGTTTGGCTGTAAGCAGTAACCAGCTTACGTTGCTGCTAAAGCATAAAGTGATATTTCTGCTCTTTGCATCTCTTTCTTGAGTCATCATACTGTAAAACTGTCCTAAAAAACTTGAAACCACTGGAGCATCGTCAACCTAAAATCTGAGGTCCTGTTATAAACAGACGCTGCGGCGCTGCTACAGCCGTGTGAAGGAGCATGGCATCGGCAAGAGGAAGAGCAGCTACACCATAGAGCAGCTGGAGAAGGTGTTTGGACAGGGAGGCTGGGACTCCCAGAGCTGTGCCCCAGTGCTGATCAACAGCAGTGGCCTGTACCAGGAGATGGAGTCTGATGGCAGCACCCTGGAAGACTTCTCCCAAGAGGACTGGTGCAGCCAAGTGCTGGACTCCGCCTTCCAAGAGGGAGATATGGAGACTGGTGAGTGGTGTTGGAAAGAAGTTAATGCATGTATAATATCTAAGGTTACATCTCACATCCTAAATAAAACTTTGGCTGCAGGAATAAAAACCAATCTAGTGGCCTATGCAGAAGTGTTCTAATCCATTATTTTTATAAGTCATGCTCCGAATGAGCTTCTCTGACAACAGGGAAAATAAAAAGAATAAATATAGGATTTCAACACCAAATTGTTAATGATAAACAAACAGTTTATCATGCCATACAAATATTTGTCTAACTCGTACAAATGAAACAATGTTAAACCGAACCATTATTATGGTTGCAAATCATAGAGCTAATTTAAGAAGAATGCATCATTAAACACTGTAAACATCAGACAATGCAAACATACAGCACATATTAGTTACTGGGGGGGTGAGCTGCCTGTCTCCCTCTGAAGCGGTTAGGTCCATTGAGGAAGGTTGGAGTGGGAGGATCTTTTCTACATTAAAACAGGAATAGCGAGTTAGAACCAATATCAATATTATGCTTGTTTTGTTTCCCTTAGAAGACGTCCAGGTGCCTAAAAACAGAGCTCTACAGATTCAAGCCGACATCATAGAACAAACCCAGTAAGTCAACGGCTGACCTTATACTGTCCTTGTAAACAGAGAGCTGATGTCTTTATGTCATAGCTTGTAATCCATCTGCTTTAGCAACTCGATGCATCAAGCATTTTTTCCTCTTTCTCTGTGAGGCACATTCCACAAGATTTCCTTCTATATTTCCTTCTATATTACAAGACAAATTGCTGACCACTACATCACGAGCTGCTGGAAGTTGAAACTTTTGTGATTTCAAAAAGTAAATCATCAGTTTAGGCGGCATGGTGGTGGAGTGGTTAGTGCTGATGCCTCAGAGCTAAAAGGTTCCCACTTTTATTGGCTCTGCTGTGTAGAGTTTCCATGTTTTCCTCGTGCTCACTATTGAACATAAAGTAATCAGGTTGTTGGAACTTACAGTACAAAGCTTTGTATCCACTTGCAGTATTTTATTGCAGTATTGTATGTTGCATGTAACGTCCAACATTACACTGAATGACAGTTTTTTAACCATTTGGTGACTGGGCAGACTGAATAGGAAAACCAAGGCACTGGGAAAAATTAACAAATATTCTGAGTTATTGTAGCTCTCAATGGCTCCGTATCGTGCCTTGCAGCTGCTTGTTTGACACTGACTTACATGGAAACCATGTTGTGTCCCTGTCTTTACTATGTTTCTTGGGTTCTGTGCAGAAAGAGGGACATGATGCAGACTGTGATGCGCATCCTGGAATCGGTCCAACTGAAATGGGAGCACTTTCAGACGTGGACTGAATTCTCAAGGCTGCACCTCTCCAACAAACTGGCCATCTTTGGTGTGGGCTACAACACACGCTGGCGTGAGGATGTGCGCTATCACTATGCTGAAATCAGCTCACAGGTTCCGCTGGGCAAGAGGCTCCGCGAGTACTTCAACCCAGAGAAGCCCGAGGGCCGCATCATCATGACCAAAGTTCAAAAGATGAACTGGAAGAATGTGTACTACAAATTCCTGGACATCACCATCAGTGAGGCACGCTGCCTTGAGCTGCACATGGAGGTGGATTGGATTGCTCTAGCGCAGTCAAGAGTAGCAGGCTGCAGCAAGGGCACATCCCACTACCTCCTTCCTGGTGACATCCCCAGGGCGTATGGACTCTATGCTATTGGCTATGAGGCTGTCTCCTCCTGTAACATCACCACTCTACAGGCGGGTGGTGAAAATGATAGCTTACCTCAGTGCAAGTCAGAAAATGGGGCTCAGAGTAAGGATGATGGAGAAGGAGCTGGGCAGAGTGACAGAACTGGGGCTAAAGTCACTTACTGCTACCTGGGCATAGCTGAGGACAGGACCATACAGCAGTGTCTCTTCCAGCACTTTCAGGGTTCTAACAAACATCACATGCATGGGGAACCCTCTGCTGTGACGCGTTTCCTGCAGGAGAACTGCCGCCACGGCGTCCCAGGTCAGGACGGCGAGGGAGGCAAAGACTCCTGTCAACACTTTGCCATTTACATCAAATTTATTGAGGTGGAGCTGGACTTCCTCTCTGCAGGCTCCCTGGTGGAGTGCCTCGAAACTGCTGTGGGTTATTCCCTGCAATATAACAACAAAGAAATGTCATAAATGAGGTCTTTATCTTTAGTCAGTGGAAATCAGAAACAATCCTACAGCCAGCAAGGCAACATGAAAGGTGACCAATTCTGTTACAAAGCAAAGGTGTGAGTCTGCTATATTTTTGCAGCCTTGGAAATGACTTTTTAATAAGTCCCTGTAAAATGAATGACATGGGAGCAGTAGCTTAAGTGTTACAGAGCTGCAACACCCAAGAAAAATATACTTATGATTTTAGGCTAATGTGCACTACAAAGTTTTCTGCTGCTTGTTTAGTGTAGATAAATACTGCCTCATCAGGGAGTGTGGGGTTGGAAAGGTGACTACTGCAGTATGCATCTGTCTACCTCAGTAGGATGTAGCAAACAAGGCGGCAAGTGGACCACAGTGTGTGTTGATTCTTAAACTGCCTTTATGTTGACTGCTGAAGTCTGGACCTGAATTCACAAAGCATCTAAGAGTAATGCTTAATTTATGTTTAGTTATCTCATGTGATATTGGGCCACAGCTAGAGATGCTTCAAAGCAAATTTAAGAGACAAAAGCAAAGAACCAGTGCCAGGTCGAACAAATGCCACGCAGCGTTGTAAATAATCAGCTAATGAAAGTATTTTTCACACAGCTTAGGGCCAAAAAAGGTTCTTTTCAACGCTTATGAGCTGTAAAAAGATGAAATTGACAGCTGCTATTTGCCCTTTGGCACACTGGTACGACCAAATGGAATGCACCTTTTAGTCTGTCTTGGTTATGTCTTGCTGACCCTGTTGCTTTGTTTTCATAGCTCCAGTCTACACTTCAATGCTTGACTGTGGTATTCATAGTTTTGCTTATGCGCAAGCAAAATCTGTTGTAAACATCACTGAACATTGCCTTTGCTTGATATTCTGCAATCCTGCCACATTCACAAGGACTTTACCGATTTACCTTTTGTGTGTCTTTGTGTGATAAATCATCAGAGGAGAAGCAAAGCAGGCCTCACAAAAAAACAATTTGACTCGTTTTGCAAAGACAACTCTGCATCTTCCCAATCCCAAAAACCCTGTAAATAAGAGGCCCCCTGCTAGCTACTGGGAGGCCTTGATGGGCTTCTTTGTGGAGTCTGGGATCACCACTGTAAATCACAAAATCCACTGGAATATACTGTTAACCAATACCCATGGGTGGCTGGTACATAGGAGCATCTCTAGCTGCAAGGTGTGTATCAGCACTGGCCAGACACTGGTATTTCACCACCACTTGTCTAGCAGATAACACGTACGTGCTTGCAAAAGTGAACCAGGTCTTTGAGCACGGATATGTGACTTCAGTCAGGTAAAGACTTTAAACTGCAGTTGTTGAACTCACTTTTGACCAATGATCAAAGCGAATCCTTTATTAACATGATTCCTGAGGTTATGTGCAATGTGCCAGAAAAGGACTGTGTGCAGAAGAATGAAACAATGGAAAAAGCCCATATTGAATCTATGTGTATAAAATCTACCTTATATATCTATAATATATATATTTAAGAATATTGATGTTCTCAAGCATTCCTGCTTTTGCAAACTTGCAGTGTTCATTTGTTTGGGTATACAGTATATAAAGATAAATATGATATTTTCTATTCTATCGGTTGACACCATGTCTTGTATGTGATTGTTTGGAAGTCGCTGTCTTGTATGTTTACATGTTTGAAAACCAATAAATGAGGCACTTGCTGTCATTTGACACAGTAAAAAAAAGGTTTGAGCAGTAATTTGTCTTATCTCTTAGAAAGAGCTGATGGTCCAGGTTTACCTAGCTGACAGAGTGTGGAAATGAGTTTGTGTTGTTTTGTTTCGTCTTTTTAAATCACGAGAACAGGAAAATTATGTTCACAGCATCTGCATTATCTAGGTGATTATGAGGTGATTTTTTCGAAGCAGTTCCCCAGATGTTTACTTTTAATTTATTTTCAACATTTTAGGTTGTTTAATATGTTGTGACCATGTGATTCTATACTCAAACCCATTCCCATCAGCCTTACTCCTTCTGTTAATCACTAAATAGAAATCACTAACACTGGATTGTGAACGACCGCTAGAAAGGTTTAATATGAGCATTTTATAATATAATTCAATTAAACACTTAATGAATAGTGGAGTGCAGCTTTTCCCTGACGACAGGCTCCTTTCCTTATGACCTGCACATTTTTTCTTTGTCTTTTTTTAATGGGAGGATAACCATTTATTTCACTTCAGAGGAATAATTTTTTTTTTCAACTTTATTTATATACCGTCAATTCACAACAAAGTCATCTCAAGGCACTTTACACAATTAAATCAAGACCATACAGACATGTAATTACTTCAGTGTGGATGGTGAGTTGGAGGGTGTCATTCAACCCTGTGACCAGGAGATGGCCTCAGATAACCATTTCTAAAGGTCCACACATGGCACAGAGACAAGTAAATCAATGTCACTTAATAAAATCCATAAATGTACTGAAAAAAACGTAAATTTATGATATGGATTAAAAGCTTATTAGCCAATTCAGTTTTATATGCACTTTTAATGTGTGATTGCTGCATCACTATGAGAGGAAGAAGATTTAATGACTTGTTAAAGTTAATGGCTTGTAATGGTGACATGTAAATGATGTGTGGAGAGCAGAGGAGAGGGGCTCATTGCACCAGGAGACTCCCCCGGCAGTCTGAAACCCCTTGGACTCCACACGTGCACTGGAATCCTGAATCTCTCTGAATTTGTCCGGGGGGGTGTATGCAAGACTGCAAACGTTCGAACGACACTCCTGTTATCCAGCGTGGATTCTGTGAGGTGCCCTGTATCTACAGTAAAACATTTTTTAAGAGTTATTTGCAGCCTAGGTTTTCTGTCCTATTAAGCATCCTGACCACTCACTGAAAACAAGCAGAGTTTCTGCCATGCCAGTGCTTCTGACTTAGACGTTCTCCAGCTGTGTGTTACATGTCAGACAACATACAAGGCTAATTTGTCTTGACAATATCCAGAGTTCATATGCGAAACAGGCTTGAGTCTAAATAGAGAGGAATGGAACGTTTTAAGCTAAAGGTTCTGCCTCCCGCTCCACGGTTGGAGACGCTGTACTCTTTTATGGTATAGTGTCATTCACAGCCTTGTATAAAACAATAGAATTTGAAAATGACCCTTACGATCCATCAGCAGCAACAGGGTTTTAAAGTCGATACTGTGCTGTACCGGAACCCAGTGAAAAAAATTAAGAACTCATTCAGACATCAATAGTCTGTTCAAGTTATTGTCATTCTGACGTATTCATTGTCATATTGACATATCCACCTCCCCCACAAAAAACCCAAATCATTACAGCGTCGTTTATCAGTTATCTTATTTGGGTGTGTGGGAGCATGGGTTGGATCAGGATGATAAGGCCACCGGGTGTAATGGTTACCGTAACTAGATACTGTAACCAAAGAAACTGTAACTACTGGACCCAAAAGCAGAAGCTGAGACACGCAGAGAGTGCAACAGGTTTATTTGTACATGAAATACAGTTATAAATTATCACACGAACTACAGATTCTATGACGCTTAACACACAGATCTGCGCTCAAACAAAACTCTCTCAAAGGTTTAACAATATTAACTCACAAACAGCATAAACGCAAGCAGAGACTCTTAGGCTATAACAAAACCTGAACTGCCAAACTATCTACAGACTCACGACCAGTATTAAGGGCTGGAGATCAGGGAGACATGCCAGAACGAACCAGGACACACTAGCAACCCCAAAACTAAATGCAAGGCCTTAAATACAAACATGCAGGGTTAGTGATGATGATGATGATGAAAGGCAAACTGTGAGTGCACTGGTAACCAGCAGAGGAACAGAGGAATGCTGCAGGGACACACACAAAACAGAGAAATGAATGCCAATATACAAGTTAAGAGCAGTGAACTACTAAACAGGGACAAAAAGCACCTAACTTATAACACCGGGAACATGATGAGCTCGATATATCATGTACGGTATTTTCTCACTACCTGTTACCTTCCCGTTGTATTCCCTCTTTTTTCTTTTGAGGATAAACTGAAACTAAAACATCAGAAAATAGATATATCCTAACATAGATCACTGGGTGTCATGGGCACTTGATTTGTCCTCCAGGTGTCAGGTTTGCTCAGCATTTGACCAGAGTTGGGTCTGTCTGTTTGGATTAGAGCAGACTGGTCCAGAAGCCAGCATTAGCCTCTCTGCCCTGCTCAAATGATTTCTGCACCAAAATAAAACAAGCCTGTTTTGACAGCTTTTCCCCGAATGCTGTAGATTTCAGCTGGAGGCCCAGATGAAATTTACTGCAACACAACAAAGTCTCATCCCATAAGGATTGGACCCTGCTTCTTTGGATTTAATCACAAGAATAACCCTTGTTCACCTCTCATAATTGAGCAGTCCTCTCACATTAGCCTCAACCTTGTTGCTGAGGCAACTGGGGCTACCTTAGAAGATAAATTAAAGGGGTCTGACCACCGCTGAGAGCACAGGTCAGCCCATATTTTTCCATCGGGGGGTGAGCTCACCTTGGGAATTCATGCCATACTGAGTCCAGTCTGTTGCTGTGCTTTCAGACCCACACCTCTTCACACATGATAGAACAGCAGCAGAAGATTTTCCAGGGACAACTGGGGGAAAGGATGGAGCTGTACTTATGTGTGTGTTTGAAAATAGGCCTATTGTTGAAAAAGCTTGAGCCAGGATGTCCTGTCTATAATTTTATAAATGTCTTTTTTTATGACACATACATAATGACAGAACAGGTCAACGGTGAGGCATTTCAAGTATGGGATGGTGCTTACGGGACTTGAGGACATTGTTTTGTATGTTATCGTTTTATTGTTTCAAACATATCTCGTCTGAAACAGCCATGCTAAAATTTCTTTTTTGGGGTTGTTTTTTCACTGGAGAATTTAAAACGCAGGCCCCACTACAAATGAAGCCATCACATTTTAGTCATTTTGAGTGTTTATTTGGTTGTTTTTATTTCTTTTTGGTAACTTAATTTATAGCCAACATTTGTGTATCTTTCTTAAATTTTTCTTTTTAAATTGTTTTATTTCTTTTTCGTCCTTTTACGTCTTTGAATTGGGTTCTACAACGTTTAAACTAGAACTTTTAGCACTCACTCCACTGGAACTGTGGCCTCCTGGCCCCAGGACCTCTGGCTCTGTTGTACATTAGTTCTACATTAGACCCTTCTGGACCCTTTCAAATGGAAATTGAAGTTTCTGTGATAACCTGCCGTTTCAGCTCAGTTCAATTCAACTTTATTTATATAGCCATCTCAAGGCACTTTATTTCCTGTGTGTCCCTGTGTCTACTTTCGGATCCAGTCTTTGCTCTGAAATGCAAAAAAATAATCCCTGTAATTGTATTTTTTATGTTTATTTTAATACCTAAAGTAAAAATATATTCAAACGATTATGTGAGATTTTGCACAAAAAGTCATTTTCGCACCTGCACGTGACGCTGCGAGCCAGCGAACAGGTGTACGGCACGTGCGTCAGGTTCGAACACACAGGACGAGAAGCAAAGAAATCGATCTTTTCAAAACAAAAGCAGACGTTTTACCACAACTGAATTCGGACGCAGTGGGTTTTAATTTGAAGGTCTTAGCCGGAACCTGCTTGTGTTATGGAGGCACATTCACGCCAGCTCTCGCTCTCTCTCTCTCTCCCTCTCTCTCTCTCGCTCTCTCTCCCTCTCTCTCTTTTTCTCTTTCTCTCTCCCTCTCTCTCTCTCTCGCTCTCTCTCCCTCTCTCTCTTTTTCTCTTTCTCTCTCCCTCTCTCTCTCTCTCTCTCTCTCTCTCTCTCTCTCCTACGTGTAACTCTACGTCGCTCTCCCCGGTCGCTCAGGAAGGGACACACGATGACAAGTTGCGGAGTTCGACTCGCAGCCGTGTCGATAAGGAGGCACTTGTGAACGCGGCCGAGCGTTAAGAGGAGGAGGAGAAGTCGAGTCCTGGAGGATCCTGGGTGTCAGAGGTGGGGATCCACTTCTCACTTTCATTGCCATCTTCACTGCCAAGTCAGGGAAGAGGATTCGTGCGGCGGTGGACGAAGGCGGCGTCCACATTCGCTCACCTGAAGTGTCCCTTCGCTTCCTCCGGCTGTGCGGGGACGGTGACGGACTCGAGGGTCTTTGGCTGAGACGGAGGGCTGCCAGCTGTGGCCATGGAGGGTTGCGCTGCTTGGAGGAAACTTACTTTGCTCTCATGCACCTTCCTGTGGGGGCTCTCAGGTGAGTGAAGTGCTCCTCACATGTGACCCAGCAAGGCAAATATAGGAGCTTTGATTGGACCAATTATGAGATCTACATTTTTATCCACTTTATATCCAGACATTCCACAGTAAGTCTGCCCTGACATTAGTCACAACCTAATAACTAATGAGCGAGTGAAGAGGAAAAAGCTCTGTTCTCTGTGTGGGCCAAGCATTATGGGATGGATTCAAAGCTCAAACACCTGTTTGTTTTTCACAAACAAGTGTGTTACACATGATTATGTCTTCCAGGGAAGACTAATCCCTTTATGGCTTCTGCAGCACGGGCTCAGCCATCACTCTCTCTAGCAATCTATTAAACTCCGACTTTCACTCCTAGCTGTACAGTACACATGCAGCCTACTTTTCCCCCACCGTCTTCTTTGATTCAGAAATTGGGGCACAGTGCAGCTGTGCACGAGTATTTTGCAAATGTTTTAAGGATGTTGTAAATGATTTATTCTGGTAAAAGATGGAACCCAGAGGGGAGCATGGCTTTACATGTCACAGGAAAATTACTAGGATTTGTCATGTTGTTTCAAAAGACGGATCCTCAAAATTCGGGCTTAATGAGTGGAAGTAATGCAATGGAAGTCACGTACTTTTGATTTGAAACCATCCTCCTGAAATAGCAGCGTGAGAATTTCTGTATGCTTATGTTTATTTATCAGGACATGAATCATCATCATTTGTTCCTCATGTTTCAGCCGAACCCTCAGTATGAACAGAAACTGCATTTCTGTCGATGGCACTCTAACATTTATTTATTCATTTTTTTATCTTGACATCTCTCACAAACTCTCCTGCTCCCATATTGAAACACAGCAGGTATCCATTTTAAGTTAGGGAGGGGGGCTATCGTCTGCTCCAGGTGGGTGTGCATTGGTTCCAAGAGCCAGGGTGATGACTTTCGTGAGCCTGGGAGACATGAGAGCCAGCTGGAGCTTCACGTTTTGCCTGAATTTGCTCAGGGCTGCACAAAGCTGGTGTGTGTTTTACAGTGCTGTATCCAAAACAATCTCACACGCTGACACAGGCAATCTCAGACTCGCCTGTTACACCCCGGGCACGGGTATTACTGTACCTGAGAAACACCGCCATTCCTGATGACAACGGCACGTTCAGACACCTTCAAGGCATTTTACGCAGTGATTGGGGGTAATAACCCCCGCCCGCTTAAGAGACTGATTCAGTTTCAGAGAACAACAGGACAATACAAGCACAGTGGCCGACCTTGACCTCTGTGCTTGAATCAGATCAGTTGTCCTGCAGGTGTGTCCTGAAAACGCTAAGGGGGTCAAGATCCAGAGCGGAAATGTTCATAAATGGCAGCCTGCGGTGGCAGGAAAGCTGTGTGTCCCTTGATTCCCTGAGTGTGTCACAGCAGGAAGTGAGCAAAGTCTGTCCAACAAACAACATTCAAACTCCTTTTGGTGTTTTGATTTAAAAAAAAAGGAAAATTAATTTCAAATTATGGATTTTGAGCAATTAGCTAATTTGTCTACACGCTACTACTACTACAGTATGAAATAGAAGCTGGAAACAGTGTTGCTCTCTGTTTGAATCAGTGTTACTTTTCTTAATTGAGTTTGACACCAAACGTTTGTCCTTCCTGCCGGCATTTTATTTATCCCATTAAGGTTGTCTCAGTAAAGTAGCGTTTGGATCGGCTAATTTGATTACATCAGTCGAAGCTCAGTGAGAGCTGTGCTTGATTGTGGTCCTTGTTCTAATTGTTTAAATGAAGTTGCCCATCTGCCACTTCTCTTCAGACAAGTTGACCTAGAAATCACATTCAAGGAGAATTTAATCTTTATTTCTAGTATTATTTGAAACACGCCTCACACATGTGTTCATGTGAACCATCGATTCACTAACTATACAGAATCCCGACGTTACGTTTAGTTCGCTCAAACACTGCAATGTTTGGAAGCTGTTGCTTTTATTGACACTTTGGACCCTCATGTGGAAATCTGGAAAAACCCAATTTGTGCTTTTTTTTTTAGATGTGCCCGGCTCCAGTAAAAAATAGGTCCCGTTTAGTCCTGGCATTGGTTCTTTGTTTTAGTAATTGTGTGTGTTGTTCACGGACAACAACCTTGTTCCTCAACCACCCGTTTATACAATTACTTTTCTATTCTGGACACACCATCTGCCAGAGGAACATCTTCATTTGTTTTCCAGGTGGGTCCCACAATGGACTTTACTTATTTAACAAGGTCAATCCATACAAGCTTCAAAGGCTCCACTGGGATGAGGAGGATTGGGCTGGGCTGAAAGTTGTGCTGCCACGGCTGATTTTTAAATGGCAACTCTCAGTGATTTCGAGTAGCGAGTGAGAGGGTTAGAGGATTTATTTTTAGCTCTATGTGTTATTTTAACATTGGGCTACTAAGGGCACTGATCCGTCCCCAAATATAACTTAACATGTCTTAATGCTTGGTATGCTGGCATACTCTATTTATGACAAAATGACAACACTGGTTGCTTCCTGTTTCACTCCCTATTGTTTCCCTGACCACTCTTCATCCCAAAATATGTGTCGTCTAAGCCAAACAGAGAGCCATGGAATGCAGTCCATTCAACTCACAACTATGGCCTTATCTCTAATTGCCTATTTCTTAGAATAATACCAAATAAATGTGCGGCAAAGCCCCTTTCCACTTTGAGCTGGGATTACAACAGGGGTTAAGCTCACAGTCGTCATGTATGTGTCCCTAGCAACTGGTGCAATTTTGATTTGAGGAGAGAGATTGAGAGATTTGTCAGTACATACACAGTGACACAGAAATACAACTGTGCACTATTCCTTTCCTAGCAAGGCAGTTTGGAATTGTGCGGTTGTGCCGGGGCTTCTTGTAATCCTGTGTATTTACACCCACTGGTACTTTGTACAAGGCCTAGAAGAACAAGGACCTGGCGTGAGATTATAGTACAGGTTCAGCCTCACAGTGATGGATAAAAGGAGAGCTGTCGCCCTGTGACAGACATTATGCGCAACTGAAAAATCTCCCTGCTGCTATCAGTCTTATCCCTCATTTTCTATGAAACCCTGCCCAAGCCCTCAGCAGGCCCCACACTGGCCTGTTTTCATTTATCATTTATAGCCACTAATCTCCGCGTCTTTTCAGAAGGCAGCCACATCTCGTTGTGGTCAGTTTGTGTTTCTTTGTTAACATTTTACATTTCTTTGATGGTTTCCAGTGACCATTTCACATCTTCTTTGTAACTTTCCATCTCTTTGGGGTCATTTCATCGTTATGCATGTCTTTTTGTTCTTTTTGCTTTGTAGTTTTTTGGTTATTTCCCATCTCTTGGTTTTTGGTAATTTTGTAATGTTTTTGGTAATTAAATGATCCCTTTATGGTCATTTTTCATTTCTTTGTGGTTGATTTATATCTCTGTGTGATTTTTACATCGTCATTTGATTGAAACTTCAGCATTCATTTCAAACCGAGGATCTCACAGGTTCATTCATTCTTTTTTAATCTTGGTTTGATTCTGAAAATACTGCAATTAAGCCTGGGGTCATGTAAACACTTTAATCACAGTATTAATCCTGTGAATGTGACTTTAATTAAGGTAATATAATGAGATTAAAGAATGTGGAGCACTGCAGCTTTAGCTGCATTTTATTAGAAGGGCTCAGACCTCTAAAGACCATGTTCAGGCCAACCATCAGAGGTTTGACAACTTGCAACTCCTGACCCACATTCACTGACTTACTACTATTTTTAAGTCTTTAGACACTGAAACTTTTAGTCTCTTTGTGGGATAAACTGTGGGAAAGTGACATTGGAGGAATTTAAGTAGTTATACATAAAGTGTGGCGTGAGATGAGATGAGATGAGTGGCTGTGTTGTTGTGATTGTGAATTATTCTCAGAGTGAGAACAGCAATTAGACGACTGTGTGCAGGTAAACACAGTCAGTGAGACCAGACGCCTGAGCGCCAGCTGTGACATGTTCTGTACAGTATTTTGGGATGTATGGACGTGCTGGTTTTCCCTTTCCTGGGTTTCTGTGATGTCCTATCTCCATCCACAGACCCAGAAGGAAGAAGGCCTCTTCTCAGGGGTCATGAGAAAGACACTGGGCGCCTTTCCCAACATTCTGCCCTGGCCTAGGGACTCTTAAAGGCACAGACACGCATCCTTTTCCTTTGGTCTTTTCCTCACCGTCCCTCTCTGTCATGCCTTTTTAATAGGAGAAAACCCGCCTACAGTATCTACGCATGTTCAGAATGAATGTATATGGGGCTTGATACGTCCCCCGCCTTGAGAAACTTGGAAAGATGCCAGAAATCTTCTGTGCACAGTAAAACATGCTTTTAATCCACAGTTTGTCTGCTTGATTTCCCACATCAAATACTTAGACACATCATATATTTATAGCTATATTATCATGGCGTTTGTGTGGTGGTGCTGATGAAGTGCTCATACAATGTAAGACTGCAGTGTCAGCCTCATAGCCCATAATTTAGGGTTGCCTATGACGCTACTGTAGTCAGGCATTGACATGTTACAGGCTAATAACTATTTACAGCCAAGAGAAACACAGAAGGACTATCAGGTGGCTCTTAAGACCAGTCAGGGCCCCTTCCCTGGGTTTTCTCAGGAAATCATTTTTTTTATCTGCCCCATCTGCTCAATTATTGCTAAAACAATACTTTGTGATATAATCATATAGATCAGTAGGTGATTGTGATCTGTGCTGGCGTCTGTGTTGCAAAGTGGACCACGCTTCCAGCAAAAGTTTCTGCAAAAGAACATGCAAAAATTTGCATTATGAGGCATTTGTGGATTTGTCTGCTTCAGAACTTCCAGTCATCAGGTGCGTATTCCTTCCAGACTGAAATTTAAAGGGCTAAATCATTTTTATGCTGGGGCAGTCGTTTGGACTCTCACTGTATGTTATAAATAGATGAAAAAAATTACTTTTAGCAAACGTTGTATATCAATACTGCTGTTCACTGCCCCATTCATTTGACCTGTCTATGTAAAGAATGGCAAAGGAGATATGCACCTGAGAAAACGCATGATTGTGGATATGTATATATTTGTATATTTATCCATAACGCAAAAAATAATTTCATGGGGCTGACTGTGGCACAGGAGCTAGAGCAGTGGGTTCGATTTCTGTCTCCTCCAGTCACATGTGTGAAAGTGTCCCCCATAAGTTGCTCCCAGTGAGTGAAGGCCAGCTGCCAGCAGCTCCCCCACTGGTGTATGAGTGTGTGTGTGTGTGTGTGTGTTTTTGAGTACCAACAGGTAGAAAAGCACTATATGTTTGTGTACAGCACTTTGCCCAACTGTGTTGATTTTGAGGTGCTAAGGTAAAGTTCAAGGTAAAGTTGGATTGGATATATAAGTGCAGACCATTTACCTCAAAATGTCAAAAATATAAAAAGGAAATTATAAAATAATTATGTTCTAAAAATAACTCCATGTTCAATATAACATCCTAAAAAAGGAGTGTTACAATTTTCCATTTCCACATCATCACATCACCCTCACATATCTAGAGAGAACCATTTCTGTACCTGCTCTGTACTCTACAGGAGGTATGCACACACATTATTGTATCCCCGCTACAAACCTTATCTTTGAATTAGCAGTAAACGTGCAAAACCCAACACTACTACACTGAGAAGAATCATTAGATAGGAATTTTTTTATTCTCCATCATACTGCATGAGTGTAACCCACTTACTATTTATGTACATTAATTTGCCAAAACTGCAGCCTCGGTAGCACAAGGGAAGGTTGAAAAGTGTGTTGAAGCCCATGTAATTTTAAAATGTCAGCCTCAAAAAATCTCACTTGTTTTTAGTTGCACGCCGGTTACAGTTATCTAATAGGTTTTGAAAGGGTCTCAAAAGGGCCACGGTTTGCAGAATGCTGTCAGCCCACAGGGAACCAGAGTCACCACCACTGGAGCTCTGATATTCCCTCCCAGCTATCCAAGACCGCACCACCGCCGCCAGCGGACGGAGCTTCCTTCCAGTGCTGCTGACAGATGTTATAAGCAGAAGTCAACAACAACTACGACCCTACATCCTCCTGACCTGTCCTTCAAAAAAAATGCAATAAAGCTGGGGACAGACGGGAATTGAGGGCATGGGCTTAGAGAAGATAGGCTGTGTTAAATTATTCTTACTTAGAGGTACTTAGGTGGGGGTGGTTAGAGCTTGATACACTTAGTACTTCAGGGACACTCATTTAATCCTGGTTTTCTTCATGGACGGTTTGAGCAGCTCATAAACACACACAGCCAATCAGAGATTTATGAACTGATGAGTTTTGGAATACTGACACACTATATTGTCATAACCTTTACATTAGTGACATTTCTGCATCAAGGTTAGCAGGAATAATAGGCGTGTTTTTGTTGTATTTTTCTGAAACCAAATGGAAAGGTGCTCATTGTATTGTCTTTCTGCACTTATGACTGAATAATACATGCTTTTCAGTAAAAGGAATTGTCCACCAAACAGACGAATTACTTAAATTTAGTCAGTCACAAGATGGGAGTGTATAACAAGGTTGTAGCTCTGTGTTTAATATTGTTACTATGACACCAAATTTCAGTGCACGATAGTACATGATAACCACACAATGTGCCTTCTGACATGCAGAAGAAGAAGAGGTAGTGGACCACTCATTAATTGTATGATATTTGGTATGTAGTTTTGGTGATGCATGAACAGACTAACGCAGTCACACAGACTTCATACGTTCTCACGTCTCATGGTCATGATCGTAGACACTAACACTAACATAGTAACTGACACTTTTGTGTTAAGAAAATGATCCTTGACATTAGCAAAAGTCTAATTACAGTGGCCCAGTGACAGTCAGATGGAGTTATTGTGTATGAGGTGACAGTGGCAGCAGGAAGCTGTGTGGAAAAAGTCATTATAGCCACACTATTAAGCCGAGGCCTTTAGGGCATTGGAGTTGTGTTGGTGTTCTCAGTGAGGCGGAACTAGTGACGAAGCGCCGTTAGAAAACCAGGAGATGGCACAAGTAAGGTTTATGCCTTTTGTCTCCTTTAGACACTGCTCAGGGAAAAATCCACTCTGGGGTGGTCGAGAAGACCGATAGGGTTATGCCCCGCTTATCTGTGTACTCGGCCAGATGTTTAGTATAAAGACAGAAAAGGCCACATCTTGCAGTTAATCTGCATTGTAAGATATGTGCCACAGCATGTTGTAAAATATACTTAAAGGACAAAAGTAAACCACTAAGTATCGTGGTATTGCAGATGGTTATCAGACCATTTGGAGGGGCCTAATGAAGTTATTATTAGCCCATAATTATGGTTCAGTAGGAAGGTTTTTACGTTCTAGACATAATAGAAAAGTGTCATGCAGTGGCCATTTTAAGTATTACTCAAGTATGGAGGAGATTCGGGGGGGTTAAAAGTTGCATAATATTACTATAATTATGGACTGAGAGAGCTGCTTATTAAAAGGCAAGATTCTTTCCAGATGCATGTCGAGTGTGATGCTGATAATAATATAAATGTCCAAAATGTTTCATGAATTTTCAAAAATACAGACTGCAATAGAAACTATGGGAAATCATATCTTTGTTACTATAGTGATTTGGTGTGGAACTAAATCCACAGCTGGTAAAGGTGGAGCTTTATGTGCTGACAGCTGCTTCATCCAGATGTGTACTTAAATACAGCGCTTTAGCAGTTTCTACTGCTCAGATTGACTACACGGTAGGTGTAGTGTGAACACTGACATGATATCACGTTACAGGATAGAATTTGCAGTGGGTTATAGACAAAAAAATCATTCATTTCAGTCAATCAGTCATTTATTAATAAAAAGGTAGTTTTTAGACTAAATCTCTAAAGCACCTGTCATGACAACTCTTTCAGTGGAAACCTGGAACAGGTGTTTTTGTTATTCCAGCACATTTGTGAGCCTTGCATTTGAAAAGAAAACTCAGCCCCATAAACTGAGCGCGCTCTCTCTGTGTATTCTTAGGTGAAGGAACTAAAGCTGTTCCCTTTCCATCGTAATTGTGTCCCATGCACATGTATCACATATACATATGTCACATATACATACTACACAGGCAGTTATTCCTAAGCCCAGTATAAAGTCTGAGCTGCAGACTCCTACGATATTGATGAATCTCTCCTCAAAATGCTGCACCAACAAGCATGGAAAACTTCCTGCGTATTTCAAAGCTGTCGGTATCACCTACCATTTATTTTCTTCTCCTGCCCCCATCAGCAACATCTGTTTACTGATGGAGTAAGATGACATTATCTGTTAGGCAATCTTCGACTGCTCACAAACATCTCACTGTGACTTTCATCAGCATTATTACGTCTTTGCCTCCCCCTCTTCGTAATCCTTGCCCTCTCTTCTTTTTTCTTTTCATCGCGGTGTCCAGCTCCCCTCCACCTCCTCCTCCTTCCCCTCCATCCCTTCCCTCCTGAGGGCTGAAGCTCCAGCTTCTCATCAGCATCAGGGCTTCGGGTCAGCCAAGAGGCTCAGATTGAGGGGGCTTTGTCAAACCAATTGTGTGTGTGTGTGTGTGTGTGTGTGTGTGTTTCATTTGGGCATACGTGTTTTGGTCTGTATATCTATATGTATTGGTCTGTGTGTACTTATTCACTCCTCGGCCTCTCACTCATATGTGTTTACACTCTATTTCTTTAAATCTTCGCTCTTCTCTATTTCTCTCCACCCTGGGTGGTGTATGTAATTATAAGCTCTTATCTGTTTTTCTGTCACACACAACTACACTCCCGAGAGAGCGCAGCTGATGTCATTATCTCCGATAATGGCTCAGAGGTCCAGCCCAGCACCCCCTAGTCATCTTTATCACGCTCCACAATATACAGAATAATTGCTATTTATTGAAAATATCTCCCACATTGCCACAATCGCTTACTCTCTCCTTTGGCTGACACTGCCTCTTACACAGACAGTCATGAAAGTGGATATGTTTTAAAATGTTGCTAATATGCTTAGTATTTTTTTTTCTCTCAATATGCTTGGGGATCTCTGCCAACACAGTCATAATTGGATTTTTCTTTCTTCATTTTCAGTCCAAGTGACAACTGCCCTCAGAGAAAACATGCCTGCCATCATGAGATTAAGTGTCAAAATGCTTTTAACAAACTCAGGCGGACAGTAATTTGCAATCAGTCTTTCTCACAAGTGCCACAAAATGCGAGTGCAGACAGTTACGGTTGATTCGTGAAGCTGGAACTTGTCACCTTTTGGAAGTTAGCCTTAGTGTGTTTCTGAGCAACTGCTTCTCCGAACTAACTGGTGCAGGAGGGAGAGCGGTTTTCCGTCCTTAGCGCCTCCAGTCACATGTCAAAGTGTCCTTGGGCAAGACACTGAACCCCAGCTTAATTGCTCCTGGTGAGTGTTGGCCAGCTACACAGCAGCTTCCCCACGGGTGTGTGATTGTGAGTGCGAATGGGCGAATGAGAGGTATGCTGTAAGTGCAGGCCATTATTGCCTCACTCTAAACACCTTCGTCTTAAGGTCCATCTTCGGCTAAGAACAACAACTTCCAGCTAATATTCATTTCTTCCTGCCGGGGTTGGTAGTCGGTAGTCTTCTTCTGCCACCAGGTTCACTCACACAACTGAAGCTGTCATTCTTCTTTTTGAGTTAGGCACAAACAGTTGATTTTTGATCCTCAAAGAAACACTTCCCTCCACAAAGATACAAGACATGGATATCCACTTGTCTGGTCCAGCTGCCCTCATATTAAATCCTTAACCGTGGGCTCCAGTTTCCTTGCAACGAATGTCTGACGTGAGCTCTGTTTTTTCCTGCGTCCAAGAACAATGGCATATAAAGTGAAGTGCAACCACAAGACAGGAAGTGCAAAGGAACTTTGATGGAATGCTTTGTGCTGTGCTGAACATTTGCATCCTCCTAAATCCTACTGTTGACTTTGCTGTGTCCTCCACTGCCAGACAAAGCGCAAATGACTTCTCCTTCATTCATCTGTCCTCTCTCATGCATCTGTATGAAGTTACAGTACATGGGCTCTGAAGCACAGTGCAGCACAGAAAACCCCAATAATCTCCTCTGCACACGTGTTTTGAAGAGGTGGAAGTTGCTCCACGGAATGCTAAACAGGATCTATCAGGATTAAGTCTGGTTGTGAGGCAGTTTAGCTTATTGCTGCTTCTGTTCCACAGAAAAAAGTGTTCATGACTTACACCACAAAGCAACAAATTTCTGTCGTGGCAAACTTTTTCCTCCTGGTTTTAGGCGAGTGCCAACAGGCAGACAGCCTTTCAGTCGAGTATCATCATCGATGTTTTCAGCACTCATTAGTGACTGGTCATTAGGTTCACTGATTTCCTGCGGCCAACCATCCATGAGAGCCCATTAACCTCAGACATTAGAGCAATTAGGCGAAGTGTTTGTTCACTTTTTGTGCAGAAATTTTCACTCGGCAAATTGTTTGTGTGCATGTATGCATGACATCCTGAAGGCAATTGTCAGTCTACATTAGATAGGCAATGACCTCTTGATGCACTGTTTCAGTATTTCCCTAAAAACTCAAATTCTGTGACAAGTACTGGGTAAAAGCACTGGTACTGGGGGGATACGTCAGAGGCCGTAGGCTACTGTTGTAGAAATGTTCCATCTTCCTTAGTCAAATGTTAGTAAATCTTTGAAGAACTGAAGACAAAGACTCAGCGTGATGACCCATCTCAGTTTAATACATGCCGGCATGCAGAGGAGCACATGGATGTTAATGTCTGCTTTTTGTGATATCTTACTCGCAGACCTTATGACCCCAGACCCACTATCTCTATTCTTTTAGGGAATATAACAGCAAAGTGCCTAAGGTGATCTTGAGCTGTGGCTTCTTGTCCGCCCTTGATCCCCTCCCGCACTACTCTCACATTCACATACTGTATGTCGTGTATGAACATATTGTATGTACATGGGCACAAAGGCCTTATTAAATATCTTCATCACACTGTCATATGAAATTAAAATCCTCATTTTCATGCAACATGTTTGCTCGTCCCGGTGCTACGGCATCGTCATTTGCAATCCGCATCACACCCCCCCGTGCCGTTTCCACAACGCTTCTGCCAATTCCCTTGATGGGAACACTTTAATCATATCCATATAGCCCCACCCCCTCCATCCACACACTCACTCACTCTCTCATCTTAACAAACATCCTTTGGGAGGATGAAAGGCAAGCCTTGTCTGATCCCTAATCGCTCTCTCGAGTTTCCTCCTGTGCACCTCCTCTGCTCTCACCGTCATCAGGAAAATAGCTTTACAGGTTCTGTTTAATAACTACATCGGCACGCACACAGAACCCACATAGGAATACTAGTTTCTGTCTCATCTCCCCTCCTGACACGAGCTGTCAGTGAGCAAGACATCACACGGCAAGGCGCAGGAGCAGCGATCAGAACTCCCCTTAACCACAGAAACTTGTCGCTCATCTGTCTTTTACCTTCTCCCCGTGTTAAAAATAGAGCCAAGCTGTCAAGTGACAACCACATTTTTTTTCTCTCTCTCTCTTCCTCTTTTGCTCGCTTTCTCCAGTTATTTAGAATTTGCTGGCTGCAGCAGCCAGGTCATTACACGCCATGTGACATGGATCATGCACGTCTCATCAATATGAACTCTTTATCTATTTCTCTCCACGTCAGTCACTGTTAAAATGAGTTTGTCAAGGCGGTGTACACAACAAGATTAAAGACTGCCCAAAATACTGTACGAAATGGGTTAGCGACTTTTACGAAAGCAGTGGCACAGGCACATGTCTGACACCGACTAAAGCGCCTTACAGCACTCCAGCAGCGCTGTGGTCCTTTGGAGAACGTGGAGGAGCTGAGAGTGTTGTCATCTTTCCATTTGTGTTCAGAACATTTTACAACTTGTAGTACAAATTTTCCAGGACTGAAACTTGTCTGACTTGTCTCATGCTGGTGGTACATGTACTTGTGGGTGTATTTTACCAGAATTTTGCTTGGAAAGCTGTTGGATGCAGTAGAGAAAAGAAACGTGCAGATTTTGACCACCATTTCTCAGTTTCTAGAAAGCTGTTCGAGCTACTTTGTACCAAAATCACCTTAAGGCTGCTCCCTCCCGCTTGGTGGAATTCTGTCTACAAAGACGCTAAATCAACACTGACCTTTAGCATGATTTGTATTGTGAAAAGATACTGTTTTCATATGTACTAAAACTCACAGGAAGTTTCAATTATAGTTTAAAGTATTGAGAGTGTGAAGTTTTAAACAATGCAAACTAGGAAGTCAAACAATTACTTCAACTTCAGACTTTAGTAGAATTAGTAGAAAACACTAGTAAACTAGTAAAAAGTCAACACAAAATTCACTTGTGATGGTTTGAAGTGTGCAGCGTTCAACATGGACGCACACAGATTTACATACCCTCGTTCATATAAATTATGCTGTGTATTCTCCTTTAACTCTCGTATTGAAAATATGTTTCATCTGTCATGCACACAGTTGCCTGGCCACACATATCTAAGATGGTCCATCATTGTGACAATGGGCTCCTTTGTACAGTGAGAACACATAGAATTAATTCAGTAGATAGTTTTTAAGTTCAAACACAAACTTGCATTAAAAATAAATTTTTGTTCAACTGCGACTTCAGTTTGTACATTTAATTTAATTCAGTGTGGATTGAGCCAATGTGTGGATGGATTGTCTGCGGCTTTTATGAGGACAGATAGTCATTAGAACTGTTGGCCTTCCTCAGACTTGGGTTCATGTTTGACCATCAAAGTTTAAAACAGGAGTTATGTGGCCAAATTACTGCCACAAGTGACGTTGAGAATTTGCGATACGACTGGGGACACGTTGGCACTGGTGCACTTGTGAAAATCTCGGTGTACTGCTAGTACACAGATATACTGTAAACATCTAGGTTTAAACAAACACTCACAATTTTAATCTCTGATTGTTATCACTAATGGATGCCTTGTTTATCTCTCCTTCAGCGTTTGATGAATGGGTTATGTAAATGGTGTGTAGAGCAAGTATCTTTCTGCATGACCAGAATATTTACCACAAATATGAAGTAAAATCCATCTTTGCGTTATCATCTGCCCAACTGATAGTGGAGTGACACCGAGTCCACCCAAGTTTAGCTTGTGCTCAGTGGGGTGATGGCAGCCCAAGGTTATCCGCACTGAGGTGGTGCACGACACCAGCCAATGCTTTGCAATAAATGACGTGGTGTGATGTATTAAAAATGTTCGGCGTGCTCAACATTCTGCTGGATTTGAACAGAGCATAAACAAATAGGTGAGATCCAGTAAATGGTGCAATTTTGGCTCTCTGGATGCAGCAACGGTGGAGGTGTCTCACCGAGTTTGATGGATGTAGGTCATTTGAATGCTCAGTGCTGCACTTCAGAAGCCACTTCACCTGTAGCCGCCAGCTGCAATTGGTCATGCATGAATTCTTCCAACTTGCACACTGGAAAACATGGTTCTTCACAAACCTAATTTAAGGGTTTGGACTCCCACACTTATTTTGACTTGGAGACCCCTTGCTTGTCCTTTCCTCAGCTTTTAACTGCGTCTCGTGTTTTTTTGGAGTGGACAGCACGGGGATGTAGAGACATTTCCTCTCTACTTGTTGCAACTGGACTGTAACTGTTTCATTTCCCTTTCTGTGTGGGCTTTACACTAAAGTAACACCGTGTAACATCTGCTTCTGTCAAAAGCTGCAGTTCTGCTGCTTCAGATGAGGTGTAGTCAAGGACACAGTATAGTTCATCTGTGTTTTACAGAAGCAGCTCTGTCAAAAATCAGTGCTCTTCCTGCTCGACATAATGCAATTTTATCTTCATGTTTTTATGTTTTGACCCTTCATACACATAAAATAGGTCAGCAGTTGATTTCCAATTGGCCGTGCTGCTGTGCTGGTTGTTACGTAGCAGGCCTTAGTTAATGTTGATCTTCATCAGCTAAACGATGGATGAAAACTTGAGCAAAGTGGTGGCAGCAGTAATTGCTGAGCTTGTCTGTGCAGGACAGATTTGTTTATATTCAAAAAACAAGGTATCTTAAAATGACAGGACATCAAAGAAAATCCATCTGAATGCATCACCACTCTCAGAATATCACGTGCCTTAAATGCCTTTTCCGCTTTGCCAGTCTTTTAGTTGAGTGTGTGGCTACAATTTTTTCATGTTTTGAGAGACATGAGTCACTAAACTCACTGCATGTCTAAGCTCCCAAAAGTCTGCTTTAGGATTTCTCTTAAAGACGATTGTTGAAAAGACGGAAGAATATGAAAAGGATGTGAAAATTGACTTCTTCCTATGCGTTCCACAACTTCCAGAGAGCCCAAGATAAACCTTAAAGAGAGAAATATGAGTAGATGGGTGAAACGCTTGGGCTCTTCGGCGGTCAAACACAGACCAAAGCACCTCTGAAGGTGACCTCATGGTTCAGCTGTTGTGGCAGTCCGAAGAAAGATGTTTTTAAAAACGAAATCAGCGAGAGAGCGGCTGAAACAGAAGAAGAGAGAAGACGTAAAGAAGATAAAGCAGATTTTGTTGAGAGTCGAGAGGTGGGGGGAGAAGAAGGGCAGGGAGAGAGCGAAGGAGGGGAGTACAAATGAAGAGAGCGGCAGATAGAGCCAAGATACTGAGCTGGAGATTTGGCTGTTTAATCGAGCTGGTGAGGATTAGAGCCGGATTATGTGGGAATTGCGACATAGCTGCAAATTAGCCCGGTAGCTTTAATCTGAGAGGCGGACAAAGCCAAAGTACTTGACCAGACAGCACAGTGTGTGTGTGTGTGTGTGTGTAAGTAATTTTCTAACATGGTTTGTGTTTTTTGTGTTTCTGTAAAAATAGTGAGAAAGGCTCCAGTTCTCACACACACACAGACACACACACACACACATACATTGATCCCGCTCTCTCTTGCCTGAGCAGGCTGTGATCCTAATATTATTGTAGTTCTTACAGCATATAATGCAAAAGAAAAATATTTTTCTGTCATCCTTCCTTCTTCCAGTCCAATACAAAAATAGGAGGTTCCTGTTTTCCACAGTTATGTTTTAATTTTTGAATTTGTTTTAATCTATATATTCACATCTAAAGTCTGTCATAAAATAACGTGAGATGCTTACGTGGACACTGAAACTGGTTTTACTTGCTGAATCGCCCCCTCAGCAAATATACAACCTCTTCTCAATTTTCTAATAACATGAGCGACTGTTGAAGCACATATTGTATGTTGACCCTTGATGCACTGGACACTGTTTCCCTTACAAACATTGGAAAATCCAGTAAAAGTATGACAACTCTCTTTTTTTTTTTGTCACCGTGGGCTAAAAACGCAGCGGGGCAGCAGGAATTACCATCCAGTAAAGGGCTAAGCTGAAGTGAGTAGTTCCAGTCTTCTGAGCTTTCTAGCCCAAATGAAACCTGATCACAGCAGGTAGGTCAGGCGCCCAGGAAGGCAGCAACAGTCCAGTGAGTCCAGCACACACAATATAATCAGTGACATGCATGTGCAGAAACTCACACCAACTCCCAGTAAACACACACCTTGTAGACTAAGGTCTGTAAGTGTGTGTGCACCTCCGTAAATGAGGATAGAATATGCGTAATAAGAGAGCAAAACATCTGACCTACGTCTTATTAATGTCTCATAGAGGTGTGTGTGTGTGTGTGTGTGTGCTGTAGATGGGCGCATTATTGCTTACATAAGAGCTGATTTCCAGTCTACGGTGGCACTTTGCTCTGACCCCTCCCCACCTCCCTCCTCCTACTTTGCATTAGTTGATTCCCTCGCAGCCCCTGGAGTGAGACCCGTCTTGCTCTCTTCCCGCCCCGGCGCTCAGCAGGACTCGCTAACAGGCTGCAGACATCGTCTCGTATTTGCGCACGCCATGCCACACACACTTTGTCATAGGGCTTGTTTGTAGCTCTTTTCTCAAGACGACGCCAGTAGAAGATGTTCATTGCTAGATTGTGACATTTGCAGCTCTTCTATCGGAAGCAAGAAACTGACAAAAACCAAACCAAACAGATCCCCTTTGGTCTGTAAACATTAGGACACATCCAACCTATGTCATATGATCATATGATAAAAGCTTTACCCTTTACCACAAACAGTAAATATAGTTAGTTAATATTTTTTTGCCCTTTATGTACAGTCAGATATGTTATGATCTATATGTTGAGGCAAAGAAATCATTCTTTTTCATGTGTCAACAATGTTTTTTTTCTCCCCTTGTGCATGTATTCGGTGGATTTCAAACATTTACAGCTCCAGGATACCTCTTTATGTCTTGGTCTGGGTACATTTGCTCCAAAATTCTTGGTATAGAAATTGTAAAATAACAAAATGCCGCCCTAATTCTCCATAGTCTGACATGTCAAAAATACCTTACCATGATAAGATATGTTTTGGTGCCACTCCCCACTATTTTGTGACTTACATTTAACACTAAAATCACTTAGATGAAAGTTATTTTCCCCTCCGTAATTAGCTGAGATAAAGCTCAGTCAGTTCGAGGATCCTGTTTCCTGCGGTGCCGGCTGAACCTCTACCTCTCCACCGCTGCTCTGATTGTGTAATGGTGAAACGACATCACAGGGTAATTCTTGCTACCTCTGGGAATTTGTGGGCAGATCAAGAAGGAACTACACTCTTCTGAGGCTAAAGCAGGATATCACATCTGACCATCACATAATTACAGCCACTTCTTCCAACAGATGCTTATGTGAGGAATGATTGTTGTCTATGAGGGCACACACACACACACAAGTGTAAAGTCCCGAAGGTGGATGGCTTTTTAGGAGGGACGGTGGCATCCTGGAAACCCCAGAGTGCTTGGTTTGGTGGAAGGAGAGTGTCTTTGCATTATTGATGGCCGTTGTTATTTTCATCACATGGTGCTGTCATTGTCGTTCCTGCTCTGTCAGCACAAATTGCAGTGTGTTAACAGATTGTTGTTTTGGTGTCTGCTTTGAGCCCCCCCCCACCCCCCACTCTCCCTCTTACTTGTCCCGCTGTATTTTATAGCACAATGGAAATGGAGGTCAGAGACCCAGTGGGTTCCATTAACTGGTGCTGTCCCTAGAGCGGCCCGGAGCCTGCGTGGTTTGTGGGGTGGTCGGGGGGCTTTAAGTCGAGCTGGTTGTTGTGACAAAGCCGGCGCTTGCTGTCAGGCCACTCAGGAGAATGCGAGGGAGAAAGTGGCCCTGCTCTGGAGCCCATGCATTATTTCGCACAGCAAGTGACAGAGCAGCGCACAGGCACAAATGCCAACAGACGCCAGGGTGTCAGCCAGAGGTGTGTGTGTGTGTGTGTGTGAGTGTTTGTGTGTGTGCACAGCCACATGCATGTGTGTGTGTGTGTGTGTGTGTGTTTTAACAGCTTTATGCCACTGCCACTGAGAAAGCTCGCAGCAAACCAAATAACCTAAATGAAGTCTGGGCAGGATTTAGTGGAGTTGTTCGAACTCTTCTGAGGCAAAGGATGAGTTACAGAAGGAGGTGTTGCTGGTCCCAGAGCTCACTTTAACAAGGTGTAGAGAGCTAAAAACACAAGAGAAGAGGAAGCTAAAAGCCAAGGTTTGCCACAAGGATGCACTTTAGCTGCTCATTTTGATTACACCAGGTCCACCTACCTGGAGTATTCTGTTGGTTGAGCTGTCTGTTTTTTCGTGACAAATCTGCGTCTGTTCAGAGAATTCTAAAAATGACATTAACGCTCCGAGCTGTCACTTCCTGTATGGTTTGTAGAAGGTAAAAATCATATCATCTGGAGGAGTTCTTCACTTCAGATGGTGTTAATTTGTTGATCACAAAATGGAAAAAAGAAATATTTAATGGCCGCAAAATCCGGAGCCTTTTTTCAACATTAATCAAACATGAAACCAACAGACGCAAACAGGTTTTTCACCACTCGAGGTTTGACAGACAATGAGCACATGGACGTAAGTTCAGCAAATCCACCTCGCTTGGTTTGATTTGCATTAGACAATGTCTTTCCTATTCCCCCCACCTCCACCCTATTTCATTTCAAACCAGAAGATAAAGACACAGGGAAATAGGGAAAAGGAGAGAGAGCGAGCGAGGTAAAAACAAATGGGAGATAGAGGAAATGACACTGAAATCACGCAGACAGGAGAACGATGGGAGTTGTCTCTCCAGCGTTACAGATTAGGCAGGAAAGGCTTGTGTGCCCATATGTGTGTGTTTGCAAGCGACATCCGTGGCTACTTCCTCTTTCCCCTCCTGACACTCCACTTCCCGTCAAAGCGGCCTGCTGCTCCCAGATAAGGCCTTCCAATACATTCCTCCTTCCTGTCGTCGCTCTCTCTCTCGTCCCTCCAGCACCACATCGATCAGTCCTGCCGATAACGGCTACCTGCCAAAAATAAAGAAATACATTGTCTTGTCCACAATTCAATACAAAAGGCTGTTGGTAAGTAACAGCGTCTATTGTAGCAGCAGGGTGGGGGCAAAAACCAGCCTGTCCCGGGGTTTGAGGGATGAGGTTTCGCTGAAGTGACTGTGGAGTCATAGAGCACAGATCAATGTCTCGTATTCTTTTGGACTGACAGATGTCTTAAGGTCTCTGCCTCGAATGAAACAGAACTCTATCAGAATCTCACTGTGATTAATAATCTTTGTGCGTTCACGGGGGAACTGTCGAATTAGCCAGGGTGTAGCCAGCACCACACCCATCCTTCCTGCAGCCGAATGCCTGTTGTGTTAGTGGGTGAAAAGAACGAGGCGAGTGTGTGTGACTTTCTGTATCCTGTTTCTGCTTCTGTGCGACAGCGTACAGGTGCTCGGTAACTGGAGTCAGACCCCATTGTCCATTGTCCTCAGGGATTCTGGGTAGCGGAGAGGGCTGCGGGCCCAATGCCTGTTGTGCACAATGGCTCGATTTAGCAAACGGAGGCTCCTACCTGGACACGGAAGCATTGGCTCGAACGCTGAGTGCGTCTGAGGATCTCAGTGACAGTGGAGTGAAGAGAACTTTAGCTGTGTGAGGAAGCAGCTCTTGTGGTAGAAGATCAGACGCTCATTAGCAGATGACTAAAATTGATAGGATGGTACACTTTGATTTTTACCTGTATGCAGGACACATAATAATTTGCTTGCTTTAACAAAATGCAGCCTTAGTATATATGTGTGTAAATAACCCAGAGTGTAGTTTATGACGCTGTACAAAAGGCTAATAAGGTTATTTGGAATAAACCACCATAATCACCAGTAAAGTCTCATCCTTGCTCGGGGGGCCATGCCACAAAGTGCATAATGTTCATTGTACTGGATACAGATTTTTCACAAATGTTTTTACAGAGCTCAAATACGCGGAATAGAAACAGATATGCTTGACATACTGTACAGATTTGTTTTAACAAAGTCTTTGTTGTACAGAACCTGAATTTACTTGACTTTATTAATTTGTTTAGTAATACAAATCAGCAAATTTTTGTATCTTAAACAAGATCTGAAATTTTCGGGAAAAAAAAATTGGTTGTCTGAGAATAGTTTATCCTAATTGTAGTAGAAAACTTATATAGAAACTCAGCGAAGTCTTTACTTCCTCAACCATCAGCCTGTCGACTGTCATCAAGTAACAAGCTGAACCAAAGTATAAATTGTGAAGCTAATTCTTAAAATGTTTAATATCCAAGTGCTATTTGTTACGTGTGATCTATGAACTGACATGGTCGATTCATCTGTCAACAGTTATACTTCTAAACTAATAATTGCACCTTGTATTTTGATGGGTTAGGGTAGGGTTATTTTTGCGGGTACGTGGAGAAACTCATTCATATTTTCTTCCTGTTGTTGCTCCAGCCATCATCTGTTTGCTAAAGACACGTTCTGCAACAAAGGAAGGCTGCTCCTGCTGACACATCAGATCTCATCACACCAATTCTCATGTGACCCAAGTGGTCAACTGTTGGTCTCAGACTTCACTTCAAATGTTTTCAATGATGGCCTTCTAACCTTTTGTGCAGTGCAGTGCAACCTTAGACATATAGTCTTTTTTAGCTTCATTTATTTGAGGAGGCACTTAAGTATTGAGGCTACAGTCGGCGTTCTCTTGAAGAACACTGATTCTTCTCCAGGTTTTCAATCAACCTGATACGGCAAAGGGTGCAGTAGGTCATCATACAGTTGAATATGACTCCTGCTTGCAAAATAAGTCAGAAACAGAGGTGAAATCAGTTCTGCTGCATTTATATGCACATTTGAAATAACCAGGGGATTAAGTGCCAGTAAACGAGTGCCCTGACTACCCGAGAAAGCTGGATTCTCTCAGTTAAATGATTGCTTAAGTGCTTAAAAACACACTCAGAAGAGGATTATTGTTAGACCGGTTGTCTCAGGTACGGAGAAGATTTGAGATCTGAGACAATTATGGGACCATGAAGGAAGTTACCTCAGAAAGCATCCATTTGGCCTGCAATTATAAATTATTATTAGTGTTCTGAGTTCCTAGGATATCAATAATTCAAGAGACCAGTGATTTAATAAAATACTGTTCCTAGAGCAGCCTGTTGTCTCTCTAAGAGCGAGGGTGGAGAGGGGGCAGCACAGGTGAAGTCACTCTTAGTCCTCTAATCCCGGGAACAACAGCAGTGTTTAACCAAGAACATGTGAGAAATACACACACCACAGAATCTCCATGAACAATTGTGTGACATCTTTATCCGTTTTTTTGCTGTGCTTTCGATGTTGCCAGCTGATGTAACGCTAGGGCCATTATTACAGTGTGCGAAGATTAGCGTTGAATATGTCTGAAATCAACCTTCATTTCCACCAGCAACAATCAACTAGTCCCAAACTGTTGGATAGATAATTAATAAAAGTTTAGACATCCACGTTCACCACAGAATGAACTGAGTCGTTTCTTCAAGTAAGGTAATCTTTATTGATCCCACGACGGGGAAATTTACATGTTACATAGCTCCCAGATACACAAAGCAACAAGAGTAGTGCACTACTTACCACTACCACTATATCAATAAATATACATTTATTGATAATTAGGAAATATTATATAATAAGTACAAACACACTGTGTTTAGATGATAACACAGTACACCTGCCTGTCGGTTTGTAGCATGGCTTTATCCTCTTGAATGGTGTAATACAACACAAATCAGTGACCTTTTTTGTTACAGTTTCATACACTTCATACATACAGTTTCATACAATGTAAAACCTACATTGGATTGGAGACATGTTTGTCCAGACAAACCGTGTGTGCGCGGGTGTATGTGAAGCTTCAATCACTGATAAAGATGATCACTAAATGTGTTAGTCCACATTAGCAGCATATCTCCCGTTGACGGCTTGCACAATGATATGAAAATGTCTTCGGTGAGGCATTAACTGCTCATATTTCCCCCTGTCAGTTTTTTTCATCCGTGATATGTTTACTATCACTCTCTTTTATTTATAGCTGACTGTTTCATGTGTGCATACATGTTCCAGTCCGTCTGCTGCCAGCGTCCCTCCACCCCAGCAACAGATGTGTACTTCTGTTCGGGGAGCCTCACCTTTAGCGCTGCCTTTGAACACTGATAGGATTAGGACTGTCGAGACTTAGCACAGAATCCTCACCACTTTGCCATCTAACCCGATCGAGTCTGAGTGCAGCGGAGATGAGAGGTAGAGGTAGCACACCAGCACCTCTGTCCACACACTTTTATGTTATATGCCCACACAAAAACGTGAAATGCATTCAGACTCAGACTTATCAGATTTTTTTTTTTTTTTTTGAGAAATCAAATCAGTGTCTAACTGAACGCAACACATTTTTTACTGTTAAAAATGAAATATGCATGATTTGTTGCATTCCCACTGCGGAGACCTAAGTGTGTGTCTCTGTGTCCTACACAACTACAGTGTAGCTGTGGCCATGAAAATGACAGAATAGAACAATAACAGTTAAATTGGCTGATACAATGAGCCAGTTTTATTTTTATTAATCTTCTGATTTTACTTTTGACCTGAAAGTTATAATTCCCCATATTCTCCATAATATTGGGTAAACTTACTCCAATAGCCATTATTGTTGAGAGAAACATGTTGTATTGTGTCTTTTGGCACAATAAATAGAGATGTGAACAATGAAATTATCTAAAGAAAAGCCTTCCCTCTGTAAAGTCACTTTCCAAAGCCAAACGTTTGCATGCCTGGTTCATAGAAGCTTCTGGATAGGCCAAGTGAGTATGACACATGTAATTTGACTCATGCGTCTCAGGTTTCCATCTCAGAGAGATAAAAACAGGACATTCGCAGGTCAAGTGTGGATCCAGCTTTGTGACAGACAGAGAGATGTGCTGATGATAAATGATCAAGTAAAGTAATTAGTTGTGAGACAACTTTCATGTCACTGTGCTGCACTAGCATGTGCTCAGCATCCTCAGATAACATTCCTACAGAAGATCAGATCCTAATTAGCAAGCTCCCAATCCCAGAGAGACTATGTGGGGGTGGGGGCATCGAAAACAAACAAAAGAGCCCCTGGAGGCGGGAAGTGACAAGCAAAGTTCAGGGCCTCCCGAGGAAATGCTTATTTTGTTGTTTGGTCTCCGAAATTCCCTCCAGCCTGAATGCCGCGGAAAATGTCATTTTGTTGTCTTCAATGGCTCAAACTGAGCTGGAGGATTCACCCTCAGAAAAAAAAGGAAAGAAAACACACACACACACACACACACACACACACACACACCTGAAGATCCAACAGACATGGCTGGCATGTTTGCAGAGTATTACCCCCAAGAGACCAGAGCAGAAGCGGTTCCTAGTGGATTCATGACGCGTGATCAAAGACTGACTGATTATTCAGAGGGACATTCATCTCTAATAAGGGACAAATCTCAAAACTATGAGCGGTTGTTTATGGAAAAACAGCACTTTGCTCAGTGTCAGCTCTGTGTGGGCAGAGGGCCAGGGGGCGATGACTTGGACCAAAGATAGAAACGCCAGTTTATTTAAATGAAAAATGCAAATGGTCATCAGCAAATGCTAGTCTGTATGAAAAACCATGTTTATATATGAGGATATGTCAATTCGCCAAGCCTCTTAAAGCTGTGATAAAAGTGCCATTCATTTGCATGTAAAAGTAACGGTAGGAGGCTTATCGAGTGCTCAGTAGCAAAGCCTGTTCTCCTGTGTTCCACACTCAAAGCTTTTGCTACCTAAAGATATAAAGTTCAGTTCTGTACGTCATAATCTACTACGCTTCGAGACCAGTATTCATTATCACCGGCTAATCAGAAAATTAATCACCCAGCAGAAACTACAATACATTTAGAGAACTTATATTACTTATATTGCAGTCCTTGTACTTGACGTTTTGTATTTGTACAATAATATGCACAGTGTAATTCTACATTTTCTTTTTCCGACAGTTTATCATGGTTAAAAATTGGCCACCTATTAGAAATATTACAAATGCTACTAGAAATTGATAGTATTTCACTTTGTAGTTCAAATGTACATTTTTAGATTTACATATCTAGATGAATTATTAGAATACATTTTACATACATACCAAAGGTTCAGTAACACAGAACTAGAAATTAAACTACAGTTTTATACTAAAACCAGCTCCTACTGTGTCTCTAGGCTAAACCCGAATCAACACACTCTCTGTGCCATTTCCTGCTCTTTGGCTCAGTCTCTCTGCAGTTAACTGATGTTATAACTGCATCCGTTTCATGGTTGTCACATACAAATTTGGCAAGACACATAAAGCCCAACTGTTTCGAATGCATAATGTTTGAAGTCAAGAGCTAAAGCTCTGTGTGGCTTCCAGTGTCTGAGCTGAAGAATGAGGAGTGGCTCACATGATATAATGAGTGTCCCTGGCACAATGTGTGAAAAAAATATTATAATTACAGCAATTTTACCACATAATTATATGATTTCTTTAGTCTATGTGGCCCACAGGGGGTTTGGGTCAGTGTGGCTATAATCACAATGTGTTAATACAGCTCAGAAGAATGAACCCCTGGGGAGAAGCCTATATTTACACTGTAGCTGTTGGTGCAGATTAACGTTACCTTTCTGCAGCTCCTATCATTGACAGAGAGCCAGACATTACACCTCAATATCCACAGCAGTGACCCTTATACAGTCCAACCCAAACACGTTCTTCACTCATCACATTCTCTCGCTGCTCTCAGTGAAGGGAAACAACTAATACAAGACTCAGTTGGGATGATGTTTTGTTTGTAGTATCAAATTTCAATGTTGGAGTAAGTTAAATGAAATAATGATGACCAAGCACTGAATGTCCATCTGAGTGGGAAAGAATCGCGTTTTATGACGCTACGATGATAAGTCATACAAGCTTATTTTCGAAGATTGTGGAATAATCCCTACATTGACTGCCAGAATCCCCTAATCTGGCAAGCAACATTTGCATTGTCATAAATCCGCAGGTATGAAGTGAAACTGAATGTGTTTGTGGTTTTATGGTGAAATAGGCTGGAGCAGACACCAGTGGTCCGTTATCGTGGTGGTCGACTGGTAACACTGTCATCACAGTTCAAAGGTCACTCTTCAGTCCCATTTAACCCTTACGAGTCTTGATCTGTTTTTGAAAATGTTTTACCATTAAACAAGTCAGGTGACGTGGTCGCACTCTATGCACTTCAGTGCTGTTACGTGGGAAAGCGTGAAATAATCTGAAGCCTTCGTTATCACCATTCCCCATCTGTTGTCCCCCCGTTCGACTAGCGATGATGTGATACAGAAACTCTACAGCTGTAATCACAAAAATCCAAATATCCGCTGCTGTCACTGGATCCTAGCAATGCACCGCATTAAAAGGGCGAAGAGAAAGTTTCCTCTGGACTCTTTGATCACTGCCATTTCAGATCAAATTAGCATGTTAAGCTGTTCGTCATCTTCAATTAGCTTTGCTACATGGCAGACGACCCGGTTCTTCCTCCGCCTCCACATGACCTTCCACGTTATCAGCCTTTGTGTCGGAATAAGATGAATGGCCCCTCCTCTCCCACAGCACAGCCGTTATCTTCAATTCCAAGTGTTCCTCGTCTTTTTTCAAGGGTGTGCAAGACCAGGCTTTTAATTATGGACAAACCTCTTTTTCAACAACAAAACCTTCAGATCTTTGAAAAGTTATGTGGCACTTAAAAACGTCCATAAACTTATGATACAAGTTAAGAAGCTGTCGAGATCTCAACAGCCTAAGAGAAATTACGTGAATTTGGAAGAAAGCGCTCATCAAACTGACTGGAATATGTTTCTTTACTGTCACAATCACATACCTGGTTCCTGAGGATTTTCTGTCTAATAAGGCAGGTGAATTTGTTACACACACACACACAAACACACATTAGCTGCCCAACCAAACATCAACATCTGCTGCTTCTAGTTCTGAAAGAGGAGGCAGACCGTACGCAACGTGTGCATTGCAGCATGGGAGGACCAAATGGTGTCACTACGGACCTTGTCCGCTCCTTCCAGAGCCAGACAAACAACTTTCATCTTCTCAAAAACAGTCTTTATTCGGCTCTGGATCTTTTCAAGCATAGCACTCCACATCTTACTGTTCCTGGGCTTTTCGTGTTGAAAGCATTCACTCAGTAAATCAGTCGACTTTAAATGAAAGTTTATGTTCATAATTACCATGTCTTACCAGTTTTACCTCAGCCGTAGCTTTGCATTGGCTCGGAGCTCTGCACTCAGTTAGCACAAATGCATTATAGATCCTGTGTGAGGCTAGAATAACCAAAAGCAAACACACACACACACACACACGACATGACATGAGAGAGCCAGCATCTCGGCGTGCACGCTAATCAGGCATTCTACTAAGTCCTGCACAGCAACCACATAGTTTTCCACGCTTCAGTCATCTGCAGCAGAATCCATCTCTCCCGTTTCACTTAACCGTCTGTCAACCTCTAACCCTGTCACCAAATGCCGTTAATGCCATTTACACACACATGCACACAGTCGGCCGCTCCTGAGAACACATCTCCGTCCATCTTCCTTGACACAACAAAGACGTGTAATTCATAATGTTTGCCATCTTTTGATTAAAGTGGAAAAATGGTGTTCTCTCAGACAGAAGGCGGGTGGTTCTGTTTCAGCACAGTCCTTTTCTCTTCGACAGGTCTCACTCTTATGAGGGCTGTGGGTTGGGGGACAACAGTCCAGGGCTAAATTCACCATGATGCAGTGTTGTCCTGAGCACATCATGTCACCTGTCATTTCTCCGTACTGTCCAGATCGATCTCCTCTGCAGTCAGTACCTCTCAGGACAAATCACATGGTTTTGCTGTATCCATGCACATACACAGGGTGTGTGAAACACTACTCGGCCTTTCCACCCTCACTTTTTTGTTATTTACAGCCATTCTGTGGCCATGTGCTTTCTGTGTGCTGAAGGCGGCTCTGCGTCCTGCTGCTCAGATCTTGACTAACAGCAGGAAACGCCGCCTCGCGGGCAGGTGTTTTTCAAACTTACAGTGATTAACCTATGGTGGCCCCACAGGTACAGGTCAGTCAAGGTGGCGTATTTATCAGGGATTGGTCCAGATGGCAGCTTTTTGGAAGAAATGACATGCTGCCATATGAGTTTAATGGAGTGCATGAGTTCCAGGTAGATTTGTGGAACGTCTTAAAATGTATTGGAGAGCTTTGATGTATGGTTGAAAATGCTTGTTTGTTTTTTTTTTACTTTAAGCATGTAATAAGGTAAGGTAAGGTAATCTTTATTGATCCCACGATGGGGAAATTTACATACTGCTAGTGCTGCTAGTGGTATTACTGCTAGTGATATATGTAGCATTTGTGCAGCATTTTTGCAAATCTGCAATTTTCAGTCTGCAAACACGTTGTTTCACTGTAGTTTGGGCTGAATAAAGTCCAAGGTTTGTCTTTCAAGGTACAACATCAAGAGTGTAAAGTTGACTGTTGCACCATTTATGGCTTTCAGTCATGTGGTAAACTGAAGGGCAAAATACAAAAAAAAAATGCAGCAAATACAAAATGCAACAGAGGCCTGTTAATTTAGCATCTTCTCAAATTAACAAATATTTAGATTCACTAGACTCTGGACATTGGAAGATCACAGATATTAATGGAGGCTTCAGAAATGTGCAGTTACTAGTAAACACTGCATAAAAGCATCACATCCATGCGGAATGAATATTTATAGAATGAAAACTTACAGACACGGGCAGATCTCGATGAGTTGCTAGTTAACACTGATCCATGATCTTTAGTTTCAGGGTTACAGTTCAAAGACAGGAATGAGAAGGGGACATATTTTGGTCAGATTAACATAAAATCTAATGATGATTGCCATCAAGGCCATGGCGTACTCTAACTCCGTTGAGGCATTTGAATTATTCCAAATCCATAGTTCACCCTCAGGGCAGTAGGCAATTGAATTCAATCAGTAAAGTAGTAATAGCACTTTATCTGTTGTAAAATGTTAGTAGACACAATACAATTGAAAACATAGCTGTCCATGAGTCAGTATTTAAATGTCAGCCAACAGAGTGTGTTAAATGCTGTCGGTGTCTCAGTGTGGGCTACTTCCTGTCCAATCCTCACTCCTGAACTTCACTTGAACAGAACCAAGACAAACAGGCTAATCCTGGAGTAAGGCTCCATCACAGTGCTATCAGGAAGCCCAGCTTTTTCCTCTCTGACATCATCCACAATGCATAGGAAGTGTGTGTTTGTGTGCATGTGTGTGTGTGTGTGTGTGTAGAAGGGTCTGAGGATGCCTTTGAATTTCTGTAGACAATGTCAATATGCCTCTTTTTTTCTAAGGATTCTCCAAAAACACCACGTTTTTGCTGTTAGGTTCCTGCCTCCCTTTGTGTGTGTGTGTGTGTGTGTGTGTGTGTGTGTGTGTGTGTGTGTGTGTCCATTACCTGATAAGACTGATCACATTCGATGGACTTGATGGTGTTTTTTCTGCAGCACGTGTCTAATTAGAGCTTCTGGCTCTGACACTTAACAGAATTTCAGTCATTTCTCCTTTCCAGCAGTTCCCATGATGTCTTGATCAGACGGAACGCGGCTCCAATTAACCAGAGCTCTGTCACTAATCTTGCTAAAAGTTTAGCTGAAAACCTGCACGTCACACTGTTGTGGAAATCTGAAAATCAGGCTTTCCATCAAGCAGTGTCATTTCCGTCACAGAAAACATGGTTCTAATACAGTTGACACACTAAAACTAGACACACACATCCTACAATTCATGTGTTGAATTGTCAAATTCCAGTGTATAGTTTGTGCCTAATATGACATCTGTGAGGAATGAGGAGTAGAGGAGACCTAATGAACAGGCTGGCATTTTGTCAGCTGTTTTACAAATTTGGATTCAAAGGCAAACTTTACAAATTTGTTTAACAAATAAAAAAACAATAATGGGAATAAGAAATAACCATCACTAAATGATGTGTGTGTAGTCCTGCCTTAGCTCATTCCAAATCCAACAGAGGTTTGCCCACTAAAGTGTAAATTTACTGCTGGATTATAATAATAATAACCACCACGTGAGAGTAAACTCCTGAACCGATTAGGGTATGAACATTAGAGGTACCAAAAGTTTTTTTTCTAAAGCAGATAGTAGTGTCATAGTTTTTGTATGCTACAATATAAGTGTTGTTAAACCACATTAAGATGTTTTAAATCGTCATTTAGCACCAGCAGCATCTGTGACAAGCAGTTAATGGAGGGAATCAAGGCAGCTGAGCGTCGGTGTCAGACAAAGTTCTTATAATGCATCATCTGTGGTCGCTTCAGAATGTATTAACAAGTGAGAACCTCCACAATAACATTTAATGCGCATTGGGGGCACATTGGCCTGAGTAATATTGAAATGGCAGAAGCCTTTAACCACCAGGACTCTACAGGAGTTCCTCCTCAAACCAAGCTGACTAACCAGACAAACAGGACCTCGGTCAGGGAAGTGATCAGCAGAGGTTTTCTTTAGATAACGGAAAAATAAAGTACATAAAGGACTCTGAGGGAAAGAGCACAAAGACTCTGTGGTTTGATGACACATTGAAACAACTTGGACAGAGCTCCCAGCAGTTTGTCTGGAAAACCCCAGGCACTGCTCATCACGTGGGTGATGGTGACCCATGGTCATGCACGGCGGTGGCAGCATCAGCGGCTGGGACAGGTGGAGAGAGACGAGGGAAGGATTCAGCCAAACACAGAGATGAGAAGTTCTTCAAGACAAATGCTTCAGAGGGAATTAGCCCTGAAACTGCAGATGATGGTTCAGCTGTCAGCATGACCATGATCCAGAGCAGCCAAGACAAGGTTGGAGTGATTTCAGGACGAGGCTATGACCGTACTTGAAATCTGTGGACAGACGTTTCCCATCAAGCCTGATTAAACTGGAACCTGATGGACCTGGCCATGAATAACTGGATAAACTGCCTTAATCCAGAAGAACAGATCAAATTGTAAATGAACCCACTCACTGTTTTAGTCACACCCTAGACCTTGTCCTTGCATACGGTATTGAAATTGATAAACTAACAGTATTTCCTCATAATTGTGTTCTCTCTGACCATTTTCTAATAACATTTGAATTTAGTTTATTGGAGTACACAGCAGCTAGAAAGAAGTTTTGCTTCAGTAGGTGTTTATCTGAAAACACTGTGAACAAATTTAAGGAAATGATCCCTTTATCATTTACCTCAAGACATACCGATATAACTGAGAGTAGCCTCATTAACTGTACTCCTGCACAAGTTGATTACCTTACTGGTAATTATGCAGCATCTTTACGTTCCATACTTGATAATGTTGCCCCTCTAAAAAAGAAGGCAGTAATTCTGAACAGGCGATCTCCATGGTATAGCTCGCAAACCCGCAATTTAAAGCAGGCGTCACGAAGACTAGAAAGGAAGTGGCGTTCCACTCATTCACAAGAATCACGCCTAGCCTGGAAAAAGAGTTTACACTTATACAAATTAGCACTCCGTAAAGCCAGAACAGCATATTATTCATCACTAATAGAGGAAAACAAGAACAACCCCCGGTTTCTTTTCAGCACTGTAGCCAGGCTGAGTAAGAGCCTTAGTTCAGTTGAGACTAGTATTCCCTCAACGCTATGTAGCAATGACTTCATGACCTTCTTCACAAACAAAATCATAGCTATTAGAAATAAAATTCACCTGACCCTCCCCACAAATACAACAGAATTAGAATCATCAGTAAGTCCTCAGTCCCTTTTAGACTGCTTTGTGCCCATAGACCCTGCTGAATTAACTTCAACTATTATGGCATCTAAACCAACAACATGTCTGCTAGACCCTATTCCAGTTAGACTGCTCAAAGATGCTCTACTCTTATTAGACACGTTCGTATTAGATATCATTAATCTATCCTTACAAACAGGATATGTACCAAAGGCTTATAAGGTAGCTGTAATCAAACCTCTACTTAAAAAACCTTGTCTGTCCAATCTCCCTTTATTTCCAGTTGTCAGAAACGACTTGTTTGAAGCAGTCAATTACAGACCAATAAATCCAATCTTCCTTTATTTCTAAAATTTTGACACCATTGATCACAGAATATTATTACAGAGACTAGAACATGTTATTGGAATTAAAGGAACAGCACTAAATTGGTTTAAATCATATCTATCAGATAGATTCCAATTTACTCATGTTAATGATGAATCTTCGACATACACAAAGTTAGTTATGGAATTCCAAAAGGCTCTGTATTAGGACCAATACTCTTTTTATATATGTCTCCCTTGGCAACATTATTAGAAAACACTCTGTAAATTTTCACTGCTACGCTGATGACACGCAGTTATATCTATCTATGAAACCTGATGAAACAAATAAATTAATCAAACTACAAAATGTCTTAAAGATATAAGGGACTGGATGACGTATAATTTTCTTCTTCTAAACTCAGATAAAACTGAAGTTATTGTATTTGGGCCTAATAGTCTAAGAGACATATTTTCTAACCATATCGCTACTTTAGATGACATAACTCTTGCCCCAGTAGTACTGCAAGGAATCTTGAGTCATTTTTGACCAGGATTTGTCATTTACCTCACAGATAAAGCAAATCTCAAGAACAGCCTTCTTCCACCTACGGAACATTGCCAAAATTAGGAGCATCCTATCCCAAAGCGATGCTGAAAAATTGGTTCATGCATTTGTTACTTCTAGATTGGACTATTGTAATTGTAACTCTCTAAAAAGCCTCCAATTAATCCAAAATGCTGCAGCAAGATTACTGACTGGGATTGGTAAGAGAGATCATATTTCACCTTCATTAGCTTCTCTCCATTGGCTTCCAATTAAATGCAGAATAGAATTTAAAACCCTTCTTCTTACCTATAAAGCTTTAAATGGCCAAGCCCCATCATATTTAAAAGATCTCTTAGTACCATATCATCCTATTAGACCACTTCGGTCCCAAAATGCAGGCCTACTTGTGGTTCCCAGAATTTCTAAAAATAGAATGGGAGGCAGAGCCTTTAGCTATCAAGCTCCTCTCCTGTGGAACCAGCTCCCAGTCCAGATTCGGGAAGCAGACACCCTCCTATTTTTAAGACTAGGCTCAAAACCTTCCTTTTGATAAAGCTTATAGTTGGTTATAGTCATGCTGCTATAGGCTTAGACTGCTGGGGACTCTGCACTGTGCCACTTCCTCTTCTCTTCATTCTCTCCTCTCACCCCACATCTATAATGTCACCACTGTATGACATTAACTCTGTCTTCTTTGTCCCGTAGTCGTCTCTCTCCCTGTCTTTCCCCTCTCTCTCTCCCTGTCCACAGGTGTCCCCGGATTTGGTGCTGTGTGTCCTCCAGTGTGCAGCTACTGGTCCTATTAACCTGCTCAATGTTTTGTTGTTGCTTTTGTTGCTCTGTTCTTTTCTCTCTCCACTTTCCACTCTGCCCAACTGGTCAAGGCAGATGTCCGTCCACCCTGAGCCTGGTTCTGCTGGAGGTTTCTTCCATTAAAGGGAGTTTTTCCTCTCCACTGTTGCCTATGGCTTGCTGCTCTACATGTTTGTATAGTCTTGACTTTATTATTTGCCCTGAGATGACCTTGTTGTTTGGCGCTATATAAATAAAGTTGAATTGTTTGTCTTGGGTTCAAGAAGACAAAGTTCTAATTACTACCAAAGTGAACTCTAATGTTAAAGATATAGATGTTTATATAAAAGAGAGATTTCAGGTTTAGATTTGGAATTGTTATTGTTTTTTTTTATGTTTATATGGTTTAACTTTTCAAAGCCACCTCACATATTGGGTTGTTGTGTGTGGACCAGTGGGCAAAAACGTCATTTCGTGTTGGTGGTGTTTGGGGAAAGTTAGGGGATTGCCAAACTCAATATTTTCCAAGGCAGAATGACTGTTTATATAAGTAAATCATATCAGTAAGGGAACACGAAAGAACCAGCATCTGATTGGCTAGTGTCCTGCCATGATGAAAACTTCATCCATGGCCAAACGGTGTGACCCTCTGCACCAGAGCCAAGTCTCTCCAATCTCTATCAGCTCTGCTAGATAAAAAAGGCAAATGTTTGATTTGCAGACAAGAGTGCAATTAAACATATATGTGGATAAAAATTTTTAAAGTTAAAGAAGTTAGAATGTCACATCTAACATTACTAAAATTGCTGCATTGTCATTTACCCATAGCCATCGTGAGCAGGATAAATAGTGTCACCCAGTGCAAAGAGACAGCAGCAGCTCCGTCACAGCGGCACACTTTCGACTCGGCAAATGACTCTGTATATTTAGCAGCCAGAGTAACAGGAGGCATTCAGACATTAAAGCGTTCAGCATGCATCCCAAAACACATTTGAAGCTACCAAGGGAGACAGCGAGCGTCCACGATGGAATGTGTGTAGCACAGGTAGAGGGAACGGCACATCAACACAAGGACACACACTCAGATTTCCACAGACACAAACACACACACCGCTGACCCTCCTGACCCCGCTCTGTCTCTGTTCCCCCAATTAAGCAGATGCTTCCCTCCTCGTCTCCCTCTCTCTCTGTCTGTGCGTGGACCGATCTGATGAGGCTAGTAGGTTTGCAGCTGGAGGACAGAGACAACACATTCTTCTCTCCCACTGCTCCGTCTCTCCTTTTAATTACGCTGCAAGGAGCAGCACTCACAGAGTTATCAGATGATGAGCTCTGCCTCGCTCTCTGGCCCTGAGCCCTCTGTGAACGAGACGCCTGTGTGTGTGTGTGTGTGTGTGTGTGTGTGTGTGTGTGTGTGTGTTGGAGAACTGAATGTAATTTCCTTGAGAACTAAGAATCCATGTGAGCACTTTTTCTTATTGTGGTAGGATTAACTCTTGTATGTTTTTGTGTAAGTGAGAAGTCAGTAACAAGGCCTGAACCATATGTTGTCTAAGGAGCCCTTAGTTAATGGATTAATGCATCAATGGTCCGTCTCATACCAAGACTTCACCACATTTACTTAATATAATGAACATTAAATTTTCATCTAAATTGTCTTTGCCGAGTCATGATTCATGACTAAATACTGTTAAACTGTCTAAACTTGACGGACTCCCTGGATCTGGCCACAACTCGACGTGCACTAATTCAGCCTAAAACCATTTTATTTATCGGTCTCAAGTGAAAGTGAAAATGATTTGCATCTTGAAACAATTAAACAGGTTTTCTGAGTAAATGATATTTCCTGTACATTGGGAATCTTTGCACTGAAAAGTTAAATACATTTATGTAGAAAGAAATGTCCTTTTAAAGCTTAATACAAAATTGAATCAGATCTACTACAATTAAATATTTGCAGTCGTTTATTGAATCATTTCTGTCGTGAGTATTTGTTACTATGACTACAAGAGTTTGCTGTAAAGTCAACTTTTTGCAATTTCCTGTTTTTCTGCACGGAAGCAGATTCATTTTCTGCTTCTTTTTAAGCAGTGAATCTGTGGAGTAAGTTTTAGGAGATATTGGAATTTCCACAAAATCATTGTTACACATACAATTGCATGGGTACCTGTAAATGTGTGTGTGTGTGTGTGTGTGTGTGTGTGTGTGTGTGCAGTGACAAAATCATTGAGCTGAGAACATCATATTTAAATTTTCCACCCTGGTGTGTCGCCCAAGTGGCCCAATTTGCCGAAAATGTGACACTGCCTTGTCAATCAAACCACAGAGACGCCTCACTCACTGTTGCAGTCAGCAAAACTCACATTGCTCTCATATATTTCTATTGTCCATGTTTGTTTTTTTTATGTCAGATCTCAAATCTACTAATCTTTTAGACTTTTTTTTGTCACCTGAGCAATCCAAGTGACAGTTTATCTGTGTAACATCAAAGTTTTAAAGCACATGGTCTTAGAGTTTAAAAGCAGTGACCTGAAAAGTTCATCCTCACAGACATTTAATTTTTTCACTTCTTTTCCAATAGTAAAACCTGACAGGGTGGGGTGTGAGACCTCCCCGTGTCCCTTTACATTAGAACCTTTTTCCCTATAACATCAACTGTGTTTGTGAAATTAGTATAATTATTGTTAATATTATTAAAGTTTTCATGTAACCTGAAGCTGTTGAAAGGGATTTCCTCTGTTGTGTGTGCATGTGGTTTTTTTTTGTGTAGTTGTCTTTGCTGTGAAGGCAGAGGTGGGTCAGCGGCTCAGTCAAGGCGAGTGGAGGAGGTTTGAGCGGCAGGAAGACTGAAGGAATGAAGGATGAGAGGGAAGAACTGCAGCAGATCTCCTTCCATCCAGTGTGATGCTTAGACATTAGTGCGAGCAGCCATAGGCCCAGTTTGATGTTTGTAGTAATTGCAATATCTTGTCCCAGTGATTAATTATTTCCAGTTGTGATTGCTGAGCTCCCTCTCTGTTTACCTGAGCAGGTGGTAGGTCCCACTGAGGCTGAGAAGAAAAATGACGTTCATTTAAAAAGAGGCGGTAGTTTTTACCACAGCAACATGCTCGATCTTCACCCGTCTTCCTTTGTTCACTGCTATGTAATCGTAAATTGATTTCATTTCCCTATATATGGGCTGAGAAAATGCCAGGAAGTAGCAGTAAATTAAAACTGAATAGCTGGGGACAGTCGCAAAAGTGTGCACAACATAGCAAAGAACTAATTAGACTTCTGTTATCAGATTTCCCTCATTATTATAATATTAATATAGTTTTTCCTAATGCATTTATGCATCATGTTCTTGTTGATTTGTACTAGGTGTTGGGCTTTTATTGTGACTCAGTTTTTTTCCTTTAAAACGTAGTTGTATCAGATTTAGATAGACCGTGCTATTATCCATCCCACTAATGAGGCAATGACATCTGTGTGTCAGAGAGAAATAACTTTCTCTTTGCCTGAAAGTGTCAGCACCTAGACATAGACACACATGAAACTGCTAAATTGGATCCACGTGGCATGTTTATGTCATTTGAAGCGACTCACATTTTTCTTCTTACTTTGAAGCCAGGCAAGCGTTGATTTCCCCTTCCTGATCTGGGGACCTTGGAGTTCTTTCAGTAGCTGTTGTCTTTAAGGGAGCTCAGCATTTCCACCCAGCCGCCAGAGAAAAGATTCTATCCTCCGTTGGGCAATCTACTCATCACTTGTGATCATCAACGCCCCCCTCCTCTCACTACACTTGTGCTTTTAATGACCCTGTTGTAGATTTCGGAAACACTGACCAATATCACCACATGGATTAGAAGTCAACGGCTCTGTGGTTTCTGCTTTTAACGTACAAGTACAAGAATCTGTACTTCCTATAATTAGGAGATTTGAACAGACAAATTGTTTTCATTAAGAGGATGAACAGACTCTTTGGTGATTCTAGGCCATAAAGAGGAACAGTTCACGTTCAGTGTATAGGCTAATGTTTGAGGATAGTTCAGATATTTTAAGTAAGCAGCATTAAATGTATGTAACAGCCTGGCCAACAGAACTGTTATGTATATGCATTTTAGTCAGTTTATCAAAATTGCCAAACTGTTGTCCTAGTAGGACAGACATGGTAAACAATTATTAATGTGAGCAGAGATTGTTGAACAGAGGTTTGATGCGTTAGGTGTGTATATATAATATTGAATTTAGTGCCATTAAAGACAACAAAGCCAGTATCATCCATAACATGAAATTACTTTTTTTCCTATAATAAGCATTTTGTGATATCAGTATTGTACGACAAGGCAAAAGAATAAACTATGCACAACAGATTTCGTTTTTAAATTCAGTTGATTTGGTACAGTATTTGATGTCGAGGCTTATTTTTGATGACTGACTGTGCCATGGCTCTAAGGACTGTCTGTCTGTCTTCTGATGTGGTCCAAAAGATATTGTTGAATCGGCTTTTTTACATTTCCACTGTTGAAATGTTTAAGTCCATTCTTCATGTCTGATGGCATGGTGGGGCAGGGGGTTGTTTCCTTCAGGTACTTTAGTTTTCTCTCGCCTAAAATTACTTATAGGCATTTCAGCCCTGAGATGGACATGCAAACTGCACATGTTGTCTTCTGGATATTTGCTCGCCAATGCCGTTCACCTTCAGCTGCCCCACAACCCCTGACAGGACAAGCAGTTAAAGCAGTTAAGCTAATGGATTTCCACTTGGACCACTGGCTTGTGTTTTGACAGCTCAGACTTATTTTTGCTTGCATTAACACAATACACATCATACTGTAATTTTTATTCATTGGTACATGGTGCAAGTACCTGCTTCAAATATTATTATTCTGCTGCTTACTGATATGTGATCCAGACATGCACTAATCCGCCAGTGATCAATAACCTTTCCATCTCCTTGGACGTTTCTGTAACAGCTTCACATAGGCAAATTGGTACTTCTAGCTCCCCATATTAAATAATACAACACCCATGTTGATAATTTGTTCATAACCTCTGATATGACCCATGGGAACATGAAACAGCACCCCTGTGGCAGCAGGCGTCTCCTGAGATAGCACAATGATAAGTTGTTGTAGCAGACACCTCCTCATCATTGTGGCCACCGGGTCAGGCTTGGTTAGGTTTAGCCCCAAAAACAAAATGGTGAAGTTTGTAAAAAGATGTGGCCATGTCCTGGTTTTTGGGATGCAAACCACCTGACTTTGGACTTTATCAGTGTCACTGTCACTACATGTCTGCGTCATATCATTATTGATCATATTTTACAGAAGGCGAGTCTCAAATATTATGTGGCCAGTGGTTGTCATTTGATCTGACATCTCACAGCTACTGCTCACACTTTGAAACCTTGGAAACCATTAGTCTGAAATCAGAGCTGGTGGAATTTGGCTGAAATAGTTGAGTAGTTTATCTCCATGAAAGATAAACTCCACCCAGCCTTCAGAAAGGGGACACTCTTGTCCTCCATGGGGAAATCTCCTAGTCACTTTGTCTTTTTACACTCATGTTTCTCATCCTGTCATCTACATGTCTCTTCACTCCTTTCTCCAATGAAGAATTCAGTTTGTGAAGTAGTAACTAAACACTACGACCACATGTATCAAAACTGTAAAATAATTGTTCTACTTACTTTGTAGGTGCAGGTATTCAATGACCCAGCCCACTTATCTTTTTTAGCATCATGGAGACGGGTTTACGGTCACCCTGATCAAAGGGTCAGTGGCTTCTGCTTTTAACTAGACTGAGGCCCGTAAAAGTAAACTGACACAAGCTGAAGTATTTCCTATAATTAAGAGATTAGAACAGGAACACACACAAACTGTTTTCATCCAGATAATGATCATTCTGTTTATGCTTCTATAGCTCACGGAGGAACACAAACCAGTCCACATGCACTATATGCAGTTAACCCTCACCCTTAACCCTTTTATGCACATGCACTGGATCCTCTAATCTACACTGGAACTGAGTAAACATGGCCGAGACTTTGTGGACTCTGAATTCAACACGTACCGATGATTAATGACTGATGTGTGACTGATGACTGATTTACTGTAATAACTTCTTACTCTCAGTGACACATGCTGGGTGTCAGTCTTCTTGCTACCAAGAATATTTAAAATGAGAAACACTAAAAGAAGTCTATGCATCATCGTGGCCTGTTCAGCAGAACTGCTGTGTAGGCATTTTTCCCAGTTTATCAGAATTGCCAAACTCGTAGCCTAGTATGACCCATAGGGAACCAGTTATTACTGTGAGCAGAGGTCATTGTGTTGAGCGCTGCTTTGATACTTTCTGTGTGTCTGCATATAAAAAATGTTGTAAACTTTGTAATATTAAAATTAACTCTCTTCAACAGAATATCTATCTAAATTAAAAGTTGTCATCGTCAGTATTGCATGATAGCGTCATCCAAATAATCAAACATTATAAAATATAGCAATTCTGAATTATCTGGATTATTTTGAGTATCAGTCCATGAACTGTGTTTGTGTAGCTCCTAAGACTATGTCCATCTAGTGACTTGTCGCCCAAAAAATCCTGTTGAACTGCAGGTTTGTCGTATCATGAGTTACAGTGCGGTCCAAAATTGCATCACCCAATTGAAAAATATATAAATGAATAAAACTTTGTATTCATCAAAGTAATGCACTTTCAGCTTGTATAGTTAATGTTTAATTAATTTATCAAGGGCGAAGCATTGACATAGCAAGGGGATGCAAACTTAACCTAAACATGATAACAATCTGCACATAGTATAAATGTTCAAATGTCTTCATCAGAAATAACAAGCGTGGTCAAGGAGCGTAAAAAACATTAACTAATGAAAATGTCATTGGTGATAAATTAAATTAACTTTTGCACACAACTCTATATTACTATTATGTTACTTTAAAAATAATGGAAAGAAATGGTAATACAGTTTTTGGTCTACAGTGGCTACTCCTACACTGACCTTAAACATGACATACAAGAATGTTGAGCTAATGCATTTCTGACCTTTACTTTTCAAAAATTAAAACCGTTTGTTCTATTTTTATTCTCGTCTTCGGCTTGGGCGGCATGGTGGAGGAGGGCTTAGTGTTATTGCCTCACAACTAGAAGGTCACAGGTTTATCATGTCTGGATCGGCTCCTTTTGGGAAAACAGAAGCTAATGCTCTCAGGGGAAGCAGCTGCCCCACCCCATCCCCATGTTTGTGGCATCATAGATACCAGCTAAGGTAGCCCTCACCAAAGGGTCTTTGGCTTCTGCTTTTAATTAAAATGAGGTCTCTTAAAAAGCTTATTCTGAAATATTTTCATGAAGAGAATAAACAGGTTCTTTACTGCCTTACAGAAATATGCCAACCATGTCTGTTATGTCTAAGTTATAAGATGAACTTAGGTTCACATTAAGACTGGCTCGCACTTATGCATGAAATCTCAACACTCTATACATACGTTTTTTTAATGCCAAGGCAAACAAATGAGTAAAATGAGTAAAAGCTTGTCCACTTAAACACGTAACACTTTGTTATGATATATCAGACTTAGAGAAATACCCACATTTTTTCATACAGGCTTGGTCGATTTCATAGCGAATCGGCCGAGGCCTGGGTTAACAACGACCACCAAATACAGGGTGCCGGTGACAATTGGACTACTGTTGGTCGAAGAAGGAGAGGAAGCAGACGTTTTTGTGGACAGAGAGAGAGAATCGGAAAGGCAGGGCTTAGATCTGAGAGTAGGGACTCTTAACGTTGGCACAATGACAGGGAAAGGTAGAGAGCTGGCAGACAAGATGAAGAGAAGGAAGGTAGATGTACTGTGTGTGCAGGAGACGAGGTGGAAGGGTAGCAAAGCACGTAGTATTGGAGGAGGATACAAACTGTTCTACCATGGTGAGGATAGGAAGAGAAACAGGGTAGGAGTGATCCTGAAGCCAGGCTTAGGAAGGAGGCCAGGATTTGTGGGAAGGAAGGATGCATTGTGTCTTTGTGGATTTAGAGAAGGCGTATGACAGGGTGCCGAGGGAGGAGCTGTGGTACTGTATCAGGTTGTCGGGAGTTTCAGAGAAGTACGTCAGAGTAGTCCAGGACATGTATGAGAGGAGCATGACGGTGGTGAGATGTGCCGTAGGTCAGACAGAGGAGTTCAAGGTGGAGGTGGGACTACACCAAGGATCGGCTTTGAGTCCCTTCTTGTTTGCTATGCTGATGGACAGGTTGACAGACGAGGTCAGACAGAAATCTCCCTGGACAATGATGTTTGCAGATGACATTGTGATTTGCAGTGAGAGTAGAGAGCAGGTGGAGGAACAGCTGGAGAGGTGGAGGTTTGCTCTGGAAAGAAGAGGCATGAAAGTCAGTCATAGCAAGACAGAATACATGTGTGTAAACGAGAGGGATCCAGGTAGAAGTGTGAGGTTACAGGGGGCTGAGGTGAAGAAGGTGCTGGGGTTTAAGTACTTGGGGTCAACAGTTCAGTGTGATGGGGAGTGTGGAAAAGAGGTGAAGAGGCGAGTGCAGGCAGGTTGGAATGGGTGGAGGAAAGTATCAGGAGTGTTGTGTGACAGAAGAGTGTCAGCAAGACTCAAAGGAAAGGTGAACAGGACAGTGGTGAGACCAGCTCTGCTCTATGGGTTAGAGACAGTATCAGTGAGAAAGAGACAAGAGGCAGAGATGGAAGCAGCAGAGATGAAGATGTTGAGGTTCTCTTAGGAGTGGCGAGGTTGGACAGAATTAGGAACGAGTTCATCAGAGGGACAGCGACACGTTGCCTGTGTTAGCAACAAAGTCAGAGAGGCCAGATTGAGATGGTTTGGACATGTGCAGAGGAGGGATAGTGAATATATTGGTAGAAGGATGTTGGAGATGGAGCTGCCAGGCAAGAGAGCGAGAGGACGACCGAGGAGGAGATATATGGATGTTCTAACAGAGGACATGAGGTTAGCTGGTGTCAGAGAGGAAGATGCCCAGGATAGAGTAAAGTGGAAACAGATGATTCGCTGTGGCGACCCCTGATGGGAAAAGCCGAAAGAGAAGAAGTAGTAGTAGTGAAATACCCCGATTACCTCCAGTGAGACCCACCAGGATTTCATCACTTCCTTTATCCTCTTCACTCTGAGCAACCTCTCTACCGTCTGCCCTACCATCAGTTACCACGTCACGTTTGAAGCGAGTCGTCCTGAAGCCCGCAGACTGCATTTAAGAAGCTGCCACAGTGGGAAAGATTAAGCCTCAGTGACCAAATTAAGAGTGACGAGTGAGTGTTATGAATGTGATCCCCGTTGCCTTGTTCATATCTCTATTTATCCCAGAGTTTTCATTCATCTTTCCCTCTGGTGGCGTGCAAGAAGGATTTCTCTCAGGAAATCTTCTTAGAGCAGCACTTGGCAAGATTTTTATGAAAAACAATGCACCCGTCTGATTTGGCTAAATCATGACGAGCAGTGCATCAGCACCAATGAGGCGCTGAAGATTTGGCCCATTTTCCCCCAATGAAATGTTGCCATCTGGGTGATCCCTGCAGGGAACTCTCATCTTCACACCACCAGTCACAAACTCCTTAACCTAAACTAGTTATTTAACACCATCACCATGCAAAACTGAATTCAGCCACACTTGCAGCTGAGCCCTTAAAGGGATCGTTTAAAATGTCAGAAAACGTACTAGAGCCGTCCGTTAAAATTTGGATTTGCGATTCTTCGCCAACTGGCCGTAGTTAAATGCATTTCATAACTACTTAATCACATAGTTGTTTCTGTTCAGAATAACAAAAGATATTGAGGGATGAAACCATTTCACTGTCACTGGGGATCGAAACCATTGACTTTGCAACTGATGAAAGACCTAACCTCTCCATTCTAAGCCATCAGCAGCTACTGTCATGATTGTGGCACGTGTACCACTGCATTATTTCATTAATGTCTAAATACACGTTGTGGCTGTGTTTCTGATGATGGTCACAGAATAATCTTTGTGCCAGAGATTCTCACGTTATACCGGGGCTTGCGTCTGGCCATCTATTCATCCATCCCGCTCTCCGAGGCTTTCGGCAGGCTGTCAGCGAAGCCTGTTACCAACTTACTGCAATCATCAGAGAGCCGCTCCACACTGACTCATAGCGTTTGTGTTTAAGCCTCTTTCTGTCATCTCTGCATGTCCACTGATCCAACCATCCACCCGTCACTCAGCACCACTCCAGACAACAGGACTGCCTGCATCACTGCTGTAAGCGAATCTTCTTAGGGTCTACAGTGCAAGTGACACGACAAGACTCCGTCTGTTTTTGTCCTCCTTGTCCTCTCATTGTCCTGCTTTTCTCCCCTTTCCCATCTTTTAGCTCTTTACTTTACTCTTCTGTTAGTATTGAAATCACTTCTTGACTTTTTGTGTTACTAAAGATGTGTAACCTACACATTATCTGTCTCACTTATCCAACCCATTCATCCTTCCATCCATCTCCACAGTAACAGAGAAAACTGATATGTACGCTGCGCTCTCGAGAGAGATCATGTTGCATTGTTGTAGTTTTGCTCTCACTTGTACCTGTACCAAGAAAGAAAGTGTTAGTAATAGCAGAAGGTGTGTAATGATGAATGTATTAAAAATGTATAAACTCGACCACAAACTATGTGGTTTGGGAGAAAAAATGTAAACACAAATCATCTAACACTGACACCTGTGATCCACCCATTTTAGTTTTGTTTTATTATTTGCACAGCTTTGTAAATATATTTTATATATATATATATATATATATATATATATATATATATATATAGACACACACACACACACACATATATATATGTGTATATGTATATATATATGTAAGTCTTCCATTTTCCATCCCCATGTACAGAAACAATAATGATTGACTCAAACCAAACAAAAAACTATGAGCACAAAGGAAAAATTGTTTAGCTTCTTTGTTTTTAGTTTTTCATTCAGGCATTTGTTTTTCTTCGTACAAATATTCAGTTTCTTTGGGAAAACATAAATGAACAGGGCGTTAAAATGCAGCTTCACTGTGATTTTTAAATCTGCACCAGGAAACTGTGGAAGTTGGTGGCCTCACATGACAGCAAGCCTGAGACAACTATTTGAGAGCAAAATGAGAACTCCAATAACCAAGAGTCATACAGTTTGACATTAGTAGACTGACTTTTTTTCTTTATAGTGTTGGACTGGTTCCGAGGCAGTGAAGAGGTTCAGCCTGGCCGGAACATTTGCGTAGTTCAGAAAACACTTAAGGTTTGAACTTTGCACCTAATTAAACACTTAATTACATCACTTCCTGTGGAGAACTGCTCTACATAGTGGATCCTGAACAGTGATGCTAATTAGGAAGTGTGTGTGTGTGTGTGTGTGTGTGTAATCATTTCATTAGCTTGATTTCCATCAGTTCGCACTAGCATTTTCACTGAAGCTCTTGTCAGTCGTGCTGGTTGGCACAAAGTGAACGTCACACATTGCAGTGTACATACTGATGAATGTAGACACACATGACTACGAACGTTAAACTGGTCAAGCATCACTCAGGTAGACCTTTCAGAACAGCATCATCTGAGGGGAAACGACAGTCAGACAGAGAGAGAGACGTCAGGTTCAGAGGAAAGGTAAAGAGTTTAGAGATGAACCAGGAAAAGATTAGAAATGAGGGGAGAGGGAAAAATATAATCACCTATAAAATAATTCATTCTATGAAACATAAACACATTTTAAAGGCTCATGTGTGTTCCTGTGAGCAGCAGACTGATGAGTTTTGGTTCTCTGTTGCCCCTCTCTGGTGGTAAAAATGCACTACACGTCACTCCGCCTGTGATCCCTCTCTGTGGTTCATTTCAGGTCACTAAAGACAAATAAAGGCTGTCTTTTTTTGTTTGTTTGTTTTTGCATCTCTATATCCACAGTTGCACATTTTTTCTTTTTCATTCAACTTTTTCAAAGTTGAAAATTGAATTGAGATACAATACAGATTAATAGACAAAATGTTATCAGACATTCTGAACTTTTATTTGGAGGTTATAAGCTGAGTCCAATTAATTCCCAAAAGATTATTGTAAAAATTAAATGCTGTACAGAATCGTAAGTCTAAAACAGGGAATCATTGCACCTAATCGTTTCTGTAAGGAGTTAATATCACCAGTTCTTTCCTCTCGTCCTATTTAGTTCTCTGAGGTGAAATCTTTCTGACTAAACTATAAAAAAACAGTTTAAGCACACAGAATGCATGTATATTGAGTGGTAGCACATGGGCCATTTTTATGTCCGCAGACAGACAGATTGACAGATTGACTTGTCAGAGGAAGCTGACAACCATCGACAATGAACAGTCTCCAACCTTTTTGGCTGGTAGAAACCGCAGTGGTAACGAGCCACATTTTCTTGTCTTTCGTCAATGAATCCTTGTCAGTTTGCACAATGCTCACTTTGTTTCCGTTCTCTTCTCCGTGTTTGTCTTTCCAGGCATGATGGCCCAGCTCAACAGAGAGGTGATCAAGGGTCAGAATGTGGTGCTGACGGCCTCGTACAGCATGGATCCAGGCAGTGACCCGGGCTCCAACACTGTCCTTTGGAACTTTGTCTCCAGCAGCACCCAGCTGGTAAGGAAGTGTTAAAATGTAATGATCTCTATCTATTTATCTCTGCCAGCTGTGGCTATAACATCTGGGATTACAGCTGTTCCTATACTATTAATCTAGTAAAGCTCTGTAAGCTCCTAGAATTTGATCCAAGACAAAAGCAGGGTTGAAATAGTCCAGTGGATGGATGGACACTTTCTATAAGGATATGGAGGATGACATAGGTGTTTGTCCAATTAAGATTATATATATTAATTAAGATATTATAGGATTATTTTTTAAATAATTATTAAATAGAACGTAGGTTTTCCGTAATGAGCCCAGCGGGACAGACCACTCCTGGGTCTTGTGTTGTCTGTGGAACTGGCTGTGGCTCATCCTATATATCAGCCTGGGACAGATGGCTGAAACAGGAGAGGCCCAAAATCAAAGACTAACCGGTCGTTTAGAAGTACAGAAAAACGCATTAGAAGCTGTCTTTACATTCATCTGCTGAAGAGAGGAAGTGTGTGACGGGCAAACTTGTGCACACACACAAGGATATTTTTGAAATAGATGAATAAATGGATTTCGCTGCCTTATGCATGTCAGATCTTTAAGCCTTCGACTATTCCTGCTATGAAGATTTTGATTTCAGTAACTAGATCACCCTGCAAAGTATCAACCTTGTTTTCAGTAAACCATTCCTGTGTAGCCTTCGCTCTAGGCTTTGGGTCACTGTCTTATTGGAAAACAAATCTTCTCCCAAGCTGTACTTCTCTACTAGACTGAATAGGATTGTCCCTCCAGGTTTGTCCTGTATTTTGCCTCCTTCATTTCCCACCTACCTTTGCAAGCCTTTCCAGTGCCACAGCATGATGCTGCCACCACCTTGCGTTACAGTGGGAATATAAGCGACTATTTACCATTTACCATAGTGTGTTTGTGGTGATGTGCAGAATTTTGGTCTCATTAGACCAACCTTCTTCCACTTGACCATTGAATCTCCCACATGCCCTTTGCCGAACTCAAATCAGCAGTGACTTTCTCATGGAAAGGGAAGAACCCTGGCAACAGTTGTTGTATGCGCAGTCTCTCCCATCATCGATGCGTTGGTGGCCTCTCTCACTAGTCTCCTTGTTCGGTCACTCAGTTTGTGAGGACGGCCTGTTCTAGACAGGTTTAGATATCTGCTATATTCCTTATATTTCTTGATGATGGAATTCACTGAACTTTTGGGGATGTTCAGTGTCTTTTTTGGGATCCATCCCCAGACTTATGCTTTTCAATGACGGTAACTGGGAACACTGAATAACCAGTGACTTTACTTTCCAGACACAGGTATGAAACAAGGCTCTTACTTGAGACACCTTCACTCAGGCGATCCATATTTCACTCATTGTGGGACTACTAGCACCAAAGGGCTGGACCTCTGTTAGAGGTTAAGGGCGCTGAATACTAATATTAAAGGGGCAAACACTTATTTCACCGTACATATTGTTATGTAATTGACATGACTTTGTAGAAAACATTTGACATTAATCACATATTTTTCTGAAATCATTTTGTCAAAGTCGCCAACTCATATTGACCATGGTAGATTTATAAAGTCAAAAGAATTGTAAAACGTCCAACGGGGTGAATGTCCGTAAAACTAATTTAAACTAATAAAAACTAAGTGCACTTCTTAGTTTCCGTTTCTCTACATGTGAAACTGCTCTCTTGTGCAGATCATCTCCTACACCCAAGGCTCTATAAACGTGGGCTCCTCCCAGTTTAAGAACCGAGTCGGTTTCACCACCACCATGCCATCACCAGACGTGTCCCTGTACATCAATAACACACAAGAGGGGGACTCAGGGCGCTATGTCTGCCAAGTCATCATACCGGGGAAACCTGAATTCACAAAGGAGCTCAGCCTTGATGTGAAGGGTGCGATATATAGATTCTGTTCAACCATACGAAAGTTGTGACTGAACTAAACGAAAACTGTACACTAACGTGTCCTGCCTTCTCAGTTCCCCCTTCTGTTCCTAAGTGCTCTCTGTCAGGGAAGCCTGTGCTGAAAGGAAACGTGACTCTGAGCTGCACGTCCAGCTCTGGAAAGCCTGTTCCTCTGTACAAGTGGAAGAAAACCAGTCCTACCTCTGAGGTCTTCTTTTCGCCCATGCTCAGTAAGTAGCCAAGATGTGAGCTTTAACCAGCTTCTTGTGTTCACATGTTAAGGATTGTGGAAAAGCTTTGGTCTATTCATCTGTGTTTCCACCTGATTTATGCTGGTTGTGGTTTGATGGATATGACAATCATATAGAGGTTTTTCACATCATGTCATCAGACCACATGACCGCTCCATGTCTGCCATATTGGACGTACATGTATATTACCTGACCACAGGCTGACGTCTCTGTAATATGTTCTTGTGGTCTGATAAAAGGTCGTCGTCGCTGCCAGTCATTAAAATTATTATTGCGTTGCAGCCTTTAGACATGTATTCATATTCATGCTCAAGTAAACATTGCTTGACCAAATCTCTGACTGTTGTTTTAGATGAGAAAACTGGCACTCTGAATCTGAACAACCTGAGCAGTAGCATGTCGGGGAAATACGTCTGCACAGCCAACAACACAGCTGGCTCCGAGAGCTGTTTCATCAACCTGGAGGTCATCACAGGTACGGACCACATGACGTCAGAAAGTGGCGTGACTGTTCGTAGCTCCAGTACAGTGTGTGTCGTGTGCTGACATGTGATCCGCGTGTGATTCTAGCCACCAATGTGGGCATGATCGCTGGTGCCACAGTGGGCTGTGTGGTCGGCGTCATCGTCCTCCTCCTCGTCTGCTTCTTTTTCTTGGCGAAGAGGGGGCGAGACAGCGAGGACGACATGGCTAACGAAATCAAGTGAGTTCTTTAACCTTTTTTACTTTACAGGGTATTTGATTCTTAAATATATGTAAACATGAGTCATTTAATCAATACTTTTTTGCTTTGAACTGATGCTTCTTACAACAGCTTATGGAGGTAGTGCTCTGCATAATGACACAGCTGAACAGTTTTTTCTCACTTTCTCAACATGGAGTTATTTTAACAACTAAACAAAATTTAACTGAACTTGTACCTATTAGAAAAAGCACAAAAGTAAGTTGAAAGTCAGCCTGGTAGCTGCTTGGCCTCATCACTTATGTACAGTAAAAGATGTTGGAAGTGAGCTAACAGTCCTCAACATAAACAGTTGAATTTGCGAAGATAACTTACCTGAAATCTTAAATAACACACCTCCTAAAAATGTGGGCAATGAAAAAAATGGCAATTAAAAAAGTTTAGAGGTTTAAAAAAGATGCATAGAGTAGCAAGATGCAATAATAATTTAAAAAAATTATATTATTATTATTTGAATAGAGAATAATATAGAGCCGGTATCTTTGCATCAAACCTCTCTGTGGTGTTCGCCTCCAGGGAGGATGCTCAGGCTCCCAAGCGTGTGTCCTGGGCGAAGAGCGGGATGGGTTCGGATATCATCTCCAAGAATGGCACCTTGTCATCAATCGCCTCCAGCCCGCACCACAAAGATCCCTCCCATCACCACCACAACAACCACCACCAGCTGCAGCAGTACCCCCAGCGCCCCCCCTCAGACACCGCCTCCATCATCACTGCCACCGGCAGCATGGCTGGATATCGACCATCCCGCCATCAGGGAGCCTCCACCCCCACCCACTACAGCTATAATAACAACACCACCCTGCCGCGAGGACAGCCCATCTCCTCCGAAGCCAGCACCGACGGGAGCTCTCTACCCAGGCCGGAGCGCTACACCCAACTACCCCAGGCCCACGTGCTACCGCAGACCTACAGTCAGCCTCAGCTGCATCCCAAGGCCGCACCCTCCCCTCCACCGCCGCCCACCTCCAGCATAACCACCTCTAACATCGCCCGCATGGGGGGCGTGCCCATAATGGTGCCTGCACAGAACCAGGCCGGATCTCTGGTTTAACGCCAGCCAACGATGGTAAAAGAGAAAGTGCTGTTAATAAAAAACTACTGTCCCTCAGAATGTCCGAGGGTCAGATGCTGGTTTTCTTAAAGGGAACTCTTCAACTACTACTTAGCAAATAATTACAGTAGATGCAAAAGTCAAACTCTCTTTTGCTTTTGCTCTGAGGAGCTTTCATGACAAGACTTTCACAGACTGTTTACTTGCTTGAAGTACATATATACTGAACCTTTTGTATTCTCTATGAACTGTATACATTACGATGTATACATATGATTTTCATACATTTGTCCACTTTCCTCTTTTCTACATTATCAATGCATTTCTATTGCTTTTTTTATGTCGTTTTTAAACGTTGTAATTTCTTTCAAAAAATGTTTTTTCCCTCTGCCGCAAGTATAGAAAAGGAACAGCGAGGAGGCTTTTCAATGTATGCAGGTCTCAGATGAATATGTCCGTCTGTATGATGGGGGAGGTCGAGGCAGGTGTGCAAAGGAAATTGGCTTTAATAAACGAAAAAGGAGTTTTTAACATGTATCCTAACTGCTCAGTGAGCTGTTGTTCAGAGGAAAGTTAGTGAGGTTGAGTTAGTATATGAAGATCCACAGTATGTATTTATCTATACATGTGTGCAGCAGACTTATGGAAGAAGAGAAGATTATGCATATAATGAAAACGTTGGCATTGCAAACTATCTTAATCTTTTTCTGGCTTAATTTCTGTCAGTGGTTCATCTTATAAAATGCTCTAATTCTTTAAACACAGATTAGCAAAAGCTCCTTATAATATTGAGCACTATTCAGAGCTGCACAATGATGAATTTGCTAACGCACGCTTCAGTTGTAATAATTTAATGTTTCCTGCAGCATTGATATTGTAAATATATCATATTTATTTTCTGTGAAGTGTGTAGCACACAGCATAGCATGCTGTCGGCTACCTCCTGTACTAAACATGTGATACAGTTCATGTTTGCCTGTAACACTGGACACTGACCCAAAGACGTACAGTATGTATCACTATAGGATAATCAACGTGACATGATTTACTGCCATAACCGACTTCTGGTTTCAAGACGAACCTTTTCTTTCCCAAAAATGTTTGGTTTAAATGCATATTTTCAGCCAACAAGTCTGGAAGGCAGAGAGTATTTCACTATAGGATAAATATGAGAGATGTATGTGGTTTTGCGAAGAGAAACACACATTCAAACCACATCGAAAGGAAGTTGAATAAAAACATTTGTCGCGTCCTTTAGACATTGTTAAAGCTACAACTTTTGGAGGGCATTATGAATTATAGCTGTAGAATCCTAAATAAATTGTAGACTTGGTATGCTTTTGAATGATTACAGAATTGACACATGGTGGCCATGACACACACGAGGTTCACGGTGATATTGGACTCAACTTTCATTTGTTTCGTTTTGTTCTGTTTGTTAGTTTTATCATTGTCACACAATTGCCTATTCATATGATTTAAATGTAATTTGTTTTTAGAATGAAGAAAAAATATATAATGATAGTGATCACATCCTTATCCATTCTGCTGTATTGTCCTTACACTGGAGCATTAGATTAGCTTTTTTCCTTTTTAGCTTTTTATCGTGCACAGAAATGTTAACATTTAGTTACAACAACCACTGACTCATACGAAACGTAATGCTAAAAGAAAACTTTGAACTTAATTTTTATTTACAGACCAATTCTGAAAGTTGTGACTTTTTGACTCGAGCTTGTCAGGATACTGACGAGAAAATTGTAAATTGTAATAGTATGTTACGACTTTAATACATTCGAGCAAAAAGAAACACTGAATGTGGGAAGTTGATTGTGTTGATTACTGAATCTGTAAAGCTGGAGTTTAAAAAATCACTGCTTACTTGTGGAAGTGTACATTATGAACATTTGAAATGATTCAAGACAAGCCTTTATTTTTATACAGTATTGTATATGAGCACATAAGCAGCATTTATAAATCGTAAATGTTGGACGTTTTCTGAACTAAAGGTGGACAGTGATGAAATGTAAAACAGCTGTTGACAAACCGGTGGCCAAATGTGCTTATTTAGATAGTAAGCCGAGTCTGTGGACATTGACATGCTGTGTATCCTCCATATTTATGTCCATGGAAAAGGCTTTGTATGTTATTTCCAATTAAAATATGAATGACAGTTCTCTGTGTGTGTGTGTGTGGCCATACTGAGGCAGATAAAATTCTTCCCATAATAAAGTTGGGGGGACATTTAATAATTTGAAGTCATTCAGCATTGTTACTTGTTTAATTTCAGTTAGCTGAATAACAACATAAGTTTGGTTTAAAGTGTGGTTTACAATCAAAAGAACCAGTGCATATTTCCACACAAATAATAATAGTTTTATGTCAATTCTTTGACTTTTATGCCATGTATGGCTTGAGGAATAGGAAAGAAAAAAATTATTTCCATTATCAAAGAAAAACATTACCATCCATTTATATCTGAAAGGAGCTGTTTATATTATATTTACTATTTGACTGAGTTTGACTCAGAAAATCTGGGGAAAATTGGGGGAAAATAACTTGGAAAATTGGTCACAACCAGCAGGGGGCAGCAGAGTTTCTCTGTGGTCACAAAAAAAGAGACAAAAAGACTAATATTGGTTTTTCTTCAATAACGAAAGGAGAAACTAAATTTTGTGAAGCGTAGGATGGAAATCAGAAAAAGAGTGAGAATAACATGTAGCCATGCTTAAATACTTTTGTTTCTCATGCCTATTTTTTTAATGCAACAAAAGGCAGAGTGGAGAAAAGTTGAAAGAAATGACACAATGAGAAACCAACCAACCAAAGCGGTCCACCAGACAAAGGTGTGTTTTCTTTCTGTGGTGTATAAGCATCACTATGAATATTATTTATTAATGGAATTTATAGTTTGCATTAATAAATAAGATAATAATAATATAGAAGCATAATCATAGATTCTGAACTTCTCACAAAGAGAAGAATTTTGAAAACTAATTTTGGGGGATGGACGGTGACTACGACAGGCCTATGATTTTCCTGCCCACATAATAAACTAGTTAAATGCTCTTGGTGCGGCTGAGTCACTGATAATTCTTATCAACTCATGCAGCAGGGTTTCTATTAGTTTTTGTTCAGCTGAACTTTATTTAGCCCAATTAACAACCAAACCGCCCCAAGGAGCTCAGTGCATCAGGGGTCCTCCAGCAGTCCAAGTCAAGAGCTGCACATCTAAGTGGTGGTCCAGAGCCCCCTCACTCACTCAGGGTGGTCAGGGAACAGACGGTCTTGTTGGGGGGGTTTGAGAACTGTAAGGAAACTACAGAAAGGACTGGATGTCAACTCTGGATCCTCATCCTCTGGGTCATCTCATAAACTCAGCCATATTTTTAGGTAAGAGAGCTGCACCATCTGTGTATGTCGTCAGCCTGGGCTTTATCCCAGAAAACAGTTTCCAGTTTCTAATGTACCCACACTGTTCCCACCACTATTTTGAGACTACATTCCCATTTTTCTGTAATCACTGATCACCTTCCCACATTTACATACATTCACACCTGGCTAAGATGGGCAGCTAATAATCATTGAAGCTGATTATCTTAATAGGTCAGGACAGATGCACACACACCATTTGGGCAGAATGTTTATTAGAATTAGCAGTTAGCGATGTAACATTCACCTACATGGAGCAAAGGAAGTCTTAAATCTGCAAATATGCACGCCTTTACTGAAACAAGCTTGTCTCATCAGGGGACAATCTATCCACGGAAATCTCAGTGACACACCTGCACAGACTGAACGGGATGGAACGCACACAAGTGTGTCGCGCACAGTGAATAAAATAGAAAACCAACAACAGAGCTGTTGTTGTCAAATATTTCAATACAAATGAAATTACAAAATAAGTCAGAAGAGCACTGGATTTGAAGAGTTAGAGAGTGAAAGACAAAGTAGAAACCAAGGAACAGAACAGAAAAGGTCTCTGTAATGCACTGCACTGCACCCGTAATAGTTTATTTCATTCCTGTAGTGCTACACTACTAAGTTGGCAGGAAAAGGTGCATGGCTTTTGTATTCAGCTGAATCACTTTCGCCTGAAACAGTACAGGGAGATGATCACTGGTGGATGCAGTATGGCGTTTTATTTCTCCTACAGTGTAGTCCTGACAAGTCAATAAATAAAACAAACTGTGTAATTGGGTTATGAGTCAAATAATGGAAAAACCATAGCTCTGTTAGAGGAATCAAATAAAAACGAAGACGTTACAGTGACAGTAAGCAATGATAACATTGTACTTATGTTGGAAATGGTGTTAGGTGGTTAACAGTGTGTCATGCTCCGTTGGTGAGCTCCGTTGTAAGTGGGAGTAGCCGTCCCATTTGTTCCAAGTATTTAGAGGCTGGCCAATTTGGTCCGGCCTGAGCTTAATGTGCAGGAAGGGAGAAGGTGAGCTCAGCAGAAGGCAGTAGTCATAGTCGAGGTGAATACACTGATGTCAGTGGTGACGATCCATGGCTGATAATGGTAAAAGACCGGGGTTGGGGGGGGGTCATGCAGTTTGGGCCAGAGCTGCAGAGGGTGGGAAAGGCCTCAAGTGAAGAACTCGCCATCCTGCTGTGGCCCCTGGTCTGCAGGTGCTTAAGTAGGACACAAAACTAGAGAGGACAAAAAGCGGACAAAGACATTAAGATTCTGTGTGATAGGACGTAGTTATTTACTGGTGGTTGTACTTACCTTTCAATATGTAGTCAGCTAGAAGCGTAGGCACCTTCTCACTGTCCTCTTTCATGGCATAAAGGACTAAGTGGAAGAGGCACAAATGTGTGAACTCTGCATATTCACATTCTCTGTCCAGCTGTCAATTTTTGCCCTTGATACTTACTTTTTGTGAGCATTTGCAGATCATCAACAGTTGGAGGGGTGTTCTTCTCAAATGGAATAACCGTGTTGAGATACTGAAAAGAGAAGGATTGAACAATTCAGTTGTAGATGTGTGTGTGTGTGTGTGTGTGTGTGGATGTCTTTCCTTTGGACTGAACCAGCATGCCCGTTTCCTCTTTATTTCCAGACTCATCAGCTGTGTGCTGGAAACTGTACGTGCAGCACACAGACATGCAAGTCTTATTGATTTTCTCATCCAACTCCTGTCTGGAAGCATGTTTCCCAGAAAGTCAAACAGTCAACGTGCTGCCTGTGCACTGCAAACAATTACGTCCTCATCACTGAAGGCATCTGTCATCACTCGTGAACACAAAGGTAACAGCAAGCAAATTCAAAACCGTGTGTGGAAACCGGATTACTCCCATGTGTCTTTGGGAGACACAAGAAATAAAACACACACTAACTAATTAACCTGATTCATCAAACTGCCACTGACATATGTTCATCTGCCCACAGTTTATACAGATACAAACAGGCACATCGAGCGCAGTGCGTCAGTAAATGTCTCTAAGCCGCAATCAAATTACACAAAGCAGGCCCGCATCCCCGGGTACAACCTTAGCGAGACTGGACTGAGGTGGTGGGTAGAAGCTGCACAGGCCCTGTCCCCGCAACACAACCTTGCTGAGATTATTCTTATAGCCATAACAGTAATTGCAGTAATTGCAGTGCATCTCACCACACTCCTCTTAGACTATACTGCAGGTTTCAGAAAAGAGCAAATCAGTCTTATCAGGGTCCAAGAAAACTCCTACTGGCCACATGGTTTGAAGTTCACTTCTTACTTACCTGTTTGTCACTCCCTGTGCCTCCAAATGTCTGTCGGATGCCCGTCTGCAGGATGTTGGACAGTCCCTCCATGCTGAAACGCTACAGTTCACAGCACACACACACACACACACACACACAGAAAGTATTTTCACTGTTATTACACATTGCTGATCATCTGAGAAATAAGTTCCTGGCTGTAATTTTTTTTTTTTTATCAAAACACACTTTAAAGCAACTTAAAGAAACGTGTTGCTGATAAACACTTTGTCATTTTGTCACTTCTGCACATTCAAAATAGTGCAGGAAATCTTCTTGTGCACCCAGGCGTCACCAGGTAAAAACGCTGGAAGGAAAACCCATCAGGTTGCTCCTGGACTTGACTGTGCCTGAAGACAGTGGGTCACCTCCAGGATCTTTCCTGGAAAGTGCGTTAGAGGCTAATGGACCAGAGATCCATTATGGTAACAGTCAGAGAGAGGGGAGAGGATGAGCTGTGGCTCCACTGTCTAATTTACACTGAAAGCATTAAGCATAGAAGCGGCATCGTGACAAAACCTATTAGAGATGGAAATACACACTGATTGGCCACAACATTAATACCACCTGCTGGTTTTAATGTCGTGGTTAATCCATCTGCATCACGGCATAATTAACTCTGTTCTAGTGACAGTAGTGAAGGAAAGTCTGATGTGGGCACAATCATGAAAAGTACTCGGAAGTCCTGTAAAACTTTACTTACGTGGAAGAACAAAGTAGATTAACTGCTAAGAAAACTGTGTCTCGAAGGGTTTTAATTCAGATGCTGTTGATAACAAAGTTCGGCCATTTTGTTGACACGTTAAATTCTTGTAAAAAAAACGACTTTAAAACATGTGGAGTGTATTTGAACTACTTCATGTAGTGACACGTTATTAAACCATGATAATATACCATGAAGTGATTACTTTTGATTCAGCTTCATAATATAAAATATAATTAGAAATGAAAACTAAAAAACTGTTCTGACTGTAGTGGAATATAAAATGACCATAATGGAAATATGCCAGTGAAGTACTTTACTTAGTTAGTGCACTAGTTAAGTACAGTTTTTGAGCGAATCTACGTGTTCCCACCGCTGATGCGAAGCACAGAAGGCCCTCCCCCTCCCTCACCTTGACAGGCATGCCCCCGGTCTTTTCCGTGTGGCTGGCGTTCACAGATGGTGTCCTCCCTCCCTGCAGGCTCAGGGCCTTGTCCCGGCGTCGGCGCTTGGAGCTCTCTCGTTGTTCCTTCTGCCTGTTCTGCACCTCTATCAGGGCCGTGATGAATGTGTTCTTCACCTCCTTCTCAAACTCGAGTTCCTCGCGCCGAGCCAGCTGGTTGACCAGCTCCTCCGAGTACGTGCGGATGGCGGCCTCCACCCGGTGCAGCAAGTCTGCCAAGGCTGAGCTGGGCATCAGGCTCAGGCCTGCACGGCATATGAAGGGGAGAGAGGGAAAACACTCTTTTCTTAAGCACAGCATCAAACAGAATACTAAAACATTTGCCAGCATTCATCTTGCAAGTCATTAGAAGATCCTGAGGATGGTGATGTAATGATGATCACTCTGCTGCACATCTTCTGTCCTCACTCAACAGACTGAGACTACATTTGTACATTTGTACTAATATTCAGCATTCATTCAATTTAAATCTATTGTTAAATATATAACAGAATGTTTTATGCACCAAAAAATCTAATGCCAAAGTCTCTGGGGTCACATAACACAAAGATGGATGAACCACATGGGTTCTCTTATTTAGGAGCGACTCTCACCTTTGGACCTCGAGAAATGAGCTGAATAATGTGAACAAGAGAGTAAACATAAGACGAACATTTATTGCTCATGGACAGTATGTCTGTCCTTGACCGAGGTCTCTACACATTGATCCTAACTGGTGTTCATGTTGGGTATTGAATAAATAGGAACAATGACATTTTTAATTACATATCACGCCAGTGGCAAAGGTCGCATGTGAAAAAGGTTCAAAGAGAACGTGGAATAAGGTGGAATATTTCCATGTTTACCTTCGTAAGAGCAGTTGTTGTTAGAGGCCTGTGACAGCTGCCTGATCTCCTCCAGCAGGGAGGGGCTAGTCCTGGAGGAGCAGTGGCTGATCTCTTCTTCATCCTCCTCCTCAGTTTCACCAGGATCTGGAGAGTTCTCCATCATCTCCACTAACTCCTCGATGACCTTGAGATAGAGAAGGAGCAAGTTCAGTCAGTTCAAGACTCATCCTGCCATTGAAAGTCCTGTCAGTCAGTTGTTATTAGCCCATAGTTATGTTTCGATAGGTCCCCAACCATCTCCTGGCACACTAATTACAGCTGCAGCAATTTGAATCTCTTTAATTTGAAATAGCAAGAGGGGAAATAAAACATTGTTTTTATCTAGTACAAATGTTTTTCCATCAGAAACTAATTTATTTTCGGTATTTTAGAATAACTTCTGATGAACAAAGAACATTTGTGGTGGCAGCATGTGTATACTTATTATTGCAGGTTTAGCCTTACACACAGCATATAAAGAAACGCGACATCAACCTAAAAGGTTATAGTAAAATGGTGTAAATATGATAGTATAATGGTGCAAAGTTTGCATCCACCTTGATAAGCTGATTAAAAATTATCTTTACTTAACTTCTGATGAAAGTAATTAAAGGTGCATTAAATATGTTGATAAAAATATATTTTACTCTTGGCATGAAAACATCTCACGTGGATGCTGAGTAACAGATGGAAAAGAGAAAGCTGGATAGACAGAGAAAGGATCAGGAGCCATAGGGTAATTACACGTCCATAATCGCACATTTGTCATTAAAGCCTGCCCACTGCCTCCCATATAAGTGTGCATATCATATTTTAATCAATTATTGATGCTTATACATTACAGCAATGCAGGCCAACTTCAGTTGGGTTTTGGCTGGAATCTATCTAACATCCTACACCAGCATGATGTGAGAGCAGCCCGACACTCCACACTGCCACACATGACATAAATGGATTACTGTCGTGATAACAGAGACGACAAGTCCTCCAAACTAAGCAACAAATTAGATTGTTGGTCGATGGCCGAGAACAACATTATCAAGTGCTTTCCAATCAGAGGCCTATAACAGCAAGACAGTTTCATTTGACAGTGCCCTCGTGATCTGTTACACATCACAGTTAATATATATACATATACATATATATATATACACACACACACACACACACACACACACACACACACACACACACACACACACATATATGGTTATGGTTTAGATCGTTTTAGTACAAACCTAGTTAGGGTTAGGGTAACTTCCCTGACTATACAGCAGCTCTAAAATCCCCCTCTTAGACTACATTTTACCCATAGACCTCGCTGAGCTAAATTCAGCATTTGTTTTTCCAAAACATGTCTCTTACACCAGATCCCAAACAAACTATTTTGATGTTTAACCTTTAATACCCACATTCATATAAGATTCGATCAATCTACCTTTACAAACAGGCTTTGTACCAAAGGCCTATAAACCTCTGCTTAAAAAACTTGTCTTTAACCAGGTGTTTATTCAGTCTCCCCTTTATTTCTAAAATCCTTGAAACATTAGCTGAAAACAGATATGTGACCATTCATACAGAAATAACTTGTGTGAAGAGCAAAAAAGTTAGTTTGGGGTTCTGTGTTAGGACCAATAACTCTCAATTCAATTTCAATTCAGTTCAATTCAACTTTATTTTTTTGGCACCAATTCACACTCAAGACACATCTAAAAGACATAAAGACCTGGATGCCATATGATTTTCTACTCCTAAGTTCAGACAAAACCACCATTTCATCCTAATAGACCACCTCGGTCCCAAAATGCAGGCCTACTTGTGGTTCCCAGAATGGGAGGCAGAGCCTTTATCTATCAAGCTCCTCTCCTGTAAATCCAGCTCCCAATCCAGATTTGGGAAGCAGACACCCTCTGTACTTTTAAGACTAGGCTCAAACCGTCCTCTTTGATAAAGCTTATAGTTAGTTCTAGTCCTGCTGTCACCACTGTATGACATTAACTCTGTGTCTCCTTTCTCCAGTAGTCATCCTTCTCCCTCTCTGTCTCCCTCTCTCTGTCCCTGTCCTCAGGTGTCCCCGGCTTTGGAGCTTTCTGTCTTCCACTTCGCAGCTACTGGTCCTACCAACCTGCCCAATGTTTTGTTGTTGCTTTCACTGCTCTGAGGTTTCTTCCATTAAAGGCAGTTTTTTTTCACCACTGTTGCTCAAGGCTTTTTTTAAGAGGGTTTGTTGGGTTTCCTCTACATATCCTACGTATATTATGTATACAGTACGTATAGTCTGTATTCCCTTATGTAAAATGCCTTGCGATTACTTTGTTGTGAATTGGCGTTAAATTTAATTTAATGAAATACTAAGGTTTGGGGTTAAATTAAAATTAAACTATAAGAACATTATGGAGAACCTCATTTAAACAACACAGTGCTGTTTTCATTTTAAACACACACATTTGGTGTTGTGGGAACTTGTTGTGGGAACTTTATATTGACTTAATTAGTTTTCTGTAGACTGACTCTAGCTTGAAAAAAAACACACATTTATCTTTCTATACTTGTGAGGACACTCATTGACATAATACAATCTCTAACCCTAACCAAAAGTTAATACTAACCCTGACCCTAAAACACAGTCTTTCCCTTGACCACAGTCTCAAAAAGCCTTTTGAAGTTGTGTGGACCAACTAAAATGTCCTCACAATACAAAATATGTCCACAGAAAGCCATAAAGACATGTCCACACACACACACGTTTGTCTCTCGACACTTGTGAGGACATTCACTGACATAATGTAATCCCAAGCCCCTTCCTCTAACCCTAACCAAAACATGATTCTAATCCTAATCCTGGCACTAAAACTTAGTCTAGGTGCTCAAAACATCCATTTGAAGTTGTCCAGCCAAAATGTCCTCACAATAATGGTATTAACACAACATTTGTCCACAGAAGGCTATAAAGACATGCCCACACACACACACCTGATCAGCTGTGAAGAGAGGTTCTTCTTTGGGGCAGTTGGCGTTGTCATTTTTCTCATTCATTTCTTCCTCCTCTTTTTCGTGGATCTGTGGATTGCGAGACCAAACATGACAAACAAGCATCAGTGTAGTCCCACATGTCTCACCACCCAGCCACACAGGAACTACCTTCCAAACTTTCTTGGGACAAAACAATATAACATCCACTCAAAGGCCTTGAAAGATTTACTTTTTACTTTCAAAGACTTCATACAAGTAGGCTGAAGGTGGGATATAGCTGAACATGAGCACAATGGAGCATTCTGACAGCAGACAACAACCATTAAAACTTCAGCTCTGGCCTTGACCAGCCCAGACATAGTCTAGACCACGAGATCTTGTTCTGATTCTGGTCCTTAAGGACCCTGCGGTACTTGTTTTCCAACTATTCCTGCCCAGTGGATAGGGATGGCTGCAAAACAAGCAGGGCAGGGTTCCTTGAGGTCCAGAACTGAGAACCCCTGGTCTAGATTGCTAAGTGCCTGCTCTCCAGTTGAGTGTGACAGCTAATTACAGGAGAGGAAGAGGGGACTTCAGCTGGTCAGTCAAGGTTTGTCAAGCGTGTCGTTTAGTCCCGACGTGAGATTCAGCTTGTCAGCAATAGTAGTTGGTATTCTCTTCGCCTTCCCAAAATGGAAAATGAAACAATAATAATTGGTCCTTTACACTAGTTCAAAAAATATTTTTTCAGTCTGTCAATAACTGAAACGTGATGGTGTTCAAAGGGTTTTCCTGTGACTGTGAGCATGTTTTCCAGGTAAGAAGTTTTACTTTAATCACACTTTAAAATGCATAAATTAGCATTAAAGTAGGACTCAGAATGTGTTTCAAAACATAAATCTTACAGCCCTGTTAAATCTCTCCCATCTCTCAGACCTTACCCCCATAGAAAGAGGTGGACAACACGTACCTCCTGGTCCGACAGATTGCCGTTGAGTCCCTCTGAGTCAGCACCGTCCCAGGTGGAGATGTAGTTGTCAGTTAGAGCGTCCCACACACTGTAAAATAATCCACACGTGCACACTTACATACATGAACAAGGTGTTTTAAGATTCCACAGCAAATATCAAAAGAAGCACTGAACATGAGTCCTGCTCGTAGCTCTGAAGGCTGCCTGCTATTTTAAGCCGGTGTATCTGTACATGATGTAGTAAGACAGTTACATAATAGCATTAGACAAGAGTTTGGGGTGTTTTTTCTCCCGGGTTAGAAAGGCAGTCTACTCAGCTCTGTCTTCAGCAGCCTGCAGCTCAGTCAATATTTCAATGGGACAAGTCAGTCGTGGTGGCCAGCGTGCAAAGCTGGAGGCTGCAGAGGAACAATGCACGGCAGAAAAAAGCGCTGCTTACTACTCGTTAAAAGGTTTCCTTAGCAGAGGTTTAGATAAAGCTTCTCACATCATTGTGCCGGCAGTGTCTGACTGCGACCCGGAGCAAGTGTCTGTCTGAGGAGGAACAACGATAACTGGATTCTCCTTTGTCTCGGAGCGGTTTTGTTTTTTCTTTGCTTCATGCAGAGAGGTTGGCTGAGGCCCGTTGTCCTGCTCCCCGAGTGGCACTGCCTACGCCCGGACACACAGTGGACGCCATTCAGCTCTCAGCTTACCTCATCAGCCATGACTGCATTCGTTCTGGAGAGAAGTTACTTTCATTTTAAGGCTCTTGCTGCATCACCCAACTTCTACTGAGCTGGGCAGCAGTGATCCTGACATTATCCTATCGGATGCTGTCCAGGCCTGCAAGCAGCAAAGCCAAAGTGACTCTCCTTCTTGCCATTGTATGCTGAGCATGAAGTTGCTGGACTCCACGCACTAATAACAAGGATTAAGGTGCAGTCTGCTTCCCAATGTATTACCTGCTTCAAAGACTAATGTACAGTCCAGCACAAGAGCCCATGTCGTGACTGGCCGCACACAGTATGTAGAACGTATTTTTACTTTGTGGCCTAAAATGTAGAGAAGCAAACTTGTGACCAGAAGGTGGCAGTTCAATCTCTGGACAGGACAGGCACGGTCAAATCTGTGTTGGGAGAAGGGAACAAGCAGCACCTCCCTCATCCACACCACTGGGTGTGGGATTACCCAAGGGATTACCCCGAGCAAGTTCCAGGCATGAATGTGTGAAATAGGAACTGTTTTTGGAAAAGAGAGGAGGCCTTTCATTGAGTCTACCCTGAATAAACTGAAGGTTATACGAAACACGAAGTTACACCGATGCCCAACAACCCATGAACAGCACACAGTGCCTGCGTAACAGTTTGGCTGCCAGGAGCTGGAACTCCATGTTACAAAGCTGTCCTGCTGTGTAAGCTGGTCCCCAGCCAACAAGAAGAAATCACTCGGTGTAATATTTTGCTTCTCCATCAGCTTGTTGGTCTCGCTCATATCTGCGTTTCTAATCAGGCAGCCAAGAGATTAGTCCAAAATGTGCCACAGACTGTTTTCAACTAAACAGCGGCTTTAGAGTGTGGAGAGAATTCTGGGGGCCTGTGCTGATTCAAATCAGAGCACAGCTTTCTTCCTGTGCCATAACATGACACATGGTCCTCATAGTTGTTACCACCAGCTGCTCGTGTTCTGTGTCAAAGTGGCTCTAAGGTGAACAAATCCGTCAATGAGACGCACTGCTCATGTGAAATCAGTCAAAACCATAAAGCATAAAGACAAAACCAATTATTACATTTGGAAAACTGATTGGATTCCTCCCCGAAAAATCTCCTCTTACACCTACTGTACAGGCAGGTTATTTTTAGTCCGATTCCTGTCCACACAGTGTGAGGACGTTTGTGTTTCCGCCTCAGAGGCTGCTGGCTACAGCAGGAGGAGCCGGCAGTCAGCTGGTGGAGAGGCAGAGACGGAGACCGAGCAGCAGAGCCAAAGCCAACTGAGGCGTACAACACTGCACACTGAATAATGCAGCATGCAGTCCCACTGTGGGAGACGGGGAGGGTGGGGTCATGCTGTCGACTGCCTGACTTGTGGTTGGTCTGTGTGTGTGTGTGTGTGTGCGTGTGTGTGATGCTGATCCACTCTTTGGGCCTTGGTTGTGTTTTCTTTATGGAAAAAATGGCAGCACAGTGGATGGGCTATTGTGTGATTACGAGGAAGGCCTGGAGGGATGTTGTGGTATTTCACTTTGTCATTTGGTGTCAATTTTTATTAGTCGGATGTATCACAAAGATCAAATCCTACGAAATGAGTCACACAAAAATACAACAAACATAAGTAATATGTGAAGTAAGTGAAATGAGTGGAATTCTTTGCAGTGTATGCCACACTGTTCAGGATGGAACGTACGTCCAACTCGGCAGTGTCCAAATAATAAATGTTTATTAAAACATTTAAATGTATATTTCATATGTCATATGTATGATTCATATGTATGATTATTGGTTTATTTACTTGGCTCCGTTTCCAAAAGCCAACTGGTCCCCTGGTCACCAACACACCTATTTCCATCTCCCTCATTTGCTCCCTGTGCATGAAAACCAGCCTGTAGTGAGTTCCCAGACTCTCGGCCCTTTATGCTCGCCTGACTTTGCCCCTTGTTCTTGTCATCCTGCCTGTATCCGCTGGTGTCTGGGTGTAAGCTTTGTCCAGCCACTTCGCTGTTCTCTAGCATCTGACCACCTCCAGTGAAGATCACAGCTGATCGGACAGGCTTTAGGAGGTATTGAACTGACCTGACCAAACCCACAAAGTTCTGTGAAGACGTTATCGTTGTTATTTATTACAGGCTATTTCACATTCATGATGCTCTTTGATTTTTGTTTCCTTGTCTCTGCCCATAGACACAACACCAACCCGAGCACAAGTGAAAGGACTGTCTGTCTTTGCACATGCGCAAAACATAACAACCTGTATCCTAAAGACAATTTGTCCCATAGATATCCTGTGATGGTGCACAGTACCTTTGCTTGGTTTCCTACCTGCTGTGAATTCCCACTACAGTTTTGTCACTAATATGAAATGGCTCAAATGTTAAATGAAATTCAAAAAAATGAGTGTTCTCTTACATACATTTAAGGATAAATAATAAAGGGGTAAAATGCATTTGTGTCCTACACAGTATCTGGCATTATCTTAAAATTCAGAGTGACTAAAGAGAGACTAAACTGTTGTTTAGCTCCTGTTTGCACCACAAGAGACATTTACAACCAGAATGGACAGAACGTTGGGACCAGCTTCCTTTACGTTCAGAAAATTTTTTTGAACGTTTTCTGTGTAACAGCTTCCGTGCTGAGCTTGGCAGTAAGAGCTAATGGCTTATTTTTGGTCTATTACAGACATTCAGTGAACTCTTCTGTGAAGGAGTATGGGTGACTGCATCTCACAGTGTAGGTTGATCCACCTGATAAAATAAATTCTATGAGCCTTATAACTATGAGATAACTGGTGACCAATTTCAGAAATTTTGTTATGGGTGATTTGCTGTATTTGTTTGAGTAAAGTTGCAGATGCTGAATATTTGTCGATTACATTTTATTCTTACCTTCAGCAGGTATTTTTTTAAAATCAGCCGTTTCATGGGCTCATTGTCTTCTGTTAGCGTAGACTTATATTTGGCACAATGGGTAATCTTGTCTCCATTAGCATGTACAGTATAGCACTAAATAAAAGAAAACCCGATTTTACCTGTTTTATAAATACGTGCTCTGACAAATCTGCTTCTGAGATCCACCACACATTCGGATGTGCACACTGCCCCTTCGAGAACACACATTACCAGATGTTGACTGAGGATAATTGAAAGCCCAGGTTAAGTAAGTCCTAAACAACAGTAATCACTCACTCTTCGTCTTGCAGCCGCTCTTCATCCTCCTGGTTGTGTGACTGGTTGCGTATGGGGGCCAGGCCCTCCGTCTTGGTGTTGTAATTGTGGAAGCAGACGTTGAGCTTCTCATCGAAATCGTTGACCAGGTCCTCCATCGACTTGAAGCTCAGCATCTCAGAGAAGTTCTCCAGCTCAGAGAAGTCCTCACGGGTGATGGTGGCCAGAGTGACGGTGGTGGTGGTGGAGTAAGAGGAGTGATTGAGGGAGGGATGGTCCAGCTCGTCCACCCGACAGGGCCGGAGATCCTCAAACTCCTCATCCAAACACACGAGTGGGGCTTCCATGGTGTCCCCTGCCAGGTGAACGTCTCAGACCTGTAAACAGAATGGTGGTGCATTAGGTTTGCTGAATCAGAACAGCTTGTACAAACGAGTTTCGGTTAGCCTTATGGTCCTGGGAGGTGTGACTGGCCTTCAGAGACATTCCAATTATTGCCAAACAACTGGACAAAATACATTTGGAGTGTGTTTTCTTAGCATAAAGGCCTATTTTATTTTAGAAATATTAGAACAAGAAGGAGATAGAGGAGAATAAAAGAAAGGGGGAATAAGTCAAAAAAATAAAAGTTCCCCTCTCCCCATCTGCTAGATTTACCAGTGGCCCAGAAGGATTTATTAGGAGTCTAAATCATGGCTGCCTCACCTCATGTGGAATGGCACCATGTTGTCTAGACAGGAGGGGATGGAGGTAGATGTGCCAGAAGGGGACCAGGTCCCAGGAGGGACCTAACCAGTTGGCTTTACTGGTAAACCTCCGTTAATTAAGTATCTCTGCTGGGATTTAATTGATGAGATTTCTACAATTATGGGACAGGAAGTAATAGGACAATTCATCAAACTACCCCACTAAAGTTAGGCTATTTAACAGCAATGGTCAAGGCTTAATTCTCCCGACTCAGTCACTTCTGTTTTTTACATGTGTTTTTTATTGAAGCGTGCCACTCCTGGTCTTGTAAACCACATTAAGTTATTGGCATCATGGTTTTGGAGGTGCCAAAAAGTCTCCATGGTGTGTAAAGTGGTATATCTGTCATCCTATTCCCTCAATTCTTTGATTTATATCAAAGATCTGAAGTCAAAAACAAATAAGATCATTATCTCTGATAATTGAGGAGAATTGTTCAGAAGACGCCAGGAAAATTGTGGCTGCTGTTAGTAATTGAGGAAAAAGCATAAGCAAAACTGACCATTAGTGGTTGAAAAGTGAAATCTAATTTCATAAATCAGTAGTAAGTAAAGGGTGTAGCCCTACAAAAAGCGGCTGCAGTCAGAGCGTTTGGAGAAGTTGTTCCTCGGTCAGGTTGACGCAGTGCAATTACTGTAGCAAGGCCTAAATTTCATCCTTTCTGCTTTGCTGGACGGTGGCCTGGTGTAAGTGGGTGAGCACAGGAGAGTGCATTTAAAAAACAAGTATGTGCAAGCCTCTTCCTCCTAATCGCACCACTCAGCAAAGTGCTGCTGCATCTACAGCCGGATATTGTTTTTCATAGTCTCATCCTGACTCTCTCGGCGTCTCTTTCCTCTCTTTATGTCTAGCTGCTGGTGTGTTTGTCCTTCTTAAGCTACATTGTTGCCTTAACGCTAACACACACTGTGTCCAATTTCAGCATCTGCATGCAAAGAAATGAATTGCCCCACGGCAGCTGCCTCCTTTGTGTGACAGTGGCTGACAGCTTGTGACCATCAGTGGATTCAGCTCAGGCTGGAACATGAACGTGGAAGCTGACGTTGGTGCACTGCTGCTTGAAAATATGACTGAAAATCCACTAATTCACTCGCAACATTACATGATCCAGTCAAGCTGCAGTTAGTGTCACTGTCACTTTATGGATAGATGTAAAAATATTTGGTTTTAAATTGGAAATGAAATTTACACATTAGAGCTGACAACAGTGTGGAAGGCGAGGAGGTGTTTGCGATTTGAACGTGTTTGCACGACAATCATGTGCAATGGGTGTGTGTGTGTGTGTGTGTGACCTTCGCAGAGAATAGTGGGCTCAGGTGCTTCTCCACACTCTAAAAGGAGGCAGGTGTGAACATTAACCAATCGTAAGAGCTCACCAGAAATAATCCAGTACAACCAAGCCACATCTCTCTGTCCCTGTTTTACCACATTGAAAAAACAAACCCTTGCAAATGTTTAAAGCACATTTTGTGTCAGCATGTTGTGTTTGCAATTCATATAGAATAAAAACGTATAATGGCTTCAATGTCACATAGCAGCTATTTAATCATCTATTTTCAAAGGACATGTCAGAAAATCCAGATTTTATACATTCAAAACGAATAATCATTCACTCAACTGTGGCAGAAATGGAAATCAAGGTAGTTCATGTCATCAGCTCATCAGAGCGAGGGGGGGTAGAGTGTGGAGGGGGGAGCAGGGAGGACATAGGTAGTGGAGATGGAGGAAACCATGGTAACCAGGCAAAGATGGAGGGAGGATGGTGCACAGCCGGACCTCAGAGGGGTCAGGCCTGAGTGCGAGCACGGAAGAATGAACAGCAGGAAGCAGACGGATTACCTGCAGTAGACGAGCTGCCGTTGTGGCTTGATGAGCAGGCAGGAGCTTCTCGGACGAGGACAATTTGTTGCTAAGCCCTCCTTTGTACCGAAACCCACCAATGAGCAGCGGTACTTACATTCATTCCAGAGGGAAGAAGAGCGAGCGGAAAAAAAGCTTAATGTCGAGGAGGTAAAGATGGTCTGAGCTTTGGTCTGTATCCCTTCCCTTACCCGTTAGCCCACAGCCACCCTTATCTGTCCTCCCACAGCCCGTTGTTTTCCAATCAATAGGCAGCCAGCCCAGCCAGCACAGAGCCTGCGCACTGCCGGGCCTCTGACGACAGCATATCCCCCCTCCTTCTCTCCTCTCACTAACCACATTTTCTCTCTTTGTGCCTGCCTCCTCCCTCCCTGTATGCATTCATTCCCCAATATTCATGGGAAGGGAAGGAGGAGCACGAGGTGTGAGGGGGAGGAGATGGCTGTGTAGCAAGGTGGCACACAGTACATCTGCCGAGCTTGAACACAGCCACATGTATAAATACATAAATGGAAATAAAATGCAGATAAAAATGTCAAATTATTTTGACCTTTACCAGGGAACATGGGCTTTAAAATCTGCATAATCCCTGATCTGGGTTTACATCTTCTGTTTGAAAGCCTGCAAGAAGTCGTGCAACAGTTCATGTAGTTTATCAGATTTAACCTCTTTCCAAACAGGTGCTTGGGTTTTAGAGACTAGTTCACGTTGTACACTAAAACACACATAAACGGCGGTAGCATGATTTCCTGCATCTGCGACTAATAAAGATCCTGGGCATTGGCACATTCTCAGTGGGGGAAAAGTGCTTGTGTTCTCGAAATAAATCTCCTCATTTTAGAAATTGGCAAGCAGACACAACCAGGCAAAGACAACGAGAAGCTGCAGACGGATTCACTGAAAACATGACGTCAGTTAACAGGAGGAGCTGCACATACCTGCTCAGCTTTACCCTAAGAACAAAAAATCCCACTAAGCACACGGTACTACTCACTGCACGCGCACAAGCACGCACGTCGTGTTTTAAGGAAACGATATTAACAGTCCACACAATGATGTGCACGCACAAAGTGTTAGATGCATCTGGGAAACATCGAGCCCACTGACACCAACTTCATTAAGCAGCTGCTCTGTCCCCACACACACAAAGAAAAGAAAAGGAGAAAAAGAAGAAAGAAGATGTGGTCTGTCAGAGGCCTCCCGTTACCATAGCAACGCAGCTCACAAAGCCTAGCATTGCACCGACGCTGATTGCCATGGTTATGGAGTAATGGGGCAAAGACTACTGTAAACAAAGGCAGAGCTGGCTTCTGTACTCACTTGTTTTAGGTGGCGTCATCGTAATAAGAGCAAACGGTCCACAAGTGAAGACGCTGTAGCTTTGTGGAATTTCTCATTTGTAGAGTTTAGACGTGGAAACATGCACACAACACATTGCTCCTTATATTGCAGTGATAACTGTCAGCTAGAACAGGATCGGACGGGATTTGATGTGGTGAGTATACACCTCACTAACCAGTGTGTTCAACGTTTAGGTGAGATTCATTATCTGATTTCACTGATTAACATAATCTGCTAACGAGCTGTGTTAGAACCAGAGATATTAGGGGATGAAATAAAACAAAAATACAAAACATGTATTTGGCAACATGCAGTCCTGACATCATCATCTACATCATCTATGAAGACAATTAACGAGCCTGATAAACTCATTGCTGCCGTTGGGGATAACTACTGTTGCCTTTTATACACGATCAGCCACAACATTGAAACCAGAAGGTGTCATTCCCGCTTCAAATTTTTAAGGGCAGAAAAGCTACTACAACATGTTACAAATAAATTCTATATTGTAATATAACTATGGCTGTGTTAACTTTCTTCCCCAGTAGTCATGTCACTGTTAATTGAAAATTGTTTTAAAACTTGTGTTAATATTTTCTAAATTATTATGTAGCCTAAAGCCATCTAGTCTGTGGGACAATGGCCAGAGTGACCCCATGACCTTTTGACAATCAGGTGGCGGTGTTCTGATTGGTTAACTTAGATCACTACATTGTTTTAATTTTTCTGACCTATCATTACCATTACCTAACATCATTTGATACTAATCTATTAATTTGGGGGCTAATAAATCCCAAACACCACCAGGAGCCACTAAGTCAAAAAAGACAAAACGAATTCATGGAACGAGTGTGTTGCCCAGTTGGTGTTTTGCTGACATCTAATGGTGAATGTTGGGACATTGTGTCCATAGTCTGCTCAGAGAAGCCTTGGCTTCGGGGAGGGCCACTTCAAAAAGCTGGTTTCTGAAAACTTACAAGTTTTATTTTCTGCAAAAATGTATTAGGCACATGTGGAACATGTATAGACTAAACTTGTTAACAACAACATTAAGTTTAATATTGTTGAATTTTGTAGCTTAGCTCTGCATGAGGTAAGTTTATTGAGAATCTGTGATCTGTATTGTGTGTTTTCATAATGATTAAAAACATAATGTGAGTTGTTTCTGAACAGCCAATATTTGGGGGCTATCAAGCAATAAGCAATGTTAAAAACTTTGAGTGCTTTATGCCTCAATAGAAACCAATCACACAGCTGATATTAATTAACATAAAGTCCACACGTCTGACGCCAAATGGCAGGCTGAGTGAATTTGTAGTGGCGTAGCAGCCCTCGGACCCTGGACTGGATTGTTGGATTGCTGGACAGCTGCTCTACCTCCTGCACCACAGGTGCCTCATAATAATGTGTGTCTGTAGCAACAGCTCTTAAATCTATTTTCATTCTTCAGCCAAAGAGATTTTGCCAATAGTAGCTAAAGTAATAATAACTTCGTTGACAGGACACGTGGTGACAAATTTAGCATTTGACAAACAACAAGACAGGCCACATGAAGCCATGTAGAGAACTTATAAATTTACATTACATTGGCATGACCTATGATATGACCTAACATCAGCTCCGACTTATGTCATTTGGTATGATGTGATAATAGAATGACAGTTGAGCTATTTAATGTTTGACTTCATTGGAATCTATTAGGTGGTCAGACATGTTTTGAAGCTGACACTTACATCTGTAACAGATTGTAGTCCCTGATGATGTTCCTAAGCATCAGTGTTAACATAAAATTACTGTTTTACTTCTGCAAGTACCATAAAAAGTCCAAAGCTCTAATATTCTGTATTTTGAGTGTTTGCAACTTTTCTGAACTGCAAATATTTGGCATCCTTTGTACTATTTAATAGATTTAGCTACGTGATTAGCAAATAGCACACATTTACACATTTAGAAAAAAATCCCCCCAAAATGGAAGACTTGCGTATTGAAGGATTGATTAATACATTCAAAGAAAGAAACAAGTCAACCAGAAAATCTACAAGCTTTTCACAGTCTACAGAAATGCAATAAAAAATTAGTATTGTGGTCGGTGGTACAAACGCTTAAGTTGATTTCAGCTCATTAGTGTTTGTGTGTTTGCTCTCAGAAAACAAAGTTAGTTTTCCTTGTAAAAGCCACTATAGATACTCAGTGTCTGTGTGTGATTTATCATTAAATTTTTACTGGTTGGTCTAGTTTTGGGGTGTTGACTTGGTCTCGCCCTGCCTTTATCTTGGTCATGACTTGGTCTCGGTTAACTTGATCTTGACTACAACAGTGCTTAGAATTTAACAAAACACTTCCAAAGTTTTTATTGAGTATTGCACAATGTGCCAGAAGTTAAAATCTGTATCTAGTAAAAGTGATGAGAAAACAATCAAATGTTTCTTTGAAGGCTTTTAGCTGGAATAAGCAGGAACATTCCTGGGCTGTTCCAAAGTAAAGCGATGCTCGTAATCTCAGGTGGTGTGGCAATTACCACCTGAGATTATCATAGATCGTTTTTTTTTCCCGTGACTAAAAGCTGATTGAATTATAAATATTTTCTGTAATAATAGCCATTATCTTTTCACGGGGTTGTCAATCCTGAAGCCTCCTCCAGTGAAATGAGGCTTGCTGCTAAGCTGCGGAAGGGGTTCCAGCTGCTCCACTTTGGTCTTGACCTTCTGTTCACTGAAGAGACACACAGAGCTCCAGGTCACCAGAGTGAACACCGACTGTATCACATCAGCATTTTGGATTCATCACTGCTCCTCAGTCTGCAAAACCAAACCGGAAGATTGAACTCACCTGTGGAGCTTTTTCTGACTAAAGTACTTCTTCTTGATGTTTGCCAGCTCATTGGCCAATCTCTGATTTTCACTTTTGTACTCATTCATCTTTGAGTCGAGCGTTCTCACCTCTGCTATCAAGAACTGAGAGATCGGAAAAAAATTGTTAACTAATAAAATGTCAATCTGTCAAGTTCTTAACTGACACGAACATAGTTGATTTTGAAAAGACTAAATCCGATCAAGTACAAAAAATGCGGAGGTGGAGGTTAACAGAATAATACAAACGTTTTATAGAGACCTTGAGCTTTTTGGTTTTCTTCCTGATGGTCCACTGGCACTGCTGGAGCTGCTCAGCTGCCTCTGGACCAGGTTGCCGAGCCAGAATGTGCTTCAGCTCCACATACAGCTTCTCCTTTTCCTTGGTGCCAAAATGGGAAGAAAGATTTTTTTTAAGATAAGAGTGAGATTTGTAAATGACACCTTTGTGCTGTGCTGCAACCAGAGTTACAGTTTAATTTCCCCACGCTCTGCCATGGCCTGCATTAGCTGAACAGTATGATTAAAATCTTGCAGCAAAAAAATTCACAACTGTAGTGTGTTTTTAAAAAGCTGCATTTTGTACTGCAATACTGCAAAAAATCTTTGTTCAAGGTTTTCAGCCACAGTTTGAATATGACTGCTGAGCAAAAGACAAACTCCTTTGATATCATTCCCATACTGTACACGGATCAGTCTGGGTTCTATAACAAATGACAAACCCAAAACCTACATGGACACTGTTCCAATTACACTGTGCACAGTGTGCCCTAATAATTTACTGTATCCATTGCTCCACAACTGCACAACAAATGTTAAATATTGTTTTGTAATAAATGAACATGTCAGTTTACCTGAGAGCTATTATTTTAACTCTAGTATACATCATCCTGCTGCCTCAAATATAATACAAATATAATACTACAGCCTTTTAGTTTTTTACAAGGTACTTATTTCTTTTTTTGTGGTTTCATTTTTTAATCACAAAAAAATTAAAATCAGGCTCATTTGAGATTCCTTCTTCTTTATGTGAATAATCCGAAGGGAGGTGCACAGTGTGTGTATGAGCTATTGTGAACACCTGAGGAGACAGTAAACAAAGAGTGATCTGCATTTACCTGTAACAGGAGTTCCTGCTCCTCCAGCTCCTGGGTCTTATTTATCAGTCGTTTCTGTAAGGACTGAATCTTCTGTATGAGCTCGTATTTGCTGGGGTCGCTGCCCTGAAGGGGAGAGTAATTTACGGGATGTTAATGCTCTGACCTTAAGACAGCGGAGAACACGAGGAACAGATTTAGCAGGGAAGGGCAGAGCTGGCTCGGACCTAACCCACTCAGACAATCCTCAGTCACCTCCAGTCGTCTCCATCGGTGAATGTTGATGGGCTTCAGCTGCTCCTCCAGGACACTGTTTCTCATCCGTTCTCTAATCAGCTCCCTCTGCAGGTTGAACAGCTCCCGCCTGCAACACAACTCACAGGTTTTTCACGCAGCACTTCCGTACTATTACACGCATCATCACCTGACGTGGCTGTAAACGTAATGAACGTCGATAGAAAATACGACACTGTGGTTTCGGAGGCTGAAAGTTAAAAGGAGGATTTTTTCTCATTTTTTTCTCCAGCTTTCTTCACTTTGACTTTTATACCTTACACCTTCTCTCTGCCTGCCTCCTCCTTCTTAGATCATTTTCATTTTCATTTTTTTTCTTTACCTCAGGTCCTCTGTGTTGGGCACGGCCTTGTCGAGGATGCTCTTCTTGCGCCGGAGCCTTTTAATCTCCATTTTGAGCAGGCGGATGTCTTCCATTCGTTGGTTGTAGTGGAAGTCCCCCTTGCTCAGGATGGACTGCTGGATCCTGGTCTTCTCGTACAGCAGTGAACGCTCATCGTTGCGCTGAAGCAGCAGTTTTCCCAGGTTGTCCCGCTCTCTGATCACCTAAAGAGTTTCACCAACATACAATCAGACTCCAGCCTCTCTTAGGGCCTTTCACTGTGCCATACCCCTTGCTCTCTCTCCCCTCTGCTTCTTTACTTGTTCTAGTTGTTTCTTCTGTTGGATCTGCTCCGCATCTGTGTCGGCTATTATCTTCTGGAGCTTTTGCTGTTCTGCTTTTTGACTGCTGAGACACTGCTTTGCTTCCTCAAGCTGCTGTTTGTTTAGCTGCAGCTCCCCCTGTAGCAGGACACAGATATGATACACACACGGTCATCACTGGCTTTGATTTTACATACAGTGGAAATACATTTACATGAACATAACATGAGCAAGTTACTACAGGACTAAATGGTACTGCTATTTACGACGATGAAACACTGAGGCAGACTGCAGCACCTTCAGGGCCTCATTATCCTTCTCCAAGCGCTTGTACTCCTGCTGATCCTTGGCAAGAGCCAGCTCCTTCCCAGTGATCTCATCTCTCAGCCGATTCACCTGGTTGGTCATGGTCTTCATCTTCCTCTTTGTCTCTGCAATGTCTTCCTGAAGCACAGAGACCATGAAAAAGGAGGAAAAGGGATTAGAAAATGGAAAAAGCCAGAAAAAACCTCAGATCTTTTACAAAAGTAGTGAATCCAATAAAGCAACATAAATGCAGGATATTGAAGGTTCTACCATCGACAGCCTTTTCATTTGTGTGATGCTTAGTGGGAGTCTGTACGTGGGTCATTGCCCATCTGGCTCTTTAAATGAAGGATTAGCTGAAAGATTTTAGATCAGCTTAGGATTTATTCATCCAAGCAGCCTTTTCTTCTTAGTCAACATTAGAATCTATAGTGAACTGACAGGTGAGAGGAAGACGCAACTCCTGCTGTACCTGAGCATCAATGAGGTTTTTGCTGTAGAGGTTCCTTTCAGAGACAATTGACTCGAGCAGGTTCTCCTGCTGCTTGAGTTTGCATTCCGCCTCTGTGACCTTCTTCTTCCAGTCAAATATCTCCATCTCTTTAACTTCAACATCATTCATCTTTTGCTGCACCTGTAGAAAGGAGGTGAGAGGACAAGTAAAGGCGGTTGCCGGTTCCCATAAAAAATGTAAAATCATCTTGAATTATTCAAATTAGTTCGCGTAATAACGTCTATGCCTTATTCATGAGGCCGCTGGTCTCATTTATGTAGCGGTCGCGCTCTTTCTCCAGCTGTTGGATGATCTTGCGCTGCTTCTGGGCCTCCTGGCGGTATCCATTGATTTCATGTTCCAGGGTTTTCTTGTCCTGCTCAAGTAACTTCACGAGGTTCTGCTGTTTCTCAGTTGACTGTGTAGCTTTGATCATGTTCTTATTAAAAAAAAAAAAGGATAAGCAACAAATGGGCGATGTGGTTTACATGATACCATTTTGTAGTGCTGCCCAGCAATCAGACAGAACTGTGAGCTGATAAGGACTAGAACACAGGAAATAAAAAAAACACAGAGTGGCTCACGTTGCAGCACATACCTTATTTAGCAGGTCTCTCTCTCGGATCAGCTCATCGATAGCTTTCTTGTCAGTTTCCACTTGCTTTTGTGAAGATTCAAGGTCTGCATGAGTGAAAGGACACTGCATTTATAGTTTAAGCCAAATGTGTTGGGTATTTTCATATCAACTAGTTCAATTCCATATTGGTTTCACACTTGATCTGAATTTCACAGTGATGTCTTAAATAAATGGCATGGTGTTTAAAAGCTTGGTATTTGTATGTGTTTCTTGTTTCTCCTCTAAGACACTGACTTCAATACATAAAAACAAAGACTAGAACAGTGGCGAAGCACTTTGACAGACTGAAAAACAGTGGTAATGGAGTGATAAATAAAGAGAACGAATTTGAAAGGAAAAATGAAACACTGCTGATAGCTAAGCACATCGTCACCCTTGTGTTTATATAACGCATGTACATTTTTAGCTTTTCCATTTAAGCTTCCACTCTGTTGCCAGTGTTTGGAGGACTGAAAGTTTAGCGTTTTCTGATTTTTCAGCAACTTCTATTTTAAATGCATTTGTACAAGTTTGAGACGGAGCGGGATGATAATCGTTTTATGATAATACAAACTATACTTTCATGCTATTTTTTGTTATCCAGGGTTTCCTCTGTCTTTATGCTTTTTTCCACATAGTTGCTTAGATTTACTAGATGTGTATGTTTGTCTATGGCACCAAAGTTTCCTTACCTTTCTCCAGACCAGTGATCTGAGCCTTAAGTGTCTCCCTCTGCACATCAGCGTCAGCTTTCTGTTCCTCCATTTGATGCAACTTCTTCTGGATGCCTTCTCTTGTCCTTATTTGTTTGGCAATCTCCTGACGCATCTGATTTACCTCCTCCTCTCTCATCTGAGAGGTGGAGTTTTGGGAAGGACACACATGAGCACCGCAGCAGGGAGGAGAAAGGGTTTTAAAAAAACAGAGGCTGAATATCGTGTGTAGGTGGCAGAAACGTAAATATAGTCTGTCTCTATGAGCAGATCACTGTCGGACTTTCTCAGGACAGGATCTACTGTTAGAGCAGTGCCCCCGTGTGGCTCAAAGGGACAGTCACTCTACCTATTATCGGGGATCAGGAACTTACTTACTACTTCACACACACACACACACACACACACACACACACACACACACACACCAACACACACACTGCTTACATACATAGCCAGACAGAGGTATGTCATGTACCTTGAGCTCATTTGCGACCTGGAGATTTTCCAAAGAAAGATGATCTTTGGACGATGAGAGCTGCTCACACTCCTGTTGCAGTTTGGCATTCTTCACCTGCATCTGCTCCAGCTCCTTGTTGGATCGTTCTATCAATATCTGTCACAGTCAGGGGAGGTACAGCATATTCAATATCTTCACAGGCATAAATATGTCGTTTGGCTAAAGAGAACTATCATGCACACAGTACAACATACGGAAAAAAAGAGGAGACCGACTTTTTTGTACCTTTAGCTCTTTCAGCTGCTGCTCCAGTCTCTGCTGCTCCTCTTTGGCCCTTTGGCCCTGCTGATTCAGAGACTTGATTTCCCCCATCTTTGACTCTATGTCGCTATGCAGCTGGTTCACCTCTTTGCCCAGCTTTTCCTTCAGCCTCATTTCTCGGGAATTCTCATTCTTTTGTACCTGGAGCTCCTGCTGGAGCTGGTGGTCAGAAACACAGGGGAGCAGGTTGGCCCAAGAGCCCAGTTTAATGGAATTTCCAGCAATTAAGCAAAGCTTTAAATATGACGTCTAACCATGGAAGCAAAATAAACTAGAATCAGCGGTGTCAAAAAAGTCCTACAGAAAATGTGTTATTGAAGTCATATTATAATATCCTTCAATTATTTTCAGATTTATTTCTGGATTGACAAAAAGGATACTGGCCACAGTAGTGCATAGAAACCTCTATCACATTTTAAATACGCATTTGATTTGATTTCACTTTTTGTCTGAATATTTTTCAGAAATTTGTCTTGCATCCCAAGGCACATCTGGTGGAGTTAAGGTCTCTGCAAAACAGCTATTTGTTTGCGATTCCAACATGTTGCATCTTTAGACTTGTATTACAAGCAACATTTCTGTTGGTGGCAATTTGCCCCATATACCTCAGAAATCCTCTCGAAGGCACCGTCTCTTTGAGCCTCTATCTCGCGGTGGGTTGCAATGGCCTTGGTTAACTTTTCTCTCACACCCTCCACAGTTGCCAGCAGCTGATCCTTCTCCTTTGTCAACTCCTCAATCATTTTTAGTAGCTCACTGAAAAAATAAAAGATTACAGTTGGTTCCATTCACTGTAGCTACACCAACCATACGTTACATTTCTAAGGAGAAGGGAAGGAGGACAACTTGCTCACCTTTGCTCCTGGACTGCAGAGGAACCAGCCTGTTCAGCCAGTTTCATCAAGCTGGAAATTTCGTCTTTTAAATTCCGGATAGTCTCTTTGTCTTTCTTCTCTTTATCATGAGCAGCATCAACCATTTTCCAAGCTTTATCCAGCTCCTACAGTGAGTGCAAAGGACATTTGGGGGACAAAACACCACATACTGCATCAGCGGACATGTCTACTCATTGATTTCACTGAATTCGAGTGAGAACTCAACCTCCATTGCAAACACAACCTCGTCTCAGAGTAATGTACCTTCTTTAGTGAAGCTATGGTTGTCTCGTCTTCGTGGGACAGTTTGAGGGCGGCTGCAACTTTGGTGGAGTTGGACACTATCTCTGCATTCAGCTCCCTGCATTTGGACATGAGCCTCTTCTCATTCTCTCGGGACTTTTTCAGCGCACCGATGAGCTTCTCGTACTCCGCCCGGATCTTGTCCATGCTCTCCTCCTCGAACAGTTCGTTGAGGACCATCTGGAACTCCTCCAGAGACTCCAAACAGTCCCCTCCCGTCGACCCCGTCTCCTGCAAACCAAGCGTTTCATGTCACGTCATGTCACCGGACACTGGCTGAATGTGGAACTCGGAGTTTGCGGTGACACTGAACCTGAACCTGTTCGCCTTATTCTGTATTTCACGAACAACACTTACCTCCATTATTGTCAGAGAAAAATTAATGTCCTTCTGTTACAGTCCGTTGCCTTTTCACAGCCAGCGAAGCGCAGCCTCCGGCTCTAGCTGTTGACACGGGTTGCTAAGCAACGTCCGATCCCGCGAGAAAAGGAGCCGCGCCCGCAGCTGGGTGCCCGGGCCTCAGCGGAGAGTCACAGATCTGCGTTTGTGGGATCAGAGTGAGTTTCTATTTAGTTTGAACTTTATTGAAATTGTTGTGGTCCGTTTGTTCCAAATGTGCCTCATGTTCACCTCATTCTATTCCTATTCTATAACCTGATGTGTTTACTTAAATTATTAACATTCATTTCTTTTATTCAGAAATGGATCCTTTTTTAAAAAACAAATGTTGGCAGCAACATCAGTGAAACTGAACTTTTTTTATGAAGACATTTTGTTATCTGCCAATTTCTCCTTTGTGCTGTAAACTACAAACACTAAAGTGCAGTTATACGCTACACTTAGCCTATAGGACCCAGTGAAACCAAGAGTGTCTCCCCCAGGACCATGAACAGGACATTTAGGAAAATGGATAAGATGCGCAATCATTCATGCAACTAAAATCCATGTAAAATAAAATTTTAATTGTATTTCAGTGTTGGTAGGAATTTATGATCATGAAATTATCAAACTGTTTTACCCAGTGACTGATGCAGGATAGTTTAGCAGTAAAATTCACAACAACAGCATTTTCTATCCAGTTGGTCTGATTTGCTGATGATGTGATGCTGCTGTGAGTATAATATTCATATGATAAAATTCGAGCCACTATTTTGTGCTAACCGGTGATTTCTGTGGGTAAGCCGCTCTGATGATATTTGAGCCATTATTACATTCATCCGAAAATGCTACCCACTGATGATTGTGAATCTAAACCCTTGAAATAGAATTTAAATGTATTAATTATCTTGGTATGAGAGTCTCATGACCAAATCCAATCCATGAAAATGTTACTGGTGGTTTATGTGGTCAGGAATAGTTTACTCATTTAAAACAAAAACGGTTCGTAAACCCTAGTGGGTCAAATTATTGGTTTTCATTTCACCTAAATTTACAATAATCTTTAAGCTATACTTATACTAATTTTTTTAAAAGGAATTTTCTATTGGGTTTAGATGCTTTACAACGTTAAATCGTTTATTACACCGTTATTGTGTAGATCAGGCTGCTGTCTTAGTTACTTGCATGTTTTTCCCACCTTTCATGCATCTAGTGGTTTTGACATTTTATTAAATTATATGTTATTTAATTGTTTTTCTACACTGCAGCCTTTGACTGTGAAGTGATCAAGTTATTAAGTTCATTTAGTTCAATAACACAAAAAGCCATCTTAGAAAATTTTATGATTTTAATAAATAAAAATTGATGTAATATACACCATTATGAGTATACAACTACAACAAGCATACCAAGACATTTGAAATACAAAAAACTGACATTTCAATTTAGTTGCTTTAAAAGCTTCAACTTTTAGGAAGAGTTGGGGGTGGGGGGTGAGGGGTAAGCAGGAATTACAGTAGCCATACATTCGTGTTAGTGATTGTGCCAATAAATATAAAAAGCATCATGAGATGGTGAACATAAAAAACAGGATCAGTTACATATCTATCTGGACTAAGGATTTCCATGAAAAGACATTTTGAGGTACTGAGTTGTCTACTCCTGTAACTAACAGTGAACACGCTCACCGATGTTTTCCAGAAGGTCAGAAGAACAAAACCCAATAAAATGAAAGTACATTATGTAACTCAAACCAGGTCTACAAATCTGAGGAAGACTGAACATTTAAGAGACAATGAGTTCACGTCTTCCCCTTGTATTGCATTGTCGGATGGAGACATGACAAAAATCCTCTTTATGTAGGGTTCACATAAATATATTCTTTCAATGAACAGAGGCTCCAAAAAGTTGAGTGGACTGTTATCAGCAAACCTTTTAACCCGATTAAAACAGCATCTTTACAAGACCAGTTTTAGACACTTTCTCTGGTCTGGCCATAGTAACACACCAGGTCCCTTGTAAGCAAACGACCTCGGTGGGTTCGGGAGAAGTTTGGTTGCACTTGTGGTCCTTAAAGGACCAGTGACTTACTTGAAGGTCAATGGAAGTCTTTAGTATGCTCCCTAAATGACAAAGGTACCTGTCGTGGGAGTTTGAGTGCTTACCTGACCTGATAGAAAACTACAGAGGGATTCAAATGTCTAACACAAATACCATATCCAAAGTCACGGTGAGCGTATCGGATCACTCAGCACCAAACACAATGTGCAGATACTATTTGCAACCACCAATACACACAGACTTTGAAGCACTGCGAAGTTTTGAGCAAAATCAACGAGAACACTGTAAACTAAATCCCAGGGTATTCCATATGACCTGTATTCAAATGAAAGTCCTATTAAATTTCCTTGCTTTAAAAGTTGCAGCTCAGAACGTTAGTCCCCACTGATCTGTGTATTCCCTGAAACAACAGCAGAAACACATGACCGACCCAGGTCAAACGATGTCTTACTGGCCTAACAGCAACCTGCAGTACAGTACAGGATTGTGTAGCTACATTTTGTCTGAAGCAAGGAAATAACTAACTTAAAAAAAAGCACCACAGATGTTTATTTTTCAATAGCACCATTTGTCAGAATGTGTATGATGTGTGTGTTTTTGTCTTCTTCTTCTTCGCAATGTACAGCACTGAATCGGATGTCATCAATGTCTGGAGTAACGTTTAGCAGCTGCTGCAATGCTCAAGCTCCACTTTTGAGCGAAAGGCAAGAGAATTAACTTGCACGTGTTTCCGTTTAGAACCATAAGCAACAGTTTGGGTCCCCGTAAGTCAGTTCAAAGCAGCATCACAAAGCACTGTGTCTGTCACACATGTCGCAGACTGCACAGTTTGTGAATTAGATGAATATACATTTATAATTCTGTGCTATGATCTGATTGCAAGGGAGCACCATAGTAAGGGGGAGGGGACACACAAAAAGATTTTCAGGACAAATGTGTGACTGCTGCCAACCTGGTGATTAGATCAACAAATATCAAACAATCAACATAGCAAGGAACTAAATTGCATGTCCCCTAAACAAACAACTGATAAATGTGATAGGATGATGGCCCACATTAAATTTCCACATTAACATTTGCTAGTCACACCAAAGAGACATTGCTATAAAAACTAGGTTGCTGTATCCTTCTCTGAGAGTCTATGTGTAATAGACAGTGAGATGTACAGTACAGTGACAGTCATTTTCTTTTGTTTTGCACACAACTGAAATGCTGGACGTCATATATTTCTACTTTGTGTAAGATTCTGCAGTGCTACAGTAGAAAGCAATAAATGGATATAAAAATAATAGAATATAGACTTATACATTCTTGCAAACAAGTACTGTCCTCAAATATAAATATTCATACTCATATAAATATATTAGGTACACCAAGCTAAAAGTAAGTGTGTCTAATACAACAGTCGTGCAGTAAATCCTCCATTATGAAGGAGATAACGTTGAGTTTTAGAGAAGCCTGTCGCTGGTTTATTAGGCAGAGTTAGTTTTGGTCGGTGTACCTAATACATCTTTTTTTCTCTATATATTATTCTGTATATTTCCTGGCTCTATAATATTAAATTCTTAAACTAATTTCTAGCATTTAGAAGATTTCCAGTAGTCACATACAATATACACATTGGTCTGTTACATCATGGTACAATGAGTCACTGAGGCAGACCCTACACTACTCGGTTCCCACTCAGCCTTCAGAATAGATGACGTGTGTCATATCTTCTTCTACAAAAAATATATATGACAACGTATGCTTATTTGAGATATTATTTACATGGTGTAAGGAAAATGTTTAAATCCATTTTTTAAACCTCAGGTTTGGACAAACGTGACAGCGTCACTGCTCAATATTTCTGCATGTTGTTATGTCAGTGTACGAGTAGTGTAGCCATGGCAACATCAAACATTGTAAATAACATATGGGTTAGTTTAAGATCAGTATAAATATAGAAAAAAAAAAACATTTTAGCAATTATTCAGTTGATTTTTAGTGTATTGTGTAATAACATCCCCCCGGTTAAAGTAGGGCCTTGGCAATGAAAGGGGAAATAAAGACAGGTAATGTTTAACATCTCACTGGTGTGCCAGCGGTGTTATGATTTATCACACTGCAACTCGTCCTCCTTATTAGTTTGCAGTTTGTGGCCAAAATGTCATAAGCAGTTTTGCCCGTAAGCATACCAATAGTTTAATAAATCCTATTGATTTCTTTATTATGATTACATGTGTAGATTGCTCGCCAATTGGAAAATGAGAGCTTTTTTTTGCTTTTTATTAAGAAAAAAAGGCAAATCCTATGAGAATGATATAGAAGGTGATGGGTACAGTGAGCTCAGAGGGCAGAGAGGTGCACTTCAAGAACACGTTCACACGGTCCTTTAGGTAAAGACAGAAACTGTTTACGGGTGTTGTGTGTGTTAGCACCAGAGTTTCTCCACTATTCGCATACAGGATCGAAGCCCGGTCAACATTTCCAAAATGTGAATCTCTCCAATATTACAACAAGCAGCCACTTTTAATAAAAGACACGTGTAAATCAGAGTAGAATGACACCAAAACCAGACTCTCGTTCTCCACAGCTCAAGAGTCAAGAGTGATACAGTACTGAGATTTTCTTTACAAATGGTGTTTAAATGAGGGAGGAAAAAACACATTTTTCTTTGTGATACACCACAAACACAACTAACTCTAAACTGTTATAGCGTCCTGTACACAACCACCAGCTATAAATCATTGCTCTGTGTTGTTCCACTAAGGGCTTTTAATGAAAGGGGGCTGTCCATATGTGCATCTCTGTGGTAAATAATCTACGATAACTGTAAAGTCCTTTTTCTTTTTCATCTAGTTTCACTTTCACTGCAGACTCTTTGTGAGGTAACGCTTCACATGGACTATAAAACTATCAATTGATGGAGATCATAAAAGTAGTAAAGTACGACTCTACCAGCCCTAATTACCAAATTGCCTAAAGACAAATTTGGGTGCTGTGACTAATTTTATTTCCGCTGAACTCATGTAACTACATGTGCTTCTATTGCATTCCTATTCTAGCAAAACGTGGTTGTGGTTCAAATTTAATGTCAACATTTGTCAGAAGAGTTTGTCAAAGAGTTATTTGGTACAGGGGCGTGGTTTCTCTGACTAGGCTGTAAAACAGTGTTTTGCAGTCAATTTAAAGTGCAGGTTCACGTTGGTTGAAGCCTGAAAAGTAGACAGGCGACCACATGAACAATGAAAACTCTTTTACTCGCTGTAATAATTCCTCCTGTTCGTCCTGGCAATCATGAGACTTCTTAAAGCTCTTTCAGTGAAAGTGATGAGGGTCAACATGCACACGTCTGCAATTTTTTGCATGAAATAGTTCTAGTCAATGAATCAGACATTTGATCTATTCTGAATTTATTGTAAAGGCACATTTTCAAGTAATAATACTACCGTAAATTCTGGACTATAGAGCGCACCTAAATTTAGGCCGCACCCGCTAAAATTTAAAAGAAATATATATTTTGCGGACTATAAGCCGCCAATATCCAGGCTGAGAAATAATATCTGTTGTATTCCTACTCATTGTTCACAGTAGACATGAGGATGTTCTGTGCGCTGTTTTACCTGCATTACGGTAAAGAGTGCGTTTACGTGTATGTGTGGCTGGTATAACACATGTCGAATGTACAGAGCCGACAAAAACGCCCTTGTTATAAATAAACGGCTTGTTCCATAGCCAAAGGAGAAGACGTCTCTTATTCTTCACGAATTACGCAGGAGTTGCTGCGCTCAACAAAAGATTTTGTACCATAAGTGTTTATTCATACACGCTACTGCGCAACTATTAAAGTCGCTTCATTCTCCGTGCACTGAAAGCACAAATCGCTATTCATCTTCCTCCTGAGCATTGAAACCACTGTCACACTCGATTTCCTTCACGGATAGCCAGATCGATGGCTTCAAATTAAAAGCTGCATCATGAATTTCTTGCGTGTTTTCCATTCTGAGGGGGTGAGGGTGTAAAAATATTACCGTCATTTTGCTGTTGTGCGTCTTGGGTTGCATCGCTAAGAATAAAAACTGGCGCTTTTTGTTTTTTCCATCTACAGCCCATCTGAGGGCTGCAGAAAAATTTATTTCTGTAAAAAGCACATGGTTTCAAAAAGTAGCGGCTTACGGTATTATCAACTTGGGAGGGGGCACCTGTTGCAAATGCTACTGACTTACTGACTGTAATAAAATGACTGAAATTTGAAAATTATTAACACAGACTCATTATCTTCCATTGTGATCCAAAAAGCCTGCAACTTAGGAAGATTTTCACTTAATGCGATTAATTTGGAAAGTTTAACCATATTTTAGATTTTTTTACTAAATATTTTAATACATTCTTTGCATTGCACAGGACATTTTTTGGGGGGGATTGTGGATTTTGGCCATGATCACTTGCATTCCTCTATGTTTCTGAATATTACAACAAACAAAATCTGTTTCAGAGTTTCTGTGGGCACCTGACAGTTGTTTTCAGACAAACAAGTATGTGTAAAACTGCCCGTCGTACTTTAAACTTTCAGGGTAGAGCTGTGTAATTCGCTGCAAATGCCGGACTAAAAATACCACTCTACTATTAGCACTATAAGGATGTTTGCTCTGCTAGTGGCAAGTCCCTGTTTTTGTCAATGCAATTCAAATGCTGATGCCATGCAAATAACAACTTTCCCTATACACTATGTACATGGACACGTTTCTCGGTGGCACATGAAGAGGTATACAGTACGTCTTTTGTTGAGGCTTCTCTGACCTCGCCCTCAGCCCTCCAGCTCACTTCCAGTCCGCTCTGAGCCCTTGGTGACGAAATAACCCACAGTCACACAAAGCTACAATTTCCCACCACCGCTGGTTTAAAGAGCTGTCTTGTGTACTGAAGTTGTCATGTAATTATTCTCTGTACATTCAATGAACAGATGAACACACACACACACACACCAATAAAAAAATAAAAAATAAAAAACGAACAAAGCAGTCTGGAGGTGATGTAGAGGATCACCCTGTTGTTATCACTTCTTAAACTTAAACCACTTTTCTCTGAGAGAGACTTTCATAAGACTTCCAGTCTTGAAACACAGTTACAGCATCTTCCATACAGTATATAAATCATTTCCATGTTAAAATAAAAAAGGAAACATATATTTTATATAGCTTTCAGTACCTGCATGCATATTATTTACCAATTTAATAAAATATGCAATTTCTTATTTTACATTTTACATGTTTATATCTACAATTTAATCTCAATAAAGAATCTTCAGTATAATTTAGGTACATTTTTACGTACTTATTGGTTCTTTTTAAGCATTTTGTTCCAGTGAAACATGGAACCATTGGATCAGTGCATCAGTTTAAACATACAATGTACTGTGTGTAAATAATCAACGATACAATTATTTAGTATGCAATAACTGTCCCTTCTGTCACACAGCCCCAGTGCATTGACTCGTTCAGTAGAGAACCCTCCAGAGCTCTGCTAATAGGACCCTCAGCAACACGAACATCAGAAGATGTGCAGGGAAACATTTCATACAAAACCAAACAGGCTTCTGAAAGGAAACCAAAGCACTCTTCTTCTTTACCTTATATCGAATAAAAATGCCTTCCTTAAGATGAAGGAGAGACAATGATACTCGACACAACAAGGCACAATTGTACATTAACTTGTAGAGTAATATACAATATCAAAGTGCCTGCAGAGTGTGTGCGTGTGTGTCATGTGTCATACACAGCCTTTAACGGAGAAGAAGAGATGCTTGTTTCACTTTCAGTGTGATTTTGAATTCAACCACCACTCCAACAAGTGCCTTCTAACCACAGGTTATTTCAGGCAGCGATACAGCCTTTTCATGCTGCTTAATAAAAAAAAATACATACATATATACCATACAGTACACAGCAGTTACAGAATTGTAAAACTGGAAGTACCATTAGTAATGATTTATGGAAGGTCATTTATTAAGTATAGCATCGATCTGATGTGTCTAAAGCACCTTATGCTGTAAGTAGAGCCTCTGTTTGACACCACTGCTCAAGCGCACGCAGTGACGACAGACGGCTACGTTCTCCAGGTGTCTTTTTAGGCGAACTAACCTGCTGTATGGGTGTACTCGTTTGGCTAGTAGATTTGCCAATTGTGATCAGTGAGTTAAGGTGTTGTGTTGTACAATGCAACTGCATTGTCTCGCTGAAATGACTGCAAGTTTAGATTGTGTTTTCACTGTGGTTTTAATTTACATGACATTTGATATACTCAAAGTGCAATATGTTGACACAGACTTAATACTTAGGTATTATCTGCCAAATGCTCCAAACCCGGAGATTTATTCTATCATAGATAAAGGCACTAGCTTCTTTACTTTGAGATACTTCACAATCCTAATGCATCTTTATGATGCAACAATTTGCTTTTTTACACTATGCTGGGTATTATTGAGGACACTTTTTTTATTCTTTGCTCTTCTATTTTCGTATGATATTTTCTCTCAGGGGTTCAGTTGGTTTCATTAAAGAGATACTGGTCCCCCTTGCAAACATTCATCATGGAAATATCTTCATCAGGCAACCAAATTTAGTCACTTTAAATGTGGCTTAGTATTTTAGAAGACTATGTTGGAGTTGCAGCCTTGTCAGAATCTGCACAAAATCACAATTACAATACACACAAATAAATCCATAAAAAACACATCTTAACATACTTGAGCAATACTACTCCAGATGCAGTTCAGCAGAACACGGACACTGCTTTCTTGTTGTATTAAAAGCCCAAGATATGATATTCACATGTACGAGTGAATACACCCTATGAAATAGTGAGCACCTTGTGACCAAAAAGTAAGACAGTAGAATTCCATAATACACCCCTGCATGGTTTTTCTATCTACGGCGTGTATAATGCGTGATATTGTTATAGATGTTATGGCACTTTCTTTGTTTATCCAATCAAGATTTGCTTCTTTTAGCCGCTTGGTTTTCACATTTCAAAACATGCAAATTTATTCGTCTCGTTCACTGGAATCTTTCAAAACTAAAACAGAGCATCCAAAGTGCCCCTAAGAGTCTGCAACACAAACTCCACGTTCACTGCTAGCCACCTTCAACATCCCATACTGTTTTCTTAAAGGATGTTACATTTCAAACAAGCAGATACAAGGTTGGAATATGGCCAAAAGAGGCAGATACATGTATGTCATAAACCGTGTACAAATATAGAAATCAACATAAATAATAGACACAAGTGAAGCAAGCAACCAACCAGAAGCTTCATTAAGGCTGGACAAAGCCCTGATCTTTTACCTTCCAAAATAACAATATTAATAATAAAACCATCAAAATCATATTCTATGGCACAAAATATTATCCTCCACTATGTATGGTTTGTTGTTTTGTTTTTAATTGGCTTGTTTTTGGCATGATTAGAGTTCTTTTGAGCTAGGAGTTGGAGCCCTCTAAACGACCTAAAGTAGAAGAACTGGCGATGGAGATAAAGGAGCAGACATACATCTGTGAAAATGGACAAGATTTTGCTCCAGTGCAAACCGTTCACAGCAGTTTGGAGCAATTTCATGAAAATCTGTTGGATCAAACCATTTTCAAATTACCACTTTTCATTGAGCCTATAAATGGTTTATGTGTGAACTGGTGAAAACCTGTGTGATTCACACCTGAATCACATCTACTCAGTAACACAATTTAAGTAAATGTTTGAGGGTGGGGTTTTGTCTGTCAGACATTACGTCCACAACAAGCCCATGTCCTGACCATTTCTTACACCAAAGAAAAGTAAAGATGGTGAGTATAGGTGAATGTCCATCTTATTATATTTTGTACTGTAATGAGCAAACTAAAATAACAACTTTATGAAGTCTAGAAGAAGTACATATATGAATGGAAAATTGTAGAACACACAAGATAAGACAAAACTCTCCAGTAATGACTAAAGGGATGGAAAAGGCTAGTTTGTTCTGCTGGCTGATCCTGGTGGTTGTGTGGTCTCGTGTCCTGTGCTCTGAGGTATACTTGGTAGGAAGTTAGAACACCCATGTTTGTGAGGCGAGTTTCTCGGCAGATAAGAGAAGTTGCTGGCGGAGAGATTCCGGTGGAAGGTGCTGTAAACGGAGACCAGCAGGGCTTTATGGAGGGGGGTTGGCTCAGCATAAGAAACAAGACCCAAGCCTGGAAAAGCCTTTCTAATGAAAACTGTTTTCCTGGACTAGGTAAACTGGCATTTTCTTTGTTTTTTTGTTTTGGTCTGACAAAAAAAGGAAAGTAGGACATACAGTAGTAATCAAGTATTGCCATTTTATGATTAATTCCTTTGCACTGGAGTAAAACATTGGAAACTGTGGCAGCTATCATTTCGATTAAAATTGCTAGCAGTCTAAACACATTTGTAAAAGGTAATACTACTAGATTCAAGCCTAGACAGAACATTTTGTGCCGTTGGGCATCCTGATCAGTACATATAATTATAACTCTTTTCAGACAGAGAGTCTCAGAAGAATGGGTCTCATTTATCAACCGACTGTACGCACAATTTTGTGCTTTGCATGTGCACTTTTCTGCAAACAAAATCATATTTATGTAATATCTTAGATCTCTTTTTGCGCCTCAAAATGTACATACATGTGGAACCACCACAGACCAGACATGCCAACAAATTGAAAAAACTTTTCTTGCTAAATTAATGAGGCCATTATAGTCTCCATTTCATATTGTTTTGCCTGCAGTGCTGTTGTGGCAGATCTGTCAATAAAATTCCATTATAGTCATTTATGAAACTGTATTTGTATGTTATTATTAATCATAAATTATCAGTTGTTTTAATTGACAGGTAGGTTATTTGTTTATTTTGTGATATTCATAAATTGGTTAACTCATAATTTAGCGCAGTAAATCGATAAAAATTACACTGTGGCAAATTTCTATTTTTTACCCTGCTATTTCACGTAAAGTGAAACCTCTGCCAATCACCTGTACTCCGTATCTTGAGTGTCAAACCATGACCACACTGAATGGAAGGTTGTTACTCTCCTGATCTTAGTTCTCGTCTGCTTTATTAGTCTGATTTTGCATCGACCCTAAACAGGACTCCTACTGCAGTAGCAGTGGATGCATTCACACTGTGTTGAGCTCATGAGGACTTGCACACACCACTTCACTTCCAGGCTCAACAAAATCACACGTAGAAGCCACTTTTAAGCAACAAAGCAGTGTGGTAAAAACATTGTAGAACAGTGTCAAACACACTTACAATGGAGAAACAGTCCCCTATATTCATGAATCCTGTCCGTGATTCATCCAGTTCATATCTGTTCACACTGAGGACACTATACAGTCTTTTTGTAAACTCGTCTGGGATGTTTTCGTATTAGTTAATTAATTATTACCACTTTTGTCCCCAACAAAACCTATTAGGACTTTCAGGAAGCTGTTTGGTATGTGGGAGGTGTTCCTGTATGTAAATGAGGCTGCATGTGCACAAGTTGAGATTTGTGTAAAGCTGTGTGCATGCTGCTTTGATGAAAACCAATTACATTTTTTAGAACAGGCCGGTCCTTCCACACACATTTAAATCTTGTTCTACGCATGCTTTGATAAATGAGGCCCATGGACTCCTATCTGTGATGTCTACTGTTCTAGTGATGGTAAGTCTTTAACTCTTTACCTGAAAAAAGGTTTGATCTCTGAAATAATTTCTTGGGTTCTTGTTCAAATTTCAGATTTTCCAAATTATTTCGCGGGTCATTACATACTAGTTTTTTAACTTGGCAAAATGCTAGCTAATGCAGATTGAATTGACCAAGGTCTACAGAATATACCGAATCTGAATGCTGAAATTTAGTGATATTCCCCATAGCTAATACACAAAAAACATCTTTTAATTGTGTAGTGTTATTTTTTAACAACGGGGAGCTAGCTGTCGCTAACCTCTTTTTGGGAAGGGACCAAGTTGCATGGTTGTGACCTTGTTCTTGAACTTTCAGAGAAGAGTGGCATGGTCTAGGTCTATGTTGTCCATGCTAGCCAAAATAGCCTTCTGGTCCTCCCGAGGTGGGCGGCGGTACAACAGAGCAGAAAAGCGAGTGTATGGGTCATGAAGGATGGGCCGTTTCTTCTTCTTGCGGAGGTAGAGAGCTTCTTCTGGCTGGAGTACCTGAGAGGTGTAGGCCTGCTGGGTCTGAGAGGTGGAGACACCTGGTGGAATGGAGATGAACAGCAGGTCATTGCCAGTGGAGCTCATCAAAGCAATCCCATGGATATACCAACAGCGGCTGTTTTATGCCCCACAATTAAACACTTGTCATGTAAAGTTACCAGTTTGCTGTACCACATAATGGAGTCCACATCAATAGCCCAGAAGTTATGCTGTATTAGTGTCACGGCGCAGTTCTTGGTTTCCCGTCTGTGACCTTATTTTATTTTCACTCTGGCTTTTCCTCTTCCCCATTCACTCGAGCTCAGCCTGCTCTCTGTCACCCTCTCACTTCCCCTCCCTATTCATTCGTTCCATTTTCTCTCCTGTTTTGTGGAAGTTCATCAAGGACTCGTGAGAGTTTTGGCTGCTTTTGTGTTATGCCGTGTTCGTCGTAAGTTGTCACAGACTCTCTCCTTTCTTTGCACTGTTGTAAGTTGGACCTAGACTGAGTTTTGTTACCTTTTGGTTAGTTTAATTACTTGTCATGTTGTTAGATCAGGATTTCACAAAGTCTCATTACTTTGTTTTCACATTTGTTAGCTTGTCCCTCCTTCTGGCTTTCAGCTATTTTTATTGGGTTTTGCCTAGGTTATGATGTTGACCGTTTAAGTTCCAACAAAGTTCTAGCCTCCTCACTTCCTCGTTGGTTCACATTTGCTTTTCTTAAACCTTTGTCAGTGTTATGTTTTTGCCATAGATTTGCCATGGTTTGCTTATTCAGGTTCTTTTTTTTCAAGCTCTTATTAGGTTTTCAATTAGTTCTAGGAACATCAAGCAATAGTTGTTCCCATTCCTTGCATTGTTTTTGGTGAATTGTGCCTTACTTAGTGTGTTTTGTGAGTTCTTTAAACCTGCACCTGTTGTGTTTTGTTTACTCTTTATTCATCTATTCCTGAGTCCTCAAGTCATACAAGAACTGTGACAGATGGAGATGCTATTTTGCGTTGTAAGTTTTTAAAATTAAAGTCATTTTGCCGATAGTTTAATTGCAATTGTATTTGTAATTATGATTTGCTCTATTTGCTTTATTGCTAATTTTTTTTTATGTTAAGTACAGTATGAAACCAAAAGTTTGCCAACTTAAAGACTGATAACAGACGGAGCCAGTTTGAACCTTCTTCTAGGTAACAAATCGACATGTAATCTGTATTTGGATGTATTATATCCAAACAATTGCATGTGAATGCAAAGTTTAAATAAATGAACAACATGTCACATTTGGATGTGGTCAGGCTCACACTGTATGTCTCACCTTGGTTTTCAGCTAGGGCAAAATATCCCAATTCTTAAGAGGGAAGGAAATCAAGGGTGGTTGGGTGGTATGGGGGGCATTATTAATGTACACACAAACACACCTGAATTCACCTCCATCGGCTAGTTTAGGCAACTCTGGCAGAAATACAAGTAGCTAGAACAAAGTATCTATTAAGCTTCTATTATGAGAAAAATGTTATGACACATTCAGCATCTCACTAAGAAGACTATGCTCATACAGAATACATAGAGAGACTAAAATTTACACATAAAGTTCTACTTTGATACAGAGAGCAGGAGTGTTTGATCAGCTACTCAGGCTAAGTAACAGGTTTCAGGACATCAGCTCATCAGGTCAACTCTAAAATAACCTTGGGTTAAAAGTTCTTAGTAAGAAAGAATTTGTTCATATGCTTGATCATCTTTAAGACATGATTCATTATGTTGAACACAAATTCAGGAAAAAAAGGAAACTAATATTAGATGTACTGTAAACAAACTAGAGTATGAACTGGTGGCAGATTCTTAGCTCCTTCTTGCTATGTGTCTGTAGGTAAACCTCTGAACCCCAAGTTGCTTCCAGTGAGTAAGGCAAGCACCTTGCATAGCAACTGCCTTCATCCAGGTGTGACTTTGTGTGAGAATAGATAAATGAGTGAATGACGAGCAATATTCAGTGCATTACATGAACTTCAGAAATTAGGTTTCCCAAGAAAGCCAGCTGTAACCTGGTTACCAACTGTCGCGTAAACAGAAAGCTGGTTTCCGAAATTGGGGTGATTAGGGAAACTTGATTTCTGTCATAAATTGCAGATTTCTTTTGTAGCTATACACATAGCCATGGCTGACTGAATGAGGAAGGGAACATTAACAGCAGCAATGCTGCCTCTTTTTTTTAAACAAAGTCTGCCTAAAGTTCGGCAGAAAATGTAATAAACACAAAGTGCCTCAAAGAGGAAGAGGAGAAACCAGTAACCAGTTCACACTGTTCCCCGTTTTCATGAGAAAGCTTATTTCTCTGAGTAACCTGGTTACATGAGTGCATGTAAATGCAGTCACTGTAAAGTGGTTTAGAAAGCAGTATATAAGCAGACCATTAACCTGCATACCTTATATATAAAGATTGTGACTACATTCAACACTGCGCGACCATGTCAAGCCGTGCTGTAATGCCCTCACATCTGGATTAGAGAGTCCAGACCAATCACAAGCTGGTCAATGGGCTTTAGAGGTCCAAGGCTTGTTGATGCATGAGGTGAGTAAAGGGTATCCTGATGGTCAAAGATCTCAAAGGCCGACTGTGGCAAAAGGTATTCATGTGAATGTCATGTGGCACCTTCCAACACATTGGAAGCCTTTAGGATGCACCCAGTCACACCTCACACATTTGTATGCTTGGTTTTAGTAATGAAAAGTCCAAGGCGTTATTATAACTGCTCAGATCATGTAGATATGGTGAAACAGGGAGTCCAATTCATGGCTACCTTGCAACTAATAGCATCTGTTTATAACATCTTGAGCCAGATATCACAGGGCAACTTGAGAGGTTTTGCAGAGTCTGTTGGATCAGATGGTCAGAGCTGTATTGGCAGCACACAGGGAATTCACAGCATATTACGGTAGTCATAAAGTTTTGGCTGATCATGGAACATTATTGTGGACCACAATATTTTATTATCTCGGCTGCAGCACATGGTGGACATCTATGGTACTGCTTTAAAATGGTTTAGGTCCTATTTGGGTGACAGAACCGCATGTGTGAACCTTACTGGTTCTGAATCTTTTTCAGCTCCCCTATTATATGGGATTCCCCAGGGGTCTATTTTTGGGCCTCTCCTTTTTTCCCTTCATCTTCTTCCCCTGGGTTCCATCCTTAGAAATCATGGCATGTATTTTCATTGTTATGCTGAAGACAGTCAGATTTATATACCACTGAAGAAAAGTGACGATTTCTCTATTAAATCACTTCTGTCATGCATTGATGACATTAAGAACTGGATGACCCTAAGCTTCTTAAAGTTTAATAGTAAGAAAACAGAATTGATGGTTTGATCCAAATGGATCTGGTAAAACCTCCCTCGTTGACCTAGGCCCTTTGGCTTAGTTTAAGAAGCAGACAGTCTCAAGTCTGGGTTTTCTAAATGGATTGTGATTTTTTTTACATTTAGTTATTACAGCTCACGTCATGTGACTTGTTAGAACAAACCAACAGAAAATTATTTCATATTGGATTCAACCTCAAATTTCTTGTTTGAAAGTCTTCTGCTTTCATGACCTATCAATCTATTCCAACCCCCTCCTGTCAGTTTTCTTATTCGAAATATTAGGTGATTGTATATTATTTAATACTGTTGTATGTGTATCTGTGTTAGTGATTTTTGCCTGGTCATCCATGAAAACAACATACCGTATTTTCCGGACCATAAGCCGCTACTTTTTTCCGACGTTTTGAACCATGCGGCTTTTACAGAGATGCGGCTTTTCTATGAATTTTTCTGCAGATGGAAGTCAGTGCAAACAAAAAAGTGCCAGTTTTTATTCTTAGCGCATGCAACCTAAGACGCACAACAGCAAACATCAGCACTTTTACTGCCGTGTTACAGGCACCATTCAGGTTCAGGTGTATGAATAAACACTTATGGTACAAAATCTTTTGTTTAGCGCAGCAACTCCTGCGTAATTCGTGAAGAATAAGAGACGTCTTCTCCTTTGGCTATGGAACAAGCCGTTTATTTATAACAAGGACGTTTTTGTCGGCTCTGTACATTCGACATGTGTTATATCAGCCACACATACACGTAAACGCACTCTTTACCGTAATGCCGGTAAAACAGCGCACAGAACATCCTCATGCCTACTGTGAACAATGAGTAGGAGCGCATACAACAGATATTATTTCTTAGCCTGGATATTGGCGGCTTATTGTCCGATGCGGTTTATATGTGACAAAATATATATTTCTTTTAAATTTTAGCGGGTGCGGCCTAAATTTAGGTGCGCTCTATAGTCCAGAATTTACGGTAGTTGTATAAGCCAGTTCTGTTTAAAAGACAGTGAAAGTCATAGAAACCAGAAACAATCATATTGTGAGACTGAAATATTGAAAGTTCAGGAGTCACACATTTGCAACAGTTCTTCCACTAACCTCTTGTTACTCAAGGTCTTGATCAGTTCACGTAACCTATTAATTATTGTTTGAATTTGTCAAACTCTGGGAATACATATCCAGATCCACATTTATCCACAGTCCATATGAGCTGACACCATCAATTAAAAAGGGGATAGTTTTAGGTATAAAGTTAACTTGCTTCTTGGTCAGCTACATGCAGCATCATATGCAGCACTCAGATATTATACAGATGTTTCTGTGGTGGGAAATTGTAAAAATACTGCTGAGACGCTAAACTTAGCAGTACAATAATGACTGTCATTGGTACAGTAGGTTATAACTTAAGTTGCAAACTTTACACGGAATGTCCACAAACATTATTCAACTTGCAGATTTTCATTTTGTTGATCTTGAAGCTCATTTAGGAATATGAATTAAAAGACAACTTTTCACCAAACTGTGCGGTAGCATATATTTAACGAATTTATCAAATGGAATCATTTTCACACAAAAATAACCTTAAGAAGGTTCACTCAGACAGTGCGCTCCACATCAACACTGTTGTGTGATCTCATTTTTCACACTGTGTACACACACACACACACACACACGAATAAACCGCAGCGAGTGGCAATATACCAGTGGGCTCTGTGCCTCGGATAACATGGATCTGCATTCAGAAATGCATTTACAAATGCTCTTCAATTGACACAGGTATAAAATAATAAAAGCAGAGAAAAACAGGAGAACCACAACTTTCTTGACTTTGTATATATCGTGTAAAATAAATCAAAATGTTTGCTCTGTCCTTCAGACTCAGTGTACAGTAGATAATAAGTTAAAACAAATCCAGAAAGATGGAGCTTGTCCCTGTTATACATGTACATACAAGTATATGCAGTTCAAAAAGGTAACAGTGTGAACTAGCAATGGACTTAACTGTTGAACCCACCCAAAGAAAACAATTGAAATCAATTGTACGTGTCCATTCCTTGTACTTTTGTTTGTCTGGCTCAATGTTTTGTTTCCCAGTAATGTCTAATAATGGATGGGTAGAGATGTAAGAATTACTATTAAATCTACTGTTTCAATCTGAGCCTTTTATCTCTGTCTGTACAGTTACAAATGAACCATTCACTATAAGTGAAGTCATGATAATGACAATCTGGTTTTTATTATGTGATTAATAAGTTAATGACTTCAAACTTTATTGTGGTAGTTTGTGACAGACCTCAAACTCACATCTTGCTCTGTTATTCAGCAAAACTTTCTGCCAATTATTATGTGTAAACTAAATTCACAAGTTTGTAAAAAAAAAGTTATCTCTGTTTTACATACACAAAAAGTGTATGAATGAAACTTTTGGAAGAATTAAAAAAAAACGTGTTTTGACTGTTTGAATGTTTGAACATATCTATTTCTATTGTGCTTATGCAGTAAAAAAATGTTTCGCACCTGCTTTCTTTCTCGCCTTGGAGTTATTGTTGTTCATCGTCATCTTCTTGGTCTTTTTAATACGTTGGTATTTCAGTGCATCAATCCTCTCAGACCCCAAAAGGGCACTCGGCGCACCTCGACGTTTTCTGGATAAAGCACAGAAATAGGGGAACAAAAGTAACTCCATGCCAGACATAATCAGTGGAGAGTGTTTTTGCACTACGGAGCGCAACAAAACCAGAAACCCACACAATCTTAAAACAGCACTGCTCGTGCTAAGCCAGAGGTGCAGCACATTGCCAAAGGATCAATGTGAGACACCATAAGAGCTATACTCAGAAATCCATCAAAAGGGATTTTTTTTCAACTACCAGATCTGCTATTGCCACAACAACCTTGTACTTCATCTGGATTTACTAAACATTGCTTTAAATAAAGAATATGTTTCACAAAATTAGTTCATAAATCCAGATGGCATATTCAAATGTGCACCATGACATTTCATTGCCCTTCGTGGATATCTAGATATTTTTGCTCATATTGATCCAAACATCATCGAAGAAAAAGCAAAGTACTACACAACCCGTGAAATTGTCCATTAATTTCATGGAGAAGATTAGTGAGTCAAGTTTTGGAAAAAGGTAAAACATTTAAAAAGGCTTGCACTGTTGGTTTCAGAGGGAAATTTTCCACAACTGAAGAATGTTTTCAATAAAATGTAATTAAGAATTTTCAATTAATGATACATTTAGAGATTGTACATTTTTCAAAAAAATGAATTCATATCACTCTGAAAATAACAGATGCAAACATTTCCACTGTGTGGACATATTTCTCAGCTGCTCATTGTTGCATCTACAGACCTCCCTTCCATTCACGGAGGACTTGGCAGCCCACAGATTTCTGCCACAAACAGACACTTGGTTTTCTCAAGGCACAGAAAACAATTAGCATTACAGAGAGGCCATCGTCCCACCGTGGCTGCAGAGAGAAACCGAAGGTCGTTAGTAGTGGGGAAGAATCACAGCTGAGCAAACAAAGCATCATCAATATGTATTCATCGACATGGATACTGTCTACAATGGGCTTCACCATGCTGACAGGGGGAGAGATGGCGGGAGGGGAAAATGACTACTCGGGAACAGTCACATAATGAAAAATAAGCCAAAGAAAAGCGAAGCACTAGGACAACAGATGTAACAAGAATTTATCCATATATTTTTTCTTTTTTTTTTTTTTTTAAACGGAAGAGCAATATTTAGCGATGGCATGCATGGCAGTCTGCACATGGAACACCACTTTAAAGGGGAATACATTCAAAAGCACTTCATTGGGCAGTTCACTCGAACATAAGGGGGTCCTCAACCCCCTGTGTGCCCTCACACTGCAAACTGTTATTAAAATATTTGTTCCTCAGGCTTAAACGAAGTGCAGAAGCAGTTGTGGCAGGACACTTGCGTTTTACATAAAAGTGAGAACTGTTCTGCAGTCCAAACTTGCAAGTGCAATTGTAAACTTCAGTAGATGCTTTCATTCATGCTACAGATGCTCTGTACACAGGACTGAGGCCATGTGTCCACCAGGAATAAAGCTGCATGGGCCAAATAGGTGCCTGGGGGGGATGCTGGTCATGGCTCCTGCTGTTGCACTGTATCTGTTCAAAACCTGCTAGAATTCTGGTGTATTTTTGTTAAAAAATGTATTTAGTTGTTTATTTTCTTACAACTGCACAAACTTGACACATGCTAAGCCTCGTCAATGTCAGGAACATGCAACAGCTTTTTTACTTAAGTCTTGATGCAAAAAAACTAATAAGTAAATAAAGAAGGGGAGCTGTGAATGAGGCTCCTAGTGGACACACAGCTTAAAGCTAATTCATAACGCCAATCTTTCAAAATATTTCTTGGAGAATGGGGTCCAAAATATTTTCAATTGGTGTCATACAATGTAAGCATCTGTAAAATATAAATGGCAGAATGTGTCACGCTTGAGGAGATTGCTAAGAGCGTTTTCACAAAGTGATTATCAGAGAATAAAAATGTCTAGTTGGAAAAACAATAGACCACTGTCTGAAAAACACACTGTATGAAATGTTTTGTAATATGATATAGAAAACTAAAAACCCATCTGAACTAAAGATCATCCAAGCTTAAAAAGGAATTTTAGTCTTTTAAAAAACTAAAATCATCTATATCAAGATATAACTGCATGTGAAAAGGTCTACCATTTCTTTTTCATTAGAACCCTGTTCCCTGAGTAATAGTTTGGTCTGTTATATTCTAATCATTTACTAAATTTTACCAATTACTAGTAGTTATAATTGTCTTCTAGAGTCAATTTTCAAGATATTTTGTTTGTTGTCTCTATGTGCGATGTTACTTCTACTGTGTCTGTTGTGAAGGTTGAGTGGGAGACAGGTTTGCATCAACAGGAGAGTCTGGATGCTGCCAAGTTGAAGGATGATTTGTAATATAGAGCTAGAGTTGGCCTATTAAATATGATGCAATTACATCATGCATTCAAAACAATGTTTTATTAATTAATGGGTATGATTTCTGTTTTGTCTTTGCTAAGCTCCTCCTGTGTGGTAGGTCTTAGTGGACTTCTGTGAGTTATTTTATCCTCTGTTCAATTAATTTTTCATTAATAAAGACTTAATCCTAGTAGGCGCTTAATCCTGCCTACTGAGCTGTTTCTTCAATATCACTTTTTATGAGCTTTCCTGTGCCAACTAGCATCATTTCTCTGCATTAGGGAAATAGTACGACTGTTCTGTTCATTTCAGTTCATAGTTGTTGGCCTGTAGACAGGTTCCACAGAGCAGGTGAGACTGGGCATCCAAACCCACGACTGAGAAAAAGGAGAATGCTAGAAAGGAATGATCAGGAACTAAACAGTAACAACTGCATTTGTTTCTTTCTTGGCAATGTGAATAATGGCTGCCAAGAAGAAATGCCTCACCAGTTTAGTGTATAGCCTGAATGTAAAGCTTGTGATAAAGTCATTAATTAAATTTTGACAGTAGAGGAACAAGAAGAACTGCACAGCAACGGCCTGGGCAGACCTGAGAGAGGATTAAGTAAATGAAGTGCTAAGCAAAAGAAGCTACACAGGTCTTCCTCAAACCCAGCTGTGTTGAGTGGGGATCTTGTGTGGAGACTGCTAAAGATTAAAGTAGGTTTTGACCATGATGATTTACTGGATGTAACTCTTTCTCCTGCTGAGTGAGCACTTTGCACTTTGAGGCATGTAAAACCAAAGTATCAGAATTGGCACAGATCTGGACATTTTTCAAAGAACTCCTATAGCTAAAACAAAGCCAATCCAATTGCAGCGCTTATTTCCACTTCTTGTGCTTTACTTGTTTATAATATGGGGTTGACCACTTCCAAAATACAGCTGACCTATGCTCTGGAGAGGTCCTTGAACGCCATCCTGAAGGCTGACCTTTCTACATGTTCACACGGAGCACCAAGCGAGAGTCCACAGAAAACAAGGTGTACGATTTTGAGGTTATTGTTTATAATTTATGTGAATGAGTAAGACACAACAGTTTGTGAGAGTAATAGAACTCGTTGGAAAAGGTGAGATATTTGTGACAGCTCATTTCTGTGGTCAAAAATGTGGATTTCAGATTTCAGAGCGAAGGTAGAACCTATTAAAAGTGGACAAAGAAGGCCTTATTGACCATTAGTTCTGTGAGCACCTTGTCAGGGTAGGCCAGTTTCATACACAGTTCAGTTGGTTGTTCGTGAAGAGCTCCAGCATCAGACACAGTTTTAATTGTTCTTTGGGGCATTTTACACATGTACCACAAGCTTGTGGTACTCATGCTCATCTGGTGGACATTCAGACCGACACGAAGATGCCACCGGAACACTTGCGGCAAGGTGTGTAGGTTGGATGGAACAGCAGTTACTATACGATGATGTGTCGGTTCCTTTAAATTACAGTGTGAAAACACAGAGCAGCAGCTTCTATTTTTAACCACTACTGAGGCTACAACTACTGGTCAAAATAATTAACGGGGTTTCATCTTCCCTAATAAACACTAATTCTGAAAGGAACTTGTTAGCATTGTCTGTTCTTAAAGACTTTTTTAAAGCCCATTATTATTTGGTTCAAGTACATAATGAAAACTCCAATGTTTCAGGTAACATAACAATAAGAGTGGAATTGGTATCTGCTGACACCTAAAACTATCAGTATTGGATCCAAAAAACTAGAAAGGGACATCCCTAGTAATTACAAACTGAGTGTGAAGTTAACTTATCTGTCCTAGAGGGGACAGATAAAGCCTATCAGGGTAAATCAATCGCAAGGACCCTAAAGGCTGGAACCCTTACAAAACAGCATCAACATAGCACCACCTAAAGCAAAGTACACTTCAAAACATCATGTTGTTTTGACATTGAACAATAACCAGAAAAAAAGTACATAATTTTCAATCTTGTCAAATAGGACACGACTTAAGTGTGAAGAGTTGGAGTAACAGAAGACTTCAGGAATTTGATGCAGATGTCTTATTTCATCTGAGGGTTTCTGAGATCCCCACAGACTCAGATCAAGACATATTATGTCAAAACAACCCATAGAGGACACCTAATATTTGGTCCTTTTCTTCTTCTTCACTTTAGTCATCAGATTCACTAACAGCTGACCTCATACTAAACTGTACTGTACGCATTGGCCATACTGATTCTCAACGACTACATCCCCACACAGTGACTACATATGCACACACTCGCACACACTTCACTTTAGGTACATACAGAATTGTGTTGCAACGGCCATGAACAGTACACTCCACCAATGCTTGTCTTCTCTATGTGATTCGTATGTTTTCTATAGATACTACTCTTGTTTTGTCCCTAATTGTCACAGTTATATTTTTGTCACAGTTTATAGTTTTTTTTTACCATTGAACATGTCTTTGACAGCTACGAGATATGTAAAGCATACGAGACCAATAAAACTGATTCAGATTTTTCTTTGGGGGCCATTTTCCTCTTGACACACTCAAGTAAATGGTCTGCACTTATAGCACTTTTTTAGCTATTGATACTCAAAACACTTTTCACTGCTTCTTATCATACACACCAATGTGGGAGCTGCTGTACAACTCGCACACACTTACTGGGAACAACTGAGTGGGGGGTTAATGTCTTGCTCAAGAACACTGTCGTACGAAGTGTGACCAGAGGAGCTGGGGATCTAACCGACAACTGTAGGATTGGTGGATGGCCACGCTACCTACTACACAACAGTCACCCAAGTATGTCCAGTGTTCGATAATATAGATGATGGTTTAAAAGTTTTGCTGAGGAATGAGGTAAAGTAGCACCAGGTAGCAGCAAAACCTGCTTAGACCACTGTAAATACCTGTGGCTGCATCAAATACTATTCCAAAATCTAATAAATAACAATCGATGATTGTTGAATTCATTGTCTAAAACATGAAACCAATTTTCAATATTTAACCTGCTTTGAGGTGGATGAGATTATTGCCTAACTTTTACCTAAACCAGAGGTAGATTTATCTGCAGGGATTGATGCCTGTTAACCGAGCTGCATGTGGATGTGGTCAGTTAGCAAACCACTCAAGCATGAAATCATGTTGGTGACCTGTGACCTGGTCTATTAGTTAACAGATGGCATATGCATATCACTCAGAATGCATAATACAATAAAGACTGCAGAACGAAAAATGCATAACTACTTTGAGAAAAGGGTAAAAAAAAGAACTAAAATGAACCACAGGTGTTGACTGTAGGAAGGAACAAATCAAGTAAAAGACTCAAAGTATTGTATTCCCCTTTAAAGGACGAGGTGATCAAAAAGTCCCACCTGCTAACCCCCCCCTTTCAGACATGGATCCAACCCTTACCTATTGCGGTGTAGAGGACCTGGTCACAACAACGCTGCCCAGATAGCTGAGATCAATCAAAAACAAAGCAGGTAAGACTCCAGGAGCCATCAAGAACCACCATACTGCCCCTAATTCATAATGATGGAAACATTGCAGTTCATGAAAAGCGGACAGGCCCTGTGACACACTTTGCCCAACAACCTTTCCTTGGTAGTCAGACCTGGGGATGTCCTGGGGGCAATTAAAGGGGTTGGGAAAAGGAGAGTTACAGAAAGGGAAGGGGAAGTAGGGTAGCAAAAATCTGTAGCTATGGGATAATTGGTCATGCAGCCAGGTTACTAAGGCCGAGGATGGGCCGCAGGGCCTGCCAAGATGAACTCCTCTTAAAGCATCCCCCTGCATGATAAAGGCATCTTCAAAAGGTTTGGAGCTATACATAACGATGTGTTGTTTTTTTCTTTTTTTGTCTGGGGAATCAATTGGGTGAATATTAAGGGATTCCTCCTGTTAGGTAAAAGCAGGGTAACGCATGATACTGATGAAAAAACAGGGATCCTGTTGTGATGTCTGCAGGTTTCCAGGCTTTTAGGGGCTTGTGCCAAACCAAATTACACACTGCACTGGCAACAGTGTTATTAATGCAGTTTGACTGTAGCCCCAAAAACTCTAGAATGTAATCTGTGAAGCAAATACATTTGTTTAATTTTAAAATTGTCATCTTTTTACAGAAATCATTTTAAAGCCGTGCTTCACAGATTCCGTTGGTGATTGGCTGTCTAACTTGATGCCTGACATGAAAAGCAGCATTGAGCAGTTGAAAACTAAACTGAAAATATCCATAGCTTATCAAATAAATTGTCACAGCGAAATGGTTCTCCTTCAACCATTTTTAATAGTTTTACCGAATGAGGAAAACATGTATGAAACTAATCTGTGTCAAAGATGGTATTAAAAAAAAAATGGATGGATATTAGACAGCACTTTAGTAACCAAAATGTCTGAGCAGGTTTACACATCAAAGCATTATGGGCTGGGGCAGATGACTCAAATGGTATGTCTCCCTGCATGCCTAATGCACCTACCCTGAAGCTGACAACTGTGGTGGAGAGGGCTCAGATGGAAGGATCTCCTCCTCAGTCCTCCTCTGAGATGGCATCTGCCCAAATAGGTTGCTGCTTTCCATGGGGGGTGACGGGGACTGGGAAGCTGGGTAGCTGGTTGCAGAGGTGGCAAAGGCCATGTGGGCACGGTAGCTGGGACTTGATCTCCTGCTACCCTGGCCTTGGGCAGGTGAGGAGGAGGGGGAAGATCTCCTTGAGAAGCTCGCTGTGGAGGGAGGGAGGAGGGTAATCTCAGACATCTCTGGTGGTATGGGAGGTTGGATAATGCTGGGACGTGGCCTAGGACGTACTACAATCTCTGGGGAGCCCTCCTGAGAACTAAGGGGACTTTGGGTGAGGGGTGAGAGTCGAGAGGGCTGGAGAACCACCTGGTGCAGGCCAGAATCCATTCTACGAGCCTGTCTGGGACTAAAATGAGGGGTGGTTTCAAACCATCGTGTGTCCAGGCTACTAAATGTGCTAGGGACAATATGGGCCATTGGATCGGTGTAAGGCAAAACCGGCACACCCATGCCGTGGCTTGTGTGTCTTAGCTGCCCTAAGTGTGCCTCTTGCATAGCTAAATGCTTGGCTGGGGAGCCATGAGGCTTGGCCTTGCTGGGAGACTTGCTTGAGTGACTCTTTGGGGCTTCCAGTGGCAGGACAGCTGGGTAGGTAGGCATTGGGAGGGAGGAGGGCTGGAAAGCACTAAGGGGAAGAACATGGGGTGGAGGGCCATAGGGAGATTCATGGCGGAGATGCAAAGGGTGATGAGGGGGTAAAATGAACTGGGGTCCCTCTAGACTTGCAAAGGTGAAATCCAGTCCCTGCCAAATCTCTGGTGAGCGAGACGAAGGGGTGAGTGTCAGAGGAAGTGGGAAACTGTATTGCGGGAAATCACCCTCCCCCAGTTCTTCAGGAATCATGGGGTGACCAAAAGGACCTTCAGCAAGGTATGGAGGGGAGGACATGACAGAGCTGAGAGGGCTAGTATCAGGCATGTAAAAAGGTGGGGGATCATGATCCCCAGGGGCCTAGATAGCCATAGAAAGCCCTGTGGTGGAGAGAGCCTCGGATCTGCCCTGTGGCCTGGAGCCGACTGCTCTCCATGATGGTCATACCTTCGAAGGGCCTGTGGAACCGAGGGCTGTAGGCTGGAGGTTGCAAATAAGATTCCTGACTCGAGATGGGAGAAAACTGGTGAGGCCGAAGGGGGGCCATAACCGGTGGCAGAGGCCTGGGATCATCATTCTCTTCATCTGACTGTCGGAATTCAGGATAGAGGTCTGACTCTTCCACAAAAGGGAAGCCCTCAATTCGCCGGGGCTTAACAGACATTTCTGCATCAGTGGGATCAATCACAAAGCGTCCGTCTGGGCCTCGGCTGATGAGTTCAATAGGCGTTGTTGCTTCAGCTTCCTGCTTGGAGATGGTGTACTTCTTGCCTGTTATTGCTCGTTTGGTCTTTTTGTATAAAGACAATTCCTCCTTCTTCCCTGGACTAGGGGGTGGTTTCTTCCCACGCTGGTCATGACTATCTTCAGATGATTCTGACGGGGATGCCTTTGAACGAATGCTCTCTGGACTCACCTTTCCTGAAGACGACCTATGAAAAGAATACAGAACAAAAATGTCAATTTTCAAAAATCTAGTACTTCTAGAAAAAGCAGAGATAATTGTGCTGAAGACAAATCCAGATACATTTGAACAAACATTACAACACACCTCAGATAAGGAGATGAGGTATAAAAGTTATAAAAGGTGTTATTACTGACATTAGTGATGCATGCACTCCATTTACAGCACGAGTGTACTCCAGTTATTCAGTATGTGTATATATATAGTAACTATAAATAGTATTCCTGATACCACTTGACCTCTAGTGATGCGAAGTCCAAATTATCTTGACTGAGATATAAGTTTAGATGTTTGGCTTTGCATTTCGGAACGTATGGCTTGAAACTCAATCATTTTTGTATAAAAATCGACATTAAAATAAAAAGAAAACTACTTATGTATTAAAAAATGTAAATGTTTAAAATACTTAAGAACTTATTAAATAAATTTTTATGAACATCATTGAACAACAAGTACTTCTAATAATAAACAAATAATAAACAAATAAAAAACTTAATTTGCAATATAGAATTATTGTAAATGAATACAATAATATAGTAAGAAGAAAAAAAAAATGTGGAAACCAGAATGTCTGTTTTAGTGTTAAAATGTCCAGTAGCATATAACCAAAACACATTAAGGCTTGTGCTTATAATGACTGAGTTTATTAGGCAGTTGCCAGAGAAAAACACTTATACATATAGTACTGTATGATAGATATGTGTATGTTGTTTCAAATGTGGGTGGGTTAAAAATCATATGAACCTGCAGATAGTGCTCATACAATGTAACTCAATTCATTTTTTCTGTCAAGTGAACATTTTCCTTGGTAGAAACAACATTAGAAACACTTAGCACTTAGTGATCACGCTCCTGAATTTGCTTGGACAACAGACTGAACTTATTTTAAAGCTTTCTGATATGACTTTAGTGACAATGCTTTTCTGCGACTCCCAAATGAAAGTTTTATAAAATCAGTCTTCCCATCATGTGCTCTATGCACATACTGTACAATACTGCTGAAGCTCTGTATCTTCTGTATCATGACATATTGCATATTATGAAAACACATCAGACAGCATGAAAATCTGAATGAGGAATCAGCAGTTGAGCTGTTAAAACATAAGTCATTCAAATATTCATTCACCAACATTCAGCAATAAGATAAGACAATCTGTAATGTTTTTAATGTGCTTACACATTACACGATAAGGCAAGGGTTCCCAAATTTTTCAAAGCCATGGATCCCCAAATAGCCCTAGCTTCTTTGCCAGGGCACCCCTTCTGCAAGTTATCTTAACAACACTGATAAAGCCACTAGTAATACTACAGTAAATGTAGGCAATTAAAAGAGAAGTAAATACAATTTAATGTTATTTTTATTATAAACTTAATATTTATCTTGTCATGAGGTGACCCCAAGGGGGACCAAGCCTCCACTTTGAGAACCCTGGCCATAAGGACCACCTAATACTGATGTTGCAAATATGATTGTGAGGTGATGTGTGACTGTGATTGCATCTGAGAATCTGGGATGGCATTTTTTCTGTATTTTCTGGGAGTGTTTTAGGTTTCCTGGAGGTGGAACAGTGATTTAAAGAGTTAACACAACCACAAAAACATATTCACAAAGCATAAGCAGAGTTTTGCACAAAAAACTATTTTTGTGTTTAGTGTTTTGTCATTTGGATAAATGGGCTTTTTCACTTTACTGCCATGTGTTATATGCTATTGGTATTCATTTTGTCAGTTATGTGTGACCACTAAGCTATAGTTAGCTGCCAGTAGGCTGGCTTAGAACCAAAAACTGTTAAACGGCTAACCTTGGTTAGCCCAGTGCTAACAAAATACAGTAGGCTCATTAGCTCTACATTTGATTAGTTAACAGCTTATTGAATTTATACAAAAGCTGAAGTGCATTATGACAATTCATTGTTTTAGCTGACACGTTTACTTTTTAAACAGATTTAGGCTAGCTGTTTCTCCTTATATTCAATATTTGTGGTAAGCTAAGCCAACCAGCTGCTAGCTGTAGCTTCTATATCCCCATCTAACATCAGAACTGAAAAACGTATTGTTAAACAAATACAATAAGTCCTCTGATTGAATGCAAGCTCACAATTTCTCAGAAAACAAGTTTGTCAAAAATGTATCCTTCACTCAAAATTTGCTATAGGCTATGTATGCATTTCTATATGCATATACACAACACATAGCAAGAATGTGTTCTTGTCATGTCTTGCACAATATATAACAGTACAATTTTCATTTTAATATCATTTTATTTTAATGTGTAAAGTCAATTACTCATTAGCATACCTATGCTGCATGCAGCCAACAGGATCTCAGTGCCTGAAAGCATTAAACTGTAATTATTTTAAGCAATAGTTCAATATTTTGAGAAATACACATTTTCTTTCTTGCCAAAAGTAAGATAAGATTATTACTAATTTTATTATATGCCTGTACATTAAAACTGAAGCTAGAGTGAGTGGAGTTAACTTTGGTACGTATTAAGAATGTAGGCAGAACAAAACAGCTACCAAGAAAGAGAACAGGTGAGTTTCCCAAAATATCAAACTATAATATGAATGATGGAGAAAGAAGAAGATTATATGTCCTGTTACCTACTCCTCCTGTCGTGAACAAGTGTCAAGCTGTGGAGAGACATTCACACAGTGATTTTTGTACGGGAGTCAGGTTTGGGTGAAATTGATTTAATTATGGCAAGATGAATCATTTGAGAAAAAAAATCCAGAGGGAACACTTGAGGCATGCAGGCAGGTCAGGACTCTGGGGAGCTGGGGCTGAACAACAGTGCAAAAGGGTGTATACTGTGTGCAACAGCGGGATGTCAATGGTTGGCACACTCACTGAGGACTGGAAGGTTCGGGCCTGTACCTGCTTGCGTCCAGCCCCTCCCAGTAGGGCTCAACGCTGGGAATGAAGCTAAGTTGAGTCCTGTGAGGAGATCAGAAAATAAGAAGTGGGGAGAATATGGAGGTAAACAGGATGCCTGTCAATTAGAGGTAAGTTTATACATAACAAATCATCGAGCAACAAAAGATGGCAAGAAAGGAAAGGAAGGCGAGTCTTCATTTATTGAAGTAAAGGTATAGGGCAAAAATCCCACATACTGTGACCTAGGACTAGAGTCATATGATGCAAGTCGTATTTCTGCCGATGTATCTCATTTATCTTGTGTATTGTTCTTTTCACATCTTGGATCCTCCTACTTAAAGCATGATAATGTGAAAGAAGGGTGAGTAAAGACAAGTCAAGTAAAATGTGCATTTCGTGAAAGAAACGTCCTCCCCACCTCCCCTCAGGTGCCATCTGAGGCGACGTTGCTCACTGCTCTGTGGAATCTCGGTAGACTCGGAGTTATGAAAGATTACCTTATGTCATAAGTTTTCACATTCAAACTGTTTAGACTGTCAGATCTGTCAAACCAAATTAATGTCAAAGTTGTTAGTTCAAAAAAATAGGTGTTTGTGACATAAATGACATATTTCTAAACCCAAAATGAAAACGGGTGCCATTTTTTTTCCTTTTTTTTTTTCAGCCCACTGTTACCAACTATAAGATTTGCTGGAAGTTAGCAGTAGGACATCTTGTCTTTGCAGACAGTTTTATTTCAACTGTGAGCTACCAAAATAAATATGCAAGTTCTAAACATGGAAGCTCAAGTGTGGAGATAATGCTGTTTTAGTGATGCATTTCAGATATAATGTTAATAATATTTAACTTAACAATAGGATTTAAAATTTTTCATGCAACTTAAAAATTTTTGCTAAGATTTTCTTAATTTCTGCATAAATGACCTATTGATAACGGAAATAATAATAATTAAAATAAATTTACCAGAAAAATAAAGTTTTTCATTTGGCTAATTTTAGAAAATGATCGTAAAGATTTATATAGTTCGCAACACACAAATATGCAACAACATATCAGTTTATTTGAAGGGGAAGGAAGAGTTAGGTGTTTCAATGGGATGGTGATCTGGTGTGAGGCTGGGAGGCCCTGCCTTATTAAACGAATAAATATCTGGATCTTCAGCATAAAAGTCTTATCTTGGTTAGTATAAGTCACAGAATCGGTCGCAGCTCAGTTGGTAAGGAAGCCGTCCACTACAGGGCTAGTGGTTTGATTCCTGGGCCCTCCTGGCTACATGTTGAAGTGTCCTTGGGCAAGACACTGACACCTGGTTGGCCAGGTGTGAGGGTGTGAATGGGTGTGAATGAGAAGAAATATTGTAAAGCCTTTTGGATAAAAGTGCTTTATAAGCGGCCATTTACCATTTAGCACTTACAGAATTCTGGGTTAAGATATAAAACCAACGTTCTGTTTCAGGCTTTAAGAGCCAGAGCAGGAAATGTTCTACACCCCACTGGGCCCAAATGAACCTAAGGGCACAATGTTCCCTTGATAAGCACAACACAAAAATACACCTATCAAACCAGACCAGTTCTCTGGCAGAAAAACTGATACACCTTTCACTGCATGTGCTAGAGAGGAACACCATAAATAGAAATTAAATGAAAAATGAACACAGTGAAGCCTTTGATGCTGCAGAGCATATGTCCTCCAATGATGCTCCCCTTAATAACGTTGCAAAGGCAGATTCATTCCTCTGGCGGAATGAGCACAAATGCCATCAGGGACCTCACTCTCACTTGCCAGATGGTGTCACACAACCATTGTGACAAAAGAGACCAACCCACTAAGTTGTCTTGATGATAGACAAAAAGTGGCAAATGCAAATTATGCATGTGTGCAAAAAACATGCACTGGATTCACAGCAGATGAGAAGCCAGTTTTGGACACCCGAGGAGGGGTGATGCTCTGAGTCAAATAAAGAACCTATCACCAAAATCCTCATGACAAGATAAAATGGCAGCAGCATAGGTCTTAATGATATCAAACGCCAAGTTCTTTTCCCGCTAAATCTGGAGAAAGACAGCACCAATGAGAGCGTGCAAGCGGGAGAGTCTACACATAATTATTAGGACAACAATTAGAAGGATATTGATCAAAAACTGTCAAATTATCAGAAGTACGTTTATGGCGAGTTAACCAATTGTAAGTACTTTATTTCTCTTTCCAAAATCACTTCAGTTGAGTTGATCACTTCAGTGCTCACCTACATTTATTTAAAGGTCAAATTCAAGCACTTTGAAGGTCAATGTTCAAGCTTTTCCAGCACTTTAAAGCTGTGGTAAATTAGATATCTGCACAAATAGATGAATGCTGAAAATCATCACTTTAAAAATCATATTTAAAAAGACAACCTGTACAATCTAATGCAGCAGCTCTGCCATAATTTTTTTTGTTCAAATGTCATAAAGGTGATATTTCTGCTACATGTTTATAGTAAGGTCAAACTTGAGTGTATTATGTTAAAGCATGGTTCTAATGTTTGTAAAAATGAACCAAATTAACTAAATTAAGGCTTGAGAAAAAACAGCTGATTGCAAAACATGTGAAAATCTTTTTTCACTTTGCTAAAGCCTCACTCATTTACCCATACGTTATGCAGTGGGATGATGTTTGCTAAATGTTTCAGATGCAGAAAGTTACCAACCTTAGTGTTACTGTCAAGCATATGGGCACATTCATTGAATATTCCATAAATGAGCAGGTCATAATTGACATGTCACACTAGCAATACCGCAGTAATACAAACAACGCATCTCCATCCGTTAGCAAATTCGCTGGTTAGCTGTTAGCATAAACACATAACCATGTGCTTGTTCTTGCACCGGTACAAAACATGTGTGTTTGTCAGAATGTATCTACTGCAACTAAATATGACTGTTGTTAACATCACGTCATAGTGAACGTGAGCGTCATAAACTTCCAATTTAATCAATGCTAAAGCACCTACTTCTTTAGTGAGGAGTTCAAGGACCGTGCAAAGCCTAGGTCAGTACTGTTTTAACTACAGACATCTCCCTAATAATTTCCAGAACTATCAGTTATTTCCAAAGAAAGAACAAACCTTCTCTGCAGGCATAGGAACCCAGATGGTTTGACCGACTCCAGAACTATCAAATTTACTGCCAGCTCAAGCTCGTTCTAAAGTTACGGTTGCTGGGGGGAATGCAGGGATGCCTGTGCCCATTGCCTCTGGGCCAGGGGCAATGGGCACATGTTTCCACCCCCAGTAAAAGATTGTCCTGCTCAGTCAGACACGGCAAACAGTGTGCATTGCTGTGCACAGTTTGAGTCCGAGTCCAAAGCGACTACAGAGACGGCCAAGACTAGAGCGGGGGGAGATGGGGACAGCAGAGGCATCAGCGAGAGTATTATAATCCCAAGCTCATAATACTCTAAGTACTATGGGTAATGTAATCCTTAGCTGGCAAACCTCCTTATCTAAGACAGTAGAATATTCAGCGATCATTTCATAGGCCAGTTGCTTATGCAGGTGTCACCACGAGGCTGGCGTGCGGGGCCCTCGTTCAGCCCATGGAGAGTGGGTGAAGGTCATTTCTGTAGCCAAATGTAGCCAGCACTACAGTCAGGGCATATGCGGGTTTCACTAGAAAGTCATCTCTATTTTCATGTTGTTCTCATGATAATAATAATCATAATGCACAAACTTCTGAACTGGACCATTTACACAAATGCATTTGAAGCCACCTGGATGAGCAAATTAGAGGCCTGTCCTCTCTGCTTGCTGGTGCTAAAAGTTATAAGACCCAAAAGAGTGTAAGCTCAATAGGGCAAAAGCCAAGTGGGCTTTGCACCAATGAAACAGAACTGATATTTTTAAGATCCTTATATAAAGAATAATTTGCTACTTTTTCCAGCCTGGTGAAAACTAGTTTCTAAAGAGACATCACCAGTTAAATGTCAGACGGATCAGGTACAGATAAAGACCATAGGTTGATCAGCAGAATATTGAACAAGAATGATGCGCATGGCAGAGTTGTCAGTAGGAAGGTTGTTATTTTAAAACAGCTCCAAACCACTTACAGTTTCACCGCCGCTTACCTGCCCAAAGCACAATAGTGTGTTTTGGTCATGTTTAGATGTTTTACCAGGAACATTTTCAGATTCATTTTCATTTTAAAATGTCTGTTGCCTTGTTGTGGGGTAAACACAAGTCTTGGTCCTGAGACTCTCTAGTGGGAGGGGCGTCAATTATGTGAGCAAATGATCATTTCTTTGCAAAAGTCTACTTTGGAGTAGGACAGTGTAAGAGCATCTTGACTGTCACTCTTCTCTGAAAGCCTTCAAATATGACCAGTGCTGAGCTGCCTGCAGTTTGCACATCTTAAGCTACACATCTTAATCTTTAAGATCCTTTGACCAACCGACTGCTGAGTATCTTAAAATACTGTTTGCAAGTTTGCTAAGGACAATCAGAGGAGGGATACGTTGAGCTCTGTTAAAGTCAATGGTGTGTACAGTACAGTATGAACATGTAATCTGATAATACTATTAAATACATTTAGCTAAATTCTACATTCTTGCAATAGTTGTGAGCTTCCTACTTTAAATACTCTAATGGAAATTATGTTACTTTTGAAGATCAGTGGTTTTAATGACCATTTAAAAAGTATTGTACAAATTTTTGTATTGCTAAAAGCAATCCTGTATGGATAATCAAACACTATCTACTTTATTAATGGTTTACTAGGTTTCATTAACTACTTGGATAACCATTTTTTTATGACTTTGCTGTAGAGTCCTGAGAACTGATGATCACAGACAAAGCACAGTGAACCATTGTATGTTGTGAGTCATGTATAGTGGGAGCTACTTACGGAGTTTCCATGCTTTTTCTGCAGTGGGTTATGGAAAGAGGGGGGTCTGAAAGATGGAAAAAAAATGTTTTGTGTTTACAATAACACTGATTCAAGACATTTTCATAAAAGCCTTATAAAACCTTGGTTTTTGAGGACAACATTGGAGTTGCTGATGCCCAGTCTAGAGCAGGATTTCAAACCCAGTCACAGTGAAGTAATATTGAGGAAACGGCTCAAATGAAAAAGCAAGGGGTTGCAGTGCAGTGTGTGATAATTACAGTAAGCATTACATAATTGTTTTCGAAAGTAATGATAGAAATGAAAAACACTTGTCAACTAATTTTTTTGTGAAGATTTATTAATGTTTTTTTCTGAAAACAGAGTGATCTTAGTGGTAGTGGAGCTAGCTTTTTACTTTGCCTTCACCTCTTTTCCTCTTAAGCTTCCGCCGCCGCTGCTTGTTGACAAAACAGGCGGCCATTGTACTGAATAGGATAGCTGCTGCCAGAAAACAGATGGTGGCCACGATGCCAGCCACCACAGGCCTTGCCAGTCCACGCTCCTCTACCATCTCTGGAGGAGGGAAGACATCTGTGGGGTGTGAAGGAAATAGTCAGGGATATAAAGACAGTTGCAGTCACACTGCGAATGATGTGACGGCAGAAAAAAGATGCACAACAAAAAAGGGAAGCGGGTGGACATTTGTTAACAGAAATTTAAGAAACAATCATAAAAATAAAACATTTCTGACTATATGACATTCTTAAAAAATAAAACTAGAATCAACATTCATTTCCTGGCTCTAAAATAGGGGCTGATATTTACTATGAGATAACCAGTGTCCACTGAAAAGAGCACACTGTCTATTCCGTTTTTTAGAAGAGAGGGTGCTCAGAATAGGCAGCTATTTAATGGATTCAAAAACTGAATTAGGATTTTCCCATGTTTTCCTGGGAGTGTACAGATAAGCCCTTTTGCAATTTCCTCATTTTTCTTGAGCTTTTTGCCCCAACTGAAATGAAAAACAAAAGCCCAATCCAATCTTTAATACTGCATGTTTTGTAGAGTCTATGCAAACCAATTCCTTAAAAACCCAAAGAGGTTTAAATGTTGTAGAGTTTACCTTTACCACTGCATGTGCTAAAACTTGTATTTCAGTGAGATATAAACCATGGCAATTTGGCCAAGTAAACTTTATTTCCACAAAAAAAGAAGAACAAAAAACATATCTGTATTCAGCACTTTTTGCAGAGGCAAATAATGTTTTACTCCCAATTTAAACCTGCTGAGATGATAGAAATGAAACAATAAAAAAAAACTCATCTATTCCTTCTCCCTTATTGATAAAATCTTTAATTTGTAACTACCCAACAGAGGGTGTCCCCTGCCGTCAAATTTATTCCTGAGTATTTCTGAGATTTTTCTTAATGTAAATGCACTGGTTACAAGTTTCCATTTTCCACTTGTCCATATTCTATACTGACCGACAGCTGGCCCAACAACCTCTGACGGTTTGACTGGTGCAGGAACACATTATGATATGGTTAAAGAGATTTTATAAATCCATTTGCCTTACACACTGCTTAAACTAAGATCATACAGTTTGAATTTAAACATATAGTAAAAATACTGTGTCCATTTTTTCTTTTAAATTTAGTGACCATGCATTCCATAAGCTGACCCTGTCTGCAGATATTTTATAGATTGAGCTACTGTGCAGACTAAATACAGAAATGTACGACATTCTTTTGCAGTTTTTTCCAGATGACTTCCTCAAGCTATATGACGATATGCACACAGAAAAGTGAGCAGGAGCCTTTGATCACCACAGTGCAGAGCTCTACAGCTTTACCATTGGGGGGCAGCAGAGTACTTCCTGCTTTCTCAGAGTTCCTGAGCAAATCTTGTCTATAAATGCTACTAACAGCTGCTCCTACCAGATGATGTGTACTCAATGACCTCTGCAGGGGAGCGGCATCACATTTTGAGGGGTTTAATTTCATATTCAAAAGAGATGACCGAACCAAGACTGGCTTTAATGAATCTTTTTTATAGCACAAAGCATCCTACTACAATCCCTGAGAGACAGGCAGAATGATGATGTCATACTTCTCAGAATGCTACAAAGGAGTATGCATGTAAAGCAAGCTTACATTAAATAGTGCTGAGTGGGTAAAATGTAAAGTTGGAGTTGCTGCGTGTGCAATACATCTACAGCCCCGTCTCAGCTCAAAAATGTTTAGATAGCCAGAGGTTAGAGAAGCAGGTTACAGCCAGAGGTTATTGGGTTGAATCCCAAGAAAAGCTCATCTCAATTTAATACAGTCTCCCTACTTTTAACCAGATCGGTGCTGTATTCTTCTATAAATACATACATACATTTATATTGATTCATACAATTAGTACTTTTATGCTCACATTTAGTTTATGATGACCCCAGGTTAAACTGTTACATTGCATATGCACTGTATGACTTACCTGTGCTGGACACTCCTACTACATTACTTGGCTCACTGATCATGTCATCCATGACAGCCATGATGCGGAACTCATACCAGGCCTCCTAGGAGCAGGAGAACAGTGACATTAATAGTTACTCTTTATTATTACTATCACAATCTGTGAACAGCTAGATCATTCCTGAATGAGTCAGGAACAAAGGTTTAGCAAAAGATGCAAACAAGTCCTCCTGGGGAAGTGTAGGATACAACTAAACCAAGAACCGCTTATGGTTAAATGACAACTAAGATGGTAAGATGCAGCAGAAAAGTTACACAAGCTAGGTATATATGTGGTAAGAGAGCTGGAGAGACGTGTGTGTGGGTGTTTGCTGTGCAATTGAGAGAGAGATAAAAGCATCTGTATGAAGCTGAAAGTGGTGGTTAGCTTAAAGAAAGAAACTCAAACATGTCATGGCCAGAGATTTAGCTGACATGAGCTAGATGTAAAAATGGGAAAAAGAAGCATTGTGTCAGAACTCATAACAGGAAAGTTCTGACACAAGGATCAAAGTATTGATTGCCTCTGCTTTGGTATAGTGAAAATGTCTCTAGAAATTAATTTTAATTTCATACATTATCTGCTCTTTCAGTGGCTCTCAAATGTGTCAAAATTAATGCTGTGTTCTGCATGCTAGTTGATAACTATAATAAATGATAAATACTAGAAATTGCTACCATGCAATAAAATTCACAGACATGGTCACAAAGTGAGCCAAGTCATCTTGTGCCACACCTATGATCTTACTAAAAACCTATTTTCCAGACAAATATAACGTATAAAATATAAAGAGAATGTATAAGTGTGCAAATGGAGAACACTGAAGGTTCTAGTTTTTATCATAAATATGTAATTTATAATTTGTTATTTTTTAACATAACGCCAGTAACAGTTTGTGTTTCAAATGTTGAGACAGGGCAACAAAAGACGCCTTTGAAAACCACTGTCAGTGAAACAGCTTGTCACACAAATGTCCACAAATGGAATATAAAACTACTACAAAGAAACAACCAGATATAGTTATAAAACACAGTGCTTATGCCCAAAGTTCTTCACAACGTGGCTTCATATTTGAGGGTGCTTGCTTGACTCTGCCCAGGAGCAATTTTGGATCAGCTTCTCACTCCAGGACAATTAAACATAGCCAGGAGTCAAACCACTGACCCTGTTGTTTATGGACAACTGCTAAGCCACAACCACCCATATTTAAACAAGATCCAGAAACACCACCCCCACTCTGTGTGGAAAAACCTTACTGTGGTTTGACGAGTGAAAATATGCAGTTCCTTAAGGAAATCATGCATGCTGTTTCGACCATGTTAAAGATTACTATTTGGGGATGGTGTGGGGGTCGCATGCCAATCTGTGAAGATTCTAATAAAACTGAATTATATTTACAATTATAAAGCAAAATCTGATGATAGATGTGATAGACCTAGTTTTTTCAACAACAAAATAACAACCAAATTCTGGAAATATTACTACAACACAGGTTAGAAATAAAAGAGACCTGCCACTGGTCCATATCTTTCAACCATTAGGAATATTTAATGCACAAAGAAAAAGTAGGAGAAATTTGTTTACTTCGGTCTGTGTAGGTAGGTCTGTGAGAAAACACACTGTATTTGTATTTTTTGTATTGCTGGCATAAAATACAAAATGAGCAAAAACACTGCTAACTTTGGCATGGTAGGGCGTGGGTTAGATTCCAGTTTAGGACAATTTCCACTGAGGGCCCTTAGGCAAGGCCCTTAATGCAACCTGTCTACCTTGTTGCATCAACGATAGTTCAAAACATGAGAGTCACACCGACACGTACGTCGCCTGGGTCAACAAGGTCTTCATCAGGTGTTGGGGACCCAGGGCAACCTGATAAGAAGTGGGCTACTGGAACAAGAATAAGGCAATCCTGGACAAGAGATGAGAACAGGGAACTGTGGGAATGTTACTACACAAGTAACCCTGGTGAGCGGGGTTACACAAAGAGGATGTGGGATCAATGGATACTTTGAAATGCAACATCTAGTCTAACACCGAAACAACTAGTAGCACAGTGCTCTAATATCTGCAAGAAACACCAGATGTCACAACTTGAGATTGACGAGGTACAACACAAATGCTACGGCAAAGAGGAGCCAGGACAACAGGTTAGCGGGGAGATATCATATCGAATAACAGAGCTTAACACAAGACCAGCTGACCTGAGGTTGAAGATCATCATTGAAACCTGGAACCCCCGAGGCCAGTTACCAAAAATAAGTGAAGTACCTTCCAAAAGTCTGCTAGAAGAAGTGAATGCAGTCCTACGAGCAATCACAACTCCGACAATCACTAAAACCAATCAGTTGATATATACCACAGAAAATGTTATCCTTGAGGTGCTTGGCTACAAGATCAACACAAGCCGTAAGGTGCAGTATCCTCCATTGAAAAATAGGTTGGAGGCTAAGATCCAGCTCAAAAACCTGCCTCTGCACAACATGGAAGCTCCTGTCAGGCATCATAGCGGCTAGGATGAGCAGGCAAATGGATCAATACATTAGCAGAGCCCAGAGAGGAATTGTTAGTAACACCAGATGAGCAAAGCACCAGCTACTGATAGATAAGGCAGTCACCCGAGACTGCAAGACCAGACACACCAACCCGTCCACTGCCTGGATTGACTACAAGAAAGCCTATGACTCAATGCCTCACACGTGGATCATGGAAAGCTTGGAACTATACAATATTACCAGGAGTCTAAAAGCCTTCAATATGTTTCAAACAATTGTATGAATATTTTGAGACTTATTTATAAAAGAAGAGCACATTATTTCAGACCTACTAATAGCACTCTGTCATCTGCATGGATATCTTAAAAAGTAGTCTTGGTGTTTCACTTGGACAAAACATTGATGAACATTTACCATCATCATTCAAACTATCCAAGGTAAACTGAGAAGCTGTTCCCCAGGAATCGTTACTAGTGGGGACATCCATGGTAATCAGCTACCTAAGCTCACACAACAGCACCTTTGTTTGAGGCGCTGATTAGACTTATTGTATGTAATATACATGCAAGCTTCACTGAACTTGAATTTCCGCCTTGTGGTTGCAGGCCTCCAACAACCAGTTGAATTGCTGCATAAAGTCGTTGGACTGCTCTGACGAAAATAAGCAGTTACGTTAAAAGATGGATGGATAGTGTTTGTTTTGCTTAGTTTTAATCATTACTATTCAATAAGTCTTAGTATCCATTAAATAGACTAATTGATATAATTCCTTTGTCAACTGCCATTGCCAAGTTTGTCCTCTGGGCTATGTTAGAAACATGCTGATCTTGTGCTAAACCGTGCACTACGTAGACCTGGTCGAAAATTTGTATTTGTAATAAGTGCAGAAGAATAGGCAGAAAGGTCTAAGGAGACTTGCACTGCTTGCCTGCAAAATGTTGCAATGAAGTTGTGAATCTCTATAACAGAACTGATGGTGCAAGGTTATATTGAGGGTGAGAACTAGGCCGAAAAATATTGGAATTCTCAATTCATTAATATCAGTCTTTAAAGCTGGTTTTCGAAATTAAAAACTTGTGGCACAGGTTCTGAGTGTTTACGTTTAGAAAAACGACATTTTCAGGAACATTTTAAAATCACATTGGTTAAGAGCAATGGGTTTTAATAACTACCCACAACTGTTTGTGCCTGTGTTTAAAGTCTGAAGCTTGTGACATGTTCTGTTACCTGGATAAGGTCTCGAGCAAGCAGCTCCGTCTCCGCAGCAGGAATGCTGTCGTCCAAGACTTCCCATCGTTCCCCCAGGCGAAACTCCATGACATAATGCTGGATAGGTGCTGTGTGATTGGCAGGTGGCATCCAGGTGAGCAGGACTCCCTGCTGCGTGCGATTGGCTGTGAGGCACCGTGGTGGGGTAAGCAGCACCAATGGTTCAGGGGTACTTATAGGAAATACTGAAAGGGCACGTAAGGGTTAAGAAGGCGTGTCAGTTTCCAACAGCATGACACAAGTGAATCAAACCGTTTACATTAAACTTTAACCTTATTAGTATATGACTGGATGTGATAAGGCGTTTATTTAATAATTGTGTCTGATGTGCATGAAAGATTCTTTATCTAATTTCTTGCATTCATTAAGATCATTCCAGTCTCTGACAAAAACAGGGCGGCTTAACCTGGAAACGTTTTTCACTATTTTAAAATTATATAATTAATTAAATATATTAATTCATTCCAGTCTTTATTTAACTGACAAAAAATCAGGGTGTCCACGCCAAGACAGGGAGCAGCTCGAGTTACATGTCAATTACACTCAACATCCAAGATAATACAGTTTACAAACCAATACACAATATACTAAATTCAAAATAACCAAGATTCTAATAGGTCAGATGACATCTCTATGTTTTATCCTCCCTATCAGGGAGTGAAATGTGTCTAAACGGACCAGCTCCTTCAGTTTTATTGTAAATGAAAAGCCTTCTTCCCCAGCTCGGACTGAACTTTGGAAACCGACAGTGAAAACAAGTCATGGGATCAAAGACTGTAGGCAGCTACACTTTTCTGAGAGCAGGTAAGAGGGAAGGTGACCCAGTGTAGACTTTCAAATGAGCAAGTACCACGGCTCATGGCTGCGGGATGAAAAGGGGGACCAGCCAACATGAGTGTAAAGCAAGCAGTGATGGGTCAGAGCTCCATGCTAAGCTGTAGCAAGAGCTTGCACATTTTAAGGAGATGTTTGCATGTAAATTACATCACCATAATCCAACACTGTCATAACAGTACCATCATATTTTTACTGACTGACAGATTTTATTTGAGAGCCCCAAAAAGTTATAAGTTGTGGCAGGTTTTTAGCCTAATTTTGCTGTATATAATAACATGATAAACAGTAGCACTAGGTTATTTTCAACAAATTCTAATTCTAACTGATTAATGGCCTGTGATGGTAGATTGCTGTACAATCTGCATATAAGTGAAAATGTGCAATTTGAATATTCTGGTTGCTGTTATTGGTATAAAAAATAAATACTAGAGGTCCCAGGAAAGATCCCTGCAGTAGGTCTTTGCTAATGGTAAGAGTTTTAGATGCAAAACCTTCTGCCTGTACACATCAAGTGCAGTCTGAGAGATAGTTGTGAAACCAATTTACAGTTTCATTTGACAGTACATTAGCCATGAGTCTGCATATCCAATATGGAATGGTCAACACGTGTGAATGCTTTTTAAAGACCTGTGAATAGGGATGCACACTGGTGTTGTGATGGGCAAAAATATGGCAATTACAACATTTAGAGCTGCAGTCATTTTACTGTGCTGCTTCCTCAAACCAGATTATAAGTCAGATAAGTTGTTGTTGGAGAGAAATTAGTTTAACTGAATGCTGGTGAGTGATTTCATAAGTTTAGGGCAAATAATTTGGAGATTGGTCTGTAAATAGACTTTAGAACTGTTGAGTATTCACCTTTAAACAAGGAGAGAACAGAAGCTGATTTCCAAATAGGTGGGATTTCATTTGTATCCAGTATTAAATTAAAGAGATGAGTCAGAGGTGAGGGCTCCAGTTTGTCTGGCTGATTTTGTAGTGTCTAAAAGCTTGAGGGCTTTAAGTACCTCGGCAACTGTGAGAAGGGGAAAACTTAAAGGCTGTTTGAACCATAGAGTGAATCAAACAAGGAACCCAGAAGCTACAAAGTGTCAGTTAAAACAGTCCCATGCACTTTCAACATCAGAAATAATACTGGTTTTATCCCAGTCAAAGTTGTACAGATCATGAAAAACAAACCCTGCTCTACAGTATTAAGAATGACCTCCCTCGGCATGCACATTTCTTTACTTACTGCTTTTCTCAGTCAAATTGTGGATGTTACTTGCACAACAGTCCTTCGAGATCAATGCCCTAATTCACTAATTCAGTGTTCCTCCCCATTGACAACAAATAACAGAAACTGTAAATGGTGTCCAACTTATTAACAGATTAAGACCAATTCAGCAGATGTGTCAGGAGAGCTCAGGTGCAAACACATGGTGAAGGACTTTGTTAAAATCCCAACAAGAACACAAGGAACCCCTAGGCAGAACGCTTTACCCCCTATGTTTCTGCTCCTTGGCTGGAACAGAAGGTGATGCAGCATGCATCGTCGTCCCAATTTTCAGCATGTCACTTCTTGGAATAATAATCGGTGACAGCTTTATTTACACCTAATAAACAACCCTTTCCTCACTGACATAATGAGTCAAGCAGAGCCCAGTGGAGGTTACTGCACATTTCAGCAAAGTTGGATATTTGAAAAACTTTAAAATGACATAAGGAATCCTTTAGCTAATTATGAAAGACAGACAAGTAGTCAGTAGCTCCTCAACTATGCAAATGGGATCCTAACTACCCGACAATGTACCTGTTATATAATGAATAATTTTAATACCACCTTTGAACCACTATATTGAATGGAAATGTTTATCTACAGAATGGTAGATAATTGGTTGAATTTCTAATTATCTCCTTGAATCCTAAATTGTTATCTTTTTAATTATTTCTTAAAAATTTTAATTATCTCCTTGAATCCTAAATTGTTATCTTTTTAATTATTTCTTATGTTATAATTTGGTTTATTGCTGGTTTGTCCATTGAACAGCAAAAGGTCACCCCCTCATAATTGACAGCTTTTAATTTAGCTATTGGAAATCTGACAGTGGTTTCAATGCTCAGGAGGAAGATGAATCACCTGTGGATGTTATGGGTTAGATGGTTTTGTTCTGTTTTCAGTTCGCAGGAGGAAGAAAAATAAAACAACTTGGTTTTGTGCCCAGGAGGAAGATTAATAAAATCTTTTTGTTTTATTGACATTGTTTTTCTGAATGTGTGTGCAACCCTGCACGTGAAGAATGCCCTTTGCCGTTTATTTATAACAAGGACGTTTTCATCAACATGTGTTATACCAGCCACACATAAACGCACTCATCATCATCAATGCCTTGAACAATGAGTAGGAGCATACAACATAGTAGGAGCGCATACAACAGATATTATTTCTCAGCCTGGATATTGGCGGCTTATAGTCCGATGCGGTTTATATGTGGCAAAATATATATTTCTTTTCTAGTCCAGAATTTATGGTATTTTGTTCTGTTTTGGGTTTTGCTGCCCTTGTCTTTTGCATTGACATGTCCCTGCACATGCCCTTTGCCTTTCATCAACTTCCCATCATCTTCTTGACTGGTTGCCAGAGCACTCGCCCTTTGCCTTTCATCTTCGTCTCACCTTTTACATTTCATCTTCGTCATCGTCACCCCTGCATGTTTTGTATTTAAGGGCTTGTGTTGAGTTTTGGGTGTGTCATGGTCCATTCTGGTGCTCCTTCCTAATCCCTCCTTCCTTTCCTGATCTTCAGCCTTTGGTACTGTCGTGAGCCTGTTCATAGTTCTAGTTTGTTAGCCTTCTTGTTTATAGTAAGTTTCTGTTTGTAATATTATTCTCCTCTGTTACAGTGATTGAGCCAAGTGTCATAGTCTCAGTAGTTAAGGTTTTTCTTATAATCTAAGTTTCCGTTTTTGAGTTAATGTTGTTATTATCTCGAGAGTCTGAGTGGAGTGTTACAGCTTCAGTAATTAAGGTTCCTCTTATAGTTGTAAGTTTATGCTCTTAAGCAAACAGTGTTATGAGTTGAGTGTTATAGTCTCAGTATATGAGTTAATGTTGTTAAATCTTTTGAGTGAGTTTAGTTGTAGTCCAAGTCTGTGTCTTTGAGTTAATATTGTCATCTCTTCAAGTGTTGTGCTGAGTGTTATTGTATCTGTATTTTGTGTGATAATTATTTAACTGTTTTTAGAAGTTCATGTGTTAATAAACCTCCTGCACTCTTGGTGTGTCTCAGCTTCCGCTTTTGGGTCCTATAGTTACAGTCTCCAGTTACAGAACCTCTACAGTGGAGGACTTTATGTTGAGACTAACTGTCTGTAGATATGAATGTAATGAAAATGACTTGAGGGTAAGACTTGAAAATGAAGCTGAGGCTATGAAACCTTGAGGCAAACCGTTATGATCTAAAGCTACTACTCTAACACTGTGTTTTTTGTTAGGGACAAAAACATGATATATAAAAAAGATTCCCATACCAGTACAAATAATTATTTTCTCCCAATAATAGCCTTTCTCATCATCCTGACTGGTTACATGCTAAAGACATTTTATTTTTGGATCAAGTCTGAACTATTCTTACCTAGTGTGTTCACAGTGACAACCTCGCTGAAGGGGCCTGTGCCAAGCTTGTTTTGGGCCAGGACGCTGAACTGGTATGTTGTCTCTGGCTCCAAACCAGGCACCGCCATCCAATCATGGCCTCCAGGCACGGGTACGGACAGCCAGTCATGAGGACCTAAATGCTCCCTCTTCAGCCTATGTAGGAGGCAGGAAGAGAGGTGAGCAGACGGATGGGAAAAAAAAGAAGATAAAGGCACAGAAGCTTCCCACCGCCTTTCTTATACTTATACATCTAAGATTGCATGTTAAGACGTCAACTCTTAAGTATCTTTTATGCAGTTTAGCAAATAATAATAGAAGTTGCTGTTATGTACGTTCTTCTAGTGCCATCACTGATCCAGAATAGTATAGAGAATTATATTTTCCTCATGACTTCATTTATAATATGATTTTTGGTTGATGGATAAGCCCATGCTGCGCTCTGATTTGCAGGTTGCTGTTTGCCCATGCCATACACTCAGCACCAAATGCACCAGTTCACCAAACAAAGCAGAAAACTACACACATGCAACCCAAATCCCAAAGTAGATGTCCAGGATAATATTGAAATATAGTTTCTTCACTGTGTTGAGGTGGCATCTAAAGTAACAGTGTGTTGTATGGAAACTAACATGCAACACACTGAAATATTTAGACTTCAAAGGTAAACTCAAGTCAACTTGGATAATAGAAATTTACCCTGTAGTATTTTGATTGATAGATAGATAGATAGATAGATAGATAGATAGATAGATAGATAGATAGAGAGAGAAAGAGAGAGAGAGAGAGAGAGAGAGAGAGAGATAGAGAGAGATAGAGAGAGAGATAGAGAGATAGAGAGATAGGGGCCTGCCTGTATGCTGAAGTTGAAATTCAAATAACGGGAGGTTTAGGCCACCTGAGAAATCTCACTGACAGCAAACATCAGTGAGTCATGGAGACAAGAGCTTTTTTGTCAGAGTCAAAATGAGTAATCAACGGTAGCAACATATTTTTTTAAATATTTCATTACCTCTGCAATTCCTTTTCTAATTTAATAAACCATGATGGGTTACCATGGACAGTTGGGTTCATAATGTGTGGATTAGTTCATGGCAGTCTGATGACTTTCCAAATGATATCATTTTTCCCTGTTCACATTAAATAATGTGGATGTGTCAAAATCACATTTTCTTTAAATCCTGCTCTGTTTGTAATTGTTTGTGTCATTTCCCAAAAATTATACTAAACGCTGGGTCAGAACTTAGATAAACTTAGAGCGCTGTCTGTGTTGCAGAATTTTAAAGCTTTGTTTTCAAACTGTCTGGGATCTTAAAGAAGAGATGACTACGGGTAATTTAGAGCCGTTAATTAACCTAACATGCATGTGAAACCGGAGTCACTGAGGTAACCCACACAAGCAGAAAACAAACATGTTTGTAGGCTGCAGCACCTTGCTGCCCCCCAAAAGAAGATGAATAACTATATTCAAACACATTGATTTGACTAATTTAACATCTGCATCACAACCAAGCTGACCAGATACAGATACTTTAAGCATTTTGTACTCTTGGGTTATGTCAGTGAAAAGTAGTGTGTAATTAAATTTATCTTCATATACATAGATAATATCTAATAATAGGAAATTAAACCAAAACAATAACCCAAGCCTTTTTAGTAGTCAAGCAGCAGCAAAGCTTCAGCAGCAGCACAGAGAACGTCGGGTCATGTTCAGTTTTGTAGCAACTGCTTTTTTTAAGCATTTCTTCAGAAATTAGAGATGAAAACTCACTCACACTGGGTCGCCACGTATTTCCATCTCTATGCTTTCTGTTCTGAACACAACCCTGGGAAAGACAATTTCAGAAACAACGGAGGAAGTACCGGAAAAGAAAAAAGCACAAAGCAAAGCATGCTGGGATGACTCACACATGGCCGTACCAGACTGAGAATGTCTGCTGGAAGCCTCCGTCATAGCCCGCCACCCAGGACACATTTGCCCAGTTGGAGGACGCCACCACATGGACACTAGTGGGGGCATGGGGGCTTGTGCCTGCAGGGAGGGCAAGGTGTCAAAAGGATACTTTAACCAGTGAGTAGCCTTGTGGTGATACATTTTGAAGAAATTTATATATTTTTAATAATTTAATAACAGTGACTTACACAACGTAATTTATTTCTACTATTCAATCCTGACCAATTCACAATGAGGTAAATGGAGGAACAGAGCTAGCAACACTGGTGTGTGATCAATCCACATCAACACTACGTGCTGTACTACTACGGCGAAGGAGCTCAATCAGTTACTGCACTTGCTACATAATGACAAAGACGTAATGCACAGTATGTATTTACTTCACATAGGCTGCTTTATCAATGCATGTGTTTGTGATGTACATTACATGTTGGGTACCTATGACTTGGACGTGCGTGCTGGCAGTGATGCTCGTGGCAACGTTGGTGGCGACACACTCCCACTCCCCGTGGTCCTCCTTGGTGAGTGACTTGAACTGTAAGCTGCCTCGAGGCAGAACATTGTGCTTGCTTTTACTGGGCTTCCCTACCTGCAGCCCACCCAGCCATGGAAACAAAGAGTCAGCCAGTTAAAGACAGACAGAGAGAGCGGCACAATTTGTGTTGAATGTAATCTCATAAATTAATTTAGAATTCAAGTTTCAAAAATAAACTGGGTTAACTGGCAATAGAGAGCTACAGACGGGACAACCTGGCAGTTGCAGTGGCCCTTTGATACATTAATGAAAAAAAAAGGAAAATTACTTACGTTTAGATGAGGCAGAAAAGCTCCCATGAAAGAGAGCCATACCTGATAATAATTGCTATTTTGGTAAAGTGAAGCTGCTTTAAACAAGCCACCTTGAAAATTTGAAACAATTAAACGAAACATTAAAATTGGACAGGCTAATGACGCTAATGCTAACAAGTGTCATAAATGACAATTTAATTCAAGATATTTTTTCTTCTTTATTATTAGGTCTTTTTTTCATGGGAGCTTTTTTAATCTTTTTTCAATCATTTGCAAAAACTATTGATGAACCCAGGACCAACCGTAATAATCTTTTCATCACCCAATTGTACACGTTCAACGACCTAAGAACATTTCTCAACGTATAGCTCTTTGGCGATTTTTAATTAAACATTAAAACATTTAGAGAATTCCTTAAGGGCCTTCCTCGGGGCCTCAGGCTAAATTGCATTAGGAATGCACATGATTCTTCCCAGTTTGTTGCTGCATACACTAACAAAAGTCCGAAATTTACCTTGCAAAGAAACAAACATATAGAAGCAGTAACCCTCTCCTTAAGAATAAAATGAGATGTTATGAAAACATATCCTGTAGTGTGACAAGTCAAAATTCAAAGAGCGCACAATTCAAATCTGTGTGATGCGGGGGTATAATATGCTAGAACATTTACAAATTAGCGCCTTCTGTTTTTATTAGCATGTTATAAATTGCCCTAACATTTTTAGAAATGGGATCACAAATAAAAAAAAAAATGCCCAAGAAACACAAAAGTGTACAATCTCACATCTACATTACACAGAATGTTGAGTTAGGAATGTTATGAATAAGTGGGACAAAAAAAATGATCACACAGTAGCTAATGAGCAAGGTTATTAATCTTCCAATCAAGAAAACAATTGAGAGAATCTAATATGCTACGTTGATTGCCACTGCATCATTAAAATGTGATTAAAATTGCTTAAATGGCATCAAAAAATCCAAGTAATTAAAATCTGAGCACCCAATACAGACAACGATTTCTCAATGGAAAACACTGAACATAACAAAGGAATATGATTCATTGGTCTGATAGTGAACACTTTGGAGCTGTGTGCCTTGCCTTCCTCCAGGTGATGTTGGGAAAGGGATCTCCCTCTGCCTCACAGGGGATGACCAGTTCTCTCCCAGCCTCCTGCCTGTACTCCCCTCCAGGAACCACTGAGAATTTGGGAGGGTCCTGCCCGGAGTGAAACAGTCAAGATCAAGATCAAGGTGGAGTTGAAGTTCCTCCTCCCTTTGCTAATTAATTTTAATGTAGTGACTCATCACAAACCTTTAGCACCAGGGGAGCGGGAGGGGACCATCCCATGGAACCCAGGGCATTGTAAGGCATGCAGGTATAGGTGCCAAGAGAGTCCTCTGTCACCTCTGCCACACGGATGCTCCCATCGTCCATTTGGCTCCAACCAGGGTACTGTGGATCAAGAGAGGTAGAGTAACAAGCCAATCTCCTATGAATGGCTTAGTGGAACTCACACTTGGAAATAAATAGGTAAAAGCCCTATATGAATGGAAGAAGTGGAAAAACGGAACTGCATGGAGCTTCAACTGAAGAAATGCCATACTTGTTTGTAGTCTGAGGTGGAGTAAAGTGAATATAAACTAGGCTGCTGCACTGCATCCGCTCACCTTATCTATCCGGAGAGGGAGGCCATCTTTCTTCCACTTGACCAATGTTACAGGGGGGTTGGCATCGACAGGACAGCGGATGAAGCCAGGCAGACCAATGGCCACGTAGATAACAGATGGCATGTTTACCACACGGGCAGGGTCTAGTCAAAAGCACATTGAGTGATGAAACACGCCTTTACTGTAACTGGTGCCTGGTGATTATAATAGCTGTGTGGAGAAGATGGGGACATCACGCAGTTTACGGGAAGTGGGCTCCTCGTTAAATGATAAATGAATTTATGTGGCGCACAGCTGGTCTCAGAGCAGCATTTGTTAGTGCAGAGTGCTCCCACGCACACCAGACTTACTCCAACTGAAATTAAATGAGCAACATAGTGTACACGATGATTCATACGGTAAAACAAAACGTAACCTATTTTATTATAAGCATGTGTGCTACACTGACTTCTGCCATGTGTAAATTGCTCGTTCACTCAACTGTCTTGACAGTCACATGTCAGAGAAAAGCAGCTTAATGAAAAGGACATTTTATTGATGTACATTTAATGCAGAGTTGCTTTCCTGATTACTTGCACAGCCCTCGAGGTTTTACTTAATTTTTACTATTCTAGAGAACCCTCAATTTTTTTCTTTTTCAGTTTCTTTTCTTACACTGAACACAAGGACAGACGTGTTGTTTAAAGTTAGGAAATTCTTTGAGGAAGCAAATGATCAGGAAATAATTTAGTATTTTACACAGGCAAAGGAGTCCCATCAGGGCGTCCATCTGGATTACTACTTTGCAAAACCAGATGATACTCTAGGTCACTTTTTCCTCATGTAATTTATTAAGTATGTACTATATTACTAAAAATCTGTGTATACATGCAGCAGTAGAGTAATCTAATTTCTGCTCCACCTCATAGTTATTTTGGAAGCCTGCCTTAGATTTAACCTACAGATTTACCCCAAAATAGATGAGAGAGACCCACTTTGATCCACAGCACAAACTGTACGCAAAAACAGTATTTTCAATTTTCAGTCGGACTTGTAGGCGGCATCATCACCGACCTGTTGTCTGAGAAATTTTGGTATGCACATGCGCTTTTGCAGAAAGCTGAAAAGAAACCTGGTTATGTGTTTAGATGGCAGAGAAGTTACCTGGGTGAATCAGGTTTCTCCAGCCCAATTTCAGGAAAACAACTTTCCCGTGCACATGGCAATTTAGAAATTTAAGTCACAAGAGGATATCATAGCACCTGTCCATTAAGAACACACATTAAGAACTTTTGAAAAAAAAATTAATAATCCACCTTTGATAGCGTGAAGAACGAACAACTCTACATCTATCCACCAGATGGTTCAGTGATTAATTTTAGTTTACTGCTAATGCAGAGGTGAACATTACTGTAGTAAGAAACACAGATGAGAAATGTCATTAGTTTGGCTATAAATCAAAGTATTGGGCAATTTTAAATTGAATCTGATTGTGCTGGAGGAAAAGTTACAGGATCAGCAAAGGTCTTATAATTCATCCTGAAGAGAACATGAGGACATGACCTACACAGCAGCCCATCCATCAACTGTTGGACCAAAGTGATCAACCAAACAACACTGACCTCCTTTTGTTTTTCTTGGTAGGCCTCTTCCTTGCTGAACTATGGTGGGAATAACCATTCACACAATCTCCTGTAGGTTTTTATTTTTCAAGTTAACTTTGAAGTTAATTTATAGTCTCCACATTTAATAGCGGCAGTATGCTTGCAGTTTGATAATTAGTGAAATATGTGTTTGGATATTATTTGTCTGCAGTGACATCTCACAGATGCTCTACCTTTTTCTTCTGTAAGACTATAAGAACCCTTTGAATTGTTCTTGCCTCATTGGTGCCTTGTTTACAAGGAACATTTTTTGTCTGCATAAACCCAGATTCATCTGATGACAGGCAAAAACATAACATACACATCCCCTGAGACATTCTGAAAGGACCAAGTTGTGGCGAACAGCTATCAAAATGGACAAAGTGTTTGCAAAGCTGAGAGCTGTGTGCATATGGAGCCCATTTGTCAGAGGATGATTACCACAGTAGGACAGAAACAAGTGTGAAGCCATTACCAACTGAGAGAATGTGTTTCCAATCAACCAATCAGCTGTTTACTCACAGTGCAATGGTGAGATTTGCCTCAACTTTCTTAGTGCAAACATATTTCTCAATATAAGATAAGAGCAAATATGAATATCGCTCATGCACTGAGATTCAGTGTGAATTTCTCCTCAAACTTTAAAGTATTTTTGATGCATTTCACACACTTCCACTGAAAGGCATCCCTGAAGGGCTTAAATGTGTTCCTGCTAATGGTTTGCTGGGAAGATGGGACTCTCTTTCATATTGCTTCAAATTTTCCCCAGGCTGGGACATAACATTAACATTTTGGAATTATGCTTATTCATATTGTTGCCTAGAGTTAAAGGAGTTGATCTGTATACTAAAAAATGCAGTCTTATTTATTCACTAATTTTAGCAGAAATTGAGCAAGCAAGATATACGTGTAACATTTAAGTAAACTTTAAAAGTGCTCTTAAGGGGTTTTTGTTGTCTTTGAAGCAAGCTCTTATTATGCTAAGCTAATATAACCAGAAATATTTAGCAAACAGGTATGAGTGCCTTCAGATTGACCAGAACCACAATGTTTGTGCTAAATGTCAAGCCAACAACTATGCTTCCTTTAAATTTAACTGTACAGTTTTAAGAGATGGTTAAGGAAAACCACTTAATCCGCTGCAAGCAGTGAACAAAAGCTCTGACTTGCCTATATTCACACATTTAGACAAGTCTTCCCTGACTCAGCTCTCCTTGAGTCAACAAAATATCTACTCAGGAGAATGTCTTCATTAAGTGACACTTGTGACAGTACTTGGGACCTGCAAAGCAATGCAACAATACAGTACACCCAATATGGCAGACATTAATATCTTATGTGACCTGATGACATCATAGGAAAACCTCTATACCATTTTAGCTGAGAGCAACAGAAATGAGAAACATCGGTTAGAGAAAAGATGAGGAAGAAAAACTTCCCAAATTCTAAATTGTGAAGAGGAGGGAGAAAAGTGTAGTACCTACACAAGGTCAAAGAGGAGAGCTTCAGAGTATACACTGGGTGATGAGAGGGAGAAGAGTGAGTGAGGAGTGAGGGCCATCAGTGGAGTGACAGAGAAAAGGATAAGCAAGGCTGAGCGTGAGCGTGGGAATGAGGACAGGTGAGAGAGAGCTGTGACTGGATGACGTAAGGTAGAGAGGCAGAGGAGGACAAATGAAAGTGAGCGACATGGTGACACGGTGATACAGAAACACTTGATTGACTGCTCTGTTGCCACAACAACTTTGCACTACAACTGTTGTCCTCTGAAGTGTTAACCACCACTTGGCAGCGCCGTGCCATAAGGAACCCAGAGGAGAACTACCACCAGCACCACACAGACGAGTGTAGCAGCCAAGTTTCTAAATATAGCCCTCAGACAGCGCTATCGCTCACGACACACTGGTTCCCACTGCAAGATGCTTTAGGGAAGTTGTTCAATGGCAAGCAGTTGAGGGAGACAGACATTGAGGACAGAGAGAGAGAGAGAGAGTGTGGGAGAGACGTTTAAACAGCATGGGGTGAAAAGGGAGAGAAAGGCCACGAAACAAATGAAGAGTCGAGGACTGAAAGGGAAGAGAAGGGATAAAGAAAAAAAGGGGACAAAAGATAACGAGAGGAACGAATAGGACAGAGAAACAGAGTGCCCTCTGCCGTCTGACAGAGAAAAGTCCCCTGTCTTCTAGCAATGATGTAATCCTCCCCACCTCCACCCCCTCACTCTACCCTCCCTCTAACAATTGGTGTTGCCTGCATCTGTTCAGTGAGCACACACACACACACACACATCACACCACACCACACACACAGACATACACTCTAATGCACAACCAGAGGAGGCAGGAGAGTGAGGGAATGCTGGATGTCTGTTGCCTTGACTACTGCCAGTGGCCAGTGACCGGTTGACAGGGCTAAAATCTCCAAGCTGGTACTGGCCCTGCTTTGTCCGCTCCAAGCTTTTCTAAAGTGACAAATTTGACAGGTGTCATGTCTCCACAGCTGGGAGACTGAGAGGGAGACAGAAATAGAGAGACACTGGGGGGGTACGTGTGCATGTCTGTATGTATCTCTCTCACGCTCACTCACAAATGAGAATCAAAGACAGGGAGGGAGAGATGGTGCGACAGACTTGATCACAATACTAACATTAAAAACAGAAGGCTTTGTTCGGGAAGACAGATGAAGCTGTTTGGATGGACGTTAGATTCCACAGAGCAGGGAAAGCACCAAGTACAGTTTCATCCCGAATAAGGCGGCCTGCAGCTCTACACCAGTGTCACATCTGACATCAAACAATGTTTGGACTGACCAAATGCAAAGAAACTTCCATTTATGGTTAGACTCTCACTTTGAGGTGAGGCCCTCTCTTCACCAACATTAATGCTGTTGATGATTAAAGCTGATTTGCTTTCGTTTAGAAAATGTTTAGACCACAGTGAGAAGCTTGAAGCGTCAGTCTTATCATAGGACCTGTCTATGCTCATTGTGAGGTTAAGTGGGCGGGGCATGGGGGTCGAGCTACTTTAAATTATCTAAGCGCTTTACATGACACCTTTGTTGGATAGTGGAAACAGCTGCACTTTATTTAGAGAAGCATGAAACCCATATTTTAAAATGTTAACGCTTAAAAATTAACATCCCAGCCTTATTAAGAATTTAACAAACTCAGCTAATCTCTATGAGAACTGCATAGGCATTTGATTGGGTTTGATTGACAGCCACCCGCTAACATCAGCAAACAAACCCCCTTTAAATGTCACATTTTCATTTAAAGGCAAAGATCAGTGTGAGGAAGGCTCATGTACACCATATACACTTCATCACATTTATCATTAGACTAAAACTGTTTACATGAAGCTTCGCTGAAAATACGATGCTCATGATATCATATAGTATTTAACATAAAACCATGTCATACATGGTGTTTTTTTTCTTTTAAATGATCTGTCTTCAGAATGTAAGAAAACTTTATCAACTATAAACACGGTTGAATTTTGTTGTGTAGCACCAACGTAACATGATCCTGTATAAAATATTATCTTCACCAATGAGCAGTCTCGTTTGCTGTACGTGAGCGTGCTTTACTTTTTCAAAGTGATCAAAATCAGGATTCAACCTTTTAAGAAGTTACTGAAAGATGGTGTGTGTGTTTTATTCAACACACTCCAATTGAATGAACAGTGTCTAAAAAGGGTATTTACAGCAACTCATGTTTTATTCTTCAGCAGTTGAAGCCTTATGGGAGAGTGGGGGAAGATTTGTCAAATTAAGTCTCAGCTGCTGTTTGTCAGAAGGCGTGTGGGGGACTGTGAAATGAAGAAGTTTCTATATTTTGATATGGCCAAAATTGAGCTTTGTGACCATAAATACTACAACTGACAACGGTTGTTATGTGTTCAGCCTCTCCCTTCTCAGATGAGTCATGGGTGTCTTGGTGGTCTCTCTCTTGAGTCCTCTTCACTGTATGTTGACCCAGTTTTGAGGGCAACCTACTCTATGCAGATTTATACCTGACAATATTCTTTCCATTCCTTAATAATGGTTTTAACTGTAAAAGAGTCCAACTGATCTTTCTGGTTTCTTGGTGCAGTTTTTGACCAACATTCTGGTTCATCAAAATTTGGACCTTCTGATTCAACTGTATTTATCCTAGACAAACTACTGGGCCCACATTACAGGCTGGTAAGAACCAATTAATGGCCCAAATAATTATGTAGTAGTACAGACATGATCTGAAACATTGATGAGAACTTGCTTCTTTTGGTTCTAGTTTGACTAGTTCATGTAAATGAATGCCATTAAACTTCCCTCTGACTTCCCTGCATTAAAATATCTCTGTTTCTAGCTGAAAACCCCCTCAAGATGACATCACTTGGGGAAACCTTAACTGCAGGTCAGATTATGTCGTCTTGTTGCTCAGACTATGACATTTGCGATCATGGTCAAGGTGCTTTTCCAGAGCTCCCACAGATGACATTTAAGCCCCTAATATTAAGAAACTCTTCACCTGGCGAAGTTTTTCAGCTAGAAGCAGAGAAATATTTAAACATAGGAAAGCCAGAGGAAAGTAAGCCATAGAAAACAAGTTAAAGATGTATGCTTCAAACGGGCTCAAGCTCCGTCTGTCCTTGAATCCTGAAATTCTGTAGTGTGAAAGGACAAGCTAGAAAATATTGAGAAGCAACCAGCAACGGACAAAGAGAGTGAGAGGCGTCACCAAAGAGATAAATCGTAAAATCTGTTCTTGTGGCAGGTGAAGAATCATGCGAAACTCAATGACCGTTTCTGTGTGTGTGTAATCGGTTATATTTCCCAGGCCAGTACAGTTACTTTAAAGAGCGTGAATAAATTGAGTTATACTTTTAATTAATTTTGAATACTTACCCACAGATCTATGGGCAGTGTCACCTAACCTCATGTATTTAGGTATAACGCTGTTACGTTCTAATCTAATTTTACTGGCCCCAATCTTTAAATATATCGAGTAAAATCCAAGTTCTATTTTGGTGAGGTGCAGGAACTGACGCCAGCTATCATTGGGTGAATGTTGGGGTACAGCAAGACCAAGACACTAGTCGTTCTCAGGCCTAACACAGACAGATAAAGACATTCCCACTTACAGAGCGGCAGAGATTCATACCGGGGACTTCCTCGCAGTGATTCAGTGTGTTCCCCACTGTGCTGCCCAAACAGGTAATGTTCAGAAAAAATTCAATATGGTAGGAAAATGTGTAAACTGTATATACCTGTGCTAAATTTACTACATAAAGGAATAAATATTTGAAACATAAAGATGTGTCACTCTGCTAGGTTTTCCGGAGCTTTACCAGCACGTAGTCCTTCTACAGTTGTTAGGGAGAGCAACAGAATGAAGTGTTTTTCCTGGCAAGCAATGTTCATCTGCAGAGAGCACTTTAAGTCAGAATTAATGCTCATTAGTGACAGCTGAACTGACCTGCCACCAGCAACATTTGTCATTTGGAATCCTTGCCTGGTTTGCCAACATTAATTACTATATTCACACACTCTAATTTTCACTGTCCTGTGCAGAAAGCTGCACCGTAGGGCCCAGCTGTGAAACACCAGTGGGTTCACTGATGATCAAGTTTTTATACGTTCTATTTTGACCAACACCACTCCTTTGGAACGTGCTTGGTTAAGCACAGATATGCTCAATAAAAATATTATTTTACCTGAAGTTTCCTTGGCTCTGATTTATATAAAGGTGTGTAAAGAGGAACACCTGCACAGTATCTGGACTGTCTTTGATTTAGCATGTGTAACAAAAAACGCCAACCGCATTAAAAAAAAGAAGACACGACACTCACATTGCACTGTTAGGTAGGCAGAGGCAGTCGGTGGTCGACCCAAGCTGTTGCTAGGAGCACAGGTATATTTCCCAGCATCCTCTGGCTTAACTTGGGCAATGATAAGGGAACCATCGATGAGAATACTGACTCTGCGTTTCAGGTCACTGTGAAAATGAAGAAACAATAATGTTAGGCTCTTGATGTGTTTAAATTATTCCCAGTGAAAGGATGTAATTATTCAGTGTGTAGAAAGGAAAAGCAAAATAGCAAACAGGTAAGCTGCATTTTAAAAGAAGATGATACGCTTGTTAATACACTATGTAACACTGTTTTGTTTCACAAACTGATTTTTGTTTTTCTTCTTAGTGCATTTGTGCACTTGAAATTCCTTTCACTGATGTTTGATACCATATTCTAATAAACATGAAGTCATATACGTAGTCAACGCTACAATTCTTTTGCTCTTTCATAGCTCTGATGTTCATATGCATAAAGCTGTGCACGCTGCTTGATTTACAATCCAGAGCGGAACAGTTTGCTGCAGAGGAACTGGAAGGCCCAGAACACATATTCCCCGGCTTATTCGTTACTGCCCTCTAGCACGCATTCATTAGAACGTACCAGTGTGACACTGATAGATTTATTGATCCCAAAACCAGTGAAGATTTGTCAGGTACAGAGATGTCAGACTTAAAAAACTCTCTGCGTCATCATTATTCCGGACTCTGTGTTGGAACAGCAGAAGAGGATCACAGAGGTCTCAGCTCATGCTTGACTTGGTGTCACACACAGTGGCTCCAATGTTTTCCTCATATTTCTTAGTTTCCTCATTCAAAAGGTAGACTATACTGCTGCGCGTGCTCAGTCAGCGCCATGTTTCTAGTTCTTTGGAAAACATGGTCAATGTCAAGGGTTTAACTTTAACGGTTTTGTTAGATGACAATTCAACTACAGTTTTGAACCGGTTTCCTTTATGCCACTACTGGGTTACACTCTAAACGTGCTATAAAGTACTGCAGAATAAAATGGGTAAAGTAAAAGTGCTTTGCACCAGACATTCATTTGACAGCTGGAGTTACTAATAGTTGCTAATAGGTTACTTTACTGAATAAACATTAAATGGTATGATGAACATATTACTTATAATATACTTTTATATGTAGGTAACTGGTAAATATTTTTTTCATATTTTTATTTTTATCAGACATTGGAAAGTCATTCAGAAGGCATCACACTGTAAAACACTTAGCCGTACTGTCTGGCAAAATGACAAAGTGTGAAATTGGTGGATTGTCCTTTTTTAAACATGCACATTATTCAGTGCCGCCTCGTGTTTTGCAGAGTAAATATACTCTGCCGCTAAATGCTCAACATTACAAGATCAAGTTTCGATCACTTCTATTTGGAAAGAAGGAGCTGCAATGAGATTTGAGCCCTGAGATTTTGGCCTGCTGACCAATGACACAGCCACTTGCGGTAGTCAAGGCAACGGATATTTTTCATTCTACTACTTTGCTCACTTCCCTTCTCATTCTGCATTGCACTGTGTGCAACGAGCAGAGGGGGAATTTATGAGTATTAGGCCACAAGTGAAAGCTGCATACAATAAACAAAAGCCGAAGCACTGCTGCTTTTTTACTTTCACATGATATTTTTTTCTTCATTATAGTGAGAATGGGCAATAATTAAAATATATCATCATATTTTTACACCATAAGTCACAATGTAAAGTTGTGTAAACACATCCGGGATCTAAACAAATAACATCGATGAATTATTTCCTATGCAGCGTGTTGAATAGGTTTCTTTTTTAATCCTCCTGAATACCTCCTCTTCAAACGTTTAGATTAGCTTCATGTTTTTGGCTCGGCAAAATGCCCCCATCAGTTTGTTCAGTTTACTTCTGTTATTGTGGGGAGAACAACTGGTACATTAATGGACTAACACACAATAGCATCTGCCATTATCTTCTCCATATATTGGCAGTGTTTAGTTGGGGGTGCTGGAATTAATACAATTCATGTTTCCAGCATTTTTTGATTCAGCTTTCTGACACAACTTTCAAATGAGAAATGTTTGATTTCCTGAACACGTCTTAAAGAATTAACCCAGCAAACCCAGCTCGTTTTAATTACATTTTGCTAAAAAGGACAGCGAAAAACAATGTTTATTCATGTGTTGTATTGGTAATTTCTAAGGTCATGCTATTCCTGGATGTATTTGATTGTAAATAATACAAGACACTACATCAAATTCTGTTATGGTTTTTTAGTTTTATTCCCTTTTAAGGTAACTGAATTTGATAATTTAAAGACTGTCTGAGCTCTGCAGATCGACAGTCAGAGTAACAGTATCTGCATCACTAGCCCAGTGTGGAGGCAAGTTTAAACCTTTATGAAAAGTGTTGATTTATTTAAATATGTATTGCCAGTCAGTCACAAACCTCCGGACTGTTGTTGTATGAACCCTTTTGTGGACAGAAAAGCTCATAAAGCTGAAGTTCAGGCTATCAGTGACTTAAGAACTGAAAGCCTGTGGCCACGGCTCAAACTGGGCCAAACCACATTGATTGCCAGGCTGATCTACTCTGTCTGCTAGCAATTTCAAATAGTATTTGAAGGCATTACTGATTGCTTGAGCCACGTGTCATTTCTCTCACAATAAGCACAATCGCAAGCTCATTCTGCAGGGCCACAGTTGTTTGTGTTCACCAACTGCACTCACACACAGAATGAATTGCTCTGCGCTAACAACATGCATCTAGTGGGTTTGAAAGACTTTCATTTTAATCTTAGCTTTACTTATGGTGACAAGCTCTGCTAAAGATTTTTTAACCAATTACCAATAAATTAACCCTTTTCCTAAGCTTTTTTTGCTCAAGTCTGTTCGGATACTGCGTCTACGACCCATATTAACACAACGTGCTATATTTATAGTGCAAAACTTAACATACAGAAACAAACAATGGCTAAAAAAGTTTATTTTTACCAGCTACTTAAAAATATTAAATCAGAATTAAAATAATTCACATTTGATAAATGGATTTAATCTGATAACATGCTCCCCACCATGTCCTAATACTGCAGACATAAAAATCTGTAACTTTGCTGATTTCATCAGGTTGTTACTATCAATTTCTTTGTCATTCGGATGTACAGTGGGAGAATTTTTACGCCTTCTAACATTAGCCTGATAAAAAAGGAGCTACAGAAAGTCTGCATGATATCTGGCACCTGGTGCACTAGACCAAATGACATAACTGCTGGAAAAATACAGTGAATAAACAAGCGTAAAGGTATGAAGGAATATGACTGCTTTCATGATTTCTCTCAGTCAGCATCACTGCTGGATTTAAAAACTGCTTACTTTAAAACTTTTACTGTTGCAGCCTTAAAGGGCAACTACACCAATTTTTAACTTGCTTCGCGCGCCTTTAGTTTAGGGATTAAATGTACATGAATGCTTTTAAACTTTCCTCTGACTTCCCTATATTAAAATATTTCTCTGAATCTAACTCCTTCGGATGACATCACACAGAGGACCTTTTCATCATTAGGAGCTCAGATGATGTCATCTGGAGGAGCTCTGGAAAAGCAGGTTGACTCTGATTACACTCCACAGTGTGAGCAACAAGGCAACATAAGGTGAACAAAAGGTTCCTCCAAGTGATCTGGTCTGACGCATGCACGCAATTGCTATGGTTGTCAGATTAAATATATATTTTTAATATTCTTGCCTGCATTTATTTTGCACCCATGTCAAATGTGGTGGTGGTGCATCATAAAAGTAACCCCCACAAAAAAAACCCCACAACAACCCCAAAAAAGAGGCAAACTACCCATTATTCAACCTCCCCTTCTGCCATCACCTTTGGCCCACATCACCTGACTGCCCAGGCTCCAAAACCCTAATTAGTTCAGAAATGCTTTACATTTTAAACTTAGCACATCACATCACAGATGTGATTCAACAATGTGTCCGTCTTATTAGTTTACAGTTCAACTGTGTTGTAATGTTAGATTTCAAAACTTCCGATTTTGTTTTTTTCTATCTTTTTGTTTTAAAACACGAGAAAACACCTCATATTCTGCTTTTCCACTTAATATTCAAAAAATTATATGTTGCACGTAGCGGAGACAAAATAAAGAATTTTGATATTGAATATATATTGAATATTGAATATACTTGAGGAAGTTTCTGTCAGAAGTGCCACAAAGTGTAACTCAATCTAGACAAGTACTACTGTACCTAAGAATTACAGTAGGCTTACGGTTACGTACGTATTTTCATTTAATGTTACTTTACTGCAGTTTAAAGGGATGTCATTTTATTGTATATTATTCTGTATTTATTTAACAGCATTAGTGTCTTTGCCATCCACCATCAACTACTAAAAAATGATGCACTATTATAACCACCAGGAAGTAAGCAGCATAATGGTACCTATGCATAATGTGTAATGGCACTACACTCTGCACCAGCTGCGATTAGCTTCCCTAAGGCATGTGCCAATGTCACCAGGCAGCCACACAAATAATCTGCATGCATCACACTGGCTGGTTAGAACTCCCCCTGCCCTTTATGCAGGGCTGTTGGATTAACGGGGGCTCATTAATGAAGGCACCGCCTCCTTTTCAGCTTTCTCTGTCCAGCATTTCAGCTAATATTTCAAATGCTTTGTGGAGGGATGCCACCGTCAGAGAGGAAGGACACCTTGCAAACATAAAATGACTGGACAACCAGCGTGGTCTTCATTGCTGGAGTTCGCAGCATGTTCCAGGAAACTAGAAACATACATGAAACCAGGAGAGGAGCCCAAAACTCAGAATCTCGAGAAAGCCTCCTCCCCCACCACATTATCACAGTTGATTAAAATGTTATTTGCCAAGACAGCTATCATTATAAGAAGTACATCTACATTTACATTTATTATTTGGCAGATGCTTTCATTCAAAACTACTTAAGGTACAGGGCAAGCTACACTGAGTGAAGGGGAAAACCTTAATGCAAAGTGCTATAAGAAGAAGTGTTTGCATTTCAAGACATTGGTTAAAAAGTTAGAAGTTCCACACATACCATAGAACCAAGCCATCAACTCATTACGTAATGATGGAAATCAGTTGATATTATCGTTTTAGTTCCTTATATTTTATACATTTTTGAATGTAAGATGTGAAAAGGACAATCTAGATTGTTTTCTGTTCTATCCACTTGTTAATTCACTATTCACTTTAAATAATGATTTAGTTTTTTATTCTCCAGGATGCTGATGCAGCAATGTAATATAATTGTCAATACGTAGTCGAGACAAATGCCTCTTGCACCTTTTTTTGGGGGGGGGGATTATTGAAATTATGAAATTTCTGTCTAGTGCATATTCACCTCAGCAAGAGAAACACAACACAGGACTCTTGACACTGGCTGGTGAACAGGAGAACACAGAGGTGAGGTGATATGGCGGACATTAATGAACCCGATCATAACTTTACTTCTTGAAAAGACGTTGTCCTCCTCCCAGAACCAGGTGTAGGTGAGGTTACGGGGGTAGGCCTCCGCCTGGCAGGTGAAGAAGGCGTCCTGTGAGATGTTCACTGTAATGTTCTCTGGTGGTGAGACAATGAACGGAGGACCTGGTGGAGAAAAAAAACAGGACATAATAAGATATCAAATTAATTTTCTTAAACTGGGGGTTAAACTGTCACAATCATAACCAAAATCACAACCAAATACCAACAAATGTCATATTTTGTTTAGTAGGCAATGCATTTTGGTGAGGTGGACCCTGAAAATGAAAAGTTCCAAAATATTGTTTACCATCTTTAAACATTATGTCAGGATGTATCTGTCCAAATAAAAAAATGCAAGGTCCAGTATTTTATGTGGTTTTGTAAAACATAGTGTGTCCTCAAATAAAGCAACAGAGACGCTGCACAACAGCAGAATACATTTGCCGGACATGCTGAGGCAAAAACACACCCAGGACAGGAAAAGGGATCAGAATCGTAAGCTCATGTTACTGTGGGACCTAGTATGACTAATACACTCAACATGTCACTGTAAAAGTTCAGATTGTACTGTATTTTCATAAATATCTCTTCTCTCAAAATGGCCTGACGTTGGACAACCTCATGTTTTTATATCTCAGACTAAAATCTGTTAAGACATTTGCAGAAAGCGACCTGTCTAAATTCCAAAAAGTAGCCCAACCTAAACACCCATGGGTCCAGTGGATGTGTGTGAAGTCTAACTGTAACATACAAGATAATATAATAATAATGCTATATAATTGCTGTCATTTGAAAACTTTGCAAGTTCTTCAGTCGACCATATTTATTTTTAGATCGGTTGAAATCCAAAGCCACGAATACTACATCCACAAATTGTTTATACACTGGACTGACACCAGTATATACTTAGTTCTGTTCACTAAACCATATCACATATTTATTTGGCACTCAGTAAAGGATTATGAGTATTTGAGTGATGTTCCAGATGGATCATCCTGTATGCTCACAATGATTTATTTATACCACGGTACAGTATTTGATTTTCAGGCACTTGTTGCCTCTGAAAATAACTTTATCTGTTTTCAGACACTTACCACACACTAGATGCTGGATTTATCTGAGAGCACTACTTAACACTTACACAGCAATCCATCCCAAAATAGCACACTACAAAACCTCGTAAAAGTAGCGGATTGGAACGATGACCTGCTCCACGGACACGTCCCTTCTTAGAGGGGAGCAGGTCAGAGGGACGTGCCAGCCACTGTATAGGAACTATACTGTCTGTGTGCACGACGGGAGATGTTTCTCTAAGCAGGAGCTTCTATAAACTCCCAATCCAAAGTATGTTTTGGTCAAATATGTATTAGCTCAGAATAAAGCTGCAGAATGTATGTTTGGTGTTTTTAATGGAAATAACTTTATATAAGTTCATTTAAAAACTGCTAGTATTTTCTCCAGATCATTTTGTTAAATTGAGAGAACCAAAAAAAGGCTTTTCACCATTTCCTGAAACAGAGGTGGTAAGTAAGAACATGCTTTTATTTTTGAACTTGAACTCTGTAAAATCTTATTTTATAATTACAACCCTAGAAAATGTCTTAATAATAATTGCCATAATTTTCACTTTTGCCGACCCATCTGCATTACACTTCAGTAGTGAAGTGGAATACTTTTTAGCTAATATAAATTCATGCCTTATAAATTCTTGCAGTTTTTTCGGGACATTGTAAAAATGACACCTATCACCGATCGTACTTAGAAACAAACTCTAACGTTGCACTTTTATTTAAAGCTGTCCTTTACACTATATAATTTTTTTGCAAACAAAACAGATTTATATACTGATTTAAAATCGCTATAAATAAATAATAAATGACTATAAATAAAAAATACATTTAAATTTGAAACTGTGCTTCATCTGTTACCCTTAGTCCACGCAAGGATAAACTTAAAAGTACACACATATACACACATGCACTTAGACACACACGTACCGTGAGCTGAGCCAGTGTAACAGCTCTAAACTGCTAGTCCCATATGTTAGTCCTGATCTCTAGCCCACAGCCTGATCCGTTAACAGGCAGAGCATTTCCATCTGCCAGCCCCTGAGCAGGACAAGCAGGACAAGGCCTGTGCTGGAGGACTGTGCTGTTGCTGTTTGAGTGAATGTGGGTAAGTGTCTGTGTGTGCTTGTATGAGTGTGCCAAGCCGCCCTCTTTGGAACCAGCTGAGTGCTGGAGATTTGCTGGTGCTGTAGTCCCTCAGCTGATCTGCTGCTCAGTGGCTTTCCAGGAAGCCCTCTATTAATCTGTCTCTCACGTAAATTATACAGGACAGATCAAACACACACTCCAGCTCAGTCTGGACTTTGCTCAGCCTTAAAGAGAAATATGTCATTCCTATGAACGTGTTCACTGTCCGTTCTGATAAATGAACGTGACATATAAACCAGACGCCACATTCTATGAAGCACCAATTTGCCAAACGCAAGCTGCTTTTTCATTCACACTTAGAAATGTTGTAACTTACACAAAGCAGTGTATAGGCTGCATTATTGTACATCTGTAATTTTCCTTACACAAAGTCAAATGAACCCAGTTCAACAGTGCAGAGTTTTACCAGCATATACAAATGCAGTACAGGTTTCAAGGGTCCCACTGAAAGAGGCAGGCATCACAGCCATGGCACTGATCATCTTTAATGACCATCAATTTAGCCAGCTACAGTAAAGCTGCATAAAATCAATTTTAAATAGTAAAACACATAAAAACAAGAATGACTCCATAAAAAAAAACAAAATGGCATCAGTGATTGGCCATAAGAAGCCTGAATAAGCTGTGAATTTGGATACCTGTCAGTCTACTGCCCTCTGCCTCTCACTGATCCTGGTGATCAGGCTGCCTGGTGCCAGCCCAGAAGCACTGAAGTGGCAGTGTGCAGGTGAAGTGATGGGTGTGAGGGAGATGACCTCTATAGTGAACATGACACTGTCAATATTTTATAAATCCAAATACTGAATGAAAAGATGGCTCCAAGTCTGAAGAAGCTTGGAGTAATTTGTAAAGAAAACACTGGTCTAGCCAAGTAGCTGTGGAGTATGTTAAAGAAAGAGACAGATCAACAAAACCCCTTCAGCAAAGAGCAGCTGAAAAATATCATGTACGCAGAATGACAGAACATCTCAACACAGACTGGCATCATCCATGTCCTAAAGGATCAAATCTGTCACCACTGATGTAAAAAAATATTTGGAGAATCACTAATAAAGGGGAAAAAAATACATTTGCTGCAGATGATCCTTAGAAATGGATTTTAATATGGTTTGTGTTCTTATTTTTAGAAACACTTTGGAAATCCATGTCCTCTGGAACTGTTGATGACTTGGGTACTCTAAATAGATATTGTTGATTGTTTTTTTTTGTTTTCCTGTTTGGTGTCATCTGTTTCTTGAGTTGTTTAGCTGATGAACAAATAATTGTGCTATAGGGACAGTAAAGTTAATCAATTAACCTAAATTTATTTTAACAGATGTGTGTGTAGCCATAGCTGGATTACTGCTAACTAATGAATTACTGCCTTCTCAAAACAGCTCTAGGATCAAAGGAGTTTTAGTTTCTTTATCTATTTCCTGTTCAAAAGCAATAAGTTAAATACAAAAAAGGACCAGAAACAGAATCAAAACAACAGCAACCAAAAATGATGAGCACAGACCTGAATCTATCCCAAAGTTGTGCAAAACAACCACAAACGTACACAAAATTGTGGCCCCAAAACCGGGACACATCAAAAACAGGACAAATTGGTCATAAATGGACACAAAATGACCAAAAACATAGAACTACTACAGACAGACAGACAGAGAGTGTCCCACATATGACACAAAACTACCAAATACAGACACAAAACCTCGGAATACAAATTAAAAATTACAAAGCAAATCTCATTTTCTTGTAATCCATCCATTTTCAGCTGTACAGTTGTTGGAAGCATTTTGTTCCACGTTATTCATTTATTAGAAATCTTGACTATCTTCTTCCTCCTCTTCCCTTAACTGACGCTCTCTCACAGTTGTATTCTACTCTACTCTGACTTAAGGTAGTCTAATTATGCTACTGCTGTAAATGTAATACATCAAAATTGAAGTCTGATGTGACTGAGGACTAAGAGCAGTTAGCTTTTAATTTGACTTTACATCAAATACAACACAGAAATATTGCAAACTAAACATTTTCCAATGCATACCAAGAACCGTTTGTGGAACTTAGTTCTTCTGTGTTTCCATCAGAGTAGACACTTGGTTCCGTTCCATAGTTCTCCTAAAAAAGGCTCTAGCCCTAGGGTGGTACTTTCGATAGGAACTATCACCATCGGCCCTGCACTGCTGAATGTCACTGAGGAGTCAGCATTTGGCTGGCGACTGGCAATAAAAATATAGACTGCACCATAGATTATTGCTACACTGGTCATTTGAAGATGTTTCCAGATAGCAGGGAGTGGTTCAAATCGCACTGCACATGAAAACGTTTTATCCCAGAGAAGGTTTGTGAACATCATGTGAAAATCCACATGCATGTATTTACCTTGAACCAGCAGCCGAGTGGTGTGAATGGCCTCACCCTGGGGACTAAAGGCTCGACACACATAGGCCCCACGATCCTCCCGGGTGATGGATAGCACCGTCAAACTCCCATCTGACACCTGAACACACACACAAGAACATATTATTTTAATCTAAATGATTTTTTAAGCATAAAACCAAATCTACTGGGTCACTGTTTGCTCAAGGACTAATGTCTACACTAAAATCACGCTCATTTAGCAGGAAACGTTAATGTTTGTACAGCTGAATCCACCAAGTTTCGGGATCAACTTGACTCAGCTTTGGTTCCATTAGGCAGACAGAACAATTACTGCCGAGTCCAGTCACAACTATAAGGTAAACTCAGAATTCCTTATCACGATGTACAGCAAAAAAGCAAGAATTTAAGAAATAAAATAAAAATTTTCAAAAGAAATTCTTATTTGTTGTCTTCTGCTTTCTGATTGTGCTGGCTAGAGGAAATAAAAAACAGCATAAAAAACAATCCACAGCTTCTAAACATCATCATCATGTTATTTATGTATTTAAGAAGCAGAAAGTTAGGAGTGTTAAAGAATTCTCCTGAATGTAGATTAGTTTTTTTTTATGTTCTTTTGTATGGAGTGGGTATATTAAAGGCAAGTCCGTCATATCTGGCAACAATGGATCTAAATGTGTTTTCTTTTACAGTACAAGGTAATGCTGGGAATTAACTTAGTGAGTTTCTTGCTCTGTATCTGCCACACCAATTAATGTATTAATTTTCAATGCTTTAAAAGAAAATGACTCATAAGTGTCTGAAAACATTACTCATCCTACTCGTCATCCCCGTAGTACATTTTTTATTCTGTGGAAGCATGCTTCTACAGTCCTCATTATACAAAAGGCAAATTCTGTACTAAAAAGACTAACTCTGAAAGACACCCCTTGGTTTTTTGTAGCTCAGAGTTATCATAAAAAGGACTGTAATACAGACATGAAAACATTTAAACTAATCATTAAAAATACCTTAATGTCAAAGAGTGTCTAGAAATGACATGTTTTAATGTAGTTCCTAACAGCTCTTAAACATCTATTTTGGTAATTTTTACAGAAACCTTTAAAAAACAAAAACACAACTCTGTGGTTAGAGCACATCAAATCACAGCTGAAGTCAAAATTCCTTCAAAGGACACATTCAGCCTTTGACTCCCCTTCCCACCAGATTCATACTCTGAGGCACAAGTTGTAAATGTATTCCATCCATTTCTTCAAAGCAAACCTCTACATCTGACAGCAAAAAGCACAGCGTGATGCAGCAACTTCCAGTTTGAATGTGACTGAACTATTTTTTCCCTATGAGAAAACAAGTGTGTGTGTGTGTGTGTGTGTGTGTGTGTGTGTGTGTGTGTGTGTGTGTGTGTGTGCTGAAAAGGAAGCAGTGTTTACCACCCAAATTTATACATAAAAACAGAATGAGAGTGCAGACATTCACATCAAAACCTTGTTGTAATAAACAATAAAAATCACCTAAATCCTTAGTCAGGATAGGACACAACACGTGTTTGCAGATCTACAGGTCCTCCACAGAGTGCTGGGGGGGATTACCACTTCCTCCATGCAGGGCACATGGTAGAAACTGTATAGTATGATTACTGAAATCATATTCATCTTTTCTCATAAAATTTCTCACAGTATGATCTAATTGGTCCCTCTCAATCTGCCAGTAGGCACAGTAGGTTGTTGATAAAAATCAGCTGTTGGTTTCTAACAAACTGATGTCTTTAGTTTGAAAATGGTTTGTTTTATTCCACTGTCGTCCACCCCATCCACCTGCCCCCATGATCCTTACATCTGTAAATCTGCTAGTGCTACATAGCACCAAAATGACTATGTCTATTAATATTAATAAACCTACCGGTGGGTAATACATGGAATGTTAAACAATAATAATGCTCATAATAATGATTTAAGAAGGTTTAGTGAATTTGATAATTTCAGATGATAGGTTCTAGTGATATGTATGGACCTTAAGGAAAACTCACAGATGCTTGAGTACAGACATCTTGAGAACCCTAGGGTGCTCACAGCTCAATATTCAAGTGATCACTGAACTTGAATCAAGAATGCTGCAAGTTCCAAAGGCAAAAGGTTAATTACTTAAATCACAATAAACCGACAACCCCTTAATTAACAAGGCTATAATCAATATGTTGATATTGACAGTAGCTCACATTATGTAAATAATATTAAATATGATCCAGACCCCCTAGAAACTAGCCACACCAGACAAAGACAGTAACCAGTTAGCTGCTGAACACAGTAGAACACTCCCAGCTTAAGCAGACAGATATTTCCTTAAGGAGTTGGTGTAAGCTAAAAAAATTTTAATTTTGCTCAAGGAGTTTTGAGAAACTAAGAAAAAAAGAGGATGTCATAAAACTCATACTCGGCTTGTGATTATTTTTATAGGTCTCAGTGTGGACCAATAGGACCAATAGGTCTCAGCATGCCGAGGGGAGTGGTGTTTTCTACAAGTCCTCTGCAGGCTCTCATATAGGATCTGGTTTTTATTTGTACAATTTAAAACAAATTCAATTTCAACATGTGAGTGAAAGAAAACCACTTTGTTGCAAGAGGCACTTCAAATAAATACAACCGAAAAAATTTTTTTTCACAAAAACTACAACACTGAACAGCACAGAACAACTAACAACATCCTTCTCTTGGCGCTCCTGCCCACATGGTAAAACTGAGGAGGTTTGCATGGGGAAGGGCATCCAGCATTAAAATAAACAAATCAACATGCAGACTAGTGATACACTGTGGCGACCCTGAACTTACAGGATAAGCCAAAAAGACAAAAAATATATATAAATACATAAAATAAATAAGTTTTATAGACCCTGTATTTATTGATTTCATGCCCTTCACAATTGATTATTTTCATTGATTATGGTCAGTGTGTGTCTGTGACCCATGTGTTAATGGACATGCAAACTTGAGATCTACCTTATACTTGGCACTGCTGATCATGAGGTTGCCGTCTCGCAGCCAGCTGACTGAGGGTTTTGGATTGCCGAAAGCCGTGCAGGTCAAAGTGATGCTACCCCCCTCCTTGGCCTCGACATATTGAGGTGGTGTGTCTGTGAATGTGGGGGGGGCTGAGAAGGTTGGATAAGAAGAAGTTTGGAGAGGACAACAATAACCAAGGACATGTTAATAATGCTAAAAAGCAGAGGCAGCAACGAAGCAAGAAAGGAACAGGGAGAATATGCACATACATACTTTCTTTTGCAGTTTTTTAAAAAACAAAATACATATAATGGGAACAGTCACAGCTCTAAAAACATGCATAAATATAGTATACATTTTTGACAATAGAGTTTGCCATAACATTCACTGGGTTCCTATTAGGACTGTTAATTAATCAAATATTTTTTAAACCTTGATTATTCCTACATAAACCCCACCTGTCTTGTCAGAATGTCTAGTCAGAATTTTGCAGTACACAGGGACATTTTACTCTCAGCATAGGGGAGGACACATGATACTGATGGTAATGTCTTAGTAAACTGATAAATAAAATACTAAATAAAATGTAATTATTGATTATTATTTTACAACAGCAAAGTCACATAGACTCAAGTCCTCATACAACAAAGACCAGCCCTGATAATTATCACTGGGTGGAGTTGAAGAATTCAGACATCACCTCTCACAGCAGGCTGCCCAGAATTGAGAGCAGGGGCCAACAGCAGAGAAACTCTGGGCTATTTACATAACCGCTGCTCTCCAGCATGACGCTCTCACATTGGGGAACGCCCACAGTGTGACCGCATCAGAAGCTCCTATTGCGCTTGGCCAGCCAGGATTGTCTGGGACTACGGATATCAGTGTAAATGAAAGATAACCTCCCCCCAAAAAAAGGAAGTGACGCTGCACAAATTGTCATTCCAAACGCCACCTCTCACTCGCTACGTACGAGCAAGGAGGGTGGTCATGCTACGCAGAGAACCGCGGTTTTGTAAACAACCCAACATTCCCTTTTTTGGGAATACTGACTCTCCGATTGGTGGCAGATGTTACCTGAGAGCCAGATTCTGGAAGGACAATTCAGATTGCTCTTTTCTACAGCAGGGAGGAGATCTCTTCCCGTGAGATGCAAGCACTGATGGCCCATGACTGAATTACTGTTTCCCTGCTTAAAGTTTTCATGACCCACTCTGAGTCTGTGCATTCTGCCCAGCTGGCTGCTCTCAGTGACAAGAGACGGCCAGACACGTCTGTTGTGCACAGATCGCCATCTCCCTCTCGTGGTATCGGAGCACAATACATCTCGTTCTGCATTGCAAATGCGCTAGATGGCGTGTTCGAGACAAGATCGTCTATGCACGAGAGAGTAAATTGAGTGGCCATGTTTCAACCCGAGGCACATTACGCACAACAGGTGGGAATCCAAGCCAGAAATTTTATGGCCACTCGGACAGGCTCGCACCTGCGTCTTCTCCTCTGCATTTGCAGTAGCCATGGTCACTAGCAGGGGTTAACAGCTGTGAAGCTACAATGTGGTGACTGCTAAAGCTAACCTGGTATAGCTAGAGAATAGTAGAGCAACTGGGAGTATTGCGACTTCTAGAATACAATAAGTGAGTATTGCTACTCACTATTGCTACTAAGATAAGATAAGATAAACCATCCAAAAACCAAATTTCCACGTTACAGCAGTAGAGAATGTACGGCAGAGTACGGGAAAAAGAATATCAAAATGCAGTATATTCAATCTAAAATGAAAAATAAAATACAAAGAAAAATATGTCACATATGTACACAATCATACAATAAATTGCACCATGGGTTATTTGTATTGCACCGCTTAAAAACCAGTTTAACGTGACTAATACTGACTGACTTCAGACATTTAGGATGTAACAGACTGTCACTGAAGGAGCTGCTCAGGCATGACACTGCGTCGTACCGAGGGTGGGAGTCGTTCTCCAACATGAATGATAGCTTGGCTACCATCCTCCTTTCTTCCACCTCCTGCACTGAGTCCAAGGTCATCCCCAAAACCAAGCTGGCCTTCCTGACCAGCTTCTCCAGTCTCTTCCTGACTGCTGTCGTGATGCTTCTGCACCAGCAGACCACTCCATAGAAGATGGCTGAGGGCGCCATAGAGTCATAAAAGGTCTTCAGGAGTGCTCCCTGCACTCCAAAAGACCATAGCCTCCTTAGCAGAAAGAATCTGCTTCTTTGGTGATCTGTAGGTAGCTCCGCTGGCAGTCCACAAAGTTTTGGATCAGTTCCTGTATTCTCTGTCGTTGTCATGCATGATCAGGCCGACAATGGCAGAGTCATTAGAGAACCTTTGCAGATGACAGGATGCTGAGCTGAACATGAAGTCTGCAGTGTAAACAGTTAACAGAAACAGAGCCAGAACTGTTTCCTGTGGGTCCCCCGTGTTGCAAACAACCATCTTGCACTCCCTACTACTGGTTTATCCAGCAGCTTGTGTCATCCATGTGCTACTATCCTGGAACAGCCTTCAACTCCAGTTTGTGGATAAGATAAACCTTTATTTGTCCCACAGTGGGAAAATTTCAGTGGGGAAGAAAATATTCCACCAACTAAGCCAAACTATCTTATGCATACCTACCATACTACCATGCACGGGGCAAGTAATACCCAGGTATCTCTGACCACCAAGAGTTGCACCCATGCCAAAAACCACTGCAGTGATGAGTGGCCATCTGTGATGGGCCCATACCCACCACGTACAGAACTTTGACCTTAATTAATCCTGTCCAAATGACATTTTAAAAGAAATTGAACAAAAAATAGACTGTATTTCTAATTTACAGAGGCAAAGACACCTTGAAAACTTTACCATGCATAAAAATTGTGCCCAAAGGACAAACTCCTGTCAGCTGCTGCATTTCACCTTTTCCTTGATGGTGAGTCCTTTCAACTGTTTGCAAGAGCACTGAGACCTTTAATATAAAATATTGATCAATTTAATACTCCTGGTTCTCTTTGTGTTTGACCACACAATGACCACAATAGTATACTCTGGGGGTGGGGGCATCCAAATATATTCTGTGTCTGGGAAATACTGTATGAGAGATTGGAATAATCAAAGTTTGGCACATGATGAACATACGTGGCAGTGGCAGTAAGAACTGCTTCCAAGACCCTGATCTCGACGTCATTATTAGATAACTGGTTACTATATTTCAATATATCAGTTTACCATTTTTGTTTTCAGATTTTTTTCTAACTATTTTCTGATTTTATTTTTACTACTAATACTACTACTTCTCTTTGGGCTTTTTTTTTCAATATGCTGATTTTAATCCCCAAATTTATATCTTCATAACTTACTAATTTACTGACTAAAATGTAAAAAGTGACACATCTCAATAATTACATCAGTTCATTTGGAAGGCATTTGAATTTTTCCCATCAATGCCTTCTCATTCCTCCTGTCACAGAGCAGCCATGTGAATATAATCGCAGAAGACAAGACAAATCAAACAAGTACCTAGAGACAACAAATAATGCATGAGCGTAAACCTTTACCTGACTTTGGCTTTGCTGGCTTGCACATGTCACAGAGCACACAATTTTAGACTTTCAGAAAAGTACACAATGCAAATGTAGCCTGTCACAAAGAGCTGAAGACCTACTGTAACACGAAGGGATTGTCCTGCAGGTGCCGTAAATGCACATACAAGAAAAGAGCACGCTCATAACTTTATATGCAGTACAGACGCTCACCCCACACAGCTTACCACATCTGTCTGTCTATTACAAAGGGAGAGACAGGTTGAAGATTTTGTGCAGCACCAACAGCATTGTTTTAATAAAAAGGAGCATGTGCCCTTTTTCCAAGGACATAACCTTTTTGAAGTTAGAGTTTTGGAGATATTTTAAATGATTCTGTATTCCAAGGTTGTACATTTATAAATAAATGCAGCAATTTAATGTTTTATATAAAATGACTAATAAATAATAATAATAAATCTGAACAGAAGACCTTCACCTTGCTTTTCATGGCTTTTACATGATGGTATGTGTCAGACATGCTGCATTCTGTAAAACTATTTTTCAAAATCCTCTTTAGCTCACAGACCATTCCGATTATGAGGTGGGATAATAATATAAGACAACTGGCACATCTTTCTACCAAAACATGCTTAAGCTGTGTTTTCTGCCCCACCCACTGAAAACAAACTATATTCTATTTGCTATTATTGTCAGTGATTCATTACAGATTTTGTGCAATATTAATTCCCATTTTGATATTCTCAGTCTAATCACCTTAGGATTGAAGCTGATCTGCTTACATGTGTAATCCTGTAACCTCTCAAATGGTAACATGTCATTCCATCTGCAGCCATAAACCAAGACCATCATGCTAATTCTGCACCACATGCTTTGCCATGCAGAACAGGGAAAGCAACGATGACAGTTATCCAGCCATCCAACTAAAAAACAACAAAATAAGACAACAATGAATATGAAGGGGCTTCTGACTTGCATGCCACTCAAATTAGTATCGTGTCTACAAAGAAACTAGACTGCACATTTTAGTCTTTTTAATCTACCAGCTCCCTTCCTGGGTCCTATTTTTGTCCATGGATTAAGAGGTAAATCAGATCATATTGTCAATGATTTGACATCATCTCAGACCTGCAGGTTCTTCGAAAGTCCAACATATCCTCAGTTTAAAAGCTACTTAGGAGCATGTTTTTTGCCAGGTTTAGACAGTGTAGGCAAGATAGGCTTGCTATATGATGGATTGGCAGTTTGCAGCATATAGATGTAATTTACCTTTTTCCCATTTTACTCTTGTTGCACTTGTATTGTACTTATTCTGAATATCTGCAAATATTATACAAATGATTCACTGTCATATGAGGGGCCATGCAAACATGCCACTATTAGGGATTCACAGTTAATTTCTCACACACATTTCTCACTTTAAATATTCCTTAATTTCCCAGCTAATGTATAGCTTTTAAATGCTAGAAAATTCACCAAAAAATGCATTTGTGATGAATAATAGATAAAAGTATAAATTGCTATACTTAGTATAATAAATCTGTTTTTTGTATTTTTGTTAAGAAGAAAATATAAAGTAGAAATCATTTGTGATGATTTATAATAAATACAAAAGTCCAGGTTTAATCCATTACTGGGCAATGGTTTACTGAACAGCAAAAAGCAATAAGCATGCTAATCATCTGAAGTGGTCAATGATGAGTATTATACAGATTCTCCATTTTTCTGATTACCTCGCAGTCTATGGTTCGTTCAATAATGATGTTTGAAAGGGCTTGCTTAAAAAGCCACAAACCAGTCCAAAACAGAATAAAACAAGACGGATTAAAAAAATAGATGACGAAAAACGTCAACTGTCAAAACTGTATAAGGATATAAAATTTTGATATATCACTGACACGGTTACGACATATGTGTGTGTGTGTGTCTGTGTATGTATGTATATATACACACACATATATCCATACATCCTATGTATATATATCTGTGTGCGTGTGTGTATACATTTAACAATATCATACACTAGTGCATTTTCCACAGCAGACCATATTGAATATTACAGGTTAACCCTTTTTTTAAACCTAAAAAAAAAAAACATCTAGCTGAGGTTTAAAACTCACTTACACTGATCTTTGCCAAAGTTCCATTGTTATCTTGTGAACTGCAGTTTTATGAAGGTACAGATACTGTTTTTGCAACTCTCCTTCATTCAGTGTAATTCAAGTACACTTTGACTCCCAATAAAATATTTTCCCCGCATATTTGCATTCACAAGCCGCATTGTTACTTAACAAATTCGAAAAAGAAAGATAAAGCGGAAAAAAACACTTTAGTTGTTGGTTATTTTCTGACAAAATGTGATGGCTTTAAAGGTCATCTGTTTTTGTATAGAATCAATTTTTTTATAACCAGTTTTTTAGAATGTGCAAACTAGGCAGCAGCCAAGTGCGTCATCAGCTGAAGAGCACTGAACAGGAGGAATCACCTTTTGTTATTAACTACACAAGCATAATCTGCTTTTAAAAGTTGTCATTCAATATCTAGAGAAGCTATTCTTCAGCTTGCATATTTTCTGTAGTTTGCAGGAATACAAGGAGTGCAGCCTTATGTGTTTTACGGAGACGTGGCTGAGGGACATGACAGCATACTCTGTGGTCACCCTGGGTGGATTTAAACTGGTCTGGACTGAAGGAGAGTGGCAAGACAAAAGGTGGAGGACTGGCGGTGTTTATTAACAAGAGGTGCAAGCCGACACGGTGACGACATCAACAGCCTGACCTACTGCATCACACCGTGCCAACCAGGAGGGTGCAGTGTTAAATAGACACCTCTGCTTCATTTCTAAAAAAAATAGCAGCTCCTTTCATGAATGAAGCTATGAATATTTACTTCAACCTCACTGACAATGTTCAGCAGTTAATTTTGTTTTCATTACATTTACATTTTATGCATTGAGGCTTCTTTAATCCATATTAATATGTCAAACTAGCCAGCTACAATAATAAGATGTCCCTGCTTCAGCATGAACTGAAAGCAACAGGAGTAGAGCTGACAAAGTAATCTCAGCGTTTGTGATTAATGTGAATTAAACACTGAACACTGAACATCATTGAACAATTGTTCAATGATGTTTTAATTCATTTACCGTATTTTCGGACTATAAGCCGCTACTTTTTTCCGACATTTTGAACCATGCGGCTTTTACAGAGATGCAGCTTTTCTATGAATTTTTCTGCAGCCCTCAGATGGGCGCTGTAGATGGAAGTCAGTGCAAACAAAAAAGCGCCAGTTTTTATTCTTAGCGCATGCAACCCAAGACGCACAACAGCAAACATCAGCACTTTTACTGCCGTGTTACAGGCACCATTCAGGTTCAGGTGTATGAATAAAGACTTATGGTACAAAATCTTTCTATGTAAATATCTTATTTCTCAGCCTAGATATTGGTGGCTTATAGTCCGATGCGGTTTATATGTGACAAAATATATATTTCTTTTAAATTTTAGCGGGTTCAGATTAAATTTAGGTGCGCTCTATAGTCCAGAATTTACGGTATCTCATAGATGTGTGCTTTGGTAAAGATGAGCGACTAATGGGAAAGAAATTAAGAGTTAAAACCTCTTTTTTTTACTCTCTTAATTCTTTTCCTTTAATCACAGGGAGGCAACTGAAGACTAGCTTGTATGAACCTTGCTTATCTGCCCCCACCTTTTGAGGGATTAGAGATTGGAGAGAACATAAGAAAGACAATGAGGGACAATGGAGCAGGGGTGGAACTCCAATCATCTCCCAAATGATCTTTAAATCATCAGACAAAAGCACTTTAAGAAAGCAGTGTCCCAAGGAGCTAGAAATTGGGATGCTTCTCAGTAGACTGTGTGATGTTACAGTGACTGATGCTTAATTTTGCTTATTATTTAAATACGTAAACATAATAACGTAAATATAACAAATATACAAATGTATGTGGGTTAAAACTGCATTACTATACTTACTATACTTAAAATACATAGCTTTGTGTTGCCTTCTAAAATCTGACAAAAAAATGGTGTGCACAATAATGAAATCACTAAAAACACAACCTGTCTTCCAACTCATTTGCTGCATGGCAAACATTCAATAATGGTCATAATCGAAAGAGATCAGAACTCCAGTCTAGCACAACATTAAAACCACCTGGTGGATTTAATGTTGCTGTGTTAGTTCACAGAAATGAAGCAGAGGTGTCTATTTGTAGAGGAAAAGTGCGATGTAGCACTCTCACCCACAATCTATATGCATCCTTCACTTGTTCAGTGCCAACAAGGCTGACAGCTAAAGTGCTGAAAGGAAACACTGACAAATACAGATGTCTGACAATGATAGGGAGAGGTGGATTGCAAATTGGGCACTATAAATAGAGGAGTGCACTGCTGGAGCTTCATCCAGCATGAATATGTAGCAGAGCCCTGGACTTTGATGATTCTCTGACTCTATTTGTGGCATGCAGTAAATTGGCCACAATTTGAAATATGGTGCTGAAACACACCATTTGCAACACACACTTGATTCTAATTCCCCAGATCATGAAAGCCAGTGTAAGTGTTGACAGACATATAATGGCAGTCACAGCTCTATCACTGATGGATGCACAGCGATGTGCATGTGATGCACCCAGCCCTCCACCCACACTGGCTGTTTTCTTTCTCCTTTGCTGACATCTTTATCTCAGATATCTTAAACTCAAATACCAGAAGCACTAGACCGTCATCCCTACCACTTTTTTTGAATGATGACAGTTGTGAAATTAAACACATTTTCACACAGATCACTACTAAACTTTTTAGTATAGATCACAGACTAATTATCCTCTCACATTTTAGTCCTCACCAGTTTCCACCATCAAACCGTTCTATTTTTGGCACAGTGGGCCTCAACATTTTAGGACTGAGGCTAGAAACTCAGTCAGCTACAACTTATAAAAGTGTTGCAGATTGTATCTGATGTGCTAACGAGACACTAAAGGACAAAGGAGTAGTAAGTAAGTATGGAGACAGACATGGAAAACAGAGGTGGGGGGAAGCCTGAGGCCATTCGACACTTCTGGTAGAGGAAGGGGAAGTTAAACAGAACAAGAGCAACACTGATGAAACTGAGCTAATGCGCCGTGACCATGAGGGGGAGTTGGGGTCTGTGGTGTGTCTGTTACCACAGCAACAAGCATCATCATATGCTGTCTGATTAAGTGACTCGATAGATGCTTGAGCTGCCAAGTGAAGGTGAGAATTTTGGTTTCTGCGAGAGAGTCCTGTGAGTGCTTACACTTGTGTGGGTTACTAATTTTACACTCAGGTGTTTGCCTGGTGCTGTTCTCCAGAGAGATCAGTGACACAACATGTGGAGGCTTCAGTGTTCCCCTCAGGGACAACTTTGTCAATTACCCAGTTGTGACACAGTCAGCATGACACCCTTCTGATGCTAAGTAATATTTAGTGTCAATGGAACGTTGGACTGACTGACTCTGAAGACCTAACCTCTGACCTTCTCGCTACTGGACAGTGTCTGGATACAGCTGATCCCCATTAACATGCTGTTAATATGTGGGGTTAGACTCTCCTATCACATTCGCTTTCTCTAATCAAAACTGAATCATTTTTGTGCACATACGTTACTCCCCATTTAACCTTGAAATATACTCGTGATTTTATTATGCGTTGCATTGGCCGCTTGCGTCGCCTACTGTTGTGAGAATTGTGTGTCTGTATCTTTCTGCAATTACCCCGCCGAACTGCTAGTTGGCAGTGGGGTTTCTGTGGCACTGTGTTGAGTTTTTCTCACTACTTTTACTTTTGTGGAATTTACTGCAAGGCAGGAAGGTGCGTAGATGTCACAAGAGGTGGGCTAAACAACTACTGAACCAATTCATGGAGAACGTCCAAGTGAGGCAGAGCAGAACCTACGCAAGACAGATGACGCAGATTCTAAGCATGAGCTGTTGTAATTGTTATTCATTTTTGTTATAAAATTCCATTCACTGTTGGAGTGCAAGCTAGGTTTACAATATTTCTGGTCAATAACAAAAGTATGACATTCCGACTGATAACTGCATCTGCATTGTAGTTGAATTTGCTAAATGACACTCTGAATTGAACTGCTTTTTTATTCTAAGTTTAGGTTTTTTGGTATAAGAAATGGGTTGTGCCTTAACTTGCTAATCTTTTCCTAGTCTCAATATTATATCACTGTTTTAATGTTATATTGTTCAAAAAATATTACATAGTCATATAATTTGAAGGGATTGATACATTTGAAAATATTCTGTATATATCATACACCTCTACCACTGTATTTACATCTTCTAAGCCTAATGATTTATTTCAAACAGTTTGAATAAGGGAAGCCTGTGACTTACCATGGACGGTTAGATGCACCCAGCTGCCATTGTGGAAGGTGTCATACTGCTGTTCCAGCATCAGCACCTTACACTCATACCAGCCCTGGTCGTCTGAACGCACATTCTCTATCCGCAGGGAGGATTTGCCATGCAGGGTGGCCCGGCCTGGTAAAGAGAGAGAGAGGGAGATGAGCTATCAGCAGAAAGGTGAGAGGGGCGGGTGCATTGAAATTAATGATGGAAATGAAGTGTGGCAGGGGGCAGGTGAGGGGCAGATAAACAAAGAGAATAGAAAAAAGGAAGCACCAGATGAACATAAACCACAGAATCCACATTGTAGCAGTTCAGATTAAACACGCAGGTGTCACAAAGTGACTGTGGCGTGTTAGCGCGGGTGTCTGAGGGTAACATCACATAAGAGCTGCTTCTAAAAACACACTGCAGCACTGTTACTGTGCAACACAACATCAAAGCAGGACGCCAACTGCAACTGTATATACACAGTGAGACCTGTCACTTAAGCCACAGTTCGCTGGAGAAGTCCTCATCTCTGTGATGGTGGTCTATTTTGGAAATGCACTGAGGGAAGGACGGGTTATTACTTCCTTTGAGGAGTGGGGAAGTGGCCAACGTGACAACGGAGGACCCTCAGGGTTACATGGCAGCCACAATCCGTCAAAATAGATATTGGCTTTTGACTTGCTGAGTAGAGAGTCAGGAACAGCGTCATTTTATTTTTACACATCAAAAGCTAAAAGAGGGGGATTGATGATGTTGCTCTGGGCAATCTGGCAACTGGCTCATAACAGATGGTGACTGGCAATAAGGGCTAAACAAAGGGCTTTCAGGGAGCACGTGCACATCAGCACTATCAAAGCCTGGCTATCCCTCATTAATCCCCTTACCATCCCCATCCTCTCCACTTCTGGGTGTTCCTGACTAATTTTTTGTTTGCCTTCCTATAACCACAGAATGACACACCAGGTAAAATATGAGCTGCAATGGAGGCCGTCTCAGAAAGTTAGGGTGGACAGTCAAAGGGATGCTTGGTCCCTAGTTTGTGCGTGCAGGACTGTGTGAGTGTGTCCTGGTTAGGCTATTTTTATATCAGATTATATTTGCCCAGCTTCCAACCATGTCTGTCTCCTCTGTGACTGAAAGAAAGGCCAGAACAGATCTCTACAATCTATAAGGATCAAGAAAAAAACACCTGACAGTAAGTTCAGTGGCAGTCTGCACAGCCATGCACCCACGATAAAAAAATTTTTTTCAACTATATTTTGACCTATAATATATCAGAAGAAAAACTGTTTAATTGGTTTCCAAAGTCACACAACAAATTTTGTTCAACCATTGCTCTGATTACTAATGCTGGGCACATCTGCACACCCCTGACAGCAATCAATGCAGGACAGACACAAGCTACATAAAAACCTTGTTCTTGGTTTTATTTCAAGTATCAATTATCAATTGCCTGATCAACCACACAACATAGCATTGTTCATATCTGTGCACCGGATTTCGGTTCACATCTCTTTCAGTGGCCTCCAGAGCGGTCAATTTAACAGCACCTTCCTACCGAAAAACCCTCATACAGTCTAGAAAATCTCTTTCTGAGGAATCACACCACAGAATGAATGATTCCAAAAAGATTCTGAGCTCAGTGGTCCCACATTTTTAGTACAAGCTACTTTTCCCACTGAGAAACCTTACTCCCAATATTCAGGGGACGTAAAATGCAGTAGTAATCCCTAAACAAGGTACTGTTGTGTAAAACAAGTAACCATACGAAATATACAGAATGATGCTTTAACACAGTGAAGAGCCATTTTCCAAGCCTGGGTGATGTCATTATCACATGCTGTGACATTATCTTTTGAATGTGTTGTATAAAGAGGAGGAACAAGCCTGCATGGAGCCTGCTCTAGTACATACAGTTCTGCCTTATTTAAGGACAGCTGAACTATGCACAAGCATTTCAATTTTTTATTTAGGATGCCAATTAGGTCATACCACATGGAGCACTGACTGTCACAATATTGTTATTAAGCCCTGTGGAGGTATTTGCCTATTAAATCACACTAAATTCATTAGCAGCGTTTCTCAGACACACAGAAGTTGTCACATCACTAACACTGTGTCACTGACAGGGGGCATCATTTTTTGCACGTTATGTGCGTTAGTAGTTCTTGATCGACCTAAAAAACATCATCTGGATCCCAGCAAACATTAAAACTAGCCACACAATAAGATTAGCTAAATATGTGTATTTGCTAAGTAAGCGAGGTGAGATGCCACCTGTGGGTGGCAGTGGCATTTAAGGAACACTGCACTCTTGCTATGTTTTCTATCTATCCATTCCTCATTTACTGTTTTTAGTAGCAATTATGTCATTATCAAAAATAAAACCCAGTGTTGGCAAACCTCATGAGAATTATGAGCAATGTTTTTTTTAATGGTAAATTAAGCAGAACCCTACAATAATTGGTTTATAGCAACATTCACTTATTTATTTTTGAGACATATGTGTGATTTTTGGAAAAGAGCCTATGCTGCAGATATGCAAATAATTAGATAATAGAATGTGATTTACTAGATTAGTAAATAGTTCTCAAAATAATATCAAGTCTAACAACTACTGAGACCTATGATGATCGGCCAGCGGTCTGGGTGAGGGTCATATCCACAACACATCCAATACAACCTGACAACACATTATTTCCTGTAGGCCTATAAAATATGTATTTAGTATTTTCAATTTTTGTGAGATTGTGACAGTCAGCCAATAACTGTACTGTGCTATTAAATGCTTAAACACAGTTAACCCTGTCTCAATAATTTTTATGCCCAATATATGTTTAAAAAAAACTTTTTTTAACAGCAGGTGGTGGACATGTTTCAGTGGTTGTTAACTTTAAAAACTGAAGCTTTTCTGTACGACCTCTCTCCTTTAGACCATAATATTTTATTCAAAGAACTATTAAAAGATTTATTAGAAGTAAATTAAAATGTCGCTAAGTGTTTTGGGCTCTGCACTAAGAAACAATAAATGACAAAAAAAGGGCCAAAAACAGATTTTGGACAAAACACATTCACTTTCATTCATCCATCCATCGTCTGTAACCATTTATTCTGTTCCGGGATTGTGGGAGGCAGGAGCCTATCTCAGATCTCATTGGGTAAGAGGTGGGGTAAACCCTGGACAGGTCTTCAATCATACAATGAATTTCAATGATGCAAAAGGCTCTTAGTGATAGTCTGGTTGTCCACACGATGTTACATGCGAGAAGAACCATGTAACTAAGGCGGCAAAGGTAGCACTCAGCGGGACGTATGGTCATTGAAGTAATTATGACACAAGTCCAGCTGTTCCTCCGGTCTTGTTTTATTCAGTCAGCGTAGCCCCACTTCTATCAGCTTCCTGCAGTCGGCACATGGCATCACACAGCTCCACTCATGACTGGCATTAACCATGATAACATATGAACACTCGCCTTGGGTCCCCTTATGTTACCAACTTCACATGATGTTGCTTCTGCTGATGTGGGTTTTTCCCACTGCCACAGTGCTCTTCAAAAGCAGCAGTACCGATACACGGGTTCTCCACTAAGCCTTTTGCATGAATTTGTCTTTTTGATTGTATTTATAAGTAGTTTTCAACAGGGAAGCCAGATTTAAGTCCAAAATATTCTGCATAATTTTGACAGAACAAGGGCAAAGCAGATGTATTAACTTCACAAAATGTCTGCTGGGGCATTTTAAAATGCCACGACTTGGGGCGCGCTGAGATCCTTCATTATGTTAGGGGACATTCCAACAATGTAATCTTGGATTACATCTTGTTCTTTACTGTTTATGTCAAACCATTTCCAGTTTCATCTTCAATTTATATTGCTTTGTTCCTGCCTGGCTATCAATCTGTGTCTATCTCTTCCTGCCTATAGTTTCTCATGGGGATATTTTATATTTGGTCAGACAGTTTTACTCTCATGGATATTTTCTTCCTCCTCTAAAAGATATAGGACAATGGCTTGTTTGAACGAAGGGCATCTGGGTATCTAGGAAACTGTGCCCCTGCACTTTGGCCCAAGTCATTAAACTTTGACACTGGCCCAATCTAAAGACGGCACAATGTACGCCTCTGTTTAACTCAGTAGCTCCGACCGTGACCTGTGACTCTATTTCCTGATGTACAGTAATGTCATGGTCAGACTGAGGCACAGTTGGAAGATGGAATCAGCATGTGTCCGGCTCTAGAACTATAGATATTATAGTTCTGCAATTTGAAACAAAAGATAAATTGTGACTCACTCAAGGTTAAAACTGGTGATTGCTGGAAATGTAACAAGTTACCAAACAGATGTTGGGGCACTGTCTTACAAAGCCAACAGCTGCAGTCTTTACTGTGCGGGTTTTATAACATTATTTACTATAACTTAAGAGTTATAGTATTGTAGCATTCTGTTATAGTAGCATGTGTGTGCAGCTTTGTACATTAACTGTGGTCTTCTCTGCGGCCAATTAAAATTTAGATCCAGTTCCCAGTTGACATATCTTCTTTTGAGCTCTTTAGTCTACTCCCGTCGTGGGCCTGTGGGTTTGTACTGTCACTGCGCCCTTTGACTTAATAGGATGACGACTGACTTTGAAGATTCCCTGTCTTTTCCTCTAGTGCTACAATGCAGATGACATTTGTTTTGATTGACAGCTATTGGATGGAAAGCTATGACTCGGGCACAGATATTCCAGTGGCTTTTCCTCTAGCACTGTCAACAGGTCACGTTGTCAGTTTGTCTGCGTTTCATGTTTTTTAGTGAATGCTAACGCACTAAACCAAGCTGGTGAAAACAGTAAAACTTTGTCACTGTGTTCATGCTAGCTCAAAGCATCACCATACCTGTATTTATAGCTCAGTCTTACAGCCATAGCTGTCGACTTTTGTTGCTGTTGTTATTGTTATCAGATTATATCAGCTGTCACTAATTGTTGCTAATTCCATAGGAGCTGAAATGAAACTGGCCCTTGTCCTTCTAATGTGATGGATGATTGCATGAATGTTAGTGGACTACATGTTCTAAACAGATACAATGAAGGGAATGTGGCCTGCTGCTACCTCACATCAGATTTAAGGAACATATCCCAGTTAAAAATTAACAGCAGTCATTCCAAATAAACATAATTAAGCTTTTTATATGGGCTCAAATTTGGGCTAAATGGAGCTGCTATTTCAATGACAGATACATGCAGTATTTCAGACTTTACTAAAGCTACAGATTATGAACACTGGTTGAATGTAGAGTACACCCAGTGTGCTGTGAGCTGTACAGATTCTGGGCTGTCAGAACCAAAGGTGATTACAAATCCTAACTGAATTACTGAGTTTTTGTTATGTAATATTCTATAGGGGATCCAAAAAGAATTAGAATTACATGACAATTATGAAGCCAAGCCAAATATCAGTCTATCTTCTAAGCATGCAAATTTTCAAACAATTACTGTAGCTAAAGCTGAATAAATAGCAGTCTCATTAAAACGACATACAACTGACATTAACATTTTGTGATCTCAGTCCTCTGTTTCCATGTCTACCACACAGACTCAGAGTTCTAGTAAATGAATGAATGCTTGTGTTTGGAAGCAGACAAATTATACAAAGTTTCTGCATTTGTGCCGCCATCTTGTTGTGGATTTCTTTATGTTGCAGCAGGCAGGTGGGATGAGGGGTGTAAAGACTCTTGTGTAAAGAAACATTTTCCTATATCTGATGCAGACAGCAAGCAATCAATTATCTGTCTATCAAACAGACACGGAGATCACTAATTCTATTTGCCAAGTTTGAAAGGAAAGTTTCGGTCCAGTTGTTTTTGGACAAATTTTCCCCTAATGATTTGTGTGTGCGTGTGTGTGTGTGTGTGTGTATATATGTATATATGTGTGTGTGCGTGTGTGTGTGTGTGTGTATATGTATATATGTATATATGTGTGTGTGCGTGTGTGTGTGTGTGTCACACACACACACACACGCACACGCACACTGATGAGAACAGACCAAAGGTTGAATTTAGGCCATAACTTGGGGACAGTGGGACTTTTTGCTGGGCCCTATATTCCCTGACAAAAACAGTGTCATTTACCATATCATTTTTCAGTTCATCTAATTAATCTTGTGCTGATGAGTTATTAGTTTTGTTTGTGGTGTCTGTTTCATAGTCTGTCTTGAATAAGGGTCTGTTACTACTCAATCATGGACAGCGGAGACAGGTTTGCATCATTAGGTCCTCCCAGCAGTGAGAGCCTGGGTGCTGCCAAGTTGAAAACATACATAGGTGAAGTAGAGCTGCAAAAGATCATATTCTATTGAATAAAATACACCTATGAGCACCTATAAACACATTCTGCTATTGTAGCTGAACTAAAATATCTAGTCTTTACGTTCTACTAATTATGTCATATGACATCTGCCTCGTCATTTCTGAGCTCAGCAGGTGGTAGGTCTGCTTCTTAAACTTTACTTTTCTAATATTCACAGTGCTAAGCAACATCATTTCTCATCTACTGTACTATATATAGGAAGATGAAGCAAGAGGTACATAACAGAAAATGTAATGACAAATCATTGGGTTAAGCTGAAAACCTGCTGTCACACAACAAAGTAGAAAGAAATTGAAAGTATTCTATTTTTCTCAGCAAAAATATACAAAAACCAGTCGCAAGTGTGTCTTTAAGGTTCTTGCTTGAGCAAATTGAGTTATGCAAATTCAGACCGGAGATTTGATGTAAACAACCCCACAAATTCCTGTGCGTTTCTAAACAAAGATGAACAAAAGCCCTGATTTGAGATGAGATCTTACATCCTGTGAGTCTACAGAGGAATATATAGGTAGAAAACTTTGCAAAATAAAGCAAAATGTTAAACACCGAACGATGTAGTTACTGTAAATCTCCCTCAGTTGATGCCAATGTCAGTCGTAAATATTAAACATGTTAAAAGAATCTCGGCTTTACTTTTGTCGTCATGACTTATCTTAACTCTAAATCACGGGCAGTTCTCCACTGCCAGCCTGATTAACCAATGTGAGGTTCACATGCTACCACGTGCTGTATCTGAGAAGTTTTTTGAGTAGCCGATATCTGATGCTGGTATCAGTGTTGGGACATCCCCTGTGAGAGACACTTTCTCCTGTAACTCTATACTCTAGAAGTGTTTCAGACTCCACAAAAACAATGAAGCGATTCCAGATAAGACAACAGCTGTGTGAAAGACGTGAAGTTGCTGCACCAGTTTAACCAGGAGTAATAAATGCTGCTACTCGCATAGAAAGAGATGGAGGGGAAATTGTCAACTGCGTTTACTGCGCTAGTGTTAGCAGCTACTTTCAGGAGACATTAGCTGATAACTCATAACTGGCAGTAACTGAAGCTATAAGCTGCAGTTATATAATAAAAAAGGACACGTTTTAAAACGCAGTATTAATGATGTCGGCTCATGAACCAAAGTACAGCTTTTTGTTGAAATCTACCTGCCAGTACAATGGAATAAGGTAAAACAACAGGTTGACACTGTTGGCGTGCCAGCTGTTTACTGTAGCTGAACTTTACGTGCAGACAGGTGATTGGTCGTTTTATGGATATTTTATGAGTATGGATTAATCATCAGATATGTCCGTACTCCTCCATACTCCTTACCATCCCTGCAGGTTAGGAGTCTGGGTGTCATCCTCATTCCCTGCCCATATCTGGAACATAGCACAATCTGCCTACTCCCATCTTCATAATATTAACCGTCTCTAACCAACACTCACCCCCCATAGTACAGCCACTCTCATCATGCTTTAATTACACCCTGTTTATATTATTAATTCTCTCTTGTTAGGTTTGCCTATGACAAACTAAAACAGGCTCAGAAATTGCTGTTCATGTTCTCACTAGAACCCCTTCGTGGAACATGTTACCACGTCCTCCAGACAACATCTCCTGGTCCATCTCTGCATTAACTATAAGATTTTACTCCTCGCATTGAAAGCCCTCCATACCCTGGCACCCCGTTACCTGTCAGACCTCTGCCAGTCATATACAACCTCAGAGCATTCTAGAGCATTCAGTCTAATCTATAGACTTTCTCCCCATCTTCAAATCCCTTATTAAAACTCACATTTTCCGTCTTGTCTATTCCTCCTAAAATCAATAATCAAAATCGTTTTATGTTGGTTTTTATATGATAGTGTCACTAATTTGTTTGTTGTTTTAGCTTATGTCTGTAAAGTGAACTTGACTGTTGAGAAAGGCACCTATAAATAAAAGTTATTATTGTTATTATTAATATTATTATTATTGAACATACCAATCTGCCAAACAATTGTATTGAGGTAAATTGTACATTATTATTACCCTCCAAGCTTTAGTTCCTGAAATACAAACACCGCAACTACTTGAAAATGTATATTTATGTGCAGTATTTAAACTAAACATAAAAACTTGTATCATACTGTATTATATTGTTATGAATGTTACTAAATTGTGTTTACTGAATCGTGGCCCATGTATCAAGACATTTATAATTTTCTAATAATTTGAGAGAAATAAGTCGTTTTAAACTAAAACTATAAAAAGTGATTTGATTAGTAAGACAGCAGAGAAGATTCAGGACAATTTCTCCTAAAGGAAACAACAAAAGTAACATCTGCCTATACTGAAAGACATTCAGACATTCTCCGATCAGTGACAGGTCGACCTCACTGCCCACACAAAACAACACAGCAGTGTTGGGAGCATGAATGAGGCCTGATTCTGTAACACCATGTTAGAAACAAATTGCTTTCACTTTTGGCCAAGTCTCATTTAACACAGAAAATTCACTGTTCAATCCTGTTTTCTGCATCTCATAAGCACTTTAAAGATTGGACTGCGTCTCAGTATTAGACACCTGAAAACTTTTTTCATTACCTGTCAACTTCTCTAACATTATGCCGTTTTATTTTAGCAAGGTATTTCAGGAGTTTAACTGAAATAAAGAAAAACTAAACTATATTTCAAAGGTCCTGGCACCCCTGCATTGCTGAATGTCACTTAGTAATTATATTAAAGCTATGAGGGTTTTGGGTAAAAGTTATTTACGAAACTTTATTGCTTTTATTATGTTTCTTATAGTTTTATTTTAAAAATTAGGCCCTTGGGGACAGACACAGACTGTTTGAATTATATTTGTTAGTAAAACATGTACAGACTTAAAAACAACTTGGTTTATGCTAACATTCTTACAATGCAATGTACACTTCTGACTACATTATTACTAACATTTTAATAGTTATGTTTAAGAACTCTTGTGTTGTTTAAATGCAACCAAATCTTTATCTAATCAACAAACAGGACTGTGGATGCAAGTCTGCTTTCTGATGTGACAGTCTTTCATTCTCTAAATTCTAGCAGATATTGCATAGAACTCGCAAAAGAGAAATGCTGTTTACTCTTCAGATTATCCAAAACATTTGTTGAGTCTGCTTGCTCTCCTCTTCACTTTGGCAAACACATTAGTTATTGTGACGTACTGTAAATAAATGCCTGATAAAAGCTCTTTGAGTAAAATATATCAGAAGGGGGATGAGTTCTGAAATGCAATGATCAGAGAAAAGGGAAATAAAAAAGCAGGCAAGCAGAAAATCCCTCTAACCTCTGTTGAATTTCACCTTGAGCACAACACAAAATAATCTGAGGTGGAAGGAGCTACTAACTCTAAAGGAAATGTAACCTCTCATTAATGTTGCCCACGTTAGTTAGTAAAGTATCTATTGCATTCAACACAGTTAAGCACACTACTGATCAAAGACCAAACCAGGTCAGAATAAATCAACATTCATGCACAGCAACTGATGCAGCCGAAGCATTTTGGATACACACTGTGTGTCTGTGTGTGTGGTTGAGTGAGTGGGTTTGTGTGTATTTACACAGTTTTTGTGCAACCTTGAAACATGCCTCAATTTTTTTCAGTAAGGGTGTTGTGAGGCATACGGCCTTTCAGGCCGCAGAACGTTGAGGCTGCCGTGCAGTGGAGCACTTTGTCAGTCTGTCTCATTATCTTATTTATGATGCTGAGTACCTTTTTACATCAATTGCGGTTGCCCATCCTTTTTTAATCCATACCGAATAGAACAGCAGCTTTATTGTCAATATTGAGCGTGTATACATGTTGCACATGCATGTTACAATTTAACATGCATTTAACTCATTCCTCTGGGGGAGCAGTGGACAAGCACAGGTGGCACCAGGGAAGCTAGCACCGAATGTCTTGCTTGGGCTAGGATTTGATCTGGGACAGTAATTTTTTTGTACATACTACATATGCAATTTGATTTCTTACCAGCATATTCCGGGTCCACATGAGGAGGGTAGAAGCGGAAATTGATGAAGAAGGGGATCGGCATTCCATACTTGAACCACTCCACCACATAGGGCTGGCCGTTCAGGGGGCGGGACACGTCGCATCCCAGGATGACGTTCTCTCCTGCACGTGCCGTCACAAACTGGGGCTCCTCTCGCACTCCGTGGGCACCTGGGAAAACAGCATGCAGCCTGGTCAGGTACAGTGTGTGGCTCACTCCACTTCACACAGCCACAGGTTATGGTACAGGCAAAACACTGCTTGAATGTGCAACTGCTTTTCAGGACAGGTAAATTTGAATCCCTCACATTTACCTGACGTTGCCTGTGCAATATCCCCTCAACCAGAAAACACACAGCAGGTAAGCAAAGATACAGTTAGAAGGTGTGATGTTGTATTTGTACAAAGACTAAGTTAAATAAAAGGAAGTCGGAAATACTGTTCTAGACTTCTGAAGTTATACACATCGATCTTTTCTGACACCTTGTGCATATAACAGAGAGGCGAGCAAAAGGCTGAATGTGCCAACATTTCAGTCTGTGTATTATCAAGCCTTTTAACCTTTTTAAATATCTGCACTTTATAAATACACTGATATGAATAAATAATGTAAGAATACATATTAGATTAATTAGTAGCACATATCAATAATATCAATCATATTTACACTTTGGCAGTGACATGTACTGGTGGTGGACTAGGTGCTGAGCCTTATGTGTATTTTGAAAACTGTCTTGTTTCTTCAAAGATTTAACTATTTTTGAAATATGACAGACCTTTAGTTTTTGTACAGTAATAACAATAAACTTGCGTTTTGTAGGTGAATTTTATTTGATAAAAACAGGCAAATGGTTTAATGCTGCAGCCTATTTCCCAAAATCTCAAGCAGTTTATTTATAGAAAACTGAAGTCAGTGTGGCTACTCTAGTCTCTACCTTTTACTGACAAGCTTGCTTCTTTTAATCTTTGAATGATTTCATTATAATCTAATCTAAAGTAAACAACACAGATGTCTGGTAAATTGATTACACTAGTTTCAGAGGAATGCCAGACATAAGAGATGGCTCTGATTAGAAAGAAATATAGCACAGAATCTTTAAAGGGAAGCAGGATTTCACCTAGGAAGCAAGTGTTTGGTGTGATAACACAAATATGTGATAAGCTACTGATTCCATCACTCAGAATGGCAAATGACATATCTAATACAGAGCCAAAGGCAGTGAATTGGGGAGGGCAAGATTAACAGCACTTACAGACACGAGTGTGATTTATCTTAAAATGGTCTTTTCATCTCATTCATTTAACAGAATGTGGGCATACAATACCATGACAGAGTTAATGTGACAGTGATGGGATAATATCTTGACCTTTAACCTTTTCCTAAAAGGATTCGCTTTGTTAGCTCACTGACTATGTTTGTGAAAGTGTCTGTGTGCTAGCTGGTGAACAACCACATCGATCCCAGGCTAATTACTATGTAGCTTGGCTTTATGAGCGGAAACCTGGTGTGGTAGCATCTTTCCAGTCAATACAGCTAATCAAATGTACTCACTGCTCACTCCTCTGTGGCCTATAAGGAAATCAGGCAGGCAGACAGTTATTTCTGCAAGAAGATGATCTGTAAATAAGTCCTCTGTGACTCAGTATGAACATATTCAGAGACCCAAAAGTCTTTATTCATCATTCAGGAAGTCAAAAATCTGATTCATTTACAAATTTTTAATTTGAATTCCATTAATGTAGATTTTAATGTCCAACACTAAGTACTGGAGTCAGCGCCAATCCAGGCATTTATCAAAGTATACGCACTGGCTAAAATAAAGGCATTACGATTTCTATCGTTATTTAGTTTGTTTTGCTGTATTTGGTCAGATTATGGATATGAAGCACAATTGACCTACAGTCTGTAGAGGTCCTTGAACACCTTCCTGCTATTAGGGTTAGGGTATTAGGGTTAGGGTTAGGGGTTAGGGCTATTTTGACGGTCTGATCATGCTAAAACACGCACAGCCGCACAGCCGCTAGCGAGGGCTCCACCTCTGATAAGAAGAAGATATTTTTATGATTTGTGTGCTTGAGGAAGAAACTATAGTATCAGTATGTGGGAGACCCATGGAGACTCATTTCTACAGTCAAAATTTGTGTATTTTATTTTTACTTCTTTATTTGGTGGGGTTTTTAGAGCAGAGGCGGGACCTATTAGAAGCTAAAGAGCACATTGGGGTCTTAACGCCCATTAGTTCTGTGAGCATCTTGTCAGAGCAGGCCACACGGCACGCGGACATACAACTACACCGCATTCACCTGGTTGTTCATGAGAAGCTCCTTCTCAGCACAGCATCAGACACACTTTCTAATGTACGGTCTGTTGGGACCATTTTGCACATTGAGCAAAGGTTTGTGTTGCTTATGTGCAGTTTGAATGGAAAAGCAGTTACTTTACAACTATGATGTGAAAACACTGGGCAGCAGCTTGTCATTTTAAACCAGTGCTGATGCTACAATTACTGCTCGACAAATATGGTTTCACCTGCACTCATAAAGATTATTTCTTTGAGGAACTTGTTGCCATCGTCTGTGAGTACTCAAAGGCTTATGTGAGGAAATTGTTTCCTACCCAAATTATTCATCTAACTACTTACTGACTCAACGCCGTCAAACTGACAGTTACTATCAATTAATTTTAAAAATAATCTTTAGTAAGTATTTCTTCTGAGGAAAGACAGCAGATGATGGAAGACATGGACGAGTGCATGGATAAGGAGGTAGATGAGAATTACCAAATGGGACAGAGAAGGGTTCTCTATTCTCTGTAACAGCAAGAAAAGTGGAAAAAAAACACATTGAAAGCATGAGATTCTGGTAAGCTTTAAAGCCCAACATTTAAAGTTCTCTTCATTTTGCAGTTAACACAATGTGTTCATTTGTTTAGAACAGACTGGACTAATTACATTGCTGTAATCACTGAATATCCATTCCCAGCCACCCATTAATTCTCAACAGTGTTAACCCAAATGATCTGTCTTGTGGCAGGGTTACGGCTGCTAGAGAGCATGAAAAGCCTCCACAGCCTTCTTGAGCAAAGGTCTATGTCGAAAGCAACAAATAGGTTTTTGCACTAAACAGAAAATTTTTATCTCATACTTTGGCCCAATCACCTTCAGGTTCAAAGTGAAATGATAATCAATGAATAAGAGGAGAGCTTTGTTCCCTTGAAGTCAGAGCGGAGAGGTGCAGCAGTAAATACATGTCTCAAGCACACTAACAAAACACGGCAGCCTTTGTATGAAATACAGTGCACATGGTGTGGTATTGTACCATATGGTATATAGCATTACTATTACAGACCAGTAATTTCCACATGCCATATAGCACAGCCCCCCCCCCCCCCAATATCTGGAGTGTCTCTATATTACATCCCTGCGAAGCTGTGTGTATCAGAGGAAGCCAGTTGATTTGTTACTAGATGCACATGCGTGGTCTCGTGCTTGCCGCCAGAAGCAGATAATAACTGAATAAGGGTGCTTTTCCCAGTGGTGAATCCCTACCCCTGCCCCCTCCCATCACATCCCCTCACACACACACACATATGCACAAACACTACCTCAGGAAGCACTGGATGTTGATTGGCTGCTGGTGACATCATCGCAGATAACACCAAAACAGGCCCCGTGGAAGGTATGACTTCACTGTTTATATCTGATGAGACGGAGAGGGAGCGAGAGGAGAAGCACAGCTGATTGTTCATCCCCCTCAACACCTCCATAAGGGTTTAGCTCATTTACAATCAAAGACCCAAGGGAGGGCAGAGTCGCAAGGTATAACCACTAAGGTGCACTCTATTAGACACACATACATTACACGCAGCAAGAGTGCAAGGTGGAAGCAAAGGGGAAGGTACTCTGGTTGGATATTTGTCACTTTAAAGGACACCTGCAACAATGTTGGTGTACTAGAATATTAGTGAAATTAGCAAGTATATGCTTATTTATGGGATGGGAGAAAAACTTTATTTGCAGGACAATTAGTGTTTTTTCTGAATAAAAACAAAAATAATGTTACCTACTGTAAGCAAAACTTTTGGCCATGGTTTGGATTTACTTACTTAACAGTTATTGATTTACAAAATCCTTCCTCTTTATCTTATCCCAAACTCCTAATGATTTCCGCTGGTCCAACAACACACAGACAGAGATGCAACCTATAACTTGGTCCAGTATGATTCATTTTAAGATTGAAAAGTTTAGTGGATAACAGGGGGGTCTCCCTCATACTAGAGTGACAACAGTAAGGGTGCTTTTCCCTGATGGTAACAAGACATCACATCTATGCAGTGGTGGTTATGGTTGTCGCTTTCCTTGGATTTATCTCATACTGACAGGTGACTGTATTAACATGCTAACAAAGGTGGCGGTCAGCTTACACAATGACCTTCATTAAGTGCCTTCAGTGAACTAATAACGTGAGTGAATAGTTGGTCATACAGCACATCAGAGAAAGATCCTGAGAAGAATGCCTGTTCCCCTATTGAAGTGAGAATTCATGGATTTACACCAACTAACTTTGTCATCTAAAAATACCCCATTTCTAAACATTCACTCGTCTCCACATCAGCTACAAGGTTATCCCCTCTCCTGACATGAGCTGGAGATACAAGAGTGGAACAGCAGTTACTTGTGTAAATGTAGCCTCTCAGGCCTGCACCATGTTGGTCTCCAGGGTCGCCTGCCAATTAAACCAACTCGACAACAACTACTAACAGACAACAGACAACTACTAACAGACAACAGCAGTTTCCAAGTCTCTTAGCCTGGGAAGCCAATTGTGTAAATAAATAGTTTTTGCCCTTTTCTATGATGGTTTAATAGACGACATATGACAGCACAATGCCAAGAGACAGTTTAGGCAGGCTTATGTTCATGTCTAAGCCTCACTTCAAACTGCATTTCTATATTTATGTGAGGTGACAAATGAGACTGTGCATGAAGATTCAGTGCGATGCAATAAATAAACATCACAAGCGTGACGCATTACCACACACCACCACACACTCTGGCACACTATTTCAGCTGAGACTCTGTGTTGGCACTTGAAACAGTGAATATACTCAAGCTTCCCTGTCTCAGCTGGTCCCCTGGCACATTCCTGGCACTGTCTAGCAGTGACAACTGGCCCACTCTGCTAAGTGCCAACCAAAATGAAAAATAAATGAGATTTTTACACAATACAAGATAAATTATTGATGACTGTACCAAGGTCAGTGCATTATCATATGGCCTATTATTCTTGCACCTGCACTTAGTCTTCCTGCATCTTATTCCAAAGTTGAATGCATATTGTGGCTGTAATAAAATGACAGTCCTATGAAATTAATGGAGGTATTAATAATGTTGGCACACAGCCCACTATTCTAAGACAGTGTATTGTGTAAAGCAACAATGTTAACTAAAGGTATCTCCTCAAGCTTCAGTGCTCATTCCACATGGGCTTTACCTGTTGCTGCAAAGAAAGGTCAGCATGATCCACCTGTCTGCAGCAGTTTCACTTAATCAGTTTTAAAAAAAAATACAACCAGTGCACAGATATGACTAATTCACTCAGAATGTCTACTGTTGTAGAATATTTTTTGGCATTGAAATGTCGTCACCATCTGTTAGCAAAGTATGAGGCTTAAATCTTGGGCTCACAGTTTTGCAGTGGTTACAAAGGTAACTAAGTGCATCTAAATTTAAAGTAAGGTGGATTTGGTTTGTTTGAAATGAAATTAATGGAAAACCAGAGGACCAGACATCCATTAAGAGCTGACTGCCTTGCGTACAGATGTGTGAGGTTGCAAATAGCTGCACTTTGAGCTAAATGCTACTATACCAACAATGGCAATAGTAATATGCTGATGGTTACCAGGTCTAATGATGTCCATGATTGAGATTTTAGTGTGACATTAAGCTTGGTAATGCTGCACTGAACAGTACAGTTTTTAGTTTTACAAGCATCAAACTTTGGACAAACTGAAAGTTTGACCTGATGGTGGTGCTAAGGGACATGTCAGGGGCGCACCATCTAGGATAGAATTGATGGTATCCTGATGGAGAAATGCAGGTCTGTATCAAAGTTCATGAAAATGCCTTTAATAGTTTATGGAATTATTGAATTTAACTGAAAGCACAAAGGTCAAAAATGCGAAGCCTGAAGAAAACTAATGTGTGGATGTACAAAACTTCATACCAATTCACCTAGTAGTTGCTGAGACACAGTGAGGCACAGTGGCTCTGGACCAAAGTTGTTGACCAGCAGACCATTCAACAATGCTGTCTCTCCAGAGAACTCTATGACTTATAGTAACGACGTATGTATAAAAGCTGACTAACTCACACTATACAAAGAACATTTCCACCTTTTTTTCCTTTCACTTGGCCCCTAACCCCTGTTATGTAAGCTTCTTAAATTAAACCTCTAGAACAAACAACTATGCACATTTTGCAAAAAGTAGATATGAATTTCGATAAAGTAGTGAGTGAGTACACATGCTTTAAATAAGGAGAACAGAAAATGTTCTCCAAACCTTTGCCCTGTTCAATAAGTGTAGTGCTTCTGTCTGTTTGTTATGTTGTGCTACAACCATGAGATATACCGTATCAGGGTGGTTTAAAACACTAATGCTGCACCAAAGGGTGGGAGTCTTGACCTACTTCTCATTTCCTGCTCTGAGGCAATAATTTCTCATCATTTGGAATTCAAAGTAGATCTTTCCAGGATGCAGCAACTGGTCACATGTGGAGTAAGTCAAAGATATGACTAAGATATGAGATATGATGGTGAAGTGTTGAGTTCAGACTTTTCACTTAATTTGCAGTATAGAAATAGGAAGGTAATACAATTAATTATCAGAGGCCTTTAATCCTGGATGCAATCTGCATTTGTTGTTAGCCTGTAGAAAAAGCCGACATTGCTGGTCAAGGTGATTCTGTCTGGTTTCTGTCAGACAACAACTTTTAAACAGACTTCAGATCAGCCAGTTTTATCATGGTGCTACTGTCAACAAAATGTCCGCAAAGTATTTTGTCCATTAATCCTCTTTGACCCACTTTTACTGGTGCTGATGTTTATTATCAGTGTCCTAACAAATCCCAGAGTGAAACTTAGATTTTGGTTCGCTGTCACTGCAGAGCATTCCAAAAATCTTTTGATTCACTACAGAAATAACTGCTGATGATAAATAACTGTATCCTTCAACAGTCATCCCAACGGTTCAGTCCAGGCAGCTGCACCTTCTTTGGGAACACCTTTGCAAGTCCTGCTCTACAGAGCCCTTCTCCATGATATGAGGAAAATCTGCAATATGCCTAAAATATTATGATTACAATATAATTTGTAATAAATAAATATATGTATTTATATTAGCTACACAGTGTCTATGCCTTCCTGTTTTTATAGGTACAGAACTTACATATTTCTAAATAGCAGAATCTATTCAGTCGTAAAATGCAACCATTTGCATCTTCCACAATAATCATACAGTTAAACTAAAACTTTCATTACTGTTTCATGAGGGAGGACTTACTACAGCAGACTCTTTACTGCAGCTTGGTGTTCCTAATAAACAGACAACTCTGTGACAATTCATCTCTACAACAACAAAGTCACTTAGGAAACAGCCAATCAAAGGTGTGCATCTCACTATCATATCATTTTCCTATCATGTTGTGCTTCCCTGACTGAGTTTCTCCAATGAGAATGTTTCTGAATCGTACCGTCTTATACAGTGTGTTACATGTGTTAAACACAACTCTGTGATTTCTCCAGACACTGTTTGAAGTTCAATATTTGAATGTACACTTTATTTGTGTTTAACACATTGCTTCTATACAGTATACCTGTCAGTAATATATATTTATAATGTTTTATAGTCTGCAGCCATTACATATTCTAGCTTTGGTTAAAATTACAGTGTGTAGGTGTTAAAATGTGTTACACTGTGTGCAAAATCTGCATTTATTACCAGTGTAAAAAACACCTGAATTCTCACCGTTGTTTAGATAAAGCCTCTATGAAGTCCACTTGCAGGTGCTTTCACACCTGCCACGCTGCAACTAAATCAAACTCTGGCATGTCTACACCCTCAATTTGTTTAAAAAGGTGAAAACACCCTAATCAAACTCTGGGCTGCCACAGAGAGAGTTATTCTTGGAGGACGTCCAACTGAAGCTTAGAACATTTTGTGAGGAAAAACTAAACGAAATAAATTGCTGCAGGCTGACCATGTGGTGATGCATTCTCGTTAGGAATGCTGTACACAGACGTTTTAAAAATGTTCAGCTGCCACTACGTGTTACAATATTAAGCCTGCTGCACTCGATTTTTCTCTAAAGGAAGTGGTGATAAGTCATAATACTATTTCGTCACTTCCGGCATCCCTCCTGCATTTTGCTGTGTGACAGCAACCCAGCAATTTTGGGTACATAAGCTGTACTGCTCAGTATCCCTTACTGAGGCACAATATTTGTTTCAAAGAAATGCAGAAAACATATCACAAACTCAGTCCTAACTGTGATTATTTAAACCAAAACAGCAAGAGATGCAACGAGGAGCAGCCTACCACTCATTCTCAGAAAGATATTATAACAAACTGTTATCGTCTTACTGCAGAAAAATTTAACCAAAGTTACTGTATGTTTTTGTAGAAGAAAAGATATCACTTGGTGCTTGATCCTGATTCCTGCCTTCAATGCCAAACTAGCATCAGGACTGCTACAGAAAATAGCTGCAATTAAAAAAGGACATTGGATCTGGAATATTTATCATAATGAAGCAGTAAACAGGAGTACACACTTCATCAGCACAGCTTGGGAGGACTAGTCTGCCAGCTGACACAACCAGTAGTATAGTTCAACTGAACCGTTTTATTGCTACAGATGGCTGAGTTGGCCCCTTTGAAGAATGGAGGTGCCCCATGTGTAAGAAAGCAATCCTTTATGTTTCCATTCAATATTTGAACAGAAACATTCTAACACATCTATAGTTTCCCTCATTTATGAATACAGTACACAAACAAACAATGAAGCAATCTGAGGTGCGAGTGTTTTGTTTAAGCCTACTTCACAATGTGGACTGGAGAAACCAGGGAATCAAACCAGCAGCCCTGCATTTAACGGATGACCTGACCCTCTGAAGCAATTTACATTCCATTCAGATTCATTAGTCTTTTACTCTGCTATTACAATCACATAATTTATAGCTGTATGAACAGTATTTATATCCGTTTCCCTCCACTGTTGCACATAATTAAAACATGCATGAGCGGAGCGCTGCGCTGAATAATAATAACAAAGACATGCAGCTCAAACATAGCATACAGTGACTGGCAAGCATGTTTTGAGTCGAAGCAGGTGATGGACTGACAAAAGGAAAATGGACATTGTCTGTTAGCTGAGACAAAAGCAGCTATAATTAAAACAGAGGAGTCAAACCAGAACCACCTAGAGGAACAAACAATCAAAGAAGGGGAAAAGCACTATAGAACTTTTCTATAACTGAAAAGCCAGAATTGAATGTCTTGCAGCGAAAGAAGATGCAAGACACATGATGCCGAGGAGCAACTCCGGAGACTGATTATAAAATATGAATTAAACGAAATGGTCCCGTTGGTACTCAAAGCACTTTATACTGCATCTTATTTAATTCACACACCAATGGGCCAACACTCACCAACAATCACCTCACCAAGTGGGGGTTCAGTGTCTCGCTCAAACACACTTCTACATGTGACAGCAGGAGCCAGGGATCGAAACAACAACTACAGTTTTTCGGTGGTCGGACAAGCATTCTTCAACTGAGAAAACAGCAACACCTCAAGCACCTGATGGGAAGGCCAAGTCCTGCCTGACTGTCTATTGGCGGAGGCGACTAATAAAACCCTACAGTCACTCACCAAAGAAGGAATTAACTAAGTGGATGAGATGGGATTGCAACAGAGGATCATTAGCCTCCTGCACACTGCCCAGCAGTCAAAGACCATTTACAACACTTTTGTACTCTTTGCTTCCCTGTAAGTTTCATTCTTCCCCAGTGAGGTGGCAATGTTAGTGGGACAGAAACAGGAGAACAATAAGATTACCTGATTTAACCATTTAATATAGTTTACGTTTTTGGCCATTAGCTTTTTCATAGAGTTCATAGCACTTTTGACACTTTCGCCAGGCAAAACAAATTACTTTTGGCAAGTCACATCAGCTTTATGTTAACAGATGCAAAAATGAAGTATACAAAGCAAAGATAACTGTATCTACTGTGAAACTTGGAGGTGGCTCAGTTTTTTTATGGGGCTGCTTTGCTGCATCTGCCACAGGGTGCCTTGAATCTGTGCAGGGTACAATGAAATCTCAAGACTGTCAAGGCATTTTGGAGCGAAATGTGCTGCCCAGTGTCAGAAAGCTTGGTCTCAGTCGCACATCATAGGTCCTCCAACAGGATAATGACCCAAAACACATAGCTAAGAACACCCAAGAAAAAACAAAACACTATAAACTATCCTTAATGGCCTTTTATGAGCACTGACCCACTGTAAATCCTATTAAACATCTGTGGGCAGAGCTGAAACATGCAGTCTGGAGAAGGCACCCTTCGAACCTGAGACAACTGAAGCAGTTTGCTCAAGAGAAGTGGGCCAAAATACCTGTCGACAGGTGCAGAAGTCTCATTGAAAGTTACAAAAATCACTTGATTGCATTGATGGCCTCAAAAGGTTGTGCAACAGAATATTAGGTTAAGGTTACCATCATTTCTATCCAAGCATGTTCTCCCTGTGATTGAATGGGTTTCCTCCAGGTTCTCCGGTTTACTCCCATAGTCCAAAAACATGTTAGGTGAACTGGTGACTCTAAATTGTCCGTAGGTGTGAATGTTAATGTGAATGCTTGTCTATGTATCCCTTTCTGTGTTGGCTGAAATAGGCCGGAGACCTGTCCAGGGTGGACCCCGCATTTCTCTCTATGATAGCTGGTAAAGGTTCCGCACCCCACAACACTGAACAGCATAAATGGGTAAGAAAGAAGTTTATTGTATCTTTGTAACAGTTCAAACCGTCTATAACAAGTGGTTGAAGCACTCACAATGCAAACACTGGAGAGAAAAGGTCAGTGAGCTTTAGACAAATGCAGAAATGTTTTTGCAGCCCATTGTCTATCAGATGGGGTTTTTAAGCTTTGTTCACAGAGCAGGGGCTTCTATCGAAATCAAAACCACATTACCCAGTAATATTTGGGTTTGCAGCAGCTCAGCTTTTCTGGCATCATGCAGCTGGCTTAGTTTTATCCAAGATAGATCTATGTGGTGACACACAGCTAACATTCACAAAAACAGGTTCTGTTCAAAACGTGAGATCCAAGTCCTACAGCACACCACCTACTAACCAACCAGGTCACTGGATAAATTTAAAAATAAAAAACAAGAAGAAGAAGACAACTTTGCAGACAGACAAACCTTATCATGTTCTTTTGTTCAGATCTTTCATGCACGCACGCATACACACCCACACCCACACACACACACAGGCACACTGTATTTGCAGTTTTTCTCTGCTTCTAGAGCAGAAACCATCTGATGTGACTTTGAACTATGAATAAGCATATTACTTATTCATGACGACTTTCTTTATAATAAAACAAATGTCACTGGCTCCAGACATGTTGAAAATGTCAACTAAAAATTAAAAAGGACTGTGTAATGATTCTGTCACTTATTTATAGCCCTGTGTTATTATTATAATATAACCCAGAGGTTTTCAAAGACAAAAACGAGACAACAAAGCAATCTGCACAGATTATATCACAGGTAAAATTTGTATATAAGTACATGGAGGAGGGGGATCCAGGAACCATGGTGATGGGACATTTACCATTACATGTGAAAACATATTGATAGTGACACCCCGAAATTGATATTCAGGAATCCGACTTCAGTTGGTGGAAAATTGTAAGTGCTACAGCTGTTTTTTTGATATAATTCAATAATACTGCCAATAAGCAGACAGTAGACAGGCTAATAAAAGAGGGAGAGCTACTGTAGGTGGAGCAGAGAGGACTGATTTAAAGTTTCACACTAGCTTAGTAGCTTTACAGCTTTACGTTGCTCATAATCTACACCATGTTTTATTTGAACATTTAGTCCAAGCATGACTGAAATGTAATTTAACTGTCATAACAATGCGAATGCAACTTAATGACTCACAGCGTTTGTTCTGTTTTGATCTGTGCCATTACATAACTCCTACCTCCAATATAATGGTTTTACTTTGGGCCAGCTGGTGTCCTTTGCAGCCAGAACCACTGGCTGTTCTTTCTGGCTGCTTCTGTAAATTACTTTAAGTCTGATGTAAGCTTTGATCAAAATCTCTTCGTAAACTGGTTGTAGATGTGGATTCATCAGCAGTACTCGGGGTATACAGTACGTCAGTGACTGTTCAGCATGTCTAAGCATTTTCCCCTTTTTTATTAATGTGTTTTGTTTCTTTCCACAACAATGTGATGACTCTAATGTAAGCAAACCAGTGTTGAACTACAGTTACAGGTCAGACCTGAATGTATTTGTGGGCTACAAGCCACTACTGCTCTTTGATGATCCACTGCCTCCATTCTGGGGATCATTAGAGTTATGTTTTCTGCAGGACCAGCGGGCCACACAACATGAAACATGCACAGACACACAGACAGACCTTATGAACATACTGTAGGCACTTGCACAAAGACAAAAGGTCTGGTCATTTTACATTGTGTTAATGCTTTGTGATGTTATTTCCTTAAAGTAAAACATGGCAGCAGAGACATGGCAGCCCAATCATTCTCCTCTCTTCTCTCTTCTCATCCTCTAGTAGTAGTTCACGCATGCAATCAAAGTTTCCACTGCTCATCAAAGTAAGTTGCCGCATCTGAAGGTAATTCTGGTATGTCCCAACTCCTACACTACTTGCTCTTTGGTCGTCATACAGGTTTATTATCTTTCATGCAATGGTAGGTCTGGATGGCAACTCATAGAAGCAGTTGTATGGTGCATTCTAAATTATTTCAAACAGAACCTCTTCTTCCACAATGTCAGTTAGTCTGCATGTTGTAGAAAGATGGTAGCTAAAAAGTCTAACTTTGTGCCAGCTGAGTGCTTCGTGAGCAAATGGCATTTCAGATCAGTAACTGGCAGAACTTTAAAAATGAACTTTAACAATGAACAGTTCTCTTTGTCCATTCTTCTTTACTAGATGCCACTTAACTTAATTCTAGCATTGCTAAACTACCGATTAAGTTATCTATTAACTTTGACATGGAATCAGGGAACACAGCGCGTAGCACTAAGCTGCTGTGATCTTTTCAAACACACACAGATGACAAAGTAAACACCACAGCTACTTGACACTGTAGTGATGAATAAAATACAATTATTAACGTTGGTTTGTGTTTGAGGCTAAATCTTGCTTTGAAATATAGTCAAAACAGTCAATATTAATTAATTTTTTAGAAAAATCACATTATGAGCTCATACACATCAGTAATGATGTCACACACCAATGGTCAAAATAATGTTCCATCCAAATGAATAATACCTAATCAATCTTAAAATGAAATACAGCTTATACAGTTTCTCTTAGTAACCCCTCATGTAAAGTTGCAGCCAACAGTCAAAACCTCGATGTTTGAAACTACAATTTAACAGCAGTGGCCTTCAAAGTATTTTCTTAAACAAGCCAAGACATTCAACCTGTGCAGTCAATTGTTGACAACTTTCACAGTCAGGGAACACTTGCTTTGAAAGAAATCGCTTCCTATCATCTATGGTTACATGAGCTATCACCATCTGTCTCTTCAGACCTGACTTGTGTTTTCCAACCACAATCAATAACCTAACGTCTAATTGAGATCTGACAAAGGAAAAGGCTGAAAGGCTACCGACCATCAGCTGCCTATTGGGTGCTAATCTGTGGCTGTCATTGCTCTGACAAGGTCATGGCATCAGGTCACACCAGATGATGGCACGTGGACGATGACCTTTGGATTTTTTTCTTTACTCCTTCACTTCACAGAAAGATTCATCCTCCTAAATGAATTCATCCCTCCTTAGGAATGGATGCCTTAACATACAGTGTACGAGGTCAGAAGAGCAAAGGGAGAAAGTGCAAACAGTGTAATGAGATTATAAAATGGGATTAATGGCAGACACAGGAAACAAATCCTGCATTGTTTGCAAAATGCTCTCATGCAATCTTCACAGTAAGCAAACTGTAACCAATGCAGGGTCTTCTAATATGTCTCTACATAAGCATGACAGCTTTTCTCTGCTCCAGACATGTATATTGCAATTTGAGCAGCTCTGAATACCAGTAGTTTTTCTCTGTACGGATTCATAGTTTTTTCTGTATTTATCCCCCTATTTCCATGTAAAACCAAAGCCTGTTCTTTTACCATCTCTCCCCCTTGAGCATCACCCTCTAGGGATAATGGGAGTCAGATACTGTCATGGGCACACAGGATGAAACAATTGCACACTGTCATCCTTGGAATATCATGCCATTGGGATTACGCCGCTGATTACAGTCCACGTGATTAAGATCTATAGACCACCAGGCCAGATGGGGAATTTCCATCATGAGCTTTACATGCTGCTGTCCCACTTCCCTGAAGAAGGCACTCCTCTCATCATCTTGGAAGATGTCAACATCCACCTGGAAAAACCTCAGGCGGCTGACGTGTTTGCTCTTCTGAACACATTTGACCTGAGACCGGTCTTCACTCCCCCGACCCACAAAGCTGGCAACCACCTGGACCTCATTCTCATACAGAACGGCATCATGGACAACATCTCAGTCACTCCCCTGCATTTACCAGATCACTTCTTCCTTCAGCTCAGTCTTCATTGCTAGACCATCACATTCTCGTTCTCGTTCTACGTTCTTTGGGGGCCATCATCGACAACCAATTGAGATTTATGGACCATATCTCCTAAGTCTCTAGGCCATGCAAATTTGCCCACTACAATATCAGAGAGTTCAACTTGCCTTGATTAATGTAATGCCCTGTTGATGTGTTTACAAACTCCTGCACATGATCCAAAAAGCGTCAGCACGCCTCATTTTTAATCAGCCAAATAAGACTCATGTCACACCACTCTTCAGATCTCTGCGCTGGCTTCCTGTGGCTGCATGGATTCGGTTCAAAGCTCTGTCATTTACCTACAGGGGGGCCAACACAACAGCTCCTGCTTAACTCGACTCCCTCATATAGGTCTGCAATGCCTCCCATCTGCTCCGGTCTACCAACGAACGACTTCTGGTGGTCCCAGTTACACACAGAAGGCACGCAGCATTACTCTTTAGCTCAGTGATCATATGATGTTGGAATAAGCTTCCAAAGCTTCCTACGCTCAGCAACCTCACCCCAATATTCAAAAAAAACTGCTGAAAACAGATCTAAATACTGTACAGAAGCTTACTTTATTTTATGAAACTATGGCTACTTTTTGGCTTACCTTATGAATACAAATGTATAATTCTCATATCAACTTTAGGTATGGAGGCCCAGAGGAGCCAAACAGAGTGGATATATTAATGAATACATGTAGAAATATAAAAAAAGTTGAAATTAATACATAACACTGAACTGATATAGTCACTTAACATGACCAAATCATAGTAATGTCCCGTTTTTTTGTCACTAGTTTGAAATTGAAGCACGGATAGTGAGATGTGAATACAAATCATAAGGGTGGTTTTTGAGAATACATACCTAAATATCCCTTTTTTTTGTTTCACAATTGCTTTTTAATTTGACAAATATTTATAGTAAGAATAACTGGGATCTTCTAAAACTGATGCAAAATCAGCTGATGTTTTTACTCATTCCATTTTGAGAGTTTCTGGGACAGTACACTCTGGATGTTCAGAGATGTTACAGGGTGATACCTTTCACTGCATATGTACAGTCTTTAGACTTGTAGACTTGTATGTGTGACACAGTGGGTTTTGGGGTGGGAGCAGTTTTTATGTATCCTCTTACATGTGCACGTGCAAAGATAAACGAAAAGGAAATATGCTGGCAATGTTTCTCTTAATTTATTATTTTGGGCCTAATTACTGCCAACCACAATAGACATTTATCTGCGGTATCCACTGCAAGTTTCAAATCCATGTACACTACAACACTATTGCCACACAGCAGCAAGGGTATCATGTGTCATACACTGTGGCATAAAGGCCAGGCACCAACATAATCAATCAGTTTGTCTACTGCATGCATTTCGACTGCTTCTTTCATACGCAGCCATGCCTACAGAATCTGTCTCTTGGTTTGAAGTATCAGGGTTAGGATGTGAAGCTCAGATCTTGGGCTGAATTTAGAGTGGCACAGCTGAGGCTGTGATGAGGTATCTTATGGCCCTATCCAATGAATGTTTAATGGGTCTAGAGAAGTCAGAGTGGAGGAAGCTGACTGTGCTGCATCAGTAGACCAGGCTGTAAAATGAGACAGGAGAGGAAGCCAGGCAGCCCAGGATGGTGGGATGAAACCGAGAGGAGGAGAGGGCAAGAGTGTTCACGGAAAGTATAGGGATCAGGAAAGAGCAAACTAAAATGTATACTAGCAGGAGGCTGTTACCAAAAAAAAAAAAAAAAAAAAATCACACAGCAGTACTAAAAACACTCCCAAGTGTTTCTGTAGCATTCCATTGAAACACACACTAAAATCAGGCTTATTTTAGGACAAACACACAGCAAGGGAGCCACACTGCTCTGTCTAATAAAATGAATTTCCTCTATTTCGCTTACAATGCCCATGAACACGTGTTTATGTCTGTCAAACTGGCAGTGGTTTAGTGCAGTAGTAAAGAAGCACTGCAATGTGGAGACTGACCAGCAAGAGATCAGTAATACAATGTCAACTCAAGGGAGGGCTTTACTTCGAGTACCTTCTTTGAATATGGCTGCAGATGCAAAATAGGGGTACAAGGCATTACAGTCTATAAACGGTGTTAGAGTTACTTCAAAGGTTTATTGCAATGTCATAACAATGAGGCTACAAGGCTGAAGACTATGACAAAGCCTAATGAAAGACCCCACACCTGCCATGCAATGGCTGCAGAATCTCATTACAGTAGGATCAGAGGAGACGTTACTCTCTAAACTCTACAGCCCAACTCCACAGTTTATCATTCTCAGCTATGTTTATTGAACACAGAGATGTGGCCACACCAGGTGTCTTCACTGCCACTGGCCACATCGAAACCCTGGGGTAATGCACAGAGTTGGGCTTTCAGCCAAGCTGTGTCAGCAATATTCCTCATTCTTCTTTGTGTCTTTAACAGTCCCCTGCCTGCTCACTGATTGGAATAAAGCTGCCACTGCTCATCAGGGACTGAATTTCTCTGTACACCTGTCCATCCATATGCCAAACCACAAACCCCATGCAGCCGTAAACGCTGAACTAATGAGGCCTGTAAACTAAGGAACATAACCGGGATAAAGTATTTAGCTTCATAAGAATAATTTAAAGAAATAATTATATAAACCAGATAACCAAGCAACATGTGCTGCCATAGCAAGGAATGTCCCTTGTTCGTATCTACAGTTGCAGGCATTCATGTGTGGAGTTTGTGTGTTCCCCCTGTGCTTGCATGGGTTTCATTCAGGTATTCCATTGTGTCCTCCCACAGTCTAAAAACAGGCAAGTTGGGTTAATTTATGACTCTAAATAACCTGTACTGTAGGTGTGAATGTGTGTATGAATAGTTGTCTGTCTGTCTGGCTGTCTGTCTTTCTGTGTTGGCCCTGAGATAGATTGGTGACCTGTTCAGTGTGCTTCCTGATTCTCACCCAATGACACTGGGATAGGCTGCAGCCTCCCGTGACCCTGAACAGGATAAGTGGTTAGAGATAATGGATGGATTGATGAATATGCTGCCATTCAGGTAATTTTTATTTTTAGAAAAGGCCATGCTTGTTTCAGCAACACATTGTCAAACCATGTCCTGTTACTCTTAAAACAGTAAGTAAGAGTACTAAGTAGTAAACTGACATGCCAGCTCTTCAGACCTTTCACCCACTAAAAATATTTTGAGCATTATGAAGCAAAGGTACAACAAAAGAGGCCCCAAACTGTTGAACAATGGAAATCTTACATCAGACCAGAATGAGTAAAATGTTTTTCATGTAAACGTAAAGTAAAATGTAAATAATTGAAATGTTTCCAAAAAAACAATCTAATTTCTTAGTTTTAGTGGTTTTCAAATATCGGAAAGATTATGATTGTATTTTCTTTTATGAGCATTTTACACAGCACCCCAACCTTTCCAGAAATACACAGAGCAAAGTTAATAACACGCATTGATACAACATTCAAAAAAAGAGTGTCAAATAATGTAACTAATTTAATTTGTCAGCACTACAATTTATATTATTTAAATTAGTATATATTATTTATTAGTAGGTGCACATGTAGTACTTTACCTTCTTCTCAATAACAGTGCAAATGTATTTGCACATGCATATCAGTTTTCTGAGTAGAAGGATGTGGGATAAGGTTTAATCAGTCCACTGGACTCAATGCCTGCGGTTGTTTTACTTGTCAACTAAAAAGCTTTATATTACTGATGTTTTGTGTTGAAACTCCAGCATAAATATTGAGGTGGACTAAACTTTCTTCAACAATGATTACTAAGACACTGATGGCAGCATTTTATCAGCAGTGATGTTTCCAAGACTTATAGGGTATAGCATTCTGCCATAGGTGTTCTTTTGGGTACAGGTGATTCTCAGTTTGGTGCGGGCTTTGGCAACACTGTTCCCATCACCATTTTTTGCAGATATCCTCTACCACATCCTGCTACTCATAAAGCCTTTAAAGTGTTCAAATTGCAAAAGCTGCAATTCAAGTTTTTGGTTTATTTGTTTTTTGAATGCCACAGTAATTAGCAAAGCTTTCCTATAAGCAAAGATGTGCCCTCTACTGCCTGCAGAGAAAGCGAGTGGATTGGATGCAGAAACTTCAAGAAACAAACAAGTTTAACCGGAGTGCTGCTAACCCTAGTAAGCATGTCCCCAGCAGAAACAAATTTCCATGTCAACACATCAGTCGTTCCCATTAGTGGTCAACCAATAAATGGGTTGGCCGATTAATCGAGCCAGTGTTTGACCTTTTTAATAAGTTGGCATCGGCTGATGTCTGACCCCACGATTGGAGATTAATTAAAACATTTCTGCAGACACAGCTGCAGCTGACACTGTGAGCGTTTCAGCAGTGAGTGAGATTAGCAGGCTGCTAGTTATCATGTTCATGCCCTAGCCTCTCTTTTTTCTGCTCTCTGTGAACGAGGGCACAGGGCAGAGAGGTGTGTGTCTGTGTGTACATGCATACTACACACAAAAAAGTATTTCATAAGATATTCCATGACATGTTGGCTATTATTACTTATAACTGATCTCACGTTAAATTACAATCGTAGTGTTGCCCTGAAAAATTTGCAATTTAATTATTTTCCTCTATTCTTCCAGCATAGACACAACACTTACTTTAAACTACAATGCTGAGATTTTCAGCTCTCTAAACTTAAAAATGGCATTAATCAACTACACGGCATTGAAGGATCAAGTTGTACATTAAGCAGTAGCCTATAGTTGAAACAAGTTCAAAACCACAAAGGAAAAAACCTACTTTTGTATTTAGAAATCACTTAAAACTCTTTTAGTCAGTTATATGAAAATACATATGTAAAATAATATGACAGTGGCTCAGCTGATAGAGCAGTCAACAACTCCAGGGTTGTTGCTTTGATCCCCAGCTACTTTGGTCACATGTCAAAATGTCCTTGAGAAAGACACTGGACCCCAAATAAGTTGCTCAGGGTGACTGTGGTCCAGCTACATAGGCAGCTCCCCATCGGTGTGTCAATGGGTGAATGAGTTAGTGTAAAGCGCTTTGGGTGCTTATAAGGTAGGACGGTGCTGTATAAGTACAGACCATTTACAATTAGTTTTTTCTTTCTCATGACAGCTGCGTATGGCAAATTGCTGTAAAAACACAACACATGGCTGTTTCCTCTGTATTCTTTCATCTTTACGTGTTTTTTTTCCTTTTGATTTCTTTGTTTCCCAATTCTGTTATTGTAATAATGTTTTGTATTCCAAACACAGCATAAACTGTTTGTCATCTTTGGTTTGTAGAGACACACACCATAACTGTGGCTGCAAGTAACGCCACACAAGTGCAACTACTGAGCATTTAAAATTTCTGCTAGTCAGCTAGAAACATCCTTCTCCCAGGAACACTATGCAGCAGCTAAGGGTGTGTTCCAAAAACACTCATCTTTCAGACGGAGGGCCGGTGTTTCCCACAACCCCCCAAGAGGAAACGATTTGATAATTTGTGTTTCAGATAGGTTTGGGTCCACAGGGACACGTGCAACCAATTCATCTACCTACAACAAACACGTTAGCTATTTATTCATGATTAAGTGATCCTCTACAAAGTGAAAATGAATCAGTCTGAACGACGAGTGCTTCATTTTTTACACTTCTGAAGGTTTTAGTAACTTAGGACGATTGTGGTTTAGTGCAGTGAGTGTTGGCCAGCTGCATTGCAGCTCCCCCATTGGCGTATAAGTGTGTGTGCCTGTAAATCTGAATGGGTGAATGTGAAGCAGTGCAAAGTGCTTTGAGTACCAACAGGCAGAAAAGCGTTAGGTAAGTGCAGACCATTTACCATTTCAAAAACTGACATGACATGATCAGCTATATAGTTGACACATCACAAACACATCACTTTGTTGGAGCTGTTGAAACTACAAAACCTGTCAGTCCACTTGTGGTTGTACAGAGGCACTACAGATAGGAGGTTCTTTCTTTAATAATGATGTTGTATTGGTGACTGTGGTGCAGTTGGTAGAGCAGTTTTCCACCAATCCTACAGTTGTGGTCGGGGAGTAATTGGACACACACTTACAGTGTCTGTATCTATTTTAGTAGATGTGCAGGAGTTTAATGTTTTGGATAAAACAGACCAGTTGCATTTATGTGAGCCAATACTTACAGAGAGAGAGAGTGTGTCTTCGTCTATGCTAAATGACAACACAGAAGCACAACAATCATCTATGCTTGTTCCCTTTCTTTCAGGGACAATTAATCTAAATGCACCACTTGCTACTAATTGAAAGTTTGAGGCAAAAAAAGTTTTTCAAAGCTACCTGGTGCATTTCTTAAATTAATAGCAGTAAATGATCTTTTTGATGACCGCAATACTTTGGCATAATATGGAAACATGCATTTTAGGTGTCCCTGTGGCCTGCCTCATATGACATCTACAACAATCGAAAACTTCACATGAAGCATTTCTTGGCAGCAATCCATTTCCATCAGGTTTTCCAGCTAAACACCCCCCACAGACTAGTTCACTGAACCCAAATGGAGACTGCTGGGAGCTTGGGGGCCTGACAGCAGCTGCCAGTCACTGCTACTTGGCCCAAATATCAGATTGATTGACATGTAAAGGTTGGTGACTTTTATGAAGTGTGCCATTTGCCCTAGGCAACAGGGGTTCTACTTTTTATTAGGCTCAGTAGGAATGAAGGCTTCTCCTGTCCTCAGAGCAAGAGCAAGGATTATGCTGCACAACCGACCACAAATAAAGAAATTAGCAAACATACTATTGGTCACACTAGATTTTTTCCCTTGCTTTTTAAATCTTCTGTTTAAAAGTAAACAGTGCCTTCACAAAGATTTTAAGCTGGTGGTCAGGCAAAATCGAACATTTGAAGACATCACCTCGGACAAAACAGGAGAGATGAGCTCTCACAGTGAGATGGTTACAATGTCAGGACAGAAAATAACAACTTGATGGTCACAACATCTTAAATCTAACAACAAGAGCTGTTTTGGATGAAATATAAAACTATATATATTATATACTCAGTTAATCAAAACTTAGTTTAGCCACAAAGTGGATGAGATTGTCTCAAATGGGACTAGGTCACTTCCAGTCAGCATGAAACGTTCAGGTGATGACACTGTAAAGTGTTTGAATGACAGAAATGCTGCCAATACAAACAAAAGATGGTGCTCTCACTCCAGAATCCAAGGACATGTTTTGCTTATCACAACAGAAATAGTGTCTTTATTATTTTGATATATAATTGATTTTCTTGATGAAAAATCTTTATCCCATATATTTTTTAGCATGGTGCATCCATTTGAGTTTCAAACTAATTCAATAAAACATGTAGGTCACTGTGTATGGTAGGTATTCCATAACTATTTTATTATTCCATGTAACTCACGTGGAAATTATCCAACTTCATTATGTGCAACCAAACGCTCAAGAATGCTTGCTCAACATGAAGGTGACAATAGAAAAATGAATTCTAAAAATAACAACCAATGACTGCCAAGTACAAAAATGTTAGGGCTTTTCTTGGAGAGTGTTGGCTCAGTGTGACAGAGGCTCAAAGCTGATATACATCGTCTGATTTTTAAAAGGATGTGTGACCCCAATCCTAGAAGTTGAATAAAGGAATTAGAAAAATGTTTATCTGAAAGCCATGGGGGCTCAGTGTATGCCAAATGAAACTGATTTCAGTTGAAATTCTGGTCTGGAATAGACAGCACTTGGCAGAATAATCAGAGAAGAGGTGAAATTCTGACAGTCTGTATGACGGAATATGATTATTTTTTTTATTAAGAGAAGTGATGAGCCCAGACTCCTAATGAAAAGCACACAGAACACTCAGCACCCAAGCGCTTCAATGCTCAACACCCACAGGATTTGAGTCCACACTGCGAATGAGTCACGAGTCTCCCTTTTCTTGGTCAGCAGCTTTGTTTTTGCCAAGCAGCCACCCACTTACAGGGAGAACACTCATTAAGAGATCACACTATAGGGATCATCAAAAACAGGGATACCAGGAAAGTTTCTGGGAATAAAATTAATTACCATCAGGACTCTTTGCCGGCATTATTTAAACACACATACAGTGCACACACACGCACACACTTTATATCCAAAAATACACATGCTCTAACCTGGGAGACAGCATCACTGAATCACAAGTTTAAAAGTTTTCTGGGGCTTCAGTGTTCCATATGGATCTCGTGTCACTCAAACAAACACAGAGCCTTAATCACATGCACCCAGAAGGATCCGACTGCAATCAGTCAAAGCCAAAAAAACATATATAGGTGTAAACAAAGTTTTTGCAGCCAGAAGCACCTGGCATCCAATCATTCACCTCCACAGCTGGTCAGAAGTGCAAAGGCAATACTTTGAATAATTAATATAAATAAAAACTTCCTCCCAAGGTCAAACCCTTGTTGCTGTAACAGTCACATCAAAAATACATTGTAATTAATTGCCATGGACAGGGAAGTTTTTGAAAGGTGTAATTAGTGTTTTAGAAGAGGAACTGTTGTATTTGACGCAAAAACTGTTGTTCTCAGTATAGGCCAACTACACTGCTGCCAAACTGTATTACAAACAGTACTGAATTCATAATATAACTGATTAAAAAGTAATACTGAATTGCTGAAGCTGTTGTCTCGTCAAGATTTACTCAACAACTGAGGTTATTGCTAATATACACTATATATATATGATAAACTCATAAGAGTAAATTATATTAAAGTTATTCCAATTTTGTATTAAGAATCGTCAGAAAAAGTAACTAGTAACGAGCGCCGTTAAAGAAATGCAGATGTGTAAAACTACAAAACTGACAACAGTACAAGTAGCACAAAATTGTACATTAAAAATACAGCATTTAGTTACTTGCCACCTCAACAAACAGGTAACACAGCAAAAGATAATTTAGGTCGTTCAGCTGTGTGACTAGCACGGGCTAACCACCTTAGGACAATGTGTAAATTCTTCTGATTTAAAGTAAGAGCTGTTCAACCTCAATGATCCAAGCTAACCAGAAAAGCACAACAGAAAACAAGTGAACTAAACCATCGGTGTTAATGTAAAAGCACCAAAGACAGTTAATTTTTTTACTAAAACATTTTTAACCATGAAAGTGCTCGTCGTTGTTTTGTTTGTCCCCTTTACACATTCCCCCCCATTTACTTCTTGGCATGTTGTGGCATATGGATTTTTCGAGAAGCAGAGAGATATTTATCTCACAGCTTAGTCCTAATTAGACCAACTCAGTCTGGGGCATATAGCCTGTTAGTGGGCATATGTTCACATCCTGTTTAAAGACATATTGCTCCCCAAGGGGATCGTTGCACGTTAACGTGTTCGTGTGTATGAGTGAGTAAGTAGGGGTAACAAGTGTGTCTGCGTATGGCAGCAAACGGTTGCTGAGGAGCGCGCCCTGAGCGTCCATTAACACAGCCCAGTGTGTTCCCATCCCTTGACTACCCAGCCATGCTGAAATAGGCTACCTGAAACCTGAAGGGAAGCAAGTGCATCCGAGTGTGCGGAAGAGGAAGGTGACAGGACAGAGCAGGAGAGCAGAGATGGGAAGAGGAGGGGAGGGGCACGAAGAGCTGAGTGAGAGGGGGAAAGTGAGAAGAGTGAGAAAGGGAGGGAGAGAGGACACAAGGTGAGAAACAAGAAAGGAAACAAGCGGACGGCAGAAGACACAGACAGAGAGGCCGTCTGGCTCAGGCCCAGGGTTATCACTGGCAAAAGTCCACCCATTTGCTAGCTGCCAACTTGAGACAGCAGCACTGGGCCAGAAGAATGCTGCCCTGTGCAGCTTCTGCCGGCTGCCTGTGTGTGTGTGTGTCTGCGCATGTGTGTCTGTGTGTCGGTGTGCACACGCTCGGATGTTACAGGACTGAGAGCTCAGTCGGCGTGTTAAAGCATTCGACGAGGACCACACGCATAACCGGACAGACGGTCTTCACAAAACCCAAACAAGTCCAGTCACAGCTGCCGATCCTCCGTCATCGAGTACTGCTCATTTCTGCCAAGTTGCCCGCAGCCCGAGCCATGGAAAAGGCGAGGGAAGCCGCTTAAAAACATCTCCCTAAGTCTCCGTCTTTTGGCAGCTGATGCTTAAATGTATCCTCTTTATGCAGGATGTTACGTAACCGTGTGCAGCCACTCGAGACCAGTCCCATGCCACAAGGATGTCAACAAAAACAAACGGTGATAAACCTGTCTGCTTCAGTGTCAAAAGTTTAACACGCAGTGACAGAAAAGTAATTCATATCAGCCAGTGCCTCTTTCTTCATCATCTGATCAGTGATAGTGAAGCACAAAAGCTGTCCCACTTTCCTCCATCTCTCCTCTCTGTTAAGGATGAAAGGTGGGAAAGTGGGATGGCAAAAGAAGCAGGGAGACTTTTTTAGGCTGAAGTATGATGCTGCTGCAGTTTTATCTACTTGCTCACCAAATCTCCCACACAGACACAGACGATCAGAATTATTAGATTATTAATGAACATTTAGTTTTAAGGTACATTAAGTCATTTCTAAACATAAATGTTTTTTGTTTGATTTTAACACGTCAAATGTAAATATTTCCTATTTTTCTGTTTTTATTTGCTATTTTCTGACATTTGATGCAGCAAACAAATAGTTAGCCATTTAAGAAAATAATTCTATTTTTAAAACGTGTAGATCTGCGTGCTCTGCTGAGTCGCATTCTGAACATCAGAAGATTTTAAATGGCCGTAGATATGTCTGTGTCATGGGATGCATACAGGGAGAATATCTCTTGACACAGGGAAGTCAGAGGTCAGAGCAGGTGACCTAACAGTTAAAGAACGCCTTCACTGACACTGAACTTGCTTCTTTTGGTTCTAGTTTGGGTAGTACATGTACATAAACGCCATTAAACCCACCTTTGACTTTGCTATATTAACATATCTCTCTATTTCTAGCTAAAAAAGACATCATGTGGCGAAAACTTCCAGTTCAGATTGCATTGTCTTGTTGCTCAGACTATGTAATTAATGTCAACTTGCTTCTCCAGAGCTCCTCCAGATGACATCATCCGAACTCCTAACGATGAAAAACTCCTTCAGATGACATCACCCGGAGGAGTGTTTCAGCTGGAAGCAGAGAAACGTTTTAATATACGGAAGTCATGCGAACGTTTAAAAACGTCAATGTATGTCACGCACGACACGCTTCTTTCAGCAGCAACTAAACGTATGAGCGGGTTCGATGAAGAACTTCTAAGTTCACACGAAGACATCGTGCCTGTGACGAAAGTTGCATTTGCCCATGACTGAGTGCCACCGTGCAGGAAGCGTTTTCCACGCGCTGCCTCGGAGAACGCTCCCTCTAGCGGGCACAGCGGGCCCCGGCTCGGCTTCAGGAGGAACAGCTCCCTAGCAAGAGGTTAATCCGCTCACAGCATTTTAATGACATCTCCGCCAGCGCACCGTGCTAATCACATTTGCCTGAACGTTTCACGACACGCTGGCAGCCGCGGTTCGGCTCAATTAAAGGCAAGACGCGGTGGAGCAAACTCACACATCTTGGAAGGAGAGTGTCAACCCAAGCACACCGCAACATCTATCAGCCCTATGCCCGAACGTCACAAGTCGCTGAAAACCGCCCTTGTCCGTGCAGCGGGACCAGCCGGGCATTAAAACATGTGCAACCAACGCGCCTCTTCACGCCCTCACCGGGGAACGTGGTGTTGTCACCCGGGCCGCTTGTCGCGTCATTTGCCGGCCCGGCGAAGAACACACGTACCAACTTCATGACGTAAAGTGTGACATTTGTGACATGCCAGGGACATACTGAAAGTTAGGTGGGGAAAGGCCCGGTGGGGGCGAAAACGGCCAAGTTCAAAGTTGAGAGAAAAAACAGACGCTGCACTTCGACTCACCTTGAGCGGCGGTTCCTCGGGTGCTGAATACACTTGCTATCAAAGTGGCCACATACCAAATCATAGTACTATTGCCGACCAGAAATAAAGCTCATCATATCTCAAAGTGCCCCTTTCGGTGAAGCTCTCATCGCCGAGTGGCCCAGGACAGCTGCAGCGGGCCGGTATCCGGTTTTCTCGTTAACCGAGCCCTGGACACTTCTCCATCGGCGCGTTACCCTCTCTCTTCCCCTCTCCTCCGCTCTCCTCTCGCATCCTGAGACGGATCACCTGCGCCAATGGGACGAGAGCAGACGACGTTGTGAAACCAAGCCCGAGCCTTTAGATAACCGCGGTCCCGCCTCCGCACTCGTTTCATTGCTGGGCGTGGGAGAGCTGGAGTCGCTGATTGGTTTTCCACGCCGTCGTTTACCAGCATCGTGGTGCGTTCACAGTAAAAGGTAATACTCGGAGTTTACCCTTTATACTTCAGAGCAAGGACTCACTGCCAGCTTGGTTTCAGCCTGCTTGCTCAGTATTCACTTTGTTCACCCTTAAAACACATACATTTAACATATTTGATATATTCTCAAATAACTGTGTTTATGTAACTTCCATAGAGGCATTAGAAACAAGTAAAAGGTAGATACTTTAGCAAGCTGAGGCAAGTCAGTCACAAGTCCAAAAAATAAATCAAAGGAAAAGGATCATTACAAGCAATGCGATTATTACCATATGTTACACAGATTGAACCACTGACAGCGTCTTTTAAAATTCCGTATAACAAGCGGCTAATCGTCTTATCACAAATACCAAAGGCCTTATCATCCTTTTAACTGATGACTTGACACCTACGGTTTCCCAACCTCAAATAGCTAAATCCAACAGGTGGCTGCCCTGTATAAACGTTATAAAAATCAATATGACTGTTTAAGCAGTAATAAGCTACTGTCGAGGCTTTACTGCGGGTGCTGCTGAGACACTGGGACACAAGTGAGCGTTAAGCAATGAGGAGAAATGTCTCAAACTTCAAGTTTCTAACTTCGACGCTATAAAGAATTATGCATCATCTTTTTGTTTTTTTAAGCGGGGTCATGAATGTAGCACAAGAGGGAACCGTTTCAAGGTGGGTTGGCGTGTGAAAACGTAGCGGAGCTGCAGTATCATCCTGCGCAATAAGGCGAGAGGAATCCTCCAGCATGTGCATCATCAGCCCTCTGCCATCCACACACGGACACCGTGTTTCCAATGTGACGAAGTGTGTTTGTAAAAATGTTCTCTGTGACTGGCACATAGTGTCATCTGAAAAAAAGAACAACTAAATGCAACATTTTGGATGCTGGAATTCTTACTGCTTCGGTGATTCAGTCAGCATGAGTTTAAATATTCGACTGAGTCAGTCTGCCTCGCTTAAAGAGCGTCTATCGTGAGTCAGAGTTAATTCTCCTCCACCTCCAGGTCTGGGGGACCCCACTGATCCTGCAGGAGCAGCAGTATTTATAGATCTCACGAGATGACAGAGGCAGAGATGTCTGTTAAACTCCACAAGTTATTAAGTTGGTTATCCCTGACTGCGTCACCTAAAGTCATTTTTCATCACAGCATGTTTTTAATGGTTGTAAATAGTTGAAAATAATGCCTTCAATAAAATTGAATGCTTTAATCTGAGGTATCTTAAACATCCATTAATCCACCTATAACCGTGATGATGGATTGCTATTGTGGTTAATTTTGAGACAGTATTTAATTAATAACTAAATTATTGAGAAATACATTTTTATTTGTCTATGAAACTGACATTTAAATTAAGTTTAGACACAATGTGTTTTTTCTGCTATAACACAGGGGTAAGGGGTAATCGATGGTAATATAACATCATAACCTGTATTCACGTTTGCTTGCAGTTGCAGAGTGACCAGCCTATTTTTTTTTATGCTCTAGATTTGAATGTGATTGAATTTTAACTTAAAACAAGGGTGGATCCACAGGGGGGAAAGGGTGGCCTCTCCCCTCCCTTTTGCTGTCCCCGCTACTGCCCTTCAAACTTTTCAGTTCTAAAAATGTAACTGTAAAAAAATAAATAAATATATATATATATATATACATATATATATGTATATATATATATAATGCAGCAATCTAAAGAATTAGCTACACAATGGTTCACAGCTGCTAACACATCCTGTACCAGACAAAAGGGGGAGATGAAGAAGAGAGAGATCACAAAACCTAAGATGTTAAAGTAAAGACTGAATAAGTGCAGTGAAAGGTGTGCAAATGCTTTCAAGATTAACCAATACAAAAAACATAAGGGTTTAAAAGACCTCAACAGAAAAGCAGAGAACTTAACTAAACAGAAACTCTGATCCATGAATAGAAACATTTAAAATTAACAGCAGACAGATTGAACATAAAACCTTATTATATAATGTTCACAGATTTGGTCTTCGTCACAAAAGCCAATCATTTATTGACATTGTGCTAATCATTCAGTATGTTTAATATGCTATTATTTTACAAGCATGTTGTCAATGTAAAAGACTCATTATTCATCTGTATCCATTTGCCAAAAACAACAAAGTGTTTGGTGCCCTCTTTTTACAAAAAACATCATAAAGTGCCTTCTATACCCCATAGAAAAGCAAATTTGATAATGCACCTTGTAAGGTACCCCCACAATAGAGCAAAGGCAATAAGTGGCCCCCAAGTTATAGAAAGTGTGGTACAGTGCCCCTAAACAAAGCAAACTCAATAAAACAACCATGCATTGATGTTCTCTGCTCACATTAGGTGACCTTTAGATATTTTCGCCCTTGCCCCTCAGACAGCCCCTGAGTCCCCCCCCTGTCTTCACCACATCAACAGTGTGCTGGGAGAAATTTGAGTTTTCCTACAAGTAAACTATAAACACGAATATGTTTTTGTGGAGAACATATACGGTTGCAGAAGTCATATACTCACACCATGATCATGACACATCAGTACTTCAGTACTTTGCTTAATTTAAAGTGTGTGGGAAACAATTTCTCCTCTGTTCTTTCTCATAATGAATGATAGGTATGTTTATGTTGTAGCATCTGAGGCCAACACACATACAAAATATCTCTCTCTCTGTCACGCTGTCTGCCTCTCCTTCCTGGGGCTAGCTTGATCTCCATCTCCCCTCTATCTCACAAAGCCTGTGAGGCCTTAGTTATTCGTGTTGGCTCGTCTACAAGCAGCGATGGGGAGAGTGTGTCATGTCAAGTCCCAGCATGTCAGCATCTCAGATAGAGACATCACTGGCTGCAGATGCCGCTGAAGGCCTTTTTCTCTGGCTCGAGAGCCCCTTCGACCACTGTGGTGATGATTGTACATGTCATGTCTCAGAGATAACCGTGTGTTAAAAGAGCTGTGAGAAGTGCAAATATTCTATTCACGTTCAGCTTTCATCATGTTCTCTGAAGTGCACCATCAAACCCAGTTCCAATCAGGTTTTTGTTCTTCCCTGCTGCTTGAGATATACACTGCAGATGATATTTATCTGAAAGGACAGTTGAAATTCATCCAGTACAGTCCACTGATAGAAAAATCATTAGCAGCAACACTGTTAATCAATCACTGAAGTCATCTTAGGGTTTGTGGGATTGTGATCTTTTACAGATATCTCAAAATGTAAGTCAAATAAGGCAACAGTCCCACCTTTAGGGACAGGTGTGGAGTAAGCTATACAGCACTATTGCTACGGTAACATGTTCATGTTAATGTGCTTATGTATGCACTTTTAAACAAAACTATTGTGGAAATGGCAGCGATGATGCTAGAGACAACGCCAGATAAACAATATCTCTAGAGGAGAAGTCGGGGAATCTCCAAAGACACTTCAGTTTAATTCAATTCAGCTTTATTAATATAGAACCAATTCACAACAAAGTCATCTCAAGGCACTGTACATAATGAAATTAAGACTATACAGAATTCAATTCACTTTACCAAAGCTTTGAACTAACTGACGTTGCCGTAAGTGTGTCCATGGCCCGAGCATGACTAAATGACAATGAAACTTTGCTATTGCTGTTCCAAGGAATAGCTTTTATATTTTACACAGGAGGCAAGAAGTCAGAAAAAAAATCTATAATTGAAAATGTCAAATTCTGAAATTAAATATATCCATCATTTTTTTTTGGTTGTTTACAACTCTGTTTGATGTGTCAAAATGTCAAAAGACCTATTTCCTACTTGAGTTACCGATGGATAATATCTAGGACCTGCTGCTGAATTCTTATTTGTTGCCTTTCTGTCGCTGTGCATATACTATATTAAAAGACAGAGTTCATTCACTGTGGAGTCCATGATGAGGAGTGTTGGGCCTGATCTGATCTGACAGAGGACTTTCAGGTTGCACCGCCTCTTTTGTTAAAGCCTACACAATTAGAAAGAAAAAAACAGCAGCTTGTTGCAACATTTGCTCCGGCTTTATTTGAGAGTGAGTGGCTGTTGGAATGCACATAGTACAAGCAGAAAGAAGAGGAATCGCACTGTCGCTGGTTTGTGGAGCTTCAAGGTGAAGCCAGGAGCTTTGCCTGGATGGTGCTCATTCATGGAGGAATGTCAGTCATCCAGCCTTTCAATTTACCTGATTGGACAAAGAAAAAACTGTTATTTCATCTGTGGGCACTTAGAGGAGCCAGAACACAAGGCACTCAGCAACACAAACACAGAGAGTAAGACCCTTTTTTAGTTGTTAGGGAGCTGGTTCCTGTGGAAACAGGTTTATGGTGTGCCTGGGAGCACTCAGTCCGGACCAGAGTGGGGATCAATGCCCCCCTTGTAGCAGTTTGTCAATATGGCTCTACATGGTGACAACCCAGCAGAGTGAGACAATGTTCAGACGTTTGAGACTCAAAGGGATCACTTTGTCTTTGTTAGATTTGCAATAAAAAAGCTTTTGAGAACCAAACAACAGAAAAACATTTAAACCATGTCAGTAGTGTGGCTCTGTAGATGGCAGTGCGCTTAGTGTCCAGAGGACTAACCCAGACTTTAGTGTGTCCTGATTTTTCGGTTTCACCACAACATTGATGTGTGTTTTTAGGTACTACATTCCATAAAAGCTGATGCAGACAGCCTCAGCCTTGGTCTTCTGGACTTTTGGACCAGAAGATGGTGCTGGCTGTGAAGTCATGACCAGTTTGTGACAAATTACATTTTCATCTGCGAGCTTGTGAGCTGAAGGTGAGAACTGCAGCTACAGCACACGTAAAAGTCTAAAGAAAAGAGACAAAACAAATCATTTCAGCACAGTGCTGTTAGTTCAACTTCACAGTACTTTTACATAGGTACAAGGCTTTTGCAGATACTACAGATACAGAAATACTGTAATTTTATACGAGAAACGTTGCAGGGTTTTGCTATTCTGTTTTTGGTGAATGCAGCATCCACCCTCCCTTTTGATGTACTGTATTTGTAATAAAGGTAAAACTCTTGTGAACGAGATTATTTACCTAAACCTAAAGCAGGGTAAAATGCATCCAACTGCTTACACATGGAATGCAACAGACACATTGAAAAACATGTGAATGAATATGTTGGAATGAGTCCAGCAGAGTCAAGAGATTGACAGCAGGTGGTAGGATGATGTGTGGACCCTGATTCAGAGAATGGATATGTGTCTGTTTACAGGCACTGATGATGAAACAGCTCTGAGAGGGAGGCTTGGTGTTGCCCTCAAAGTCTTAATGATGTTTTCCAGAAAAAGAATAAAAAAGACCAATGTTTCTTCATTTTTTCCTTTTTTAATGACACCAGAGGTTCAGAACCAGCAAATGCTTGAAAAAACTCAAATGGTCTCAAAGGACTGTTCCTGTCAACTCAGAGACACAGCAGCTTTATTAAAGCACCACAGCTGCAGATTTGGCCTGGAGAGCATGAGAGCTCATTATCTTCATGGTAGTGAGCGTTTGGAGAGCGACAAAAGCTTTCTGAAAAAGCCCCTGTGATAAAGGGTTTACCAGTATTTCGTAGTGACTTCAGTCAAACCAAGAAATAATTTCAGTTTCCATGTTGTGAAGGATCACTCCTATAGGTGGTTCAAGCTGGAGCCTCTAGCTCAAGTCAAACGTTTTTAGTTTAGTCGAAATAAGCAATATTCAGTATAAGTTCAGGAGCAGGGAAATCCAAACTTCCAGTCCTTGGAGATTGTGACTCTGTCCTCATGCTGTAAAATGCTGTAAATGTTATTGGGAATGAACCCGTGAAATCCATCAAACTGATGTTCCAAACACTGATTTGAATGAGGACAATGCATGTGGCAGTACCTGTTCTGGGCGTGATATCAGTCAACCAATGGGGTTGACGTAGACACAGATTCATCCTACTGACACTGAGATATAGCAACAGAGACAGGAGCATGGCACTTTTGCAGGCTTGATTGTGTTTGAGGCACAGCTGGATGGGTTTGTGTTCCCCCGTGGCATCAGAGGGTGTGGCTCCAAAAGAGCTTTGAGAGGAAAACTGTGGTGGGTTAAAGCTGTAGGAACAGAGGCAGCACAGCAGGCAGAGGCAGTGGAGAAAGTGAGTGTGAAGCCACCCAGTGCTACTGTCTTGCATGGTGGAATTTGTAGAAATTTGAAAAGATTAAATTAGAAAGAGGAAATGAGTCGCTAACTTCTAAAGTAACATCGGGGCTTTTTTGAAAACGTGCTAAATATTGCTGGGCTTGCTGTAAAACCAGCCTGTGAGAAGCTGGAAGAACACAAACCTTGGTGGCAGGTGGGATTTAAAATTCAAGGTTCCTTTATAAAATAAGAGCACTTGCTGTGTTTTTATTCAAAGGCTTTGCTATAGAAACGTGGGACAAATAAGACCTTTGAATCCCACGAGTGTTGAGTCATACAGAACCATTGTTGATGAGCGACACTACCTTTTTATTCACACATTTATTACGATGCCTATCCAGTGACGTCCCCATTTAAAACCACTCCTGGGTTATGGCTGGAATTCTCTGTCACAGCACAGGTTCACTTCTAATTCATACAGAAATTCTCAATTGTTCCCTTTAGTTCTAACTTGCACATAATTGGGAAGTGGGGTGGAGGGGATCAATTAGGAATGTCTGCTGACCTTCCCCACACACTCACTCTCCCTCACACACTCATATTCTGTGTCTTCGTCATCCAAACTTTCCCTGAAACCCGGGAGAGCTGAAGGTCCAGCTGGCATGCAGCCCAGGCAGTGCCTCCTCCTCCTCCTCAGATCAACGTCATGGGGAGTGAACCAAATACCACCACGATATCCAGGTCACCACACCAGTGTGGAAAAATATGAATGAAGCAGACATGCAGTGGGGACACACTGGAAAAGTGGCAATGTACTGGGTTTTCCAGTATTGGTGGTCTGCTAATGCTTAGCATTAAAAGCTGTAAAAAGCTTTACGGTTATTTAGACAGTGTGAGTTTTGGCAACAACGGCTCAAAAATGTGATTTCTGAGAAACATCGGACTAGATACATCCAGACATAAAAGAGACAAGGACCCATAAAGGATCCCCAAACTACTTCTTGTCTTTCGGCTTTTCCCATCAGGGGTCAACACGGCGAATCATCCGTTTCCACCTCACTCTATCCTGGGCATCTTCCTCTCTGACACCAGCTAACCTCATGTCCTCTGTTAGCACATCCATATATCTCCTCCTTGGTCGTCCTCTCGCCCTCTTGCCTGGCAGCTCCATCTCCAACATCCTCCTACCAATATATTCACTATCCCTCCTCTGCACATGTCCAAACCATCTCAGTCTGGCCTCTCTGACTTTGTTACTAACACAGGCAACATGTGCTGTCCCTCTGATGAACTCGTTCCTTATTCTGTCATAAAGGATCCCCAAAGAACTCAACAAATGAAGCTAGCTTTGGAGGTTAGGTAATATTTTATGGTTCCTTCTGTGTAACAAGAATTCTGTGACCAACAATATGAAACCCGTCTGTTATCTGTAATTACTCATAATGTTTAGTATTACTGACACTGGGCGAGTCCACCCGGGACAGGACTCCAGTCTATCTCTGGGTCACCACAGAGAGACGCACAAGGACGTGAAAAACCATTCACGCTCACACCTACAGGCAATTTAGAGTCACCAATGAATCTAACATGCATGTCATTGGACTGTGGGGGGGGAACTGGAGGTAACCCACACAAACACAGGGAGAATATACAAATTCTGCCCAGAAAGGCTACAGCTGTCCAGAGATTTGAACCAGTGACCTGTGAAGTGGCGCTGTTAACCACATGCAAACATGCAAGACAGAAATTAAAAGACATAATGTTTCGGAAAGGATGCAATTTTCTAACAAGCATTTTATTTTTATTAAAAATCAACTGACATACTGTCCTAATTTTAAAAAGGCTAGGAAAAAAGGCAAAAATGCATTCTTTGCAATTATTTGAAAGATAGAGCACTGACAAGTAAAGAAGTGTCAATTAAAAAAATTAAAAAAGAGTTGAATGAGTGTCAAAGGTTGTTGTTACACTCGGCTCACAGCTCATTTCCTTCCTGGCTGTGTCTGGTCCTGTGTGCTGAACAAAGTAAAGGTCCACATACAGTGTTTCTTATATGTTTCCAATTTAAGACATTACAATTTTAAAATATTTGGTCTGTTTCTAAAAAAATCTGAAGAAAACTCTCCACGTCCATCAACTGTCCAGTCTGATTTGCTTGTGGAGACATTACAGTCACACAGTGGATGTGAGTTTGCAGTGTAGCAGCCAAAGATCTAATCATGTGCTGACAGAGAACAACTTCAGCTGAGGATTTGAGACAAAATAATGGATAAATTCATATTTTAAAAGTTTAATGGGATTGAGTGATTGCAAATAAATCTTTCTGACGCCCCTTCATTCAAGCAGGAAAAGTGGGGCCAAAACTGATACAAGTAAAACTATCACGTACTAAGAGGTTAGGTGAGGTCAATCTACAGTAGATAAAGTAAGGTTAGGCTAGTTAGCAGCACATGTGGGAATGTCACGACAGAGCACAATAAAATGGTAGTGATGAGAGTAAGATTCGGATCTGTAAAACAATCAATGTGTAATTAATCTATCCAACACTGATCAATTTAATTTTTCAATGTGAGATTTAATGATAGATGATCTTGGTAAGATTGTACTACAAAACATCAAACATTAATGGAAACTTATACAAAATACGATTTTTTAACTATCTTATATTTGTTAGTATTTCACATCTTTTTATTACAGTAAATTACAAAAAGGAACTATGGGGAATATGTACACAGTATTAAAAACACACAGCTTCAGGCTAAAGTGACAAATATTTAGTCTGATCTCCCCTTGCACATATCATGTCAAAATAAGAGTGGAAGACCAAGAAAACTGTCAAAACCTAATGAGTTTCATCATTGGCAAACTAGAAAAACCCCTGGTTCAGCATCTGGCAGCTTCATCTCTTGATTTGTCCACCTTTGGGAATTAATGGGCGCAAAGGCAGATATGGATCACGTGAAAGAATTTCACGATTGGAAATTGGAGTGACGAATTGAAATTTGACATTTTTGGGTCCAATCATTAACAATATATGAGAGGCAGAGTTGGAGAAAGGTGGCGGAATGACTGCTTTAAGCCTCTGGTGAACCGTGGTGGGGGTCTGTCATGGTTTGGGGCTGGTTTTCTAAATGTGGTGTCTGTGGGTTCATGAATACCGAAAAGTACAGACACACCACTTCTTCTAGAAAGTGTCTGGCACACGCACATCCAATGAAACACTGGTAATCATGGATTTGCCTTCACAGAGTCCAGACTTAAACATCACAGTGGCCGGTTTACACTAATCAGTCACATTAACACTGGTGGTCTTAATAAAGTCATGGAAGCCAGAAGGGTCTGCATGGCCACTCTGAGCAGCTACACAGAAAAATGGGAGGTGAAAGAAGTACACAGTCAATACTCAAGTAAAAGTGGAAGCATTGGCCTGAAACAATTCTGCCCACAAGTACAACTTTAAAACGTTTAAAAATGTTTTTTCAAAGATTTCGAAAGACTTCGAAATAACATGTTACCTGCTGGCTCAAGGCAGGCAACAAAAAGGGAGGTAACACACAGGTTTAGTTCAACCATTGGTTTACTTTTAATCTAGTAACCAAATGCAAATCAACATAACTGATGGAGTGTGTTAGTCAAGCAAAACGTCAGTAGTGAATGTAATGCATGGATGGGTGGTATATGGTAGTGTGTGTTGAAAAAGGTGGAGCAAACCAGTAACCAAGGAGGTAGGTTAAAAAGGATGCCAGGCCCCAGAGAAGAGAGAGCAAGAACCCAGAGACCTCAAAATGGCTATGCTTTAGATGCCACAGTCACAGGCATTCAGCCTTCAAGCTCCACCCAGCAGCTACCTGCAGAAATGAGAGTTTAAAGGGAAAGGACCGCAGAACGATCGGGTCGTCAGAAACAATAAAAAGAAAACTGACTTTTCATTATTTGGCATAAAATAAACAGTTGAGTGTCGTTGCAGGGTATTTGGTTTTCAAATTCATTCATTCACACAATCAGTGGTAAACAGACAGTTAATAAAAAACAGCAGGAGAAGCAAAAGTGTCTGTCTTTGAAAATAAGAGTCTGATCAGTTTAAAGGTTGACAACAAAGGTTTTTGCTCAAGGAAACTCTCAGCGACCATTTCTAGCTCCGGTTTGTATAGCGATATATAATATATCTATATAATCATAAATAAGACATCCACCGAAGGACATTGTCGTCATTCGTCTGTTTGCTCTGTTAATGCTCTGTTGTGTTTGCGATGAAAAAAATACAGAAACACTCATATGCACATTCACACACTGCCAAACATCTGATTTGTCCAAGGAAGTGGCGTCTGCAGTCATGTCACTATGGTTTTCTGCTGCCAAGTACAGGCCCTATTTTTGGGCTGAGCTGGTTTAGGTAAAATGCGAGGCTAATGTTATTCTCGTTTAAAGACGGATTGTGGGAGACGCAAATCCTTCCAAATGTCCAAGCATAACTCAACTCCTCCAAACACCTTAATTTAACTCCGGTTTTTAACTTAAGGAGGTGTTTGGCTTTCACACATGTCTGACTCAAGCTGCTCAGAATGACGCACTCACTTTTTAGTTTCACAACACCAGTTCACATCATCTGTCAAACTTCAGACAATGATGCCACGGCCAGTTATTATGGATATGCTGTGGCAATGTAAATGTCTTTGTTTTTTTCTTATTTGCATTATGTCTTATTAGTACTATATTATTAAAAAAGTGCTTATTGGAACATTTCTTACTCATGTGAAACGTACTCTGGAGTAGAGGTCCATAGGCAGATTCAGGTGAGTGGCAGGAAAGGGTGATGGAATCCCACAGAAGTTCCCTCCAGGGTCCCGTCTTATTAGAGCAAACCATAGATTTATCATCAGACCTGCTTACCAGATCCAACCATGGCACCCATTCACTCCTATTGCTCAGTGCCTGAACTTGCTCATTAGGTGAACAAAACATCCTCATTCTTCTGGACTCCAGCATTTGAATTCACCTGGATTACCGAGGGGCAATTCAGGCCCCGAAAAGGATATGCACTATTAATTTATTTCGCTGCAAACACATGAAAATGAGGATAATATGAAATAACGCTACAGCTTTTCTAGACCTTCCAGACAATATTAGACCAATTAAAAAAAATCCTGCTAACAAAAAGAGTTGTATGTATGTATTGTGTGTTTTATAGCTGCTCCTTTTGCACTAATTCTGTGGGAGAGAAATGCTTTCTGGGCCACTGTGCATCATGTCCCTAACACAGAAGTTGCAGTGCCACCACTGGTCACTGCACCGGATCGCCTTACTGTCCAGTGTTAGTCCTGGAGGCTTGGTGCAAATGCAATAAAGTTCCCTCTAAGGTTGCCCTGTAATGGAGCAGATAAACTTCAAAAGCTATCAAATGCCCATGAATTATTCTTCCCTGCGCCTTAAACAACCTAAGTCTGCCCTCTGTTCAAAACAGAGATCTGACCTGGGTCTGCGTCACTGACCTGACACTGACCTGTTGAACTGTCTTAAGCAAAAAGATTTGTTTGATTTCAACATTTAAATAACTTTCAAGCCTCGGGAATTTTTCGGTAATGTAAAGGTTGTTTATAACATGTCTTCACAAAGGCGTATTTATATGTATTTTATAAAGCTCATTTATTTCGTAGTACTTTGAAGGCGACACACCATTTTTCATATGCTTCAAACTACTCTGTACACTGTCAGAGTTGTATTTAACTTTGGTTTTATTTATTGGCTGCCAAAGGCCATTGCAATCTCAGTGTAGGGGAACAAGGGTGGCCAGACCTCACTAAATGGAAACTTGACAACCCCAACATTTATAAGTTTACTGGAGAAAATATTACTTGATAGTCTAGGAACAGTGAGTGTGGGAGGTTTTACAAACTTCTTTCTCATTGTGTCCTCATGAGTTATCATGTCTTTGACTATTTGACGTAGTGTTTGTGTGTGTATGTGTTTTTGTGTATGCATGTGTATGTGAATTAAAATGAAATGCGGGAACAGCTGCCTTATCCTAATATGAAGTGCAGTGGAATGGTGGCTACCGAAAACCCAGTGAGTGGTTATAAATTCATTAAACCTCCTGGTGAATGTTTAACGTTAAAGTGTGAGAATTACAGCTCTTAGCTCTGGGCCTGTATTTACAAAACCTTGATGAATTACTAAACTTCAGTTTCTCGAAATAGTCGAGGGAAAATGTTGTTATTGAGTATGAAGAATGAAAGGTCTGGAGTGTGGTGAGGGTGTCACTTGGACTTCACTTCTTGTCCTGAAAGTTTTATTTTGTAGCACCTCAGTCTCATTTCCTGTTAGTCTTTTTTGTTTCTCTACTCGCCTTGTTAGTTTTGATTTGTTTCACCTGTTCCTCTGTTTATGTAAACCCGTTCCTGCTTCCCTGTTCAGACTCACTCTGCTCCTGGTTTGTCTGTGAGAGACTTTGTTCCTTAGGACTTGTTTGCCAGCCCTTTTTGTGCCACCTGCCTCCTGTTTGTTGGACTCTGTATCTTGTGTTATATTTTGGTTGGAGATTTCGTCATTTGTTTATCCCAAATTATTTGTTTATCAGTTTTGTTTTGTTTTTTGGGTTATTTGTCAGTCCCTGTTTCTTAGGTTCTGGTTCACTATTGAGATTTATTTTTCTGTTTGTTTCCATTTAAATATCTTGTTCATTGTTTACCCTCGTTTTTTCAGTTTCTTTCTTAAACTTTGTTCTGGTTATTTGTTTGTCAGAGCTTAACACACTCTCCTCTGAGCCAGCTGACAGCGGCAAACAGAAGATTGCACAGAAAGAACAAATGATTCCCTTTCACAAAACTGAAATAGTTGAGGTTAGCCTCGTGGCAGAGAACAGGAAGTAGTTGTAGACATACTCAACCAGATGACGGTCTGGGACCAGGAGAATAGTTCCAGCATAGGATTTGGAGACCAATTTCCAGATCCTGATTCAGTCTGTCTGTCTGACCATTTGGTGTATATGTCAGTCTCTCCTCAGGTTTTCATCTGGAGTCAAGGAATCTGAAAAACTCCCCCACAATCTGGACATAAACTGGGACCACAGATGTTTTGGGATGGGAAGAGGGTGTAGGAGTTCATCATTGTGGTAGTGACTAGACTTTGATTGTGCATTGATGTCACAAGCTAAAAGAAACTTGCAAACATCCTTGGCGAGCGTAGGCCACCAAAAACAATGCCAGAAACACCTGGAAGAGTATGCAGGACACATGATGCCGATCTAGCACCTTAGACCTAAGCTTATTGGGAATGAACTCAAGCCCTGGAGGACAGGGAGAAGGAACTTGGTTGTTGGCTTGAGCTTGGATTACCTAGAGTGTGAGCTAAATGGACAGAGGGAGGGAAGTCTGTTTTTGGGGATCAGGAGAAGCTTCAAACAAATGGGACAAAGCCCAGACTTTGCCGTTTTTTATACTCGGGTGATAAGCTAGAGTGAATTGGAAACAGTTGAAGAGGAGGGAGCACGGAGCTTGATTTGAATTAAGTCTTTTAGCAGTTTTGAGATATTTACAATTTTTGTGGCCCATGAAGACCACAAAGGAATGTTCAGCTCCCTCCAACCAGTGTCTGCAGCTCCCGGGTTCCCAATGTCATAATTTATGTCTGTTTAAGGGAGGCGGTGCAAGAAAAAGGTGCATGGAAGAATCTTTAAGTCCTCTTCAGATTTCTGGAACTGGGGTTTAACACGTGACCATCAAGGGCCTGGATGACTACAGGCTCAGCAGGAGGGACTAGAGGAAGCTTTAACTCGTGAGTCGGATTTTCATCAGTGAACTAAGTGTCAGGGAACCACTTGAATAGCTAGCTGTAACGTTACCTTAAGACTGTGCTTCTCAATTATTTTCTGTTACGCCCCCCCAGCAAAAAGAAAACAGTTCCCGACCCCCGCGAACGGGGTAATCACGGTGAAGCCAAGCGCTACATATGCTTCTTCATTTCCTCGTCTTAGCTTTCAGGTGACTTTCTTTTGTCTCATTATCTTTCTTGTCGTCCCTGTTAAAATCTCTTCATGTTGTCTTCAGGTTCGTTCACTCACTTGATGTCGCCTGCTCGGTGCAAAATAAACCCGACACCATAGAGCTAATCCTCCCTGCGCACACTCTGACACTTTATTCTAGTACGGCAAAAAAAGCATGTTCCCCAGGGTCACACACGCCCCCCCTGGCAGCACACCGCGCCCCCCCAGGGGGGTGGGCCCCACTATTTGAGAAGCACTGCCTTAAGATTAGGTCGAGAGGCAGGAATGGTGGTACAAGTACCGCTCAGCAGTTGCCTCCCTGCTGCTGGAAAGGTTGCACTGGAACCTTCCATCCTGTAACTCAGGTGTCAAACGTGTTCTCACTAGCTGCATAGGTTTGGGGGGGTTTGAAGTCAGGTGCTGAAAGGTATTAAAGGCCATCATTCTGGAAATCTCTCTCTGGTTCTCTGGTGAACTCTAGTAGGGTTTAAGAAGTCAGGAAGTTCTCGTGCAGCTAACTCATCATTTAAGGATTTGAATTGACTCATTTAAATTGGCTCATTCCAACTACAGTCTGCAGCAGTTATTCTAAATTCATTGGCATATGCCAAATTGTTCCCTTGAGTCAATTTAGAGAGGAGACGAGAGGAGTGTCTCTCAGACTTGGGGCGATCAAAAAACTCTAAAGAGTTCCTCAGAAAAGTTCCATTTCCCACACTGGAGGGTGACAGGGTGGCAGCAGGGAACACTTATATAATCATAGATAATGTCTCTTATTATTAAAGCCCAGACCTATTCTCTAGATCCACTGTAGTCACAGTCCGAAGAATGAGAACATATTTATTGTTATAATAAACAAAGTCACCACTGCCCTGTGAATAGACATTCTCAGCGGGTGTCAATGGGGTCGGCAGTTTGATCCCTAGCATTTCCTGTCCATATAATAGTGTCCCCAGTTGCTCCTAGTGGGTTAGGCCAGAACCTTGCATGGCAGCTCCACAGTCACCAGTGTGTCAGTGTGAATGGTGAAATGAGGAGCAACACTGTAAAATTCTTTGGGTTGGAAGGCAGAAAATTGCTATATGAATGCAGACCACTTATCGTTTACACTCATAGAGTTGTACATTGTGGTTCAAGGTCAGCCTCACTCAAGTTGCTCCTGAAAAGAGCGTCATCAGCCTTTGGATGCTTCAGCTGACACAAGCATGGCTCTGACCTTACAGAGCATCAAAGGCAACACCCTTGTGGGATTTCAGCAGTGAAGCTGAAGGCCACACAAATTGTCTCGTCATGGTCAAATTAAAAAATCTGTTGTTGTATAAACTAGACATATTCCAGTACCTTCCTCACAGTGACTTTAGAAGTAAATGGGAATAGAACTTAGATTATCTGAATGTCTGAATTAAAGACCGGCACATTACTTTAATCCATCTGTCACTTCAATCATAATAATTAAGGTTTTATTTATCTAAACCTTTAGGAGAATACTTACATTTTTTCTCGTTATGTGCACATATTATTTGCTTGTCTTTAAGCCTTTCAGCCTTTCAGGAAATCAAGTTAATGTTCAAAACCACATTCTCCTAGAGTGTTTCAACATCACATTCAGTCACATGCTGACTGAGAATAAAGGGTTTAATGTATCTGAACCTACTTGAGACCATCAAATGTCAATGAGATCATTAAAGCTCATAGGATGAGGAGTCAAATTGTGGGCATGATGATACATATCTTCATATGCCTTAAACCAATGCCCATAGGAATGAGAAAATGTGGCATGAGATAAATAACACTAAAATAATCAGCCATGTTTGCAGAATAAGCTACAGCTTCAAAAATGTCTTAATAATCTAAGAGGACTGGAGTCCATTAAAGGCAATAACTCTATCGACAGGAAGTGCTGCTCACTGTCCTTTAGTGAATGGAGCACCATTAATGATATAGTCTGTTAAGGAGAATAATTCATACATAGACATTGTAGAAGTCTATTATGTAACAATAAGGATAGGCTCCAGCCCACTGTGACCCTGAATAGTAAACGCAGGATGGACATCTGCAAAAGTAACTAGTAATACAGCTTTAAACTAAGTGTGAGTAAGTTTGATGTCCTTTGAATATTGATTTAACAAATGTGACCCCACCTGTAGCAGACTGGAGCAGAGGAAACAAGGCCACCTCCACAGCAGCGACCACCAGGCTGGAGCTGGAGCTTTTCTTCTGCCTCCTGTTTATGCAAAGAATAGTGCACGGCATTCTGAGATGTTCACTGTTCTGTTTTATTTCTGTTACCACAAGGAGGCATTGTTGTGTTCAGCAAACCTGTGTTTCCTGAAGGAGTAGAGTTCAATGAGGAGAAAGAAAGGTTACCCCAGCATGGGTTAAATGCAGAGGAAGAGAACAAAAAGCTGTGTTTAAGTTTTCCAACCCTGTCTGATAACTGACAGCGAAGGGTCCTCAGCAAGACACTGAACCCTCAGTTGTGGGCCAGATGAGCCCCCTCCATGGCAGCCATTGTGCTTTTGTACCAAATTACACAGTAAGTTGCTTTGGGATAAAAGCATCTGCTAAATTTATATGTCCTCTAGCTGCTACATCTTTCTTTGGTTTCTTTCTTTTTTTTTGTCATTTTTGTTTTCTTTCTGTTTAAATACTGCCATGACATTAATCCATCAGCTTGTTGACATGCACGATATGTTGGAGGTTTGCACTTTCGGGCCTCTGTGACCTATGGATCTACCATAACCACTTGTCTGCATAGGTCCATGAAGAGGTTTACTTGTATCAACATAGAAGCAAAGCATCGCCTTCAAGGGAAGCTCCCCTGAGCATTCCTTAATGCTTTTTCTTTAGTCATGCGATCAGCTAAAATCTTTAATCAGGCTTTGAAGATCTTAATTTTTCTTGGACAGGAGACTTTCAGTCCATTGCAACCAGATCATTGTTGCCTCAGTGGTTCATAATCCTAAATTAGGAACCACTAAATCCTAAATCGGTTCCTAAAACATGCAACATTTACACAGATGTAACATCAGCTGTAACTTTATAAAAAGATTATTTTAAAAGTTATTTATGGTTAAAAATGCAAGAATAGATGGTTAAGTAGTTTGTTTGTTTGTTTTTTTTACAGAATCCTAACAGTAATATAAAAAAAAATCTGGTGAAATCAAAAGGTAAGTCAAGAACTGATGGCCTTTACACAGCAAGGACCCACGTGAAAAACTGTTTATTGTGATCTCATAGCTTTACTTTTACTGGCAAACATTTGGGTGAAACATAAAATCATACAGGTGGTTGACGCTGCAGAATACACAGTACAGTTACTCACCTCCTTTAAAAAAAACCCATGTTTACGTCCATTAAAGGATCTAAATACTAAAAGTCAGTGGATTCTGTTGACCTTCTCAATATTATGCAACAGATGCACAGTGTTCTTAGATCTCACATTTTTACGTCTGATTACTCATTTGGGTCAAGATCTGGACTTTTTCTTTAGGCGGATTGCGTCACATTTGCCACCAGGGTTTCTTTACAGAGGACCTGATCCTCACAGCATGATGTCCCCACCACTGTGATTCAGATGCTGGGGGTGTGTTGGTATAATGATGTGTGGTGACACGTTGACTTCAGTCGCCAGAAAGTTCAGCTTTTGTTTTACTAGAAAATAGAACTTGCTAGTACCTATCTCAAGTCATATGTCAGTTTCTTTGAAGTGACTAAAGTTGAATTTAAATAAAAATGGAGAGAAGAATCCGCAGTGTCGACGTGGACATGCTGAGGATAAACTGTGTGTCTCTTAGTGCTGAAACTGTGAGCAAGTTCAAATGAAAACATCACATGGTCACGATGTGCGGCAGCTCAGGTGAAAACACATACATTTACGTTGATCAAAATGACCTGCAGTGTCATGTTTTACAGTCCCTAACTCACAGTAGCTGACGTGCGAAAGGGTCGTGTTCTATATTGCTCCATAAAAGCTGATTTATTTTAGCTGAAAGCAGCAAGTGATATTTTGATAATCGTAAAAATGCAGCCCTTTTGTTTGCAGACTTAGAACTCCACACTGCAGATGCTGTTCACGCTCCTTTCCGGTGGTTTCTCTTTTCCAGGCACCTGGACAATAAGTGAAGCTTCACCACAAACGTCGGGTCTGTGTGTGCTCACATTAACAGGAGAGTGTAAGACAGGGCCTTGTTTAAATAGTTTTATGTTCTAATCAAATTAGAATAATTGATCTTCTGGCAGTGACACGGCAGGTTTAAGACTGCAACAGCACATCGGCAGCTCTTTGATATTAATTAAGATCCTGAGTCAGCGTGGCTCTCAGGCTGTTGCAGTTTTTCCTGAATGATAAAAAAATAAAATAAAAAATGCGTTGAAGCAAGCAACTGAACGTTTGGCTAATGTTATATGTTGAACATGAAGTGATTATTGAATCTATACTGTAGACAGAGTATAGATAGTGCTCTATGTGCATGTGTGTGTGTTTGGGAGGGGGGGGGTAATCCTGGAAAGCCACCTGCTCAGGTATTGGCCCATTAGAACTGATTACTGGTGCCACATGATTGGACAATCTTCCGAGCTCCATATAAAACCCTGCCGACAGTAACATGCACAGCTTTAGTCAGACGATTGGAAATATGCCACCATATATTCTGCTGCAGCTCTCTTCTTTTTCTCCACTTTTTGTTTTGGGTTGTTTTTGTGTTTATTTATAAAGATTTTGGTTAGGAACAATTAGAGATGTTACATTAGCACTTTTGTGTGTAGTTTTTTTTGCATGGCAGGACAACGTACACCTGTAAACCCGTCAGCTGAAAAAGCTGATGAACACTGAGACCAGATGGCTGCTGCTGCTTAAATGTGAACTCATCTTTCCAAAAACACGGGATTTTTATTATTTTATTTATTATTTATTTTCTTGCATTTTTTTGCCAACACTTCCAGAGAAAATGCAGGGAAATTTAGATCTCAACTACAGGGTAAACTTCTCAAAGGGGCTTCTACTGACTACCCTTTTTTAACTCTCATAATGATAAACTATAACCAAGTGCAATTATACATTTACTTGAGCCACTATTCAATAAGTATGTTACTGGATACTTCTAAGTCACAACTTACAGTATGAAAAATACTATAGGTTTTTATTTCACTCATGAAATCTGGTCTGCAATTGTCCCTGCAGACGTGGCATTTGGCCAGAGATATTTGTCAATTTCTTTTTGCTTTTAGCTTTTTTAGTAAGACTTTTCAGTAACTTCATAATGACAACTATCTGAAGCACTGGGCAGGGCAGAATGTAGAAGAGTGTAGCAGAGCATGTCAGAGCGGACAAAAGAAGGACCCGGCGATGCAGATTTTATAGTGTTATTGTACAGCAGCAGGTTGCATTATTTTGGTTTGGATTATTCCTGTCACTTGACCCCACTTGAGAATTATTGATCTATATCGATATGTTTTTAATAGCTGCATTCTGGTGTTTTTAAAATCACTGTCAGTGGGTATCCACCAGGCTATGTCCTAATGACTAGAGAAAGATGTTGCACCACACACTGTCTATGTGTTCCAAACATGCTTAATATCATTGGGATAATTTTAATGAATCAATCACACAAGAATGTTGCATCTATAACTGAGTGAATTCCTTGGTCCAATATTGTTTATATCTGACATGTAATCTTCCATCCTCCATTAGAGTCATGGGTGCTGGGGTTACAAGGCAAGATGCAGGGTCCACCCTGAGCAGGTGCTGAGCAGCACAACTGTAGCTGTGAGGCAGCAATGCTAACCAGTCCTCCACCGTTCTTCACTATGAAAAATTACTTAAAAAGGTAATTACACACATTTGATCTGTGTAACATAGGAAAATAACATTTTACACTTTCTGCCATATCAAAATAAAGGGATGCAAACATTTGCATGTGCTGCCTGACATGTTGTTTTGTTCAATCTGACTGAATCTGAACGTGCTCTTGAGCAGCTTGAGATAATGGACATGTTACCAGGACAACAAGCTCAACAACATTAGGAACTAGTTAATGTAGTCTGTAGCTGTAGTAGCCTCCTTCTTTTCTTAAAGGTCATGGTGGTGGTGAATTAGTTTGTCTCAGCTGTAACAGGGGACACATTACAAACTGCCACCATTCATAACTTTACTATAAGTGTTATGACCCTGACGTGAAGGACACTTATCTCTGCAAGCAAATGCTATTGGACACTTCTTTGAGGAAATAGTTGCCCTCACACTGAAAGCGGCTACACGTAATCACGTCAGGTAAGTAACATTGATTTATCGACTACCTCGACTTTCCCCGCATACAAATGATCCCAGCTGGACTGGATCGTGAAGGGCAATGATGAGTAGCCAGCTGGGTGGGAGAAATACGTCAACCTGACCCACTACAGTGTGACTCACTACTATGACTGTACTCCTTCTATTCATTCACGCCCGCTCTCACACCGCAAACCTCTGTAAAGGAGCTAGTTGTTCACTATTTTCACGATGCCTTGATGAGGAGGGGACAGGTGATAAGTGGTGTGGATCAGTGCTGGATGAGGACACGCTGTAAATAATAGCTAACAACCTTCAGAAATACTCTGACTTTCTGATTATATTGAGCTTTAATATTTCAGCACAGTCACAGCATGTCTGCATTTAAAGTGCTGGGTGTGGAGAAGCTGCTCTGACAGTGTGACAACACAACAGTTTATGATAAAAGGCTTTTTATTAAGCAGGTACTAGTGTTAGTGTTAGAAAACAACGGTGCACTTGCTAAAGTCTTTGTATATTATATGTGTGATCGCTGATCAAATTAGCAGCTTCAACCGACTAAAAGACAGGCACAAACTTAGGAGTCCCCAAACTTCTGCCTGGATTACCACTTATCGTAAAGCATCTGTGATAGTCCTTCACTCCTTCTTTTCATTTTCTCCACACGTTTCAGGACACATGCAAACATTGGGCTTAAATATTAAATATTAAATGAGATTAAAAAAACTAAGCTACAGTTGGGTGCAAAAGTTTGTATGACTCTTATTTTTGAATGTCAGAACATGTACATTGAAGATTTTTCTTTATTGTTTCTCCATCAGAAAGAAAAATTTTGTTTAAAAATGTTTTTAAAAAGGGGACATAAGCTTGAGTATAAAACAGTATGAACAGTATATACATTGCAATTGATCAGACATAACTACATCGACAGATATGTGGAACAGTTTTTTGAGTCATGTGGCCTCGCCAGCCATCGATGTCACCTGTTCATCACACAACCACAAAGAACAATGCTCTGTAACACACCCTGATCTTCAGTAAGCAGTTGCACACAGAGGACATGCTGTTACCTGACCTGTCCAATTTGTTGTCAATGTGGACTACACGATATTTGCGAATCCATCGTCTCTCCTTCCTCTTCCAGCACGGTGACAGGGACTGGGTTCTTCCTGTTCCACCATCAGTCCTTTGCTTTCTATCGATATTCAGCTTTATGCAGTTGTTGCTGCACTGCTCCGTTATGCGCGTCTGTTCTCCTCATCCTCATTATTGAACGTTTGGAAGTTTCACTCAATATAGTGAAACATTCGTTCTCATTTCAGGACTTGTCAAGAAGTTCAAATATTGCACTTTAATGTGCCACCAACTAACTAAGGAGTTTCTTTAAAGATTAACAATGGCAAATTCAATCCCAAACTAGTTTAAAGTATGTGAAAGTTGATTTTCTTACCCATTTAAACTGAATCGAAAGACTGCTGGAAGCCAAAAGAAAGGAAGCCCAGTCATATCCACTCTAAAGTTTTCATGTATAAAGCACATGCATACGTCCAGCCTCCATGCTGACTCGTAGCCAGCATGAGAGTTTACATGACTCAGTGGTTGATATTTCCCTGTGTGGGCTCTAACTATGAGTAATCATGACTAATGTTAATGACCTTTCTGGTCCACCCAACACCGTGTACCGTACAGCATTGTTCCCTCTGACATCATGTGTTCAGCAGTCGCCCACCGACACCTGATGCATGCAAGCGTCTGTCACTGTTGTCCTTCGACTACCACCAAGATATTGCCTCTCATCAGCCACTCATATGCCACATTAGCTGTGTGTGTGTGCGTGTGTGTGTGTGTGTGTGTGGCAAACAGGAGAAGAATGTGAATGAGTTACCCACCTTTCTGCTCCTACATGTTTTTTTCTTTCTTTTCTGTTGACGGTGTGTGAGTGAAGGAGAGCCAGGTGTTCACGGGGTGACTCACCAATGAAACTCCAGGTTCAGGTTCCCACTGGGACTGTGAGGGAGCAGAAACACAGCCAGTCAGCATTTGTGGCAATTAACCAGCGCATTGGCCTTCAGTGAACACCCTGAGTTTACTGAAGGCCAATTTCACACCAGAATAAGCTACATTTAAAGAAGGTTCAAATCAACAAATCACTGTGTCTGTGTGATGTAACGTTACAGCTAACAGTGTCACTCATCCGTTGAAAACACAGTTTCTTATATGTATTAATCCATTTCAGCCCTGAAAAGGAATCCATGCCCATCTCAGGCTTTTGAGATGAGTAGTAGGGCCTTAAGAATAATGTTTGTGCCATGTGGTGTTGCCATGGTTTCCTGCCTTGTTGTATTGTTGTGGTTGTTAAGGACTCCCCAAATTCTCAGCCTCTGCATCTATACTTGTGCTTCACCACCTACAGTCCATCCACTTACATCAGCTTGCAGTGACAGGAGGCAACTCTGAAACAAATGTAGGTAGCCATGTAAGCAGAAAATGGTTTAATAAGGCAGGAATGTCATCATAAATATTTGGTAACAGGAATGTCAATCTAATGCATTTTGTGGGGTTTATGTTTTTCATTCTCGTGGTCTACCCAAACAGTTTTGGTTAACTTTGGATAACTTTATGCAGAATCTTTTCTTTACGACCCAGTCAACAGACGCTTTGGAACCCTGGCATTGTTTAACATGGACATTCATCTCAACTGTTAAGATACAAATAGCAAATAATCTTCACATTTCCTCATTCACCAGTTTTATGAACACTGAGGAGTGATGTGCTGCTGCGTCCCCATTCCTCTAAAACACGTCCATGTCTACTGTACCTGTGTGTTGCAGCACCACACACCAATGTAAAAGTGCAAATTGGTACGTTAATCATCCTGGGTTTAGTTTTTAAACATGAGCCCTATTCATTATCAAATCTAAATGAATACATTTACAATTCAGTGCCTCAAGCAATTTAGTGCTTCATAATTGGGTGTTGGAGCATAATTTAGTGGTGTAATTCTATTTCAGACTAAGCCAGCTTAGCTTGGATTGAACCTCATGTTAATTCATCAGTTCTTGTTGTTGGTGGTGCTGACTGCAGGCTACTGAATGCCGAAAGGCAGAGACAACTTGCAGTTAAATGGCTGCTAATAAAAAAAATATATACACACAATGATTTTTTTTTAGTTTCAAGCTTCACATGAAAGAAAAAGCAATGGCATCTACACTCAGCTGCCATTTCCTTACTGAGTGTGACACTGTTCAGTTTTTGTTTAAAATGTTTTAGACAAGTGCTGGATTATACAGACAGATTTTTACTTTGTCCAAACGGGCCAAATAATTTACACAGCTGTATCATAAATTACAGTGCAACGGCAGCAAACCGCTGAATCTTGGGTTACTTTCGGAAAAAATGACTCTAAACCACCTAACTGTATCAGACTGCAGTAGTTTTAGGCATGTGCACATAGTAAACTGGCAAATGTGTATTTCAGTTTATTCTACTTGCCAGAGGGTCTTTTGTCAATGTTCTGACACACTGAAGATAAAGGTTGTCCTGGTACATGTTCCCAGCGTTGGTACCTACGCACGTTGGCTCTTGGTAGGTGAGAAATGACGCTGGGAACATTCAGTCTGTCATGAAATAGCAGTTTTCTGAGCTAACTGATCTGGTGTGAGCTTTTCTTATTACTGAAGTCACAGACTATATAGATGTTTCTTCAACTCACACCACAAAGATGATCAGTTTAAAGTGAACTGGTGTAAATTAGGTGGTGGGTAAAAGTGCTACCGATAACTGGTACTGATTTTGTAACTGCATCAAGAAACTGTTAAACCTATAAAAACTATTTAAACAAACTCCAATTTGTTTTCAGGTCATTTAGAAAGTCTCTTCATAGTTATTGATTATTGTCAGATTTAAACAGACATGTCAGCTTTCTGACAACAGTCTTGCTACAGTGTATGCGCCTTAAAACAACATTCACTAACTGTTGCTCCAAAAGATCTGTGAAAAAAGTGATTATTAAAATGTTTATCAGAATGTAATGTAAGACCGCAGTCACATTAATTGGAGATATTCTAAAGCTGCAGCCCTTTTAAGAACAAAAGTAAGCTATTTTTAATCATTTATTTGAATGCAACAGAGGGAACTTCAGACCAGCTTATACCTTGGATTCATAAATGTAGACCGCTTATGTTACATATTACAGTAGCTTTAATAAGGTTTTTGCACAGACAAAAGATGCTGGATCTTGGCCTCCATCATCTCAGCTGAAAAAGATTTAAGAAGCTTTTCACAGGCAGAATGTAAGAATTGTCTGAAGAATTAAGAATCTGTCCTTCAAACGAGCAACACTAACATCCTTTGGCCACTTGGAGGCAGCAGAGACAAGCTGTGGACACACGAGGGGCCCAGTTTCACTCAAAGGCAACTTGTTAACGCACAGCTGCACGACCACCCAGGGTCCAACCCAAGAAAACCAAGCAGCTCTTCAACAGCTAGTTACTCACTTGTCAGAATGACTCTTTAGGAAAGAGCATTATGGCTCGGAAATGGTTCCAAATGTTTGTAATGTTCTGGTCTTCTGGTGACCTCTGCTGATCCGACAATTCCCTCCTCTCACTGCACTCATTAAAACTGAAGGCAGCGTGTTTGCACTGGGAATAACAAGTGGGTTACCTGGTTTAAACGAACGCAGGTGCAAAGGCGGCAAGTCATTGAAGCAGAGGGTCCGTAAGGCCAGTGTCAGATTGGTTCATGGTGGAGCAGAGATTAGAGTGTAATTAGCCGTGGGAGGGAGCTGCTGAATTAATGACTCGACTGTTTGATGTTACAAGAAAAGCAGGTGGATTTGGCTGTTTTAATGAAAGAGGGCTACTCCGACTTCAAACGTCTGAAAAATAAAAAGGAAACTAAAACCTCATATTACTGTAGTTTCATGGAGACCTACGACATGAATAAACTAAAGCATCTGGCTCATACTGATTAATATTTCAACCTGTGGGAAAGCTGATTTCTATTGGCAGTCTCACAATTAACAAGTCGAAGACGGACGTTTTCCATTTGTAGTGTTTAACCTAAATTGTGTGTGTGTGGTTGGTGTTCGAAACTGATCAGACGAGACATGCAAAGCTGGAGTTTGACGGTTGTGTAAGATTAGCTCCTACGTTCCAACAAACAGTCCTAATCGTATAATGATGAAGCAGCAGCCCGAGGCAAAGGGAAGACATGTACCGTCAGTATACGGGCAGGGCTCTCAGATGATTTGTAGATTACAATTTCATTTTAAATAACATCCAATAGTCATCTGTGAATGGATTACGGTGAAACAGTATGTGCCCCCCCCCGCTCCTTCTTTGGTTGTTGTTGGGTCATTTTGCATGTCGTCTGGGTGCTTTGAGATCATTGTGTAGCTTTTAAGCTTTTCGTTGTTGTTTTTTTCTTTGTGTTCATCTTGTCTCTGTTCAACTGAAAGCTTTCAGTTATATTAAAGGGACCTCTGACCTCTAAAGCCTCTGGGTCTGTGCCATGTAGGCCCTTTCAGTAACCTGTCCACAGAGTCATCGTGCACCAATCCTTTAGGCAGGCACATCGAAACTGTGCAATGCCACGGCATGACATTTAATGGTGCCGAACCTGCTCTGCAGTATATAAACAGATGCCGTGAGGGGCCACAGTGCTGCAAACCACTGTTCAGTCAACTTAAAGTGATCACAGAAAGAGCAGTTGTTGTTTCCTTCACACTCAAATGGATGATGACACCGTCGAGGTAGAAGGGGCAAAGAAGCCTTTGATAATTAGAAATACATTGTTTGTGTGTGTTTTTTAACCCAGCTCAACACAGACTAAAGCAAATTCACAGTTCACACACCTGAATCAATCTGCGTTCTACTATCAGTGAGTAAAAACCAATCCATGCTCTCAGTGGACACGTTACTGATTCCATCCAGCATAAGAAATACTTATGAACACAGAAACAGAAGAAACCTCACACACTTTACTGTACTGTACATACTGCACACACTGAAATATGGAGAAATCCTCAGTGCTCATGCTGCTGTTGCTACCTTTAATCCACTGGACACTGTTGACTATTTCATTTATTACTACAGGCAGTCATCATACTGAGTCCAATGAAAAGGCGGCTCAGTCATCACTAGCATCAATGGGCCATCAGCAAACACTCGTCTTCATCGTTATTATATTTAGCAGTCACTTCACTTCACGTGCCACATGTTTCAAAGCTACACCTGTAACTCCAACCCATTTGGGTAAAATGAAAATTTAAAAAGACACACAGAAGGAATAATGTGGGTCGTCGTGCTCTGGAGTGGAGGCTGAGTTGTACGAGGGGTCGTTTTTTTGTACACGCTGTGTCTTCAGGTAGTGTTCGGGGTGCGGTCGTGAGCGTGCTCCTGAGGGATTCAGTAGAGGGAGACACATCATCGACATCTGTTTGGTTCATTTCAACTTTTCTCAGGGGAGAACTCAGTGAGCTTTCTGAATCAGATGAGACCACACCGCTCCAGCTGTTCCTGGTTGTCCATATCTCAGATCAATGCAGAGTAAATATGTCTTTCTTCAGTGTTGTTGCTGTAATCCCAAAGGCAGGAATAGGCCGCATCTGGTTACAGTCTCCACAGTTTCATCTGTCATGACAACAATGAGACGTTACCTTTGGTGGACACTGCATGGCAGCGATTGAGACAATGACTTCAGGACAACAAAAAATTAAGTTGATTAGATGGTAAAATACACTTTTCATATCTTAAGGATATGCATGCAAACTTCTGCAAAAGTGCTAAACAAATAACTTGTTGTTGTTGTTGTTATTACTATTAGTATTAGTATTTTATGTACCCCTTCATTTCGATATGGATTCATGGTGCAGCTCACACAACGATGACACAGCTGGAATAAATGCTGCAGTTTCAGCAAATACAAGTGTGCAGGGAAAATATTTTTTTCTTTTACACCAACAAAATATGGTGAGATACTTGGTTCTTGTGTCAAAATACAAGCTGACAGGCTTCATGGTTCACAAAGTGATAACAGTTACTGATGGGAACAACAAACCATGATTAAAACTGTTCCTCGCTTACACAGTTCTTATTTCTCACTTCTCACTGAGATGGCATTTGAAGAGAAGACATTTGGAGAATTATCGCTCCTGAAGAAGTAGACAACAAATAAAACCTACTAGATCACTAAAGTAGAAGGAAAATCCCAAATGCCAATTCGAACAGATCACTGCTCAGGGAGGAACATGCTGCTGCTCACGGCTGGGCAGGCAAGAAAAAAACCACTTCTTGAATTTAAAGGTGGAAAGATGTGATTTTTAGGGTTTAATAAAATTATTTTTTATTAGTGATTATAAGACAGTGATGCTTACAAAAACTTGAATAAAGGGATGGTCATCTCTATCATCTTTACTAATAAACTCAAATAACACAAGACGTAAGCTTTCTGCATGTTGAGTTCAAGTGATCGGATTTTTGTTCTAGTCTGAGTCAGGGCTCAGTGACAAGTTAGAGAGAAGGGATCACCTCAGCACGATTCAGAAGGATCCAAGCTGGGAGAGGATGACGGCTTAAATCTAATGGGTGCATGGACAGAAGCCTCCATCCATCAGCAGACTGGAGTATTATAAACAAATAAAATCACTAACTATTCAGGACGTGTCCTCAAATATAAAAAATGTTGGTATTCTAGCAAATAACTCACTTTGTTCATTAAAGCTCACTTCTCTTTCAAATGCAGTGGCTGCACTTTAAAATGTAACACATCCCATTTTTGACCTTTTAACCTTCAGGTCTACAAGCATGCAAATAAGTGTGTGTGTGTGTGTGTGTTTGTGTGTGTGTGTGTGTGTGTGTGTGTTTGTGTGTGTGTGTGTGTGTGTGTGTGTGTGTGTGTGTGTGTGTGTGTGTGTGTGTGTGTGTGTGTGTGTGTGTGTGTGTGTGTGTGTGTGTGTGTGTGTGTGTGTGTGTGTGTGTGTGTGTGTGTGTGTGTGTGTGTGTGTGTGTGTGTGTGTGTGTGTGTGTGTGTGTGTGTGTGTGTGTGTGTGTGTGTGCCGCTACATTTGTGAAAATGTGTTTATTTGTTTAGAATTTAAAACACTCTTGGAGAGATAAGCTTCATTTTAAAAAATAATTAATAACGTTTAATTGTTTACATGCCCTTTTAAGAAAACAATAACAGCACTTCAGAATCCAGTAATATTTCATGTTGACACACGTGTGTTGGTTTGAATGTAGTTTGACTGACCACGCGAGGGCAGCACTTCACCACAAACAGTAAATGTTCTGCACTTTTAAAGCTTTGATGCCTCTTGGTACTAAAAGCACTTTCCACTGTCCTCCATGGCAGAATTATCCAAACAATACGTTAGAAAATTGCTGCGAAAACATGAAAACTAATCGACCTGTGCAGACACGTTTCTGCAAAAGATATTAAGATATCAAGAAATTAAGAACTTATTAACTGAAAACATCCAAACCTCCTGACCCGAACTCTAGTTTGTCCATATTGTGGTTGTTGTGTGCAGGACTGACAATTCTGCCTCCTATTGAGCTTTGCTACTTTTTAAGGAACATCACACACAAATGTTACTGTGCAATTGTGCAGTTTGAACGTGAAAATGTATTTGCCCATGAGCTGCCTGTATAAACGGCAACTCACACACACAGTTTTTTTTCTCTTTGATTCACATCTGCACAATCTGCATTTTTCACATGGTTCACTAGCAGCTTTAAAATGAGAATGATTAGTGGACCAGGAGCAACAACAGTGAGGAGGCAAAAAGAAGAGACAGTGCCAGGAACTCTAAAGAGATATTACAGTATCAGATGATGCCAGGAAACCGCAGCCTCGTTCTTTTCTTCGACGACTCTTCCTGCTGTCAGGGCCAATAAACCCAGAGCCCCGTGCCCCCCTTTCATTTTATCAGATGATTGACTGTCGCTGACTTGGCTGTGGGCAGGTGTATTGGGTAGCAGGTAGCCTTTGAGCGTCCACTGACCTGACAGACCAATTAAATCCTTTTTACTGGCCTGGCTGTGTGCACCCATGGGCTACGACTGTCATCTGAGCATTTAGCAAAAGGAGAGTGTGTGTTCTCTGCTGAATGGAGCAGCAGCAGCGTGGTTTGATCTGCAGCATTAGGCCTCTGAGTGGCTGAAAACACTAGTATGAAGGAAAGGTCACGACATTGCTGATGGGATTTTGCTGAAAATATAACCATGCCCTCCAACAGTGTGTTCCTGTCAAACACAAGCCTGACATTGTTGGTGGACTACAATTAACAGTGGAGATGTCAACACATTCAAAACAGGCCTAAAAACAGATGCTGCATCCGCTGCACTTGGAATGGTTTGCAGGATCACGTGTAAAACTTTATATGGTTGAGCTTCTGAGAATTAGGTTTGCAACTAAAAACAAATGGATGACAAAATTGCAACAGCAGCAGACAAATCTTGAGAAATAAAGAGAAAAGCTGAACGCCTCCAGTTTTCTACATAATCGCCAGGGATCAGAGTGTTTCTGCCAATAACTCAAAGCCTTCAAATCTTAAATTTCCATTTTCCTAATATCATAAAGCCATAGAGCTTGACATAACTTCCAACAGTAAAGCGCATGCCAAATGACTAAATGTAAATGTAAATGGCGAGTAACCTTGAGTCTGAGAATAAATAAAAGGCCGAGGGGGGGCTGTGCTTAAGGCTACAATTCACTGGATCCAGTGAAGCGTTAGCCTCATATGGTCTGTATTTGATTTAAAGCTGGAACATTGGCTCACGTGACACCAGATAATCCATCAATCCTATAAATACGTTATGTTCGTGTGAAACTATAACTACAAAACTGCATTCATTACAGCACATTCATTCAGCAGAAGGTTGTTCAGATGTCAAATGATGATCTCTCTCAGTTTTTAATAGAGTAAACTGCATTTATGTAACAGCTTTGTTGTCAGGATTAATGGGAGATGGAAATCTCTGAATCGAAACAATAAACATGCTGCTTAACAATGGGCCCATGTCTTTGTTTGTCTCCCACCTCTGGCCGGAAAACTTCATCCAAACCGCAGGTTTAAAGAACATTATTTACCAGGTATCTTCAAAAAGTGAAACGTTTGGGCCTTTTCTCATGGACATTTTTTCTAAACATGTCAAGGGATTTGAACAGTGACCCTGTCCAAATCACAGGGCCACTGAGAAAACACGTGCAAATAGGCAAAGCACAAGCAAATATACAAAATAACTTCACCAACTTGACAATACAGGCACAGCATCAGGAAACACACTGTGAAAAGCCGTGTATGGATATGAACTTCATATACACACAAATATATAGCTTGGACAGGCTTTGGCCCCCACAACCCTAAACAGGCTAAGCTGTTACAGATAATGGACAGATGGACGGATTTGTGGTCAATGTTGCATGTTGTCTGTTTTGTTAGACTGTGTATCACAGATGTTGAAAGGAGGAAATAATGTGGCTGTCGTCTCCTTAAAGTGGGCATGACTCTTCAGATCTTCATTTCGGACCCTCCCATAGGAGTTGGCCATGACCTAACGTGCCACATACATCGGGCCTTGTGTTGACCTGGACAAACAACCAGTCCAGGACTTTCTGTGAGGAACTCCAGCAGGTGGCCAGGATCTCTTATGACCTGTGGATCCTCAGTGTAGACAAACATATCAAACTCAAAATATGATAACCCCACACAAACATACATCTTGTTTTAGGGGCAACAACAAATGTTTGAAAAGCAATGTTGGAAGAAATCAGCAGTGAATCCTGGGAGTGTAAAAATCAACACTGGACCACCTGATGTTTCATAAGTACAGTTAAACCCATACTATGGGTATGTTAAAACAAAACCAGTGTTCCAGTATCTCTTATTGTGTGACCTGTTTTCAGACCGAGGGACCATCATAGACCAGAACTCTGCAGCAGACCAATGTACACTCATACAGTTTTTAGAAAAACTGATGCAAAATGTCAGTGGACCACGCTGCTGTACACAGGATTTGGCTGAATCTCCTGCTGTTTCCTGGCTGCTCTAAACACAGTAACAAATGACAAACGCCAAACACTCTATTGGACACACTGCCTCTTGTACTCGCCGAGCAGGATGGACACCTCGTATCAACATGTCACCCTAGTTTGTTCAAAAACTAATCAAAAGACTAACTTGTGTGGGAAGGTATGATAAGGAGCTGGTGACTGGACTGTCAGTCACACAGTCTCCTCAGTGTCTGGAAATGGGACATCATCGTAGCCTTTTACACTGCCTCTGCTCTGTGAGGTGTGTGCGACTACATGTTTCTCTGGGGTTTATTTTTGGACCTGAAAGTTGGTTCAATTTCAATTTGTCAGCAAATAAAGATTTTGTGCTCAGATTAAAGACAAATACCTGTCTAGATATTCACGTTTAAAGAAAGAAATGATGAAGCCTTTTGTAAGAGAGGTGAAAGGTTTTCACCTACAGACTTTAACATGGACATTAACATCAAGGAGCTTGGAGCAGGTACCGGCATATCGGACTGATTCTTGTATTACTGATTTTTTATCTTAAACATCCTTTTTTGCTGTTTGCTATAGCAGATATATACAGATGTTGTACTTTTAGGTTTTTAGAGTTTTACTTTTCTTAGCCTCTCCTCATTGACAAATGGATTGCGTGACTAAGTCAGGACCCTAGAACCTTAATCTAGACCCCGATAACATGTCCTAAACAGTTAGTGTTACCACTTAATACATACTATATTTTAAAAATTCTTTACATTTAGTGAAATGATCCACAAACGTTACTGTGAGCAGTTCTTTAAAAAACTGCCTTCTGCTGAGGGAAAATCGATTTAAAACTATTTGCATTAAGGGTTGGAAATTTGCAGCTCATTCATCACTTTTCTAAATTTCAAGCCTTTTTTGATGCCGTGAGCGCTTTAAAATTTAGTTGAGTTAAACTTAGCTTTGGTAATTTAATTTGTAAAATCTGGAAAAATATGTTTTGTGTTCCACAGGTTTACACAATGAGACAAAAAAAAAAAACGTTAGAAGTCATAACACGTATTGTGGGGTGTTAAATTGAAGATGAACAAGTACAAAAACAAAGGACCATGTCCCTTTGTGTTCCCACCGTAAATATTCATACCAGCAATATTTCAAACACACAAACTAAATGTACGTACGACTACTGCATGACTTTGTCGTGACTTAGGATCTCCTTCTTTATGCTATCAATCAACTTTTCTCATGTTCAGACCAAGAACATTGACTCTATGAGCGTGATCTTCTAGAACGTTTAGCTTGTGTCCTCCATTGAATGAGGTCTCCAATAAAGGCTTTACTGTGTCTTCATAAACGTCCCCATTGCTCGTGGTCTCTTCAAATACATGGTCGAGGAAGAACATTTTTATCTTTTGGTGGACATCAGCGATGTCCTTATCGGACACGCGGACCCTTGAAAAGCTTGAAAAGGCAGATTCCACATAAACACTTTCTGAGCCGAGTTTCAGATGGAAGCCAGATGACAGATCAAAGGAATTCTATTTCTGTCTTGCGGTTGCTATGGATACAGCCTATGCTTAAGAAGGCATTGCTGTTTAGGTTGTAAACTGAAAAGTTTTTTATCCCAGGGTTTTTATAGAATTAGCTGTGGTGCTTTCATCATTTGGCCATCGAAACCTTACACTTCGCCTGTCGCTTACTAAGTTCCAGTGAGGGGAAACATTTACCTTTGGGATTTGAAAATGTCAGCAAAAACTGAAGATTCACAAAGTTCAACAAGGTCATGCGAATATGTGCGGAACTTAAAGAAAAATGACATCATCTCGAGTAAGTCAAGCAAGTACCTGATAAAAAAGTTGGTGGGTTTGGGGGCCTTTGGGGAAGTGGTCCGTTGCATAAAATTAAACACCAAGGAGCAGGTGGCTGTGAAGTTTATTCGTCAATGCGAATATGGTGCATTGGAGCTGTTAATGTCCCACGAAGTTAGGAAGCTCGACCCAGACAAGAACAACATCGTCAGGTTAGGTGAGTGCTTTTATTACAATGAATGTCATTGTCTGGAAATTGAAATGCTGGACATGACTCTTCATAAATATTTACAAGAATACGATGGAGCAATCCGTATTTGTGAGATCCAGATGATCTCACAACAGATGCTAGTGGCTCTGAACGCCCTCAGGAGCATAGGTGTGGTACATGGAGACGTCAATGCTAATAATATAATGCTGGTGAACCATCAGTTGCGGCCCCTCAGGGTGAAGCTGATTGACTTTGGTATGGCTCAGCCACTTTGGCTACTCCAAACATTGCGTGGGGTGTTTCAGCCAACAACCTACAGGGCCCCGGAAATCATACTGGGCTTGAAGGTAAATGAGGCCATAGACATGTGGTCTCTTGGCTGTACTTTGTGTCATATATACTTTCAAAGAGACATATTTCCGTACAGTGCACGTTCCTTTATACAAGCTCTCATGAAGTCGCAGGGTCAGCTCAGTGATCACTTGCTGGACTCTGGAATTTATGTCGAGAAGTTTTTTAAAAAGGAGGAAAGTTCTGCTGATTCTAAATGGAAGCTGCGTGGTGATTGCAAGAAAATGAAACAATATTCTAAAAAGTTACAGTTACAACCTGAACTGAAGCACATATTTGAGTGTGAAGACACACTGGCCTTTCTAATGCTGCTCAGACAGATGCTGAATGTGGATCCTGAAAAAAGAATCACTGCCGGTGAAGCTCTGATGAACCATTTCATTACCAAACCAAACATCTGTCGAGGCATCAACGCTGTCGATCCCTGGAGTACAGCGTTCACCCCATTCCGCTTCATGAGACTGCTGTGGCAGCTGGAAGACTTGTCAAAAGAGTTCAAGTCCTTACTAAAATCCAGAGATGACCCGTTTTCAGCTTATGAAGAAAAACACTTTTGCACTAACAGTGAACCATCAGCTGAAGCTGGAACCACTGTCCCAAAACAAATTACACACCACCAGGGCAAGCAGGCTCACAGGACAGCACCACTGCGGGGGCTGGTCAAAGGCCATCACATACGAAGAAGGCAGCTTCACACGTGTCTCCTAATCATTATACAGACACTAGCGGGGATGAAGGAACCACAGGCTTTGTTGAAGTCAAGAGCAGGAAGAAGTATTGGGAAAGAATTTGTAAGTTCTTTAAAGAGCACCAGGGAAAGAACAGACCAGCAGGAAAAACTGGTTTAGATGATACTGCCTCTGCAGGGACCTATGAGAAGCCTCTTAACGCAAACACGACAGCTTCACGTGTCGACCTTTCCAATAACACAGACTCTAGCATGGATGAAGTCAGGCCCAGGAGGAAGGATTTGAAGAGCATGTGCAAGTTCTTTACACGGATGTTCAAGTCTGAGACGTTGAAACAGCACAAAGGCAGTTAGCGCCTTCACCACTGTTTGCACCGGGCTGCCTGTCACTGCAAGCATCACAGGCGTCAAATGGGGGGCCTGGTGGATCAATGGGTAGAGCATCAGGTTGGGATGTAGGGGCCCCCACCACCAGGGGCCCCCACAAACCGCCACCAAAAGCAGCCCTGGTGCTGGTCCCTAGCCCAAACAAAATGGGAGGATTACAGCAGGAAGGGGATCAGGTGCACAAAACTGCCAAATGCCAAATCAACTTGTGGAACATGCACGTCCCTTCCTGAAGGAACAAGCTGAAAGACATTGATCCTTTTTTCCATTCCAACTATCAATGAGCACATAAACCTGGGATATCCTGGGATATCTGTATCTGAACCGTCACAAAGGGGGTGAAGGTAATATTGTTAAGAAATCAGTGTATGACTGCTGACAGTCCACATCCCCAGATCACTACTGCTTTAAAATAGTAGGTACAAAAGTAGTTGACAGGTGGTAAATCTGGGACAGATGAATAAAAACCGACAATTTCTCATTAAACTGCACAGATATGTAATTTCTATCTCCCCAAACCACTGAAATGTATGAGCTGTATGGTAACATCCTGCATCCCTCCACCCATCTCAAACCTGCACAGCCCAGATACATGAAAACACCTGTGTGTGTGTGTGTGTGTGTGTGTGTGTGTGTGTGTGTGTGTGTGTGTGTGTGTGTGTGTATGCGCACGCGCAATTAAAGTTAAACTTGATTAACAAATCAAAGGCAATTACTAAGCTTCACACCAAACGGTCCAGTGCGAAGCACGAGCCCAGGTGGGTGTGGTGTAGCTGACAGGAGTGTGTTGCTTGTACCTGTGTGTCACCGCTGAGCGGCTGTAAACGCCACAGTTCTGCTTGGCTGCTGATGGATTTCCCAAGACTTAAGATCCCACCACAAAACAAGCTGACTTCAGTGTGGATCTCAGGTGATGCCACTAGATGGCACCGAAGTCAACAAATAAATTTTTCCATGGTACGTGTTGGATCTCTGTATCTCTGTACAGCATTTGATGAGGTTTATTTGTTGATGTAAAAATATTCTTGTTTCTCCTCCTCCCACAGGTACATGTTAGAGGGATGCATTAAGAAATCTGCCACCAGCATTGCCAACATTTACAGGGAACCACCTAAACTCCATGAAATACTCATTGCACATAATAAAGTCGTTTCCACTGGAGATGAGGTATCTAAATTGGTTTCAGCCTTTTTAGCGTGTCTTTGTTCGGGGGAAAGATAATAAAACTTCTAGAGATGCTTGATGAGAGATCCTGACATCATTAAATGCTGTAAAATCATATTCTGAGGGCCCGGACTGAGAACCACATCTAAGGTTTATGCAAAGCTTGGAGACACAATAAAACAAGTAAAAAAGTTTGCAGAAGAGCTGGTACAAAACTACATTTTGAGTTCTCTTTTTTACACCCTTCCCACCACGTTTATTTTATAATAAAATTTTAGTCTACACTTTCTATTTTGGTCAAGGAAGTTTGGCTGTTGTACAGTTTTTACAATTAAGCTGTTTTAAGCACTTGTCACTTGGGCAAGTAGCTGAGACGTTTTCTGTCCAGCCCTGCGATGAACGTCGTGAACCTCGGCCGAGCGGTGGGTAGCCACTGCCTGTCTTTTCTCAGTTTGGTTGTGTTCTGATCTCTGACGGCCACGTAAAAACCCTGTAGCAAAGCACAATCCAGCAGTGTTTCAGAGTCAGTTCCTGATTTCTCTCTCTCTCTCAAACTATTCAGTCCATATTGCACCTGTTGGCCAGAAACGTTTAACTGCTTAAGATATAATAACTTTAACTTACTGTTATTATATCTGTTGTCACCATTTATTATTCTGTGTTTACTTTTTAAGTTGCATTTAATTTTTTCCTTTAAAACTGGTTTTTGTTGTTATTGTTGTTGTTGTTGTTATTATTATTATTATTATTATTATTATTATTATTATTATTATTATTATTATTATTATTATTATCAATATTATTAATATTACTTGAGTTGGTATCTTAATTTCAAATATACAAACTATTTAGACTAACACATTATCATTCAGCTTTATCATTTAATGCCCCCAAGTTTCAGATGTAAACATCAGTCATGACAACTACAATTATTTGAGGATTCAAAGACTCTTTATAGTCCATCACAACAGAGAGAGAACAAAAAAACAAAAAAACAGATCTCGGTAATAAAGATACGGAATAGTAAACATATTACCTATTATAATAATGAAAACAGTGCAGTTAAATAAGTATGTAAATTATACACGCACACACGCACAGATTCATACAGCATCATAAGATAAAATAACTAATTAAATAAATACAGTAAAAAAAAAAAATAAAGGCTAAAAACCATAACACTAAACAAAGTAAAAAACATTATACACAATAATGTTGACCTGGCAGAACTGCCCATGCTATACAACTTCAGAAAGTAGTTAAAAATAATAATGTGATAACGTAGTAACATTTTAATGACATAAAATAACATTTTAATAACATATTATTAACATAAAAATTTAAAAATATTGACGTTTATAAATACAATATAGAATAAGTGTGACAGTTATGTTAACATCATGAGTTCTGTGGTAAAAGGTTTGTCAAGACACTAATAAAATTACAAAAATATAATCAGAATTTAGGGCTAAAATGTTTGCTATTTAATAGCCTTATTTAGATCTAACCATAACCTATAACCTGCATGATTCACATTTAATTCAGTTTAAAAAGATTTAACTTAAAAAGGTAAGCTTTGAATGCCGGGTTGGCCTCCCATCACACATCTCTGACCGTCCTGCAAATGTGTGTGTGTAGAAACAGGAAGGAATGTGAGAGGCTGGTCCCACACGGACGTTAAAACCCTCACAAAGAGGAGATTAGTGAAAAAAAAACTGTAACAAGTCAGGGCTGATTCCATTTTGTTCCTTTAAAGTCAAACATCATGTGACTGCTCTGCTGGGACTCAACTGAAAATCAGTGTTACACGTTTTTTTCCCCACACAATTAAAGTCTGGTTTCTACTTACCCTTAGTTTCCTAAGTGTGTAAAACTGTGGTGTGTGTACGGTAGAGGGATGATATTAGCTTCCTCATTCAGCAGGAGGCTCAAAGTGGCATGAATCCAGAAGTGAAAAAGTCGAGTTTAACTCATCTGCACTCATATTCTTTAGAAAATCCTCCAGTAAATCAGATGGTGTTGCCATGTTTTTTTTTCCCATTCCCAGATTTATGATACCTAGTTCCAGCTATCCTTCCAACCCTTTGTCTGTCCCTCTGGACGTCTTTCATTCCTCACTGAGTCTTCTGCCTGGTCCCTTTGGGCTCATCTTGGCTGGAAGCCACCTACGAAGAGAGAATATAGTACTGCAGTACTACTGCTACTAGATCATCTCTATTTATAGACAGTTTGTCAAACTGTGGACGGTGTGAGAGGACTTGGAGACCACCGTCCACATCAGCGAGTCTCCATGTGAGGCAGGATCCAAACTGAAAATAGCTGATTTTCAGAGCAGCTCTAATGTTCCTCTTCAAACTGCTTTGATTGGACATCAGCTTTGTTAACGCCACTACAGTTACAGATGTACCACACGTAAGTAAGAGTTTGAGTTCCCGTCAGAAAAAGTACTTCACCTCAACTCACCTAAAGCACTAAGCTCATCTTCAAAAATGTGCTTTAAAATAAATAAAAACCATAATTTCTCTGGGCATCAACCCAACTAAACTACTGATAGTAAAACAATATTTTAAAAGAATATTTTACTTGATGCCGTTGATAGCAGTAGTCCAGATGTGGACTATATGTGCTTATGAATAATGTTCTTCTAAAGTTTAATTCATGTACAAATTCAGCAACTGTTTGGCAATTCACTGATGATTTTTCAATCATCTTATAATTTTGATTCAAACATTGCCAATAAAATAACAGCAATAAAAACTGGCTACACTTAAATCATTTAAATCGTCATTTAAATGTTCAGTTTGATCTGCAGCAAACTGTGAAAAAACTTTCAAGAATAAAAAACATGGTAATTAAAATCACACTAGTAACAGCCATCATTGTCTTAAGCGTTTATTATACAGACTTGCTGTGATAATTTTAATCGTTTGATGTACTGACATCTGCTTTCCAAGACAAATTCAGCATATTTATCTTTCCAATGGCTAAAGATCAATGTTAAGAATCAGGGAACGATAATAATGAATTAATCTGCTTATGCAACCAGCAGCTTAATTGTTTAGATTGTTGTGTTGTTTCTGCAGAAAGATCTACGACTCATTATTCATTTGTTCCATGAAAAAGGAAACGTAATGGGAAAAAAAAATGCCTGGATCACAAGATAAAGCTCAAGGTAGTTAATTTTGAATAGACGATGTACAAACTTAATTCCAACAAGATCATTTAAAAAACATAATTTACACTTTAACTGTTTTAATGGCTGAAAGATGGGGTTACATTTTTAAAATGGATCATATACACACACCTAATCATACCTTGAGGATTTGGGCTGTTTAAATGTATCATAATTTAATTTACTGGCTTTGCAATCAGATCACGCAAGTGTAAAAAACTGCCAAGAAGGATTGTGATCTTATCACTCCAACCGCTTGCCAAGGTGGTCTGAGATGCAAGTGCATCTTGATGTGTCCTCTGTTCATCTCCCCGCTGGTCTGACGGCTTGCAAAGCCCCGTTTGCCATCTAATCCCGGTCCGAAAGCACATGTGACCACGCAAGTGATCAGCTCGACACCTTGCAGCACTTGTACATTACATAGACAGGTGTGAGCGATAATGTGTCTCAGCTGTCTAACTGGGAACAATCACGTCAAAAACACATTTAAAAACCAACTCAGTGTCATTAAGTTTAGGAGGGTCACAACTTCCACAGCTTCCTGGTCTCACAGAATCTAATGTCTAACACTAACTACAGATACGTTGCCCACAGAAGCAATTTGCAGATCCGAGTATCAGCACATCATATCTGATTATCACTGGAACAGCATGATGAGAACGCTGCAATAATCACAACGTTAAACCATTATCTGTTCGTGTCACCTTGGAGGAGAAGGTAAGCTCGCTTGATGAAATCGAGAACAGCACCACAAGCCAGATGCAATCCATGTTAATTAGCATTAGCCCGGTGAGCATCTCACCTCATCAAGGGCAAACAAAGGGAGGCAGAGAGGAAGCAGCGGAGCACACCGAGGGGAAGCTGAGCATCCTGTGGCAAAGCATCTGGAAGAACCCCACAGGGCCAGACCATCTTTCCCGTTTCATTTCTGTCTCATTTGAAGCTGACATGTTTCCGTGCAGATGTTGGCACGTTAGGGACACATAAGTGAGGTCAACAGGCAGCAGCAGGGTACTAAATTAGTCGTGCCAACGGAGCACTCGATCTCTGAGACTTGATCTCTCCAAACCAATCAACCGGGCAATTTTCTGGCCTGGGCCTTGTGTGTACCATACACGCTGGGCATGCAGAGATTTGTGACAGCTGTGGGCAGAGACATTCGGTCAGTCTTGGCAACTGGAAAGGAGAGACAGGTGGAGCAGAGATCATCCGACTCGCATGAGGGGTTGAGTCGGCCAAACGCTGATATTATCATCGTCATGCAGAAATCCAGTGAGTGACCACTGTCAGGGCTGCGTGTCGATGCCTGAAGAGCAGTGAAAACACACCGGCAAAACAGTAGGAGGGGGCAAAGGAACAGTTTATCAACCCCAGCCGCAATTGTTTCATACTTAAATTTAAAAGGAAGGTTTAACGTTTTCAGTCAGCCTTCAATTTAAAAGAGGTTGTACTACTCTCGTGTCCTCAAACAGAGCAGAGGACATTTCCTGAAACACTTTCAATAGAAAAATCCAAGGTCCAACTGCTTTAGTTTTGTTACTTTATCAAACAAGTGAATGTCTTCCAGAAACGAGTCTTTGTAGAGTTTAATTTCGACAGTGTTTTCCACTTTAGAGAACAGTGAATTTTACACTTAGTGTAAAAAGCCGATCTCTCATGCATTTCTACACTGAAGAAGATTTTGTCCCCACCACTAACATACAGTAGGAAGCGTCTTTTCTAGATAATCTCTAATAGACGGTTTTACTACCATCTGTTTCAGTGGCCACATGTAGTTTTAAGAAAGACTTGGAAAGGAAAGGAAAACGGTCGACCTGATGTAAAATCAGGGTTTTTAAAAAAAAAATTTCGACTTTCCTTTATGTTTTCTATTACCTGCCTCCCTGTTTTGTCCTCCTCACACTGTTTCTGCCAGTCTTCTCTCCACTTCAATATCTTCTTCATTTTTTGTTTTACTTTTCTTGTTGCTCCCTTTGCAGATTTATCACCTGGTTTCATTTCTGTCACCGCTCTATATGCCGCTATCCATGACAATTCTATGCTTAGAAGAAGAAGAAGAAGAAGAAGAAGAACCTTTATTCATCACTTGAGTACTACATTTGCACATACATGTGACAGTGAAGTGTCCTCAGCATTTGACCCATCCCTCTGGGGGGGAGTGGCGGGCTGCCACAGCCGGCAACCAGAGAGCTGGTGCTGGGTGTCTTGTCCCTTTTACCATCCAGCTGCTCTAACCAGTGAGCTACCAGGCCACCAAACCCATCATTTGAAAGCTGTGCACCGTTTGTTGGACCCTGTTATTAGATTAGATGGCTATTGTTTGTATCTCTAATGAAGAAATCTGTTCAGCTGTCTGAATGGCTTGTTAACATCTTATGAGCTAAATTACTGTCATCTCCCCAGTGTATATGAATAAATCACTGATTCTTGCTTCAACGTAAACTTAGAACTCTGAGATGATAGTAATGATTTCCCTTGAAGGTCCTAAATCCAAAGTAATCTGATATTTGTTCCCAGTTTCCTCTACTGTCAAGTCTACTGGTGCTTCAGGTAATACCTGTGTTAATGTTCGAAACTGCTGGTAAAGGTCCAGTTAGACCAGCATCTATTACTCTTCTCTTAGCTGTTCATCCAAAACTTTTTGTTCCTTTGTTCTCTTGATCCCAACAAGAATTCAACATGACTTGTGTTGGGTTTTGTCTCTGTAAATTAACCGAATAAATGAATAAAAATTAAATTCATCTCATTTCAAGGGGCCTTTTTCCCAGTTCTACCTGCAGAGCTGATGTTTTTCTAATTACTCCTTGGTTTTAGTAACAAGGGCGTCAATAACATGGACGTGACTTTAAATCATTTCACATTTTATAAAACCAGCCAAAACACTTTAAAGTCCAGAGTTTGATGGTTTACAAAAGTCAGTTCCTTGGACCCATTTCTGAACAACTGCACATTTCAAGATTATCAGTTCAAATACATGCAAATACACGTCACTAGGAGTTGAAGGTCTGGAAGACGTGTCAGCTGAGAAGCTACATCAGAAACAACCCAGGAGACACAGTCATTATGTGGTTTCTGTCCACAGTCAGGTGAGTTTTATACTAACACAGGCTGAAAGACGTAAAGGATTGAAGAAGCTTCTGCAGCAAAGTTTTATGGAAAGAAGAGGCAGAGATGAATTGTGTGACCAGGCGTAAGTTTGCATAAGTAAAGATGACACATTCACCCCAAAGAAACCTGTACCTGGCAAGGACAGTAAAGTTAACATCATACTCACACTGGACGACACCGTAAATGAGGGCGGAGTCAAGGGTAGACTGATACCTGGACACAACACAACAGGAAGTCCTCAACATCATGGAAAATAGGTTGAGCTGTGTTTAAAAGTCAAGTTTGTGCCAGAAAACCATCAAATGTGACTCTGGTCCAACAATTCTGCCAGGAAATGGTTGAAAACATGAGAGGCTTGCTGGTGGCTACCAACATCTGCGAGAACCATGCTGTAGGAACAGAGCCCACACTAGATTCTTACAGTTTAATTCTAGTATATGTGACCTTTCGATTGCATCACAATCAGGCACATGATGTGTGCAAAAAGTGTCTATACTGTAAGTCTGATCCTAACGATCACTCAGTACCTGATCAAAGCTCTTCTGTAGTCTTTCTGTAATTAACCATTAATTACTAGAGGACAAACTATAGAAGGACGTAGCAGTGTCATGCTAACACAGTGGACAAGCTGGAGCAATGACAGCTGTGCAAAATGCAGCTCGTCAGACTGACTTGAATTAGGAGCAGATTAACAGTCTGTCAGTTCAGTGTTATGTGCACCGGTGTATGTGTGTGTGTGAGCGAGAGAGAGTGTGAGTCTCTGTTCAGGATGACTGAGCGCTGCGAAACACATTGCAACGTATCGGCACCTTTGGAAAATGAAGCCTCCTTGTCCACCACTTCTGGGGACTAACATCGGGAAACCAAACGGCCACCTCGCTGACATGATCTTCTTTGTGTGCCGCACACTTTCATTCATATCCTCTCCAGATCTCTCCCGCTCACACATTTCCCATCTGTCCCGACTCCATTCAGCACTGTTAAATTGTGATTGTAGTGTAACCACCTTCCTACATGTCCCAGAGACCCCGGGTGAAGAAGCCTCTGGAACGCAGCTTGTAAAGACCCATCTAGCCCTGCGCTCCAGCTCGGGAGTCCACGTGTGGCTCGCTCATGCCTGCTGTCAGCTCTCATTACCTAATTGGAATTGAGATGCATCTGGCCTGCATTTTTATCTGCACTGCAGTGCACTCTGCTTCCCTGTGATTCCAGTGCACGCCGTCCTGCTGGAGAAGCTTAGTTCCCCCCGATCTGTGGTCAGTTGTCTACATGTCTTTAAAAGAAGGGAGATGGCAGATCAGAGCCAACTGCAGGAAGCCAGCTCTCACTGTTTAATTCATGAGATCTGTCACACTAGAGTGGCTTCATCTTCAATCTGCTCAAAATTAAATCTGCATCTATACTTCAAACTCTTCGTCTCTTCGAGATCCATGGAGGTATTTTCAGATCCATGCAGATTGAGAGTCAGGCATTTTGCATCGCACATGAAAAGACGAGAACTCAGGAGCTGAGGAGGAGTAAAACCTCCTTCTGTGAGGAGAAATCCATGTAGCCAGTCACAATAAATGGGTTATGGCTTTGACGACATTTTCCTAATATGTGCTTCTTTTTTTTTTTTTTAGAAATGATGCAGGAGTTCATTATAAGAGTTCTGATTAGAGGTTACAGACTCTGTCCCACACTGTCAGTCACTTGATTTTCTGAAGAGGTAAATCTTTTTTTCTGTCAGTTTGCTCTGAGACAGCCCCAAGTAAAGGTGATGTGAAACACTTCAGTTTGTCCACATCGCTGCCATTTCTCTGAACATTAAAGGGCAATTCTGAACAATTCTGCTTTCTATGGCTTTAGTTTAAACGTGATGCATTTAAACCACATTAAAATATTCGCCTGCTTCTAGCTCAAAACCTCCTCCAGATGACATCAACTGGATGAGTTTTTTAAGATTAGGAGTTCAAATGACGTCATCTGGTGGACTTTTGGAAGAGCAGGTTGACCAGGATTACAAACATCATAGTGTGAGTAACAAGATGACATAATCTGAACTGAAGCTTCCTCCAAGTGATGTCATGTGGAGGCCTTTTCAGCTACAAGTAGAGAGATATTTTAAGAGAAATCCGAGGGACATTTCATGGAATTCAGTTACATGTACCACCCAAACTAGAACTAAAAGAAGCAAGTCCAGTATCAGTGAAGGCGTCCTTCAGTGCATTGGTGAGAGGGAAGGAAAGCAGAAAAACGACATTTTACAAGAGAACAAACGCGTCGCCTTTCTGTGACCACACCAACAGACCAACATAAATTTCCGGACACAATAAGCTGAACGGCACCAGTTCTGAGCCTTATGTCAGCTGAACCCTTCTCCGTTCACAGCAGCAGCATAAGCTACACTGACAGTAGCTCCACACTGCTGAATGGGTTTTGATGAGCATTTTCAATAAGCGACTGATTATTTCATATTAAGGAAAAGTTTTAGTTGCCCTTTAATTGTAGGTGTCTCTGATTATTACCAGCCTATGACATGAACAGAACGTTTCCCTCTGACACCATGCAGAGGAAAAGGCCCTGGCTGCACCAGTTAATGAACCTATTTGGATAAAGCCCAAGCTGATCACACACTGAGGCAACTGACAGCCTCAGCAGGAATAAATGAATGACCTCTGCGTTGGCTTTGACATTATTCATTAAACAACCATATGCAAAGCTGTGTAATACAGCATTTTATTACTAATAATTCAAGTTAATTGCCAAAGATCCTTAAATGGCTGTTTTGTAATTTAAGCTTTGCTACATAACTGAAATTAATAAATGACACGTTTTCATTCACATGTTCACGTTTTAAATGAAAGCAGTATTGATCATTATTATTATTACCATATGTTGCTGCTATTTCTCCAGTACAGTTCATACCATCCATGCCAATGCCGCCATTTCATCATATACAGATTACACTATCCTACATTTGGAGACGTGTTCGTGTCCACCTGAAGAACATAAGGCTGTAACCACATCACACAGGCCTTCATACTTGTGATTTCTGATTTTTTAATTGTCTTCCAACATCAGAGTTTCACACTGTGATCTTGAACTGGCAGGTGTGCACACGTTTAACACAGACATAAGAATAATGTCATGTGCAATAATCAATCTACAGAGTTTCCCTTCAAAAAGTCTTTTGTTATGATTTATATCTTAAATACAAAAACTTCTCCATAAATCCTACATTTCCTGATGTTTCTGTTTGCCTAGTTTTTGTTCATGCTCTTCTGTCTTGTTTTGTTTGTTTTTTCCACCTGATTCTGTGATTCTGATGGGAAAAGCCGAAAGAGTAGTAGTAGATGTGAGATGGTGACACTGAGCCTTGACAAAATCCAGATAAATTTCAATCTGACTCTTCTGACAGTCTGAATGGTTGTCTGTCTCTCTATGTCTCTCTGTGTTGGCCCTGGGACAGATGGTAGACCTGTCCAGAATGGACCCTGCCTCTCTCCCTATGACAGCTGGGATGGACTCCAGCCCCCCGTGACCCTGACTGGGAGAAGCACTTACAGATAATGGATAGATGGACGTTCTGACAGCGGTCACTTTGTCAGAAATCCAATATGAATCCAATGCAAGACCAAATACATACAAGTGGCCTTTCATTTGATTTGAAAAATATCAAATTTGGTTTATCCACACCGACAGCGATACTTGAAAACGTCAGAATCCTTGATGTTTGCTTCAATTATGTCAACAGACACGTTTGTGCAAATATTCAAAGAGGAACAAGAGAGAAAGAATGCTGTCCACATGTTAGACAGCTTCCCAAAAGTTGTTATAGTACTAAGCAAATTAGAGAGTAATACTTTAACCATTTAATGTGCTGACAGGTGCCTAAAGCTAATGATACATCAGCATTTATTAGTTCATAATAGTTTTAATAAAACCACCCACTTGATAAAACCATATATAACCACTGGTTATATTAGAATGACCAGGTGATAATGAAGTTGTGGCTGATCCTGATCCTTTTTTGTCTTGTCTTTAAAATGTGTAATTAATTTCCCTGATCTCATTTTGTAAATATTCATGTCATAAATATTTGAAACCAAAAGCACCACACTGTGCAGTGTTGCTTTTGTCACCTCTACTACACTCAAACACCTTTAATAGCCTGGTGCCATCCCATTCACACATTTGTACCAAACCATCCTCACGTGTGTAACCCTTTTCAGAATTCAACTTGTCCATTGTTCACAGTAAATATGTTCTTTCATTAGGCTCCAGGCCGTTGGAAGGCTGAACAGGATAAGCAGTTCAGATAACTTACCCAGTGTAAGTTATCCTAGAAACAAGCAGATGGCTGCACGGTGAATATTCACTCGTTAACCTTTTCCCCTTTAATTCAATTCAATTCAATTCAATTCAACTTTATTTATATAGCGCCACTTTACAACAAGGTCATCTCAGGGCACTTTACATAATAAAGTCAAGACTATACAAACATGTAGAGAAAACCCAACAAATCCCCCTTGAGCAAGCCATAGGCAACAGTGGAGAGGAAAAACTCCCTTTACCGGAAGAAACCTCCAGCAGAACCAGGCTCAGGGTGGACGGCCATCTGCCTTGACCGGTTGGGCAGAGTGGAAAGTGGAGAGAGAAAAGAACAGAGCAACAAAAGCAGCAACAAAACATTGAGCAGGTTAGTAGGACCAGTAGCTGCACACTGGAGGACACACAGCACCAAATCCGGGGACACCTATAGACAGGGAGAGAGAGAGGGAGACAGAGAGGGAGAAAGACGGGACAAAGAAGACACAGAGTTAATGTCATACAGTGGTGACATTATAGATGTGGGGTGAGAGGAGAGAATGAAGAGAAGAGGAAGTGGCACAGTGCAGAGTCCCCCAGCAGTCTAAGCCTATAGCAGCATGACTATAACCAACTATAAGCTTTATCAAAAAGGAAGGTTTTGAGCATAGTCTTAAAAATAGAGAGGGTGTCTGCTTCCCGAATCTGGACTGGGAGCTGGTTCCACAGGAGAGGAGCTTGATAGCTAAAGGCTCTGCCTCCCATTCTATTTTTGGAAATTCTGGGAACCATAAGTAGGCCTGCATTTTGGGACCGAAGTGGTCTAATAGGATGATATGGTACTAAGAGATCTTTTAGATATGATGGAGCTTGGACGTTTAGAGCTTTATAGATACGAAGAAGGGTTTTAAATTCTATTCTACATTTAATGGGAAGCCAATGGAGAGAAGCTAATGAAGGTGAAATATGATCTCTCTTACCAATCCCAGTCAGTAATCTTGCTGCAGCATTTTGGATTAATTGGAGGCTTTTTAGAGGGGCAGCCTGAAAGTAGATTATTACAATAGTCTAATCTAGAAGTAACAAATGCATAACCTTCACTACTTTATAAATGGGTATAAGTAAAAAAAAAAACAGTTGAGGAAAGTGTGTCAGTTAAAATTAAGTAGAGTACTTCAACTGGTGCAGTTTATTTTGGGAGCCTCTCCACTTCTGGTTCCTGTCACACAACTAAGTTTCCATTTTCTCACCTGTTATCACAGTAATGTGGCTGCTGGAGTGCATGGTGAGCGGCAGCAGCAGGAGCACATCAGGTTACCATGGCAATGGCTTCCTATGACAAGTGTTTTTAAATTAACAAAATGATTGAGCTGTGCAGGAGCTTCAGTTAAACCCATTGTGATCTGCCGTATTTTCACTTTCACTCGTGGAGACACTTTGATTTAAACAGCCAGCCTTTCCTGAAAAGGCAACAGTCACTCACTTTAGCTCACTGCTTTTTTCCCTGCTGTGGTAATGACTTGTTTTGTGCAGGAGGCTAAATGTGTGCGTGCATGGATGATCTCACGTAAGCTCACCGAGGGGGCTTCACCCGCTTCATCCTCGCTGACCACCTCCCACAGTGCCATCTGGCACCCTTTTTGTCAGATGACTGAGGTCTACTCTGTGTCTGCCTGTTTGTTTGCTCCACCGAGGGAGTGTGCGAGTGCGTGACTTGGCCTGTGTGTTCACTGAACCAAGCAGCAGTTCTCCACTATTATACATGTAAACACTGCTAGTCCAAGATTTATTGATCTCGCCTTTTATCGCAGTGAAATGTGGAGGCCGCAGCCATATGCGCTCTGGTTTATTCATTTGCTTATTTGTTTTGACAGGTAAACAAAAGTGGAAGCCGTTTCTATTTGTTCGCCCTCTAACCAAATCCTGCTCACACAGATGTGGATGTTTTCACTCATGACTGTTTGGGATCACTAATTCATAATAATTCAGAAAATGCTGTGATAAATATTTCAAACACTAACAAACCCTGATGTACTTTGGTTTGTTGGCATAGTTATATACAGTGGTGATCCTAGACTCTGGCCCCCCCCCAGACAAAGAAGGCGTTTGAGCCCCCTCCAACCCATCATCCTGTCATTTCTCTTCTCTTCTTATTTTTCTTCTCATTGCTGCTGACCAGAAATGTACAGAGAACGTGAATTTAAGGACAAGCAGTGCTGAATGTTTTTTATCTGCCTCTTTGTTACGTCTCCGTGACACAGTTGGTCAGTGCTGGTGAATTGTAGGTCAGTAGAGGACTGACACTTTAATTCCCCTCCATCTTTATCCATTCAAACACTGTGACCAAACTAGATAAACAGTATGCAGCGATCCCACTGTAACTATACTTCACAAGATGGCACCAAGTTCCCCAACACCAACATCACGTGACTTCACATTCTTTATCCTTGTTCTATTGCAGTTACTGTCACAACTAGGGAAAGTTTTATGTCTGACATTTACAGGTGACTGTCCTAACAGTGTAACGCTGTCACACACAGTCTAGAGGGACTGGATTTTGGATGGTACCTTTGTTGGAGGTTTAAGGTCTGTGGGATTCCTCCTCCTGACAGTACACGTACAATACAGTTTGCAGGTAGTTCAGCTCTGACGTGTTTTTTCCACATGTGGCAGAAAGGTTTGTTGAAAGAAAAAGAAAAACAGAACAGCCCTTTACCCCTTGGACAAGAAAAGAAGTGAAGGAGAGGAGACAAAACAGGCACAGGTGTGAGCACGGGGAGCGGGAAAGATCATGTAGATCCAAATAAAGGAGTGAGGCTGTCGGAAAGAGAAGATTAGAACGTTAGTTCAGTTTCTGAGCCATTATCTCTAAGAAGAGAAGAGAAAGTTTAGAAACAAAAGTAGAAGAGGAGCAATAGTTTTGGAACAGGTTGAACTGGGTTGGTGTGTGTGCTCTTCCCCGGCTGATGGACTCCTGCTTGTTGCAGTAGGACTCTCGTTCTACACTGGTCCAGGCTTCTCTCTTTATCCATATCAGTTTCCCCCTTAACCCCTCAGACTATTGTCACCGACCGTCACACCACACTGGGCAGTATGGCAGCATCATTCTTGATGTTGCCATACGTGTGTGTGGTAAACATAACAAATTATTACTTAAGACTTATTGGCTTCCCTTGAGTAAACACTGTCCCATTCCTTTGATCTGATTTATTTTGCAGGCCCAAGCTTCTGATCCCCCTCCCACCTCCCTACCCCCCAAGCCCGACATTACAGGCCTGAATGGGAATTACTGAAGCAAAACTATTATTAACCCAAAGACATAAAAAAAGTCCCCTCCGTGCCTCAGATTATTTTTCTGTTTTTTTCACTGTGGGATGAAGGGGGGCATGGGGCAAGATGCTGCCATGGAGAATTTTGTGTGACAGAAGCCTTTAGTTTGCCTGTCTATCACTTTGTAAGCTGTGAGACATGAAGGATATAAATACACTGCCTACATACCCTTGTCTCCATCCTTCACCAGACCTCCCTCTTCGTCTCTGTGCTTGCACACTGCCTGCCTGTCATGGAGGTTGGAGGTGGAGCTCGGAGTGCAGGGAGGGCTTCACCCTCTGTGACTCTGATAAGGGCCTCAAAATAGTCAGAGCCACCACCATCATTCTCAAACTGTCCAACCACTGCAATTCAACGAGGGGAGGCACCGTCAAGACAGATCGATTGCTGTCATTACATCTTCTATTCGTCTTTAATTTTGTCAGCACACATAACACAACATGATCCCAGCTGGTGCACTGGTAGATTAATCTGATTGATGATAGGAATAATACCTTTCATGAGAGATGTTCAGTCTCTGCATCAGTTTTGTTGGTCAAACAGTGTCTTGGTTCTGTAGACAGAAAAGCTGATGTGCACACTCCAGTAATGCAGTGACCCAGATCAAACACCTGGGGCCAGAGGGGAAAAGACTGCACACAAAAATCTCTCTTTTGTCAAGAGTGGGTGGAATATCTCACACCACGTAATAACCATTATATGTTTTCACATTTCAGTTTAGAGGTGTTGGTGTTTTGTTTAGTTTTTTCTTCACTGTCACCTGCTGACACTGGCGGAGGTTCAATGTGTGTCCTCATTCCTCAGATTTTGGTTAAATAAGTAGTTCTTTTTATTTAAAGAGCAACTATTAGTGCGTGCTTTATAATCAGAGAATTAATATGTTTGTGCCAATTGTTGTTATTAATTAAAATTTTTGCCTTAAAGTAAATGAGCTGAATTTAAAGCAATGATCAGTGTCAAATGCACAGCCTATTGCAGACATATGCGTGTCATGAGAGAGATGCAATCAGCACACACTGAATCTGAAGCAGAAATGTGTGTTTACACTGCATGAAGCAAACAAATGCAGACAAGTGACAGAGTAAAAGAAAATCTGAGATAACGGAATCTACTGTCATACATTATATAATATATATGTATATGTCTATATATAAGCACGGGGAAAACATGCAAACTCCAAACAGAAAGGCTGCAGGATTTGAACCGTGACCTTCTGGCAGTGAGGAAGCCGTGCTAACCCCACCCCCATGGGCTGTCCGTGATGGTCAGCAGGAAGTCAAATTGTTTAACTGTACAGTGAAATATCTCAGCTTCACCAAGATATACAGAAATAAAATCTGTTCAAGGATCAAGAGTGAAACATCCATTTTAATTTTGGTGATCCCCTGACTTTCCATGACCACGGTGGACATTTGTCCTTTTTCCTCAGCTACTCAGTGGATATTGTAGGAGTAAAGAAATTCTGGACAGGCATCATTGGTAAACTGTCAGTCACTAGGATATAAGTTACTGCGACTGTAGTCTTAATGTTGTCTTTGCTTGAATTTAAATCGAAATCTAAAGTGTTAGCAGAGATCTTAGCAAAGTCTGGAATGCTGCTGTTATCCACTGCAGGCTCAACACCTTTCTGTTGGCTTGTCATCCTGCTCTTGGGCGCTAAGTTGAGTAAAACTACCAACGCTTAGATCCCACAAGATGATAAACGTTTTCACTTGTTACGATTCTCTGCAGTCTTGTGAGCTAAAACCACTCAAGTGGCTCCATTTGTCGCATTATAAGCCTCTTTTTGTCCAACTTTACTCAAATTACTTCAAAACATCATGACACAAAACAAGGAGAAAAACAAGGCGCATAATGACGCTCAAAACTATCAATTTTTCAATACACCTTGGAACACAATCTCCACAAACCACAAGAGTAGCAATAAATTCTGTGAAATGGAGATCTGGCAGACACACTCCTGGATAACTGACAACGTTGCTCCCTCAGGCATAAACCTGGAGGAAAGGTTTCAATTTATACAAAAATATGCTTGCTGAGTGCAAAAAGTCCTGAAGTATTAATGTGTGGTGCAGGAATGATGGCATGCTTTCAGAGTCAGACTACGCTGAACATTCAGAAAATGAATCAGGCCAGCCAGGTCTTTGGCACATTTGGTATGCGACTACGTCGTACACACACTGTACACTACAACTCGGAGGAGACGTGCATGATGTGAAAAAGCATGTCAGCCTGAGTTAACATATGACTGAATCGCTCAGCTGCTTGATACGCATCAATCCGAGGCCTCAGTGGTGCACGGGGCTCTGACAGCCAGCGCTGCCGTCTGCTCCTAGATTAGCGGCGCAGTGGAGTCACAGCAGAACTGATCCATAATCACCGTACTTTATTGCCTTGTGTGACCGTCTCTGCTCGCTCGCCAGCTTCACTTGACCATGCAATCCTGTTTATACGTATATCGGTGGAAAGCATCTATACAGTGCATTTAATTTCTATTGATTCTAGGGAGATGCTGGAACTTCAACCTGCAGTTGTTTTAAAGCAGGTTATTTTTTAAATAGGCGCACATGCCAGAGAGCTGAGTGGCAAAGCTGAAAAAAGTTCGGAGCTGACTAATCCTTCTCAGTCAACTTTATTTGCATAATGACAGATGTTTCTCCAAAACATTCAGGCAGCAGGACATGTAGCTAATGTTATTGCAGACAACGTCCAATAACTACTTTCGGTGGTCCTGCATTAAGCTATCAATATTGTGTAAGACAAATATGTATTTAAAGGATGTCAGATTTATTAGTATTTACTCAACATCACTTTCCATGTACACATCTGACCAGATGTTGAATCCAGCTAGTATGAGCTTCTCTGCCTCCACTGAGACCAAATCGCCTCCATAATGAGGCACGGAGGTGTTTGCTCTGTCTGATCCTTCCACATGCTGCTCCAGTTTCCTGTTGGGCAGCAGAACCTGGCAATTAAGTCTGTGTGTTGCTTTGAAGATCCATGTTGTACCTCACGTCAAATTAGATGACACGAGGAAAATAACACACAAGCGGCAACATCCATTTATGTGCCACAAATGGAGCTTCGCATTTATCAAAGAGAAGTCATCTGTGAACTTCCCTTTTTTTCTTTTCTCATATCACAATATAGATGGGTCTGTCACAGAAATAACTGTAGATGTATTAATTGTTATTCTAGGGCCCTGTGTGGAATGGATCATTGTAGTATCTGTAACTTTCGGGCCCCACCCTACAGTCCACTCTGTTCTCATTGGCCAGCGTGCAGAAACCTGCCGGTGGACCAGGCAAAGAAAGCGAGTGGGTGTGTGGCCCTGAAACAGAGGTTACTGTACTGGCTGATGGCATTCGGATGCAGGACTGCTGAAGGTTTTAGAATGGTCCAGGAAATGCTTCAAATCTCAAGAAACAGAATGGACAAAGAAGACAGTTTAGTTTTCGTGTGATTTCTTATGTTCCGTTCAGGTTGTGGCACTTTCTAACATGAACACTTATGATCACAACAGTTGTGTTACAACTGAAAATAGCAGAATCCATAATATGGCCTTATTAAAACATTTTATACAGTCGGTGATTGGTGGATGATTGGCGTATTTCCTGGCAGACAATGAATTATCGTGATGATTTAATCCGTGGCATCACCATCATGTTGAATGGACATGTCCCAGCAGCTACTGAAAAGATGGACAGTTTGCTTTGTTGGCTCTCTTACTTATTACTTGTTATTATTACTGTGATTTTAATATCACTATTTCTCAGGGGGTTGTTTGTGTGAAGAGCAACACCTGGTCTTTTAGGATTGGTCCATTTAAATTGATTGCAGTTGCCTGATTGGACGACCTGTTCACCTCAGTCCATTTAAACCCCTGATCATAGCAGCCTGGCGTCTCTCCACCTCTGCCACTCTCACATTGCCCAAGAATCTTTTTTGGGAAACTTTTTTGGGTTTCATAGAAGTTCTGGTATGCATGTCAGCTTTGTATTGTTTAAAAATGGTCAGGACACTCTGAACTCTGGCCTCAGCATGGATCTAAACTCTAATTTTTTTGGAAACGTAAATGTTTGCTGCAGATACTAACACTGCTGGAATTGGAATGCTCATTTGTATCGAAGCCAAGCAAGCTGTGGGCTTTTCTCTCCTCCTCCTTGCACACAGGCCAACACATCCATCTGGTATTTGAAAAGCTGCGCATTCATACACAATATTGCAGCGTGTTCAGTAGCATTGGGAACTTCCAAGTGGCGATACAATGTAATGTGCTAATGTGAGATGAGAAACAAATGGTTTGCCTGGGGTGGGAGAACAGCAGAAGCTCTGCTTGTGTGCAGTCTGGTATTAACATGTGTTTAAGCTTGGCTGTGTTGAGGACACCACAGCGTCACAGTTGTGGAGTGTTTACAGTGGCTGGTGCACCTCAAGGTCACTATGAGCTAACGCAGACAACTACAAGTTCCTCCCGAAAAAATGTTTTGTCCCTGAACACTCACATTTACTATTGAACCTAAAATGTCCTGAAATTATTTAAACAGCATGTGGAGCATATTAACTTTTTGAGAAGCCAAATGTTTTTTAACTACTTATGAATTTAGCAGTCTGTAGCCTTAGAGTAATGCTAACCGTGACAATACTGTAATTCTGATTTACAGGAATAATGATAAATCAGACGTATATTCGCTATCCTAACCGGGCCTCAGCTAACACCTCTTCTTGTAGTGGAAAAACCTGTATTGTGTTGTGAGAGATGTGGAATGAAGAGAGGCCAACTGCTGTCTTGCCAACAGGAAGTGAATTTATTCTCTCTCATCTGTGTTCTGCGTTAAATATAAATAAATAAATGAATAAAAAATTTGACCAGGCTTCGACATGCATCTTAAAGAAAGACAAGAGTGGACCAGGTGAAAATACAGCTGCTTTGCTAGCCTAGCTTGAAATTTGCAAACTTTTCTCTCGTATTAATTTGCTTATCAAATGCATATTCAAATAAATTAACATTGTTGAGAAGAAACTAGTGGATTGACATTTGAAAATTGTCAAGAGATTTGAAAATCTGTTGCATTAATGTACATGATACACTACTAAAAGGTAACAAGCACTAACAACAACTACAACTGAGGCTGATAAAAAAAAAAGTGCAATAATAACGTATCTTGTTACTATTGTAACCAAAATATGTAAAGTGTGTGATATTATCCACTTCATTTAACACATTTGACTTCTCCCGTAATAGCAACTCCCAGATGTCTACAAATTAAATACAATCTCCCAAAAATCCGGTATTTCCTTTGCAAAAAGAAAGTTACAGTACATTGTACCACTGCATAATTTAATAAGCACAGTGGGAAAGTATATCAATTCTAAACATCATATAAATCCACATTCAGCTGAAACTTCATTATTAGAAGTAACAAAAATGCTCAAGGAAGTTACAATAAAACAATAACATTTTTTATCAGTACAAATGTTTGCATCCCCCCGTGATGTATTAATTAAAAAAATACTGTTAATTTCAGATGAGGGAACAATGCATTAACTGTTAAGGGGATGCAGACTTCTGCACGTAACTCTAACTTAATAGCAAGTTGTAGTGGGCACTACAACAGCCTCTGCACTAACAAGTTCCCCTCCAACTTATTCTAAATCTAATCACCCAGTGATTCAAAGTTCTATAATGAGTCGGTTCTACATTGCACATGCAGACATGAATTCATTCATTTTCACTCTGGCATCAGTTCATTAGTTTTACAAAGCCAGCACTACCAGTACCCTGTCCCCACGTCTTCATTAGACCATTACAATTTACACAGCATCTGTGGCACTTAATGTAATGCCAACAGGTGTCAGCTGGCATCTGAGTGCTCTTTCTTCTTTTAGTCTTATAAGAGGGTAGGGACAAATGGTGGACATTTAGATCAGAGGTCGCATTGCCTGGAAGAAAGGTCGCCAAATTCAATATTGTCCACTTTCAATTGGTGGACAAACTCTGTCATACTCACAGTTGCACAATCTATTGATTAAACCAAAATATACCTATGTCCATATCACCAAAACCTGTTTTATCAGGAAAAGCCGAAAGAGAAGTAGTAGTAGTAGATTTTAGGCTCACCTGCAAGGTTCAGTGAAGATCATGTCATTAGTCCCATTTGACGAAGGAGCTGAATTAGCACAAGGATTGTAAGGAGCTCAAATTGAGCTGCAGATATATACCTTTAAAAATTATACGCTTTCAAAAGTGTCCACAGGTTACAACAGTGATTACTTTGAAAGATAGCACTGCTTTATAAGAATCAAAATATTGATTAGTTTAATTCAATTCAACTTTATTTATATAGTGCTAATTTACAACAAGGTAATCTCAAGGCACTTTACATAATAAAGTCAAGACCATATAAATATTTAAAGAAAACCCAACAAATCCCCCCTTGAGCAGCTATAGGCAACAGTGGAGAGGAAAAACTCCCTTTAACGGCAGAAACCTTCTGTAAAGTGGAGAGAGAAAAGAACAGAGCAATGAAAGCAACAACAAAACATTGAGCAGTTTAGTAGGACCAGTAGCTGAGCATTGGAAGACACACAGCTCCAAAGTCGGGGACACCTGAGGACAGGGACAGACAGTGGGAGACAGAGAGGGAGAAGGATGACTACGGGACAAAGAAGACACAGTTGATGTCATACAGTGGTGACATTATAGATGTGGGGTGAGAGGAGGAAAGTGTCTCGGTTCATCGGGGTTGGTCAACCAGCAGTTTGAGCCTATAGCAGCAGGACTATAATCAACTATAAGGTTCAGAGCCTAGTCTTAAAAGTAGAGAGGGTGTCTGCTTCCCGAATCTGGACTGGGAGCTGGTTCCACAGGAGAGGAGCTTGATAGCTAAAGGCTCTGCCTCCCATTCTGGGAACCAGAAGAAGGCCTGAATTCTGAGATGAATTTGAAGTGGACTACAAAGATAATCTGGTACTAGGAGATCTTTAAGGTAGGATGGAGCTTGACAGAGCTCACAGGTAGGAAGAAGGGTTTTATATTCTTTCTACATTTAATGGGAAGCCAATGGAGAGTTGTATTTCTACAATCTATAATGAATTTAGTTATAAAATTGCTTGTTTTAAAAATGTGTTTACAAGAAGAACTAACAGAATAGAACATTTCTGTGGGGCTGGTTTAAAAGTTTCAAGATGTGATCCTCAGATACCCTCAGTGTTGTTTGATTCTGTCCCAGGTCAATACCTCACTCGGCATCTCTTCCTTTCCCTGTCCGACCAGTTCTGGCGAGAGATCGGATTAAGTGAGGAGGGGGAAAATGCAATGTACAGAGGCTTAGTGCGCGCAACCGGAGTTTTGACTGAATGAAGAAAGAGAGAGTGTTGTTCTAAGTGCTGGAAGTAAATCTGAGAATTCAATAAGTCTCTAGTCACCTCTATTATTCAAAAGAAGACACAAGGAACACAATGAGAACAAAGAGGCTACGGATGTGCGTGTGTGTGTGTTTTGAAGAATTCTTTCCTTCTACATTCCACTGGAAAGCCTGATGCATCTGGTGAATAATTTATCTGTGTTGTATCTGCCACAGTCTGTGGGAGATAACATCATTGTTCTATGGAGATAACTCAAGTGTAAGGAGAACATGTGCCGTTCTGTTACCTGCTGAGTAGCTATCTCTTGTTTCTCCAGTTCCCATGACTACATACATTGTTAAAAGATAGCCTGCCTTGACTTTTGCCGCACTTTTACTATTTCATTTGCTCAAAATATCTTTGTTTTGGAATGTATTTGGTAGACTGTTTTATTATTTAATTCTATTTTTGCAAATATAAAATGGATGATTTAAATTATAGTAGTTTAATACTGTTTTAAGCTGCAGTGTCTAAATTGAATCTGTTGCTATGAAATTGTGCATGTTCATGATGTGTTCTTAGACCATAGACTTTCCACACAACCAGTAGTTCAAAGAATTATCTCAGCTCTCAACAATTATCTGCCTAATGGATCGGAAAGAAACGAGTAATTCACACTTGGTTTCCTTTACATTTACTTTTTACTGCCACTTTTTGTATGAAAAAATATTTATAAAAGATTTTTTGCCCATATTCATCTGCTGCTTAGGATGATATGTAAGGGTTCTTACAGTACAGGGTTCTTATAGTGACACAACGTCCCGTCAGCCCATCAGCTTTATTTTTGTTTGAGTGCTATACACACTACAGTAGGTTGCATGGTAGTTTTCAGTTGCAGCTCACTCTTGTGCAAGTAATGCAAATGCAATTATCATTTTGGACTGAACGTAATAAGTTAACGGAATATGTTCTAGTAACAACAAGTTGTCAAGGGATTGTAGTTGCCCACAGGATCCCACACACCAGCCAGACTCTTAAGCAGCAATGACAGATTTACAAAAATGACTGTATTGGTGCCATAATTTAGCCCTTTGTGCTATGTAATGCGGATTTGAAACCAGCCTGGTCACTTATATGTTAGAGAGAACTGACCTTGAACCACAATCAACCAATCAAATCTCAGCTGACAGCTCCTGTTCTCACTCACAGTCTTCTCTATTAAGCCAGCTATAGATCTAATACTAGCTGCAGTCGTTGGCTAAACACAACCATTAAAAAGTCTAACAATGCTGAAATGTCAATATCAACATATTATATTTACAACTTTGATATTACTATTTATCAACATTTGGTGGTATTTGTATAGTACAGGGGTAATATAACTATCTACAGTCTAGACAGTGAAAAGAACACCACTCAAAAAAAGGACATCACAGTAGCACTGGATGCTTTTACCAAGTTTATAATGTGTTAAGTTGTGTGTTAATAAGGAAATTTTAATTTTAAATACTTTCTCTGATTCATTTTCTGTTGAAGTCAGTGCAGAAAAGATATGTTAAGAAGCACGTTACACACAGTTAACTTGTGTTTAAATTCACATAAATGTAGAAAATGTCAAGCATTGCATGGTGAAGGTTCTTTTTTTCATCTGGTTGTTTTGTATTTCTTAAACGATTAGGTATATAAGTTGTTCATAAGCATACTTGTGAACAATGTATCATTGACTGATTGTTGTCTGATTTTGTGAAGGTTAAGTTTTAATTGTTTGGGTCCATGATAATCTACTTCTGGGTGCTTGCATAGAACATCACCCCCCTACTAAAACCATTGTAGGCATTACTGATTGAAGAGAAAACATTGTTGTAGAGCTGACTCAACCCTGTAAGTGCACTGTCTGCATGTGGTGATGACGGTCATTTGAAATTCTTATATTTTAAAAACATACACTTTTCATTTGCACATTGTGATTTTTTTTTTTGTCTAGAGCTTTTCAATTTTCCATCTGATTGACATGTGCCATCAGTGTATTTGTTCACCATCTTTAAAAAAACATCATTTATTGTACACAGAAATTTTACTTTTTTCATGGGATTAACATGAAACAGTAACATGAAACAGTAAGAATAGGACTGGAATTTCAGGTCCACTGGGATGCTGTCACATATTGCTATCGAGCTGGTTGCTCAATGGATGACTCACCAACCATGTAACCAAAAAGCAAAAATGGAAATCATAAAGTATTCACTTTTTATTTGTTTGTTTTTTAATGTGTCATAAAGTACAACTTTACTTGTCTGTGTGTTTTAATGAGCCAAGTGGTTTGATGGGATTAAAAACTGTGTTTAGCCCTGTTACCTTTTCAACTGACTCGGCTAAGAAATAAATATCATGGCAAACATCACAGTTGTGCATACTTAATGTGATGACATAAATATTCATGAGCAAAAACACAGAGTGACAGGCAGGTAAAAGTTTATTCAAAGGTCTTTTTAATAAAAGGTCTTCATGCAAAGGGAAGTGGGCCAAAAACATCAGAGCAAGAAAAGGAAACAAGCTGAAATGGATCCAGGCTAAAGAAAGAATAATCAGTTTGTTATTGAATCTGCCTTGACATCCTTCATAATCATTTTAAACTCACACTGAGAGACCAGCTCTTTCAGTTTTACATAATTTCCCCATAGGCTGTGGGAGCAGAGAACATGAAAGCCCCTTGGTCTAATTCTGTTTGCCTCGACAAGACGAATGATCATACTGTTATTTTCCACTTGGTTTTTTCAAACAACAGCAGATCCAGCTGTACAGGGAGGTGTAAGTTTACATGGGCAATGACAGCTGAGATAGATGTTTGGTCGCAGTAATTAAACTCAGTGCACACTGAAAGACAATAGGAGGATGCGTGAGCTGACCACGTGTACAGACATACAGTCGACACCCCTTGCTGTATTAAAATACTGTGTATTTTAGAATCACGGCTATGCAAAATACTGAGACTCCACAATGGCAGAAAATTGGACCTGTGTGTAGGTTATTATCATACTGTCAGAAGAAAGACAAGAGAAGTCCACAAAGTGAGTGGAATTTTGAAAATAGTCTTTGACAAATAGACTGAAAATGGGAAGTGGGGCTATGGCTCCAGACACTGGTGGTGGTGTGAAGAAGAGATGGTTGAAGATGTGGTTGGGGTAGATGTGGATTGAGTTTGGTGAGCTAGTGACGAAGGCGTGTGTTGGTAACGCCTGAAGAAGATGAAGCATGGATTCTGGTGAGCAAGAAGAAGGAGCTCAGGAACAATCACCTGCTGGAAACTGGTGGCAAACGGGTGGAGGAAAGTTCCATCCATCCTACACTGAAACGACAGGCAGAAAGGAACAGATTTAACATTTGACAGCTATTGGCCTATGTTGCATGGGGAGAGTGATAGACACACAGGCAGACAAGATGAAGGCGAGAGGAAAACCTGAGTCGTCCTGATTGAATGGTCACTGAGCTTTATAATCACTACAAATCATTGTTATAACAACGCATGGTTTATTAGGCTGTGTGTGTTCTGTTTTTTTAAATGCTGTTACAAGTGACAAGATTAAGGTTTCAAATACAAAATAAATAATAAATTGTAAAAATAAACTGGATCGTTTTCAACTGGGGCAGGCAAGGCTAAGCCCTGCTTTATCCTTGCAGCTGCCAAAATGGCAGAATCATTTATGATTGATAACGTTGCTCTATGAGGCTCACTTATTTTATTGTGAACATTTCAACCAGGTGTTTTACAAATACTTCTAAAACAATGTGTTTCCATTAGTAATATATGGTGATTGATATTTCTACACTTTTATGTATCTTTGCAAAAGCACATCTTAAGAAAAAAGGTTAAAATTTTTATTCATTCTTAGTATCATAGTGTTAGAAGGTTTCAAACTGAAAATGGAGAAAATTATTTATTTAGGGAAAAAAGTTGTTATACAGTTGGTCTTACAATATTCATAATGCAAAGTGACCCTACAACACAAACCTAGAGAGCAGAACCCTAAAGGCAACACTGTGGTTTAAAACTACTACACCTGATTCAGATTAGAATGTTGCTTGAATTGCACATTTACATGCGTTATGTAACACAGTTTATACGCATGCTAGCTTAATTAGACATACTTCTATATTTAGACATAATTACAGTAATGATGTAAGCAGTGACTATTGCAGTGTTATCACATTAGACTTTTAGACAGACAGGAAGTTCTCATAGTATTAACCCCACAGCCGTTTCACAGAGCACTGTAACACACAAGGCAGTGAGGCAGATAACACTAGTGCAGCCTAATGGCTCATTAATATATTTTGATTAGCTAAATAACATTTAAAAATACATGTAAAAAGAAATCAATGAATAAAAAATAACAATCTGGAATTTGACAAAAGCGCTCAGCAGTTCACATGTTACACAGCAGTAGTTTTTTTCAAAATTTAGGACCAAACACACATACACACACGGCTCATTGTGGGAACAAGCAGCATTCTTCTCTCTAAGGTTCCAGGTAAGTGCCAAACGCGGAGTCAGCCTTCCCGATGACGGATGTTTGTTCAGTTTCCCTGCGACATGCAGATAGTAGCAAACTAATACTGCACTGGCCTGGACAGACAGACTTGCAACATCTTGCTGTACATTTTAAAGAGGCCACATTAGGCATGTAGAGATGTTGTGTAACATTTTGTGGTGGTGAGGCTCCATTTAACACTCAGTCGAAGACCAAAAGCTTCTGATGAATGTGCGTTTCCATGCTTGCTCCTCATGAAAAGTCCAGTTTCCAGTGTTGCCTTGAGTGTGATCAGCTTTTTTCTACTTGTCCAATAAAACACCAGAAACTGATCTTTGGTTCTGATCTGCACTAAATACACCAAGAAACTGTCACAAGCTGGACAATCAAAACAGATGGAGTAAGATCATTTTCAACTAAACATATACATTATACACCTAATTTATATACAAACCACTATTCCAACAAGTTAGAACACTGTGTAAAACCTTTTCGACCCATATTCAATTAAGGACAAGATATTTCATCTTCAAACTGATAAATTTTATAGTTTTTTTTTTTCAAACATTCACTCATTTTGTTTTTAATGCCCGCAACACGAGACAAGAGCTGCGACAGGGGTATTTTTACCACTGTGTGACATTACTTTTCCTTAACAATACTCACAAGGCTTTTGGAAACTGAGGACACTAATTGTTTAAGTTTGTAGGTGGAATTCTTTCCCATCCTCGCTTGTCAGACTTCCGTTGCTCAACCGTGCAGGGCCTGTGTTGTCATATTTTGCACTTCATAATGCGCCACACAGTCAAAGTCAGGTTCAGACTGCAGCCAGACCAGTCTAGTACCCTCATTCTACTACTACGAAGACACGCTGTTGTAACACGTGTAGAATGTGTCTTGGCATTGTCTTGCGGAAATAAGCAGGGACGTTCCTGAAAAGACACTGCTTGGATGGTTTACACACACCCGTATGTACACTTCAGCATTAATGGTGCCTTCACATATGTGCAGTTACTAACACAGGCTGTTGAACTTTGTGCTGATAACAAGTCCAGAGTCAAAACGTCTAGAGGACAAAACTTTTTTAAATGTGGACTCATCAGACGACAGCACACTTTTCCGCTTTCATTTCCGGCGTTGCTGATGTTGGGCTCTAGCTTTGCACTGTAGAGTTTTAACTTAAGATGTTGTGACTAACTGTGTTTAACAATGGTTTCCTAAAGTGGTAATATGCTTTTATAGAATGATGTCTGTTTTAATGCAGTGCTGCCTTAGGATTTCTCTGGATTCTCTGAATCTTTTGATGATATTATGGACTGTAGATAATGAAATATCTAAATTCCTTGCCTTCCTTCCTTCAACCACACCCTTTTGGATGACTGAGCCTCTCAGGGAGGCTCCTTTTGTATCCAGTCATGCAACTCACCTGTTTCCAAATAATTATTTCACCTGTGGAATTTTCTTTTTTTTTTTTTGATGATTCCTTAACTTTCCCAGTCTTCTTTTGCCCCTGTCCCAGTTCTTTTGGAACGTATTGCTGCTAACAAATTCAGAAGGAGTTAGACTGTGATATGTTTTGCAAATATTAACATTAAATATATTGTCTTTGTGGTGTATTCAATTGAATGTGGATTCCAACTAACTATTTTCAGTTTTTATTCCCATTTTACAGAACGTTCCAACTTCCTTGGAACTGGGGTTTGTATCATATGGCCTCTTTAGAAGTGGAGTCTGCTTGTCCCTTCCCGTAAACAGCTTCTGCATTACATCTTCAGTCCAGTCTCTTATCAAGACAGATTCCTAGATATTTATATCCCTTCACCTCCACTTGCTCTTGCAAACAAAATATGGAGTTTATGGTGGTTATAAATGCAGCAATGTTGTAGTATTGTTATACACTGTCTGATCACGTCAAAACAAAAAGCATATTTGGGTTTTGCCAGGCCTCTTTGGCTATTGTGGAGCTGTTTGACATGGTGAGTGTATCACAGGCATGGTTTGAGTAGCATTTGTATTCCAGGTTGCATCAGCTGTCATCACAGAGTTATAACAGAGCTCAGTGGGAGAAAACCAATGGATGTAAGCACATGACACTGTACTGTAACTGCAGGCTTGCAGAGCAGACCGCAGTCTATCTATGTGACAAGCATGAGACTTTAAAAGCTTGGGGTTGTACCATGTGAATAAGGTAAGAGAGCTCAGGCTGGCGTGGCTGGAGCGCCTGTCACTGGGAGCAGACACATGAGCAGGCCTCACAGTCCTTGACAGGGCTGGGAATTAGATTCAGCGAGAAGTGGTAAGTGAATATTTTACTGAAATCCTGCTTTTTGCTGTTGGTCAGAGGGGTGACAGGGTGCCAAGCTCAACATTTAACCAATTTCGGTGAATGTTCAAATGATGTGACTTGCATAACAAGAGTAGTTATAACAGATGAATGCATTCCTCCCCCCAAACCCTTCCTGTGGTTATTACTTTGGAGCTCTCAGCGTGTCATAAGTGCATGTATGGAGATACTTGCATCAAATAGCCGGTACATCATACAATAGCTGTGATATTGCCTCTCGACACCTTTCTTCCTCCTTTCTTATTAGGACAAACTGGGAAACGTGGTCTCAGATAGCCCACATTTTGGTATTCATCGCCCCTTCCCCCGCAGCATATAAAAGTCTGGTTTCCAATCGGAGCTCCCAGCTGGTGCCTACCTACAGTATAAGGCCACAGTAGTAAAAGCCTCCCACATCGTGTCAACTATAAATTCTTTTCAGTGTGAGTGATGCTTTCGGTCGCCATGGAAACCCACTAGAATAGACTCCCTCCCTCCCTCCCTCTCTCTCCCGTTCTCTGCGTGTGTCTCTCTCCCTCTCTCCATCCCCGCTAAAGCTCTTTAGGCTACTTTGCGCATGTACGCCCAGTTAAACCGAGCATTGCATCGACTCCAAGATGGCGAAAACACGTCTGGCTTGGCTCCTGACTCTCCTCTCAACTCACTGTAAGTACAGAAAGCGTTCAAACTGGCCGCAGTTTTGCCCTTTTCTGCTCGAAGAACGCGGCCGTCAGATGCTATTTACTTCGGCATGTGTTTGGCCCAGGTTTTACACGAACCTTAGCCAAACACAGACTGTGCCTCCGAAGGGAAAAGCGCTTTCTGGAAGCAACTACCGCTAAAGTCAAGGTAAAGTGACAGCAAACCGGCTCCCACACAGACTCAGCGCTCGTCATAAAGTAAAGACAAATGTCGTCGCCGTTCAACTTCTTGTCACTTCACGTGGACGTGACTGACGAACGTCGAGCAATGGTTTCAAGCAGGTTTTGTGTCTCAAATCCGTCGCTGGATGTTAGTTACAGCTCCTCGGTGTTTTATGGAACAAATTTGAAGATGCTGGATGTAGTTTGCGTGGCAGCTGCGTGCAGACACATATTAGCATAGCGGGGCTAGCCGAGCGTGCTGTTCAGCTCGTGCATCAGTTCGGTCCGTGCGTGGCTCGGTCCTCGCACTGGTTTCAAAAAAAAGTTTCATCTTCTTAACTTTGAGGGACACATTTTGTGAATTAAATATGAAGTGAAGCGGTTTCTGTGCAGTTAACTATTTAAGAATGGTTTGGAGCCGCGGTGATGTTGGAAGTTAGTGATGCGAGATAACGGTCTTTTTTTTTTCTGCGGCGGAATAAAGCAGGCTGTCCGCGGGAGGAGCCAGCAGGGCCGGCGACTGTCCGCCTCCCCGCCCCCCCGCCTCCTCCTCCTTCTCCGCTGCTGGTCCCCATATCAAGCGACCGGTCGGCGGAAAATCCGCTCGTTTCAGTGAGAGACACACACCTGTACGAGCGGAGCCGTTCACTCAAACACGGGAGCAGAGGTTCGAGCGACGATGTGTGCAGGGAAAGCTGCGGACTACTTATTAAGTCAAATTATCGCATATTTATTATCAATGTTTTCGTCCTTGTGGAAGTTTTGTTTACACAGTGACTGTAAAAGCAAAAAGCCACTTGTTGCTGTTTTACTAGTTTTCACAAATTAGGCTTGTGTTTTTTTTACTTGGACAAGCTCTAAGAAAAAAGAGACTATGGGGTCCATGTACTGTAACGCTAGTTAATTTAAAATGTCATTTATGTGCAAATGTAGTAATACATTTGTTGAAATGTATTTATAGTTATTTATAGCATTAAGCATTTTATTTGATAGCAGGGATTGAGCAATCATTGCATCTCAGATACAGCAATATTTTGTGCCTGACCCTAGTTGAGTCATCATGTCTCATTAAAAAAAAACAGTTCAGAAATGACGGACATTTTGTTTAAATTATGGAAAACTTTTTTGAGAAATTTATAAATTCAAAAATGCAGTTACAGTCTTTGTAGTGTTTTTCTATGTTTTTCTTTCACACAAGACAAACTGTTTAACGTCATCCTAACAGGTTGGCTCAAAACACGGTGCTTGTTTTTTTCTTTGTTTCGCTTGGGCCTGTAAAATAAAGGTGTGAGAGGACACACACACAGATCAAAGAGAAATACATTCATAAGAACTCCCCTGTCATAGTTCTCATGAGTGGTTTGCTTTTTTAATGAGGAATTGCGCTGCAGTTTGTTTGAAATCTGTTGCAATCATAACTGGCTCTCTTGACATATCTCGCGGCTGTGTGCAGATAATTTTTTTCCAACCGATACATTTCAAAGTCAGTACTTTTAATGATGCTCCCCTCTGTAAATTTGTGACAGAACCAATGGCAGCACAATCGTGGGCAGTGAACTGGCTCATATTTGACAATTTCTTTTGTCTGCGTGGACAGGGCTTAGCCATGTGGCTGACTGGCTCCCAGCCAGCATCGCCACTGTCTTTAGAAAGAGGACAAATGTGGCTAGACTGAAGCAGGCCTTAAGCCGTGTTATGAATTACTAATTGCTGCTGATAGGCTCTGATTGCTAATAGGTACTGACTGTAATTGGAATGTGTCTTGTATATAGGAATATCGTTGCTTCAGTATCAGTTTTGATGTTTCATAAAGTGATAACAAATTCAAAGACTATGTTCTGTAGCTCGCACCCTGTGTTATTTCTGCTTCTGTGAAAAGTCCTTGTTATTTTCAGTTCGTGACATTATTTGGGTAGTTATCATCTTAATGGCCATGCAACTCCAGCCAGTCCAAGTGAAACTATACCCAGCACGACTGTACATAGCTGCAGCCCAGTCATCTGTCAGTGGAGCAGAAGACAGGGGCCATTGTTATTTTAGGTACACATGCTTACAGCAAACCTTCCGATTTGATCTAATGGAATGCATTAACATGTTCCATTGTTTTCTTCACCTGAGCCATTTAGTTTAAAATATTCCAAAAGAAAGTAGTTTGTACTTTTAGAGGACCTCTGCCAGAATTCTCCTGCCAAGAGCATAGCCAAGATATGTGGAAGCCTGGAAGATGCTCAAAGTGGATTAGTACTGTGCAAATATAAACTTGAGATCATTGCTATGAATCTTTTAAGAAACACTTGTGGACATCTGCTTGTTTTATGCATATTTGGAAATGTGTGGATCAGAATGAGCAAATTACCTCCTCCAAAAATATAACTGCAAAAACCTGATCAATATCAAAAGAAGACTAAAATTATAAAATGCTGTTTCATACACATAATGAGCTTTCACACTTTCTCAAGTGATGACAGTGATTCATCTTCCTGGGCAGCTGACATTTTTATGCCTTGACAGTATCTTTGTTTTCACTCATGGTTGTCAGTCTGAACTGATTGGAGCCCTCCCTATATCTGACTGTAAAAGATAAAGTAGAAAAACACTAGATTGTTGTTGAGCCCCCCGTGTTCTTTGCTGATAAGTCATTGCATCACTCAGAGTGACTGTGGTGCTGGTCCGATGACACAGATCAGCACCCTCTTTAAACATTTGTCTAAAAGAGAGCCAAATGTCTGCACTTTTCTCATCATCTGGCATGTGTGGCATAGTTGTTTGGCATGGAAGGAGCCCGTGCACCCCAAGATAACCACTGATAGTGTCTCCCCTAGGACGTGCATGTTATCAGATGTTTCCCTACCCACCCAAAGCTTGTGAGCAAATGTTTGAAGCACTCATTGAATGGCATCTATTGCCCTGTGGGCAAGTCATATACAGTTTGACATTTTACAGCAGAGTAAAAGATGGACAGACCTACAGAACGGAGTCCCTAGCTGCCCAGCATTTGTTTGTTACAAGTCAGGAGTTCTTCTCTCCAAACACCCTTGAGTGAGAGGTGTCACTGGCATAACACATCTATATTAGTTTTCATTATAGCTCAGCTAAGATTGTACAGCAGGAAGGAATCCTGTAGATATCAGGCTTGCTTGTGTTTATTGCCAAGTTCTGCAGTCACAAGAGAGTTTGTGAATTATCTTTTAGAGAGAGAATAAAATTTAGTATTTTTATGGGGGCAGTCGGTTATGTGCAACAACAGTCTCTTCATTGGATAAAGTCAGTGGCACATGGCCCTTACTGTGGAATGACCCGAAACAGCTGAGCAGGAGTGGGTGGTGGTGTTTTCAGCAGCATCGCAGGAGGAACCAGAAATATCTGCTGTGTCCCTCCCAAACGTGTGTTTGCGTGTGTGTGTGTGGGCGTGTGGGTGTACGTGTGTGTTAGCAAATGCAGCATTCCAAATAAGAAACACATTGAGAGCGAAACCTCATCGTGTACTGACTAAGAATCATAACCACCTGTTTTCCTAGCAGATAGAAAGAACCCCTGTTGATGAGTTGGCTGAAGTGAAAGCAGAAAGCCGAGATGTGAAGAAGAAAGCTCAGCAGTGTTGCTAGTTGAAGGCGTTCAGAAAAATAAAAAGCTGGGTGTGACCATGCCTCCCCAAACACAGAAATCCATTTCAACTTAGGACGGGGTGCTGAATCTTTTTCTGTCTTGTTTTTAGCTTCTTCTTCTTCTTTTTTTTGTTGCTGGCAGTGAGCTACAGCAGATGCTGAGGTTGAAAGGCAAACACAAACATACTCACGTTCCAGAAATGGCAAAGGCATGTGCGTGCTTCAAATGTCAATAAGACTAGCATGTGAAAGAACCATTGGTCATAAACTAGAACCTGCCTTCAGGCAGTACATACTGGCCAAAAACTCCCTATGAAAATATTATGATGGCCCCGTGTGGAAAAGGAGTGCTCCTGGCAGGTTTTCTTGATAAACTCAAGATTTACAAGCAGCAGTTAAGACAAGAGAGGGATTCATGAGAAAAAGGAGGTAATTGTCATTTTGTAATGAGATTATGTCTTTTTAACGATAGCAGGCTAAAGTGGTGTTTGTTTTGACAATGCCTTATTATTCGACTGGAGATCAACAGGATAATTTCCAAGATGCCTGTGTGCTGGCTGCCTTAGCTTAGGCAGTGGCTTCCTGTTTTATGATCTTTATCATTGGTCACATTGTCCCTGGAGGGAGGAAGTGCTATGTTCTCTGGATACTGATGGAGTGCATCAATAGGTCAAAAGAGACTGGCATGAATCAAACATTGGGATGCTCTCAGCTTAGTGAAATAATTAGGGGTTTCATTAACGACATGGCAGAGGCAATGAACTACGTTTGGCTTAGCTATTGTCACTCTGCAAGGAAAAAGCTCTAGGCTCGGCTCTCTCTAAATAAAACCATGAGACTATATATCTGAGTTATCTGTGCAACTTCAGGTGTTTGATCATAGTTAATTCAATGTCATCAGCCATGCAATTAAATTTATCTACTGTGATAAAGACTGTGGACAGAATGTATTTGTGGTAGCTTAAAGTGTTCTCCTCAGTTCCAGGAAACATTATATTTAAATGTGAAGTACAATAACAACAACAATAAAGACCGAATGACAGTACAGTTCAGTTTAATAGTGTCTGCTAACATGGGAACTTCAAGGACTAATAACCAGACCCAGGTGAGTTCTTATATCAAAGTATAATTTTCATAATTAAAAAGCTTTTTTGCCACCTATTTGAATTGGATGAGGACAGCAGACAGGCGTTTAAGTTTCCAAGGAACTGATGCACAGATTTACTGGAACAAATAAATTAAGCATTGAGAGGTTATCACAGAGAAGTAAGTGAAATTAAAGAAGTAAATATTAAAGAATGAGTCTAATGAATTGCATTTTATTTAAAAAAAATGCTGTAATGATGATCATAATATATACTCTCATGGTGGCTCTGAGGTGATCAGTGTGGAACAGTACACAGTATACGATTGTTACCTTGGAGACGAGACCCCAGCTCTTCCAAATAAGTCCAACATAACGCACTGCTTCTCAGAACAGGTTGTGGAGGCTGAGAAAAAAAGACCTTTGGCTAGTGTGAGTGTGGTTTCCTGGTTCCTGTTATTGCATTGGCACTTGATAATAGTGTGTTTTTGGATTCTGATTTCAAAATAGACATTTTCACATTATTATTAGGGACATAGCAGACAGGTTGCACCATAATATAAGGAGCTGTCTCAGAGATCAGTAACATCCAAATTAAAGTGTGAAACACCTAGTTTGTTTAACAATTTCAGGAACCTGCTCTGATGTCCATGATTGAGGACATTAAATAAATTCAGCCATTTCTGAAGAGACACTAAATGTCACACAGAGGACTGTCTATGAGTTAGAGGCATCCTCTGGGAGGAAGTGTAAAATGGGTTCAAAATCGTACAGCATAGAAATGATGGATGGGGTTTGGTCAGTGAGCAAGGCCTGAACCTTGATGTTCTCAATTTATAAATAAATGAGAAAATTATTTATTGCATGCTGGTGAACCTGGCATTTTTAGTCTCAGTAAGCACTGAATTTAGCTTCGGAATGACAGCCATGTTCTAAAACATTTCACTCTTCTAATTGAAACTAATTGAGAGGTTAGAAATCCATGTCAAAGCATGCTCCTAGTCTTCATCTGTTAAAAGAGGAACTCAGTAGCTCTATAATTGGCAGGACAGTCTGCAGTGAGGGGATTTCAGAGTGCTTAGGGTAAAGCATGACACAGAAATCTTGGTGCTCATCCAAATGAGTTATTGGTGATTAACTTGTGTGTGTATGTGTGACAGTGGTGATGCAGAGGATTTCTCTGTAAAAGGTTTCTTGCTGGTCTCATTTTGGCTTTGTTGCTTTGTAAGTTCATTTCAGTCAGACATGAAATTCTGAGGTACATTGAGGTAAGAGCTCACCATCTAATTATCTGCACACTTTTTAAACATCATTTTAGGTTCATCTTCAAATAATATGGGACACCACTGCCTGTAAAAATAAATCTCAAATTAGACTTTGGTTCAAATAAATTTTGTGGCCTTTATAAGAGATTACTTTTGTTACTCTCTAGTTTGTTTGACATTTTTCGACACGACATTACACTCAAGAGAGCAACTATTTCACCCAAAATATATGTCTAAGATTAATTGCACTGTTATAGTTTTTTGGAGTCGGCCACATGGCTTTGAACAGAATATTATTGATCTTTTACAAATGTGGCTGTGAGGCCAATTGGGGCAGAAGCCAAGATAACATGAAGACACAGAGCTGAGTGGTCTGTCTTTGCATCCTCTAAAACTTTGTCATTAGCCATGTGAGGGACTGCTCTTATTCCGAGTGTTGTTTGATATAACCGAAATAAATACTTAAATAGAGTTGAAATGTTTCATATCTGGGAGCATTAATGGAATTTCCTGATTCTGTCAGAAAAGATCTTGAGTACCTGGATCATCCATGTTTTGTACGCTTCACAAAAAAAGCTTCACAAAAGACAGTGCTGTAGCCATATGTGTGTGAGGGCATGCTTTGGGTAAGTGAGTGCCTTAGATTTTTGTCAAGATGCCAGGCATAGGCAGCGAGTTTGTAACATGGTGGCTGGCCGCTGTCTGAGCACCAATAGAGGGGTCTTTAAATTACATGTGAGTCTGCTTGGCTTCTGTGTCATGAAAAGCAACAGAGGGGAAAGATGAGAGATCAGTTTGGGTGGATTTCACCATGACTCAGTGGTTTGTCAGGCATTTGCCATCAAGTCACTCAAAATGACCAGACTGCAGCTTCACAGCTGATCACAGACTTATGTATTAAGTTGAAATCGTCCTAATATTTTAGCTAGAGAACCTCAACAGAGGTGAAGTCTTGACATCATCAAGAATTTCTTCCAGGTAGAAGCACTTAGAGTAGCATATTATTTTATTACCGTACTGTCCTCTGCATAGATTTGGGCTAAACGATGAGAAACATGAAATGGGGATGTAATTATGTCAAAATAAAGGATGAGCCTCTGAATATTTCCCAGCCCATCTGTGTTTAGGGATTTCCTGAATGTTTCATAGTTAAGACTGTAATTAAGCTTAATTGTCAGTCTCTCAACATTAAAGCTCATATCCTCTAAGAGAGCAGAGTCATTTTCAAAATGTCCATGTTATCTACTTCTAAAGTGCCACTTCCATTCATAGGACTGTTCGGCTCCCAAACATAGATAATCATATTTACACATTGGTCATTATCAAAGGTTATGTTAGAGAGCTGTTGGAAGTGGAGACTCCCCAAAAGGGCAGTAATAATAACAGAGCATTATAAGGGATTTTCCAAGATTTAAAACTGCCCTCATTGCTAGGATAGTTTGATGTAAGTGTTATAATGCCACAGTCAATTAAATAAATATCAAGGCAAAGCAAACACGGATTAACAATTTTTTAAAGCTTGAATAAGAATAAAGACAACGATTTTTGTGTGCATAATTTTACTTTGAAAAGTCTAAGTAGACAAGTAAATGTGTCTGTCATGTGTCACGTAACCCCCTGAAGCCCTTCTCCTTGAGCCGTGGTGCAGACTTAACCATTGCTCTGCTCTTTGCATGAGTGAATACTTAGAATATAAGAGCTACTGTAGGTAAGTCTCTAATTTAGCATTAAGTAGTATGAAGCCTAGCATCCTGAAACATTGGCAGACTGATGGTGCACAGTTACAATATTCTAAACGAATGCAGCACTAATAGACATAGTATATTCTTTTTCATGCAATGTAGTTTTCTTCAAACCCTCGTTCTACATCACCAACAAATTAAACACACAGTGAGATCACCCACAGCTCCTTCTGGAAGTTTAATGGCCCAAGAGTATAAAAATATCGGCACATAATGTTGCTGCAGAAAATTAACATTGAAAACTTTGGTGAAACAAAGTTTAGATTTTTTTTTTTTTTTTTTAGAGTAATATTGCAATTGAGCTCCACCAAATGTTTTTGTTCTTCAGCTGTTCAGCGACTCAGCGTCTTTTCATCCTTCTCATATCACAAAACAAAGCCACACGTAAAAGTTATTCTCTTGAACTCAAGAACACAGAGAGCACAGCTGTGCGGCTCCTAAAATATTAAGCATACTAAAGCAAAGAGCCAACAAATAATTTATTGAGAAAATAAAAAACACCAGCAGAAAACACGAGAACAAAAGCCATTTATTTCACAGGGTTAGAGTTTACGGTGTAAGGCCTCTAAATAAGTGTGCGCCTTCTGTGGGAGGTGAAGAAAAAAAGAACATACAACAGGCCTCTAACCTTTACACCTACCACACCCCACCCCAAAGTTGAACCCAGACTTTCCTCACAGCTTTTCATTCTGGCTCGATCTGGTTTGAGCTGGAACAACGATCTTCTCTGAATGGCCTCTGTCCAGTCAATGCTCGGTGTCATGAATCCACACTTCTTCCCTTTCCCCACAGAAGATCACTCATGCAGAACTGAGCGACTGTACAGTTTTATCCCATTTCTTTAACACTTAAGATCGTCAGTGTTCACATCTGTGGGCGGCTTCCTTTGGGGCAATTGGTAGCGTTGTAGCACTGTTCAGCAAGGATCTAATTTCTGCAGTTATGGATGAGCTCTGAACGGCTACTGTGATGTGCTGGTATCCAACTTTAAGGTCACAGTCCATTGTCAGTGTAACAGCCTAAACAATTCAGCCTGCTTTCTTATCACATTTGTTTTCAGGAAGGAGACATTTAAGCGGATTGAAACTGGCTTTTTGCGAGTCAGGAGAAGTGATAGCTTGTCAGGGCCGGGCCTGCTGAGCACCTTAAGAGAGTTTGGATATTACTTACCTGGAGTATCACACACTAGTGACTCTATTCTCTAGCTGATGGAAAATATTCTGCTAACTGTGAATAATTTTCAGGTGGTCAAAATGTTATGCCTGATTGGTGTATATCCTTGCTGTATCAAGCAAAAGATGTGTGCTGTTTTTTGTATTAGCATGTAAACACCAGAAAATACATTATAATCTGCTTAAACCATTCCTGGACTCACTGTTATAGAGAAAAAAATGTAAATGTTCTGTTGTCATCATTTGGTGTATGGCATTTGTCTTTGTCTTGATTGCAGCAGTATAAAAATTTTTTGCCATGTGTAATCATCACACACTCATACTCAACCACAGTGCACACAACATCACAGAGCTATGATTCACACAGGTAAAGAAAGCAGGTGACTGAGGTCACCAGCTGTCCTCTGTTCTTACCATGAAAGCAATCTAGACCTCAGCCATTGTTTACCAGACGAGTAGATTGCACTGTAACTCTCTGCAGAACATCTTTACTTCCTGTGTGACTGTACACATGGTGACATAGTTCACATCAGTGGAAACAGAATGGGTGGCATGAAGTGGTCAGTCTGATGTCTTTGTCTGGTATTTCCCAGGGAAACTCATCAAGAATTCTTACCAGAGCAGGTGATGGAAGTGTGGCTCCAGCAGGGGTTGGGGGGAGTCAACAGCAGGAGCCTCAGATGGTTTCCCACCTCAGCTGTTGTTGAAGTAGCATTCCCTGTCCCACAGCTCAGTAAGCCTTTGCAGAATATGCCTTAATGCACATTTGTTGTCTGAGGGGGTGCTTGTCCACAAATACTTGATTAGATCTCAATCTTTTTGTCTTTGTTGACAAGTTTGGTGGTTCATAAACAAATGAGTAGCAGGTATGAATTGTTCCAAGTTTATGTGTGACAGAGTGAAAATGTGAAGTCTGTTTTGAGAATTTCACTCATGAGAACAAGCATCTCAGTGCTTTTAATTAGGAGGTATGGTATTTCTTACACTGGAGAACTTTTTTGGGGGGGGCCATAATATGGCAGTTGCTGTGAAATATATTGTGTTTACAAACAGCACCATGTTAACGGTTCCCATAGCTAAAAAATGTAAATAATTGCTTGTTGTGTGTATATATTTCACCAAGTTCGTACATCAAAGAGCTTTCCAGAGACTTGCTGTAAATGATCAAGTCTTTTTATTGTTGCTTTCTCCCTTTAAAATCTTGGGGGTATTTAGTGACCCTAGTCCACCTCAATCATGTCTCACTGTCAGAGCTCATTTCACCTGTGACCAATCATCGCCACACACTCGCACACCTTTGGTGACCTCACATTCTGCACTCCTTTTCATGTACTCCATGTTAGTGCTTACTAAGGAACAAAGAATCAGTAAGATTTGCTTCCCACAGCATTACACAACACACAGGCCACAGTTGCCATAGTTTGTGCAGGACTCATTTAAAGCAAATCTTTGTCAGAGAATAAATCTTTGCAGCACTAACTTGTTTGACCCTTGACTCTTTGCTTGCCCATGCTCACAAAGACTGTCTGCTATTGAAAATAAGTGTCAGCAACAATGAGACGCTGAGTACACATGTCCTCCTGTATATTGTATTTCCTGAAATATAGGCTGATCTACAAGCCTCACTGTACTTTGCGGTTATATTGTGCAGCAGCCTCGAGTTTGTGTAAAACATGTAACTCAAATGGCATGTAAATTGCTGTTAGAACATAAACCATAACTGGACATTTGAAAGTCATGCTTAGTGTTGTGCAATTATCAGCCCTACAGAGACATTGTACTGCTAGTAAACTGTAAAAAATAGTTTCTCTCCAATGATTGTCCTCATCAGATGCATATCATGTCAATCTACTGCTTTAGGCCTACACAAGACGGCTTTTGTTCAATAGAGAAAACAAAGGCCAATTAATAGACTGTGCTGTGTAAAGTCTTTGTTGTAATAGTAAACTTCAGAAGCAGTGGGATTTGTCCTGGGCCTGCTGTTTCCGAGCTGATAGCATCTTGATGACTGTGCTGGATGCTTCATCGAGGCCCTAATATGAAGACTTTATAAACTTCCTGCTGCAAGCTCACACATTGTTCTTCTGAGGACCGCAAATGAGCAGCTACAAATTTAAAGACACAAATGGGTTTGGCTACTCTTTTGATGTTTGTGTTTAATCTATTGAGATTTGTGTGTTTGCTTAGTTGGTTAGTATCATTTCATTACAATTACCTAGATGAGATGGCCCCCAGTGCAGAGGGGGAAAAAACACACAGAATTCCTATCCATGCTGTAAAAATATGCATGATGGTGGAATACAAAACTCATGAAAACATTTAGAAATGAAAGTCAGCAGACAGTATAAAAAGTTAGTGTGTCCCTAAAGGCGTCATCCCAGCATCACCCTTTCAGTTCAGTTCTTTTCAGCCCACAGCAGACATCCTTGGAGCATGCAGGAAGTGAGGCAGATTAAACCTTTTGGACTGGCTAAGTCAACATGTCTCTGCTGTGTGTTGTTGTGTTATTGTTCAGCTGTCAGTGGAGCCTTAGCTCATCATGGTCAGCTACGCTCACCGTCCACACACTCCACAAATGAAGCTTATCTCTGCAGTCTGTGGCAGAGTGGCTCAGCTGCCCCCATATCTAGCCATCAGTATGGTGGCCAAATGGGACGTTATTAGGTAAAGGAACTGCTGGCTGGTCAGAAAAACTAGCCATGTTAACATCCCAGGAGCCAAATTAGCCTGATATCCGGAGAGTGTTTCTAGATCTTTGTGTTTTAAAGAGGTATTATTAGTTAATCCTTTGTGGTGGGCTGAAGGAAGGTTTCAGAAAAGGGTGATTATTTCCACTGACGATCTGTTGTGTGTGTGTGGTGTGATCATTGGTTTTTCATGATTTACAAAAAGAGAATGGTAAAAACTATGTTATGAAATAAGACAATCCTTTTAAGCCAGGGTTGTAGGTAGACAAACGTTTATTTTCATCATGCCTGAAAAAGACCTGCGTGAAAATTGCATTCCTAATTAGGATTAAGGAATGGGTCAGGCAGTCTGGAATAGAATGTGAAGCATTCGCAATGAGCGCCACTGATGCCATCTGTCCTGAGTGTGGCGAGGAGCTAATTCTGGCACCAAGTGTGGCGCGATTTAACACAGATTTTTGTGGTAGCAGCTCCCATTCAAGCATGGGATTTGGATCTGACTGCGGCCCAAAAAACTGTTGCAGCAAGCTGAATTAGCCCCTACCCCCTCCTGTTAGATCTCTTTTAAGCTGACGCCATGGAGCCCACCAATTCATTTGGACGTCCAACATGTGTGGCATGTCAGATTGTTCACATAACAGAGTTGCTGTGCCAGCGGACGGCTGCTCACTCTCTTGGCTGAATGTTTCGGCCTGTTTTGACTAGCACTCTCACTGTCTCACTCAACAGGCTTACCTGGTCTAGAAAAAATGACTGGACATTTATTTCATCATGAACGGAGGTCAAGCCTTCCCTGGGTGCCAGTGAAAGGCGGGGCGAAGTACTGCTGCTTACACTTGTTACCTGTGAAGGATCCCAATTAGCAGACTGCAGGGATTCTGGCTAGTGCTGACAGCCACTATATATAGTGACCAGCCATTTGAATGCTAACCTGTTCCCACTGAACTGAGGAACAGCTCGCTGTCACAGGGTGTTACCTCTGATTGTTGCTATTCTGTACTGACATCAGCTGAAGTTTTAGGACTGATATAGAAGTGTGTTTTACATTTTATGTTACTGTATGTTACCTGACCACTCATCACTTATCATCACACTGCCAGCACTTGTTGCCATTGACACAGAGAACACTTAATATGTGATATTAAAATATGATACTGTTGCACTGCAAGATTGTCTACAAAAGATCCTCTATAGACATTTGACTGTGTGTAAATGTATATATTTTACCAACTGATTGGATATTGTTGTACAGTTATTTTTCTCATAACTTATGTTTAAAAAGGCAAGAGGATGGGCCACAGTGTTTCAGTAGATTGTGCAATACTAGAGTAACACTGTAACAGTATAACTGTGGTGTGTCATATTTTCAATGACGATCTCATGACTGGAATTTTTGTTGCACAAATTCCAGGGTCCAGACTTAAGCAATGTGTGGATTTGATGGTTACTGTATCCCCAGTTACAATACCCATCAACTATTGTTCTGTTTAATTAAACATTCCTTCACTCCTACAGCCTGAAACTATGTCACAAAACAAAGCTGTCCATTGCTCTGCATGACTGCTAGGATCATGTGAAAAGGCAGCGTGACACCAAACAACAGTACTATTTTTATGCAGTAACCAGGGTTTGATTATCTCAGGGCCAAGAGGTTTCACATGACTTATTCAAAGAGCAATATTATCACTCATTTAGTGTGTATTGCCTGTAATAATTATTATAAACCAGGAATCAAAGGCCTTTAAAAATGAATAAACTGACTTAATTATGAGAAGGAGGCAAAAGCTCTGTCTTGTGAGTATCACTTACAATTATTTAGATTCATGAAAGGTCATATATGATACTTTTATGTTGACCAAATTTTCTAAAGAGCAGTTTAGTGAATGTGATGGCTCAGTGCAGTGATTGGCACTATAGCAAGTGAAAAGCACTGTGTGTGAGGCAGAAGAGTAAAAGTTGCTTTTCTCACTCTTTTGTCCAGTCCTGTGAGCTAGCCGTACTTCGCTTAAGGTCAAAGTGAGAGGAGGCCAGATGTAGACACTAACAGTGACACAATGTGACAGGTTCCCAGGCATTTAGTGACACCATCAGCTCCTCCCCTAACCCCCCCCTTATCCGCTCATTGGCTCAGGGTGAATGTTTGACCCTGCCTAGATCGGAGGGCTCACCAGCAGTAAGGCACATGGTTGCCTCGGCCTTACCAGGCACACGGATCGAGGCCTGCAGCAATCTCATATGTAAATGCTGAATAAATGAATACACAATGATCCCTTGTGGCGAATGTTGAACTGTGTGTCAGTACACCTGGCAAAGGGAAGCATTTGGACGAACTCCTCATATCAGGATACAAGTTTGAGCCAGATAGAATGAGTTTATCCACCAGGGCTAAAATGGTTGATTAAAAAAAAAATCCTGTGTGGATCAGCACCCTCACATAAGAATCAAAGCATGAACACGATGAGTTAGTTCAACTGGGAGTTTATATAGGTTAATTGGACTAACATACACCCTTTGATATCAATAAAAGTAGCTTTTTGTGCTCGAACGAGGTTCATCTATGCTCAGGTGAAGTGTCTCCCTAACCCTGTGTTCTTGCTCTCCTTCTGCTCTTTACCTTTCTCTTGTGCTTGTTAAATTTGACAGTATGCTGAACATTTTCAGCATTCTGAAAAAGGCCTATTCCTCCAGCCTGAAGACTTAAACCACACTAATGTAAAATATTAAGCTACCGTGAAGAGTTAGCAGTTAGATTAGCTTAAAAAAATGCAAATGGTAAAAGAGTTTCTTCAAATATAGCTTGTTAATTGGAAATATTCAAAAGCACTTGTTGGCACATTTATTTTATATTTGGACTAAGCCAAACTAGCTGTATCCTTAGGTTTTAAGACTTTGTGTTAAGCGAAGCTGAACTACAGTGGCATCGGTTTTTCCATCAAATTCGCTACCTAGCAGAGAATAAGTATACCTGCCAAAATGTTGCACTCTTCCTTTAAGATAAGTTAAATGTCTAGTCTTTTCTAATGAATAACCAGTTTAGTTTGTTAAAATGATTTAAAATTTCCCAGATAAAACTACAGAACTACAATAGGAACTCCAGGAAGGTATAGCTGTCCATAAATGCAGCAGACCACTCCACCCCTGATTGGCATGTAATACAGCTATATGTAGGTATTAATATAGCTGCATATTTAACGTACACCCACTGCACACTAACATAAGCTTGCTGCTCCTCTAGTGACATGCCTTTGGGTCCAGCCACTTATGAGCTGAAACATGGTGAGGTGATCTGATGCAACCTCCCCTATTTTTTTTAACCTGTCTACAGTTCCCTACTTGATACATTTGATACCAGTTTGCCACAGGGATGAGCTCAGCTCATTGACTACCAACTGTAGCTCAGCTGGTAGAGCAGTTGTCCATGAGCTACAGGGTCAGTGGTTTGACCCCTGGTCCCTCCTGGCTACATGGTGAAGTTACCTTCTGCAATACACTGAATCCCAAGTTGCTCTCAGTGGGTAAGGCGTGCACTTTGCATGGCAACTGCCACGTGTGTGAATGGGTAGATGCAAAGCAGTTTTTGATGATGGTTCATGTAATGGCTTTTGTTTAAGTTCAGAGCAACAAAACTCAAGACCTTCAATACAAAATTGTTTTTCTCAGGCCAGTAGAAGATGATTTCCTTAACTGATTAAACCAAGAGTTTCCTCTGTCGGATCTGTGATGACATTCCATGTTACTACTAAGAATTATCACAATACAACATCATCAAGCAAGAAAAAAGAAAGTTAAGCATACATGTGAGGACGGAGAGAATCCAACAGTGTTGGATGACCACAGCTGTGACAATATAACCTGGGGTCATTGTCCCTGCCAGCTCAGCTGCAAAACCTTTCCCTCATTGTCATCATGTAACTACGTTACTATTTTCACTTTCTCCCACAGCTACCAAAACAGGTGGGATCCTGTACTGTTTAATGGGGGGGCAAACAAGGCAGACAGAGAATCCAGTTACTATGGAAATATCAACAAAATTGCTATGGGAAGTGGAGCACCAAAGTACACTTTGTCTAGAGTCTAGCAGTAATAATCTCTCAGAAAGAAGCTTATGATAATATGTGATGCTCTTATGAATTAATTTGTCAGGCTTTTTGTCCCAGCTGACATTATAGACTTATCAAGTGGGCATTAGCATGTTCTTAGGGTACAGCGTGCAAGACTTAACAGAGCTTCAGCCATACACTGGGCACCGCTTTACTTGCGTCTATATGCCACAGTTTTACTTTCCTCTTTTAACCCTCCTATTATCCTTGAGGTCAATCTGACCCCAGTCAGTGTTTAAAGTCTCTGAAATAGTTGCCATTTTTGCTTGCTTAGTATTTTATAATATTTATGGCAACCAATTGGTAAACTTAAAATTTATATTTTATATTTTTATTGTCCTGTACATGTGTACAGATCAGTGTTCCCAGGACCCACTAAATAGGTTGTCAGTCATGTCTGAAACATTAATTCAGCATTTGAGCATTCATAACACCATATGTTAAAAGGTTATATTTGAGATGAGATATTCAAGGCCCAGTCATACTTGGACATAGTCTGTGTGTCCATATCGTAATAAAGAAAACATAAACGTAATAAATTTCCCATATCCAGTTCATGAGGGTCTGGACGTACTCTTTATGGATGACCATGTGCAGCCAAAAATTGCATCCATAGCCCTAGTTCATTAATTCCTAAATTGATTCATATATAAGGTTTAAATAGTTTGTCTTAAAGTAGATAACACTGTTCGAAGGGAAAAACTGTTCAGTAGCAAGAAACAAAGAAGTGCTTTGTTTTGTTGTGGAAAACATTTTATCATGTTTTGTAGTTAGCATGTTTTGAAAGAATTTGTGTCACCAATTGTAATATGCCCCGTGTTCATCTCCAGCCAATTGGCTTCAGCAATTACCAATGTTCTTTCTAAATGTTAAACATAAGCAAAAACCCTAGAGAATTTATGATATAGTTGTGTTATTATTCATATCACAGTAAAGCATTTTTTTTTTATCAGCACAGATGGCATCATTTGATTTTTTGTTCCTGTCAACACTTTTCCCCTAACACGTGGAAATTTCCCCTCTTCCCTGGCCTGACCATATTCTGCTCAGGGCTCCTATTGAACTTTTGTGCATTGTGTGTGCCATCTTTCGGCAGTCAACACAGTCATGCAGTGCCAAAAACAGTAACCTAGTTTGTTTGAGAACATGAACTTTACACCCCTTAAAAGCTGTTCTGCGTGCTTTCACTAGAACTGAGACTCCTTAAAGGGATACAGAACTGAAAGCCCCCCCGGGGACCTGGCAGCCACTTAATATGAATTGTGAAAGTGATGTCTTACTGAAAAAAAATTAAAAAAGTCATTAGAACTTAAGTGGTCTTATAATGTTTTAATGACATTATTTAGTTAAATGTGTTTTAAAGACTTTTTTAGTCTTAATTGCCTCAGTTAAGAATGGACATTTATTAGATTTTTATATGATTAAAGAAAAGCTGATATCATTTGTCAGTTTAAGAGTGGGACACAGTGGGTCTTTTCAAGCTTGTGTCAGTCAGCAGATAAAATCATATAGTACCATGTAAATATTATAATTCATGTCCTCCACATTAAGTCGCTGCTAGTTGTTCTAATACAGCTGTTTTGTTTTTGTCTTTTTTTTTCTGACAATAGAGACCAAATATGCCAATGTGTTTAGTGCATATACAGTATACAGTCCAGAGATACTTGCCTTTTTGACTTGGATGCTTCAAGAACCCCGTGGTTGCTGAGCAGGGGTTCACTGTGCCTTCATAAGGTTATTGCTCCTTTCTAATTGTCAGTCTATGCAAGGTTTTTGTTTTGTGTCCCACCTTAATCAATTGTCTGTTTATTCTCTATTTAGTGCCCGAATAAGAAAAATATTATATAGTTTGTTATCAAATGTGGGCATTCACAGCTTTCTCAGTTTTCTTGTGAAAGTTAACTGCAGCCGTATATTAAAGGCTTAAGAACATACTTGTAATGAAGGAATACATTTACCGTAAATTCTGGACTATAGAGCGCACCTAAATTTAAGCCGCACCCGCTAAAATTTAAAAGAAATATATATTTTGTCACATATAAACCGCATCGGAATATCCAGGCTGAGAAATAAGATATTTACATAGAAAGATTTTGTACCATAAGTGTTTATTCATACACCTGAACCTGAATGGTGCCTGTAACACGGCAGTAAAAGTGCTGATGTTTGCTGTTGTGCATCTTGGGTTACATGCGCTAAGAATAAAAAATGGCGCTTTTTTGTTTGCACTGGCTTCCATCTACAGCGCCCATCTGAGGGCTGCAGAAAAATTCATAGAAAAGCCGCATCTCTGTAAAAGCCGCATGGTTCAAAACGTCGGAAAAAAGTAGCGGCTTATAGTCCGGAAAATACGGTAGTTCTATTGTAACAGAAGACTGAAAAAGAAAACTTGGGCAAATGCCGTGTCTAATGGCATTAAATTGCTTAGGTTCGTGGTTTTATTTGTACACACACTATCTGTAAAATATGTCATATTTACAGTGATGATTTTTAATATCACTAAATAGAAATTATTTAGTTTAGGGAACACAAAGAAGAATTTTTTTAGTTCGATCTCTTAAACTCACCATTGTTAGGAATTTTGCTTGAGTACTGTTATTATAATAAGCCTCATGACCTGAGGATTTACATTGCTTATTATCTGTTTCTTTGCATGCTTAGTGTTTTCTTGCTGACTTTGATTAGCTTTTGATGAGAAGCTGAACATGTTTTAGGTTGTTTATAACATAACATTTATGTAATGTTTATATGCTTCATATGGAATGATGAACCAGTTTGCCCATTTGAGTTACATTTTTATTCACTTATCCAAGCAATGCAGCACGCTTTCACTTGTCACCAGCTTTATCACTTATTTGCCTCTGTTTAAACTGCAAACATGGTGCTAGCCACGGTATTCATGTAATACTATCTGCATGTAGACAATATCTTGTCAATTTTTAAATGTTCTTATATATGTGCCCCACACGTGTTTGTAGGCACACGTGCCTTCTACTTTGCATGTGCCAACATATTAAAGCTACCAAAGATTTTTTGATATCCTTAATGTAGCACAGAAACTCATACATGCACTCAAACAGAATAAAACACATAAATAAACCATACTGCACTATGTGCGTTGGAGATCTGGTGCTTGATATAAAAGTCTGGTTACGGACCAGCAAGTGTTTAAATGTCCAACAGAAATCACTGGTTATTTCAACAAGTCTGCATCTACTTAACAGACAGCATCTCTTTCTTGTGAAATCAACTTCACGATTTGAAAATAAACAAATCAATATTAGAAAAATATTACTAGAAAAAATGTTGTCCATATCAGCAGCTCCTTTACTTACAGAAATCCAGATTCTGTTGCTTGAATCACACAGAGCCTTTCAGCCCTCAGATACCTGCAGAGTTCCCAACCTGCAACTGGTTGATGAAACTGGGTGTGCACACTTTGATGTCTGAGATTCCAACCGGGCATGGGAATATTCTCCATAGGCACAAGGCAGAGATGTACCGCAGGGAATATCGCTGGTTGCTTAATTGAACCTTTCTATTTATGATACCAGCCTCACCTCCCTGGATTTACCGAGAAGCAGCAGCAGAGGAAACAAGTAGAGTCTCCCTAGAGGAACACTGAAAAAAATGAGGGATTCATTACACAGTACAGGCATAAAGAAATACCCAGCTCCTCTGTGCCTATTGTATTATTCAGTGATGTAAAACCTAGGGGGTTTATAAGGGCATTACACTAAGATTACAGAGAAAACCCTGCACCCATCACGGGGGGCAGGAAGGAAGATTAAAAATAAAACTTTGATGCAGATTTGCAGATTGCCAGATCTCACACAGCTGTGTCCAACCGAAAAGAAAAACACAGAGATTGGAAACAGAAGAAAGAAAATCATGAAATATATAGGTCACTCAGCACCTGCTCAGTTTAAAAGCTCAATAATCTACGTCAGACTCATTTTACACTCGCAGTCGGTCAGGCAATGCTTGACACTAATGTCAAATACATTTTCAGGATAACATACTATTAAGAAAGAATAGTGGTTCTTGTTGGCTCCATTGCAGGCCTTAGATGCTTTTCAAGGCAATAAGAGCACAGACAGGATGAGTAGGACATAATCAGTTAGGGAGATGTCCAACGGACTGCAGAAGAGATGGGAAAGCCCGCTCTCATAACACACAGTCAGCACTCGCTGAGCTTTCCTACTCGGAAAAAGATGCAAACTGGGCTGAAAGGATACCCTGCAGCAAAAATGGATGGAACCGTTGGTGTAATCAGGAACAGGGGAGTCATTCATATCCAAAGACTAACCTTTTGAGTTTGCTTTTTTATTATATGTAAATGACAAATTGTGCTGAGGTGTAATAGTTGAATGTAAAAAAAATACAGTATATTTGTCATAGCCCAAGGTGACAAATCCAGGCCTGTGTTATTGTGAGCAACAGCAAACCTAATCTGACGAAGTTTTTCACGTCACAAAGTCATGACTGATCAGTTTTTTCCTGTTTACTAGCTTAAGATATAATGTAGATGACATTAGCGGCTCGTTTTTTGGAGCAGGGGTTTCATGTGTTTTCCTGGACAGCTGTTTCAATAACAGACCTCTTAGGTTTTTTATCTCTACGTCAAGCTCACTTAGGCACCTAATCTGCCCTAATACGCTCCGAACTAAAGAGGCACAGAGGGGTGGGGGGTGGTTAAGGTTCCATTTGCTTTATCAGAGTAAAGATGATACTGAGTGTTGTATTTAATGAAAAGTCAGAACTAAATTAATCACCCGGTTTAATTTATTGTCAACTTGGGAGGCTATTTCAGTAGCGTATATTCTGATATTTTGGACTCTTGGTATCCTTGGCCTAGTTAGATTTGTTATTGAGTTACATAGTGTATGCAGATCATTGAAATCTCAAACCCAGAAATATGACGTGACATGCCTCACATTCACAAACAACCATTAAAACGAGTTAAACTAGCATATTTTCATAAACATGCAAGGATTTTTACTGACAAGCAGACATATGCATCATAGTTTGAACTCAGATTCAGTTTTCAACTTTTAGCATAAAGAAAATACCTTTCAGTGACTTTCATCAAACGACGCCTTACATTTGTATAAAAACGTAGCTGCGGTACAAGGATTGCTCAGAACACTGAAAGTTAAAACCCATTCCTGCTGCTGCTGGATTGATAGTGTTGTGACTGTCATATCTCTGAAAAGAAGTGCAAATTCCCACTCTGACACAAAAACTTTTTTTTTTGGTTATAAAACTAAACTTTATCCACATGGGACCAAACTTTTTTGTCTTTGTTGCTCTAGCACAGAGCAGAATTATTTTATCTGAGATGCAAAGCTAAGTCAAGTATTTATCGAAATTATCATATTATTAGTGTCCTCAGCTGCTGCACTATTGGACTGCACGTAGTATGTGATACTAAAATACTTTTGATCCCTCCAAGGAAAGGTCCAGGAGGTCCAGGTCAGATACAGAGCAGCACCCTTGAGATGTTCTGGAATCACAGGCCAACGCTTGTATGCCAGGGGTCGGCAGCCTTAAACACCCAAAGAGCCATTTTCCCACAGAAATCAAAACACAGGGAGCCACAAAACCATTCTGACATATAAATTGAAGATATTCCTGCATAAATCGTTTTGTACCTTTATGCTGTGTATAAAAAAACTGTAGTTTGTTGCATTTATGAAATCAATGAACTGCTACAGAGAAAACAAAATCAGGACTGTAAGACTAAGCTGTTGTCTTATAGTTCATGCTGGAGATCAACAGGACTCCAAAGTCATACTTTACATTTAGCAGACACTTTTATCCAAGGCAACTTACAGAGTAATTTGGCACATACATACATTGGGAGCAACTAGGGGTTCGGTGTCTTGCCCAAGGACACTTTGACATGTAGCAAGCAGGGAGTGGGGATTGAACCACTGACCCTGTGGTCAGTGGACAACTTGCCTTACCCACTGAGCCTACGCCATACTTTTTCATGTTCATATAAGCATCTAGGATGGCATTCCATGCGTCGAACGCAAGTTTTTTAAAATGTTTTCAATATCACTCCGTTTGTGATTCTGAGCAGGAATGGCCAACAATGGGCGACATCTTCAGATTCAGCTGTCAAGCGTTTGAACTTGGACACCCCATGTCTTTGTCGACTGACGTTTTAATTTAATGTTACAAGATCCCCATAATGTTCAACTTAAATTAAATAATCATTATTTCTTTTCAAAAGCCACAGGGATCCGCAGCAGAGGGATAAAAAAGCCATGTGCGGCTCCGGACGGTTGCCAACCACTGGCAGACCTTTCAACAAATGTTTGCAAAGGAGGCATCTAGAAACAATAGTTTCTAGTAGAAGGAATGCTTTCATTCTTATTATTTGTCACCAACATACTAAGTGTCATCAGAAAAAAATTAGTCTGCTCTATTTAAAATTGTAGATAATGAGCAAGTGAAAAAACCTGCCAGTGCAAACTGCCTTCATAGCTGTGGAAATACAAGAGCAGCATTTTAGTGTGGCAAACAAAGTCACTGTTATAATAAAACTTTCCAAGAAGCTTCTCGAGGCAAGATCTGGTATTGCTAAACAAAGGTGTGACCTACTTTTGACCTCCACGGATTGTCATTACTGTCAGCAGCAGCTAAAAACAAGCTGTTGTGTTGTCATGATCTCCAGAAAGACCGTGGGCTAATCAGCTTAGCCTGTCTGCTTCAGCAGGTGACCCCAGACACTGCTGTGTCTCCAGATGACAGTTGGGAGAGGTCGTTAACCCCTTTTGGGCAGTTTTCCTAGAATCAGAGACCCAACACCACCTTCACCACTGATTATCTGCAGGATACTCTATGCACTATTCAGAGACACATTTTCAAATGGGGACAGACTGGCCAGACATATGTATGATCATATGTAAAATGACTTATAATGTGTTTATTTCTCTACAATAAGTTTTTTTTTTTTTTTCAATTTGTGCTTGTTTTGTGTTATTGTGGTCATTTTGTGTCTCCTTGTGGGTGATTTTTGATTTATTTTAGTAATCCTTTTGTCTTTGTGGTAAGGTTTATTATAGTACTGTGGTCATTTTTGTCTCCAGTAAATTGTGTCTTATTGTGATCATTTCTTTCACTGTGTGGTAATTTGTGTCCTCTTTTTAACTTTTTTTACTATGGCAGTATTGTCTTACTCAGTTTTTTTTTACGTGCCTTTGTGGTTATTCTGTTGTGCTGTTTTATTTTCTTCTTCCCTGCAATTGTTTGATAGACTTTTCGACTAAAACTGACTGCAGTGGTTGAACTGCTCCAAGCCTGTATTTAGTAGCAATGTTCACTAATCCATCCATAAGAGCATCAGAAGTAGCCAATCAGAGTCCAGGTAGGGGCCCATGCCACCCTGGTCTCATTCAACAATTTGATGTTTAGTCCAGATGAAAACTATGTCTTATACTGTAGTTATTATAATGAAGGACTCTTGGATGTTATAGCTTAATTCTTTTCTATCAGTTGGACCACTGACATGAGTGACATGAGTGGTCTTCATGCTGCATGTGATAAACTTTAAAGGAGCCTCTGGTTGATTTATATGTTCAGTTAAAATAATACAATAGTTAGGAATCAGTAACTTACTTTATTTATTATAAAGATTGATTCGGGAGCTGGCAGCAGGCAAGGTTGCACTAATAGAGATTAAGCATTTCAATGATTCTCCATGACAGTACAATCTGCACAGATGACCCTGACACCGAAGGCTACACCGTAGTTCTATGTCACTGTGTTCAAGTGTTCATGTGCATGTTTCTTAGTTAACATTCATGTGGAAGTGACTTTGTACACATTTGTTTTTGGACCATGGGCTTTCAGCAGTACCCCCTCCCAAGGGCCTGTCCCTCTACCACATACCAACACACTTTCCAGGGTGCTTTTGCACCATTAGTCCCGCATGGGCATGAGCATCAGGCACAGAGAGAGGGGGGGGGTGACCAACAGACATAGAGGGGGGGGTTGTTGACCAACGGACAGAGTGAGAGAGAAAGAGAGAGAGTGAGAGAGGTGGGGGGGGCAACTGAGAGAGAGAGAGAGACAGAGAGAGGGCTCGGAGTTGAACTACTGGCATGGTGAGCTTGCCCTGAAAAGGGCACATGCCTCCCTGCACAATTATCCACTGTGCATAGAAACAGCACCCCCACCCCCAGCACATACACACACACTTTGACCAACACAACTAAAAATGGAAAATAGATTCTAACAGGGCAAGGCTAAAATGTTTAGATCATATTGATGTGAGCTAACATCCACTGGTATCCAGTAAGTGTATCATTCAGATTCTCATCTCGTAAATATATATTTTCTTGTTTTGCAGGCTTTTTCAGCGTGCTAGCAGTAGTACTGAAAACCAACAACAACTCACCATGGACTAATGAGTTTGACAGTAAGAGACAAACTAACACCCCCATAGCAAATGCACATCAATGTTGCCTTTATGTCATTCTAATCAGTCCTTTTTTGCAACATCTTTCAGAAATTGAGTTATCATGCTTGATAGAGTCCATTTCAACGATCAATCCCAGGATTGAATGGAAGAAGATAACGAACGACGGACCAAGTTATGTTTACTTTGACAAGAAGATTTCTGGTATGTGTATGATATGTGGCTATGGCTATCTTTAAAAAACAAACAAACAAAAAAAAACTTATGTTGTGTTGGACCTGTTTTTCTGGTGGCAGGTGACTTGGAGAAGAGAGCGGTGATCAGAGAACCTGCTACATTACTGATAACCAATGCCACGCGATCAGACACAGCTAAATATCGCTGTGAGGTCACAGCTGTTGATGACCAGAAGTCATTTGATGAGATTGTGATTGACCTCGTCGTAAGAGGTATCTGACTCACCTGTATCACTTGTTAATCTGGCTTTAGGCTTAAATCATATGTAGAGTCACTGGCGTATGGAACCAGCATAGAAAAGTATGATAAACACTATTGTCGGTAAATGTAGAAGACAAGGCATGTCAAGATAGAGTGGATAACGATTCACACTTTGGATGTTGTAAAACGAAACCGTGCTGTAGGTCACAGCCACCCTTTGGCATACAAATGAAGATGCGTTATGACCAGACCTGCCCAGCTGCAGAGGCGTGTTCTGGGCTATAAGAGGAAACCTCTGAAACTGCATCTGCTCTGAATTACAGTTCTAAAGAAAGCAAGCGCTACGTGTTTTGGTAGCATTTTTTGGCACTGGCCAAAAATCGTGTCCAGTCCTGTCCACGCAGTCAGTCTAGTGAACCATGGAGGGTCAGTAAGGGTGACATTGTCCTTTTAAAGCATCAAAGTCAATCATAGGGGCAGCAGCATCATGGAAGCACAGTGTCTGTGTTGTGTGGCCCACTACAGTGACTGTGATTTTGTGTCACCGCAGTAAAACCGGTGGTGCCAAAATGCAGTGTCCCAAAATCCGTGCCTTTTGGGAAGTCAGCTGAACTGAGCTGTGTGGAGGAGGAGGGATTCCCCAAATCCCAGTACCAGTGGTTCAAGAACAGAGAGGAGATTCCCAACGACCCAAAGATCAGCTCCAAGTTCTCCAACTCCTCGTACACGCTCAACATAGACACAGGAACTCTGGTTAGTATGTGCGTGCATGTCTTTGGACAAGGACGTGCATGAGCAGCAAGGGCGGGGCAGCAGGGATGGTGGCCTGACGCCCAGGGGTGGGGGCAGATATTTTGGGGAGACAGTTGATGGTGCAAGACGGTTTGAGTCACGAGGGGAATCTGCTGTCCTCGTTTGCACATTCCTCAATTCTCACTTGCTTCCCTTGCCAACCTTCATGCTGGCCTCTAAGATGTGTCACACCACAGCAAACTACACTGAGTGTCTTCATGTGAAACACTAGAAACACTGTAGCAAGTCATAGCTGTAAATTCATAAAATATGCTTTACGATACCTGTCTTGTTTAGGCTGCTCCTCTCTGTCTCTCTGGTGAGGAAAAATGTCAGATTAGGTTACTGTAATTAGCCAGTTTTTCTGTCAATGTTATAATCAATTTCTTGAGCGAAAACACATTTTTGATAAGACATAATTGTAAGTGCAGTGAAGGCTGCTGCTTTCTGCACTGACAAACACTGTTTTATAGAGGCTTTAAAAGCTGAACTAATCTTGCACTATAAGCTGCTCTGGTATGCTAGGGTGGATCTACTTTGTAAAGTTAAGTCTATATATACACGTACTTTTCTGCACTCACACCCCAAGGATTTCAGGAACGAACAGTGACCTCTCAGTGAGCTCATTTGTTCACTAATTTATCAGAAACACACACCAGTGCTTCCATTTCTGCTCAGTTTCCATATTTAAAGTCCACTGATGTGGTCATCACATTTTGTGTGTTATCAGAAAGAGTGTAAATGTGGTACGCATGTCACTTCTTCTCCACTCACAATAACGGTCAGCACTGCTGTTTCCCTCTGGGCAGAAATATTCAGTCTGTGACTTCAAAACGACATTAAGCTCGTACTAGAGCCAATGTGTTGTGTCATTTTCTTATTTGGGGGTTTGTGTCAATTGGATTTAATAACCATTGTATGATGTTTACTGTGCAGAGGTTCATTGCTGTCCGAAAAGAAGATGCGGGGGAGTATTTCTGCCGAGCAAAGAATGATGCCGGCCACGCTGAATGTCCAAGCCAGATGATGGAAGTCTGTAAGTGTGGCACAGATATTTAAATAGTATTCTGTGTGATGATGCACTTAGCCCAAATATCACGTTAGCCAAATATCTCTGCTTAATTTCAACAGATGATCTTGACGTGATGGGGATTGTGATGGGAGTGGTGGTGGTGGTCATAGTGCTTTTGTGTATAGCAGTGGGGATCTGCTGTGCATACTACAAACGAGGCTACTTCTCCAGCCCAAAACAGACGGGCAACAAGTAAGACAGCCAGACATCCTCTCATATACAGCAAATGCATGGACACCTGTCCAACCGTCATGACCTACCATCCATAAAACCCTTCTGCTTTACGTCCTTTAGTTACAAGGTTCCGGCTAAAGGAGATGGTGTGGACTATGTCAGGACAGAGGATGAGGTTTGTACACGATGTCTGGTTGTTTTAGTCTAAATGCAGGAAAGTGGAACAAGTCGGGCGGTAAATGTACAAATTGTGAGCAAGCAGCGTTTGCTTACTCTCGTCACAGCGCTCTCACTCACCACACACAGTTTATCAGTACTCATAATGCTGGATAAGTAGCCTTTGCTCTCTTCTCACACTAAGGCGGTTTCTATCAATGATGGAACAACATGCCCAATCAGCTGAAAAACCACAAAAGGGATCCAGCTGGTGCGACACTGGTCAGCTTAAAAACATTAATACATGTTAAGCACTAACCTCCACTTATTTTCCTAAAGTTCTCTATATGCTGATGGTTATGGTATTTAAAACATGATGAGTCCAGAAAAGTCACAGTTTGGAACCCGTTAGCGGACGACAGAAAGGAACTAAATTTAGGTATGAATTTTTTTGGTTGTCCTTAAATAATAAACTTTTCTAAACCAGATTTCTTAATTTTACAAAAGAGTCATAATTAAAGGTAATTGCACAGCAGTACAATATGAACAACAGATTTTTTTTCCCTGATTAGTTTTATGCATAGTGGTATATGCTATTTATTTTTAAGTATATTTTAGAATATTTTTTGTTTTGTCTTCATGTCCAAGGGTGCATTTCTCTAATGATCAAATCAGTATCAGACCATAGAATTTGAATAAGTTATGAAGATTCTGTTTTTTGAAAAACAGGCTCTGGTCGTTATGTGGTGTAACTGTGGGTTTTTAGTTATTACATTGTTCTATCCCTAGTTCTCATTCGTGGAGCAGTAAAGGAGATTTAAATCTTTGCTGAAATACTAAACGAACATACATTATTTCTCAAGCATGCTCATGTTTGGCTCTGTGTTCTCTTCAGGGAGATTTTCGACACAAGTCGTCATTTGTGATCTGAGAAGAGCGAGGACGATGAGGGGCATTGTGCTGAGTGAAAGACATGACATGTCGGACCGCACTCCATCCACACTGTCTGACCACGGAGCTGCCACACTTCATGCCCGGAGCCCTCAGCATAACTCAAACCGAACTCAAGCTCGAGCTCAAGTTTGCCAAAGGTGAAACCATTTCACGGGACAGCAATGTGTAAAGCTTTGACACATGTAGGGACTGAGAAGGCATTGTCTACTTTTGTCTGGGCAGGGCTGAATTCGTTAGCTAAATTATGGAGTTGTTACTTTACAGTTATTGCATGTTTTAAACCGTAATCAAGATGGAATAAAGGAAACAGTGTCTGCCAGGTAGAAAAGAACGAGTCTTTCTCCTACAAAACAGTCTATCACGACACATTTCTACTGTAAACTGTTAGCTTCCGATCTTTTGTCATTTGTATAACATTTCTTTTCTACTGTTGAAATTTGTCAGACTATTTTTGATGGAATATATTTTAAAATGCCTATAGATAAAGGTTTACTTTTTTAAATATTTGTAAAATACTAACATGTTTTTTTTCTTTGGTTGTGGATAAAAATATGTAACACTTAAACCACTTCTTCATCAAGCTGTAAACATTTACACTTTTGGAATCGGACAAAGACAGACAAATGAAATATAACTTGTATTAGCATATCAAGATGTGGTTTGGCAGTCTTACATATTTAATTTCTCTGGCTGACAGGACCCCGTACCTGTTGTGACGGACGTCTACGTTAATGTTTGTAGTCTTAGTTCGAGGCTTTGAAAGAGTGCCAGTCAAATGCTGTGAAACATTGTACACAATCAGTGCTGCGTTTTCTTCATTTTAAGTGTCCTTCTATGCTTGCTGTAATCTTGTATATATTGACTTTCCTGTCCAGGATAGAGTGTTTCTGTCATACATGTGTTCAGTATTAACCACAGTGATATTAATACAGGGTTTGTACGTTAACCTTCCAGAACCAAGCAAAACTTGACTTATGTACTGTGTGAGACGTTGTACTTTGGATTCTGCTGGTATGGAAAAAGAGTGGATGAACTGACACAGAGGACACAGACCTTTGTGTTTCTGTGAGTCACTGTTAAACCCCGTTGTTAAGAGTGGCTTATCTTAACAACTGCCTATTTTTTCACTATAATTACTAAAGGTACTAACAACACTGGTGAAGCTCTCTGTAGGTAGCCCACACTTCTCCCAATACGCAGTGTTTGATATGCATTCAGGTGGATGATTGTTGACGTGTTTATACACTGTTTTTGCTCATCCTTTGTTAGAGACGTGACCTTATTCAACTTAATGTTTTAGCTGGAACGAAAATTCACTTTGGGTTTGAATGAAGCTCATACTGTTCTCGTTCCTCTCAGCAAAGCTGAAGGCAAACAGGACGGACCCACACACCAGTGTTACTGAAATACATCGCTGGCATCTGGACGGTTAACCATTGTACTGATTGTATATAGATCTTTTTTTCTCTCTTTCTGAAGGTTATGTAAAGTGGTGAAAATGTAAAAAAAAAAAACAAATCATGTTTGAGGCGATATGACACTCTTTCCATTTGTAAGGCTGAGAAAAGTTAACATTTTATCATAGTATTCATAACACAGAAAGCTGAGGCTCGGAACTAATTGAGTCATAGTGTCAAGGCAAAAAGCGTTCAGTGTTCATAGTCCGAAATATCGGTAAGATCATCTTTGCAAGCTCCAGCCTGATCAAACGCATCTGATCAAACGATGGGCTTCAGTAAGCGTCGTGCAGCCCATCTGGATCTTGTTATGAATGGTTTCTAATGAACAAGTATGGTAAAATGTTAACTGTCAGTCATGGTAGAGACGATTTGCCCAACATTTGCACATAAGAAGTTGTCAACACTGCTCAGACTTTATTACTAATTTTAATATTATTTTCATGTTAACAAGTTTAATTTAAAAGATCGACTTCACTGATTTCAGATTCCTTTTTGTCACTCGTGTATGAAGACTAAATAGTATGGCGCTTCCCTCTGCCCTTCCTGTATTTAATATTTCTCTGCTTCTACCAGAAAGCAAAACTCCAACAGATGACATCATTTGAATTTCTCCAGAAAAGATAATCTTGAAGACTCCAAGTAGCATTTTCAAAACAGGGAAGGAATAAGAAAGGTTAAACAGGCCTTGGTCCTCAAACTAAAACTAATAAGAAACGATTTGTAAATTGGTGAAGTCGCCCTTTAAGGAACCAAGCGAAAAATAAACCCAGTTAGGAGTTACACTTCATCGTAGGTGACATACATTTCACACAACACACAGATGCATAAATTCCCCCTTTATTTTGACAGATTTCATTCCTCTTAAGTGCCTTCTGCTTTTACAGAAGTCCAGTCTTTCCATCATCTGTCCCTCTAGCACATTTCTGCTGTCAGGCTTCGTGCTTTGCATTTATTTAACGACCATGGTGTTTGAGAGGAATGAGGTTGCCACCAATTTCCACCTCCTTTCGTTACATATCTGCAAATTTGTAAATAGTTTTGTTTTGTTTTTCATAGATTTGAAAATGTAGACATGTTTTAGAAATAGAAATATATTAGTGCCTAAATCTAGTGGGACTTATTTTTGGTAATTACACATAGCGCTATAAGGCAAAAAAACAATAAAAATACAGCTACCCAAAGCAGGGACATTTATTGTATATTATATAATACATACATATAGCCTGGGTTTATTATTGACACATTCATTTCATGTTATCATTTGTGTACAAGCAGTAAGATACATTAAATGTACAGTATTTACTCCAAATTAGAATAATGTTTTGAATTTTGGTGAACTAGTTCATCTATCTCTCAAACCACTGTGAGTGGATCACTTTAAACGTTCAGTACGTTCTCACACCCATACACACACACGTATGGTTGTTATCTATCACACAACAGAAAGAGACGGGACTTTCTTATGAAACCACCCGCTTTGAGAAAACAAACACAATGTTTGCTTTCAGAGAAGTGTTTTGCAGTTGTGATGGAGAATTTCATAAATTACTGTTTATGCAAAGTGTCGTTCGACAGCTACACCTCGGCCTGCACTGGCGTCTCAGACAGCCCTGAAGCGCTCGGTCTAAAATGTGCTTGGTTGTAAGGCAGCGGTGGTTATATTAGCCTCTCACTGTGAGGGGGTTTGTCTGACGTACTGTGCAGTAAGGGGAGGTTAAGCTAACTCACTGTGCTCCACATATCCAACACTGTTTAACTGTTGCTGACTGGTTATGGAAGAAAACATGTTTCAAATACAGTAGAATGTCCATGTTGGGGCTGCTTGGGTTGTTTTGTTCATTTTAGAACCACTCTATTTGTGATTAATAAACTTACTTCTAACATCAGTGGAGATTTTTGCTTTTGTGCAGTGTGTGTGTGTGTGGGGATGCACTGCCAGATTCAACATTTCTATGATTCTTCCAATCCTTCCTAAAACACTCTAGTGTCTCCCGCTGTTCGCAGAAATCCTAAACAGTGTGAAGGTCCATCAAATGTCCCACTGACAGCATCTTTGTTGATCTAAAGCTGTAATTTATTAGAGCGAGTTAAGCCATTTCCATTCCCAACAGCTTGCTTGTTCCTTTCTGCTAACTGTGCCAACTGGCAGCAAGTCCCCGGATAAAGAGCATTATAATCAATCAGCTCAGCGGGGATAATATAGTGGTTTGCAGCATAGCAAATAGACACTTTTATTTAAGTCACAGAAGAATCAATTAGAACTTATTTCACCCATTTGGCTCAACGTGCGACAAAAAACAACTGTGGACCTGATGAATTGTGGATTATCAGTGGATCCAGAACATTTTTAAATACAGTATTAAAACCATTATGTCAAATTCAGTGCAGGGGCAGCGTTCCTCTGAAAGTTTCACAATTTTAAAAGTTTTTTAAGTAACAAAGTGTAGTGCTGCTGACATCTTGTCACCGTACTGCGTACACAAAACAGTTTATATGTTCAGAAAATACCAGGCATATATTTAATACCAGATGATTCTTTTTACCAGTAATTTCTTTGAACCTCTGTGTTTAAATGAGTTCCTGACACAAAACACCAAATCACCACATTTATGAGTGATAACTATTGCACAGCAACACAACAATAAATCAACAAGGAAGATATTTTAGTGAGGCAGAGGGGTTAGGGCTCTGAAAGCTTACTGTTTGCTGTGTGAATATATTGGCATGGTTGCGATAGCTCTGTGGTCATAATTGTATAATATCTCATAAACTATTTTTCGCTGATTTAATTAATAGCATAGCATTTATAAATTGATAGTTATTCAACAAATACTTTTTAAGGTCAACAAAAAGTCCAACCACTGTGATATTTATTGGTACCCTTACTAACGCTAATGGTGTCAATGCAGTGGACTGGTGACGAGTCCAAAAAGCACACGGAGTGTAGGAATTATATTTTAACTCATAACAAGATGTGACTTTGACACAAATATTACTCTGATCATTTGGAAGAACTTCCAGGTTACTTCCTATGATTTTCAAAAACCTGATTTTCACAATTATAGAAAATTCTGGTGACTGGTATGAAAATATTAATATACAAATGGTATTTTTTCTGTGGTGGTTTCTGTTGTAACATTTCAGTAAGTTATTTCAGTGAAAGTTTCTAAAAACAGACGGATGGAATGGACAAACTCAGATAACACAATCCAAGATGGAAAAAGGTTCTAGTAATTTATAACTATTGTACATCACTATCCTCGTAATCCCCATCACACTAAAATATGAATTTGTTCAATATGTTTTGTACATATAAAATGTCCATCCATGCATTTTATTAACCACTTGTCCTGTTCAGGGTCACAGGGTGGCTGTAGCTTATTCCAGGTGTCACTGGGTGAGAGGTGGGTTCCACACTGCATAAAAACCAACAAATCTCAAATAATCAGAGATTTTCAGAACTTTTATCATGTAATAACATTTTCTAAAGCAATCATATAATATATCATATGTCATTGGCGCTACTTTTAGACTTTACTGCTCATTACCATACCAGACAAAAACATTGTGGTGGGTTTCCTCTGTGCTCTGGACTGTTACATGCTGAAGATCTTCTAGAGACTATTTCAGCTTTTCCTTGTTTCAAAGGTCACAAATCAAACACCACAGGATAAAAAACTGCTCATTTTGACACAGACAGATCTTTTTTTAGCACTAGCAGAGGGACATTTTGAGCTATAGAGGAACAATGTGACAATGAAACACATCTGGTTTATCAGTCTAATCCCAATATTAATAGACATTATCGAGCCAGTGTCGTTTTTCTGTCAATTTCTGGCTACACAAGTCATATCCAGACAGAGTAGAGAGTTGCAAACACAAGTGAGGACAGAGCAGGCACTGCAGTGGGTAGAAATAAAGCTGCAAGAAGATCAGACTTGACAGAAGGATGTAGCCTGTTTAGAAAATATCACGGCATGACATGATGAACTGACACATTGACAGGATATTTGTGCGTATCTGAGCGAGGCTGCAGCTGCACCTACTGCTCTCACGCTCACAAGAAATAATTGGTTTAAGCCATTTAAAGACACCCAGAAGGACTCTGTTCGTTCCAAATCTGAATTGTCATTCGTTCAAACGTGAGACAGAGTTGCAGTTATGGGACATTTTATCTGTCTGTCTCAAAAGTGAGTCAGTGTCATCATGAAACTATTCACAAAAGGAGGATCATTCTACTCTTCACGAGAACTAATTAGACAGTTAAGAGATTGTTCTTTTCATTTGAACCTCATAAGTCTCTCTCTCTCTCTCACACACACACACACACAGTTTCACCCTGTAAAGTCAGAAGATTTTCCATCAACAATTACAATCTGGAGAAAAGGAGAAGAAAATGTGGGTTTGAGATTTATTATGTGTGTAATGCTGAATGCAGGAATGTAAATGCAAAAACCGTTTAAATGCAGTTGAATTGAGGACAGTGTTCAGGCGGAGCCACCTCCTGTTGTGATGCCACTCTGATCTCTAGTGGCACAGCTGTGCTAACACACAAATACATTCAAACTGTGTCTTTTCTGTCACATGCCACTAAAGATATAAGAGAAAAAGTGGAGCTAAAACGAAATTTTAACAAGAAATAATAAATACATTGATTGTTAATATTGATATATATTGTATGTGTTGTTTTGGCAATTCCATCAAAATGGCTTCAACCACAATAAAAGTCTCGAGCAAAAGTTTTGTACAGACCGCCAGGAGTTTGTCACATGCATGTGTGTATTGAGACCTGACATTATAATATATAACCTATATTATAATATATAATCTTAACTGCCTATTGTGTGAGCACATGGTCTAGTACTCTGTTGACTCATGTAATGAGCTTCTTGTGTAAGCAGAGGCGGAAGACAATGTCCACCGACTGGCCAGCCTCCATCTCCTCATGCATCTGGAAGCGCTTAGCTTGTTGTTGATGCAAAAGTGTTATTATAACAAAAAAATGTGCAGAAATCTTTGAAAAACAAAAGTCTGGAAGACGTGTCTGTGACTCACCACCCTCTCTAAGAACAGCGGTCAAATACGATTTTTTGCTGCTAAAGGCATGTGTTAGTCCTTAAAGAATTATCCGTTTTGAGTTTACTTTTTAGACTTGCAAAAGAATTCAACATTAACTCTATAATACTTCTATAACTATAATTTACCATAACTCAGGCAGCAGTTTCTTCACTGCTAGTTCTCAGCAAAAGGTTTGAATAATTCCAAAAAAATCAGGGTGATCACATGATAGTTAAAAGGCAAACGAAATTATTATGTTTCTGTTATCCAAAATAAGATGAATTTTACACACACACACTCTGGCTTTTTTATTATTTTAGGCTTTTTTTTCAAGGTTGACACGGCGCCATTAAAGAGCACGTTGAGTAAGTTTCATACTGAAAAGTACATTCTTTATCACAATTTAAAAAAAGAAAAATCCAATCAAATCACATGACACGCTATTCGGCTTCCCGTCACGTGACTGTGGGCGCCTGCGCAGTCGACCGGTTGTAACTCGGAAACGCGCCACAGTCCGGAAGCCACAGCGGCCGTATCTCCGCAGCGGGACCCAGCGACGAGCAGCAAGCATGAGCTTCTTCGGCTTCGGTCAGAGCGCCGACATCGACGTGGTCCTGAACGACGCCGAGACGAGGAAGAAAGCCGAGCACAAGAGCGAGGACGGCAAGAAGGACAAGTGCTTCCTCTTCTACGACGGGGAAACGGTGTCGGGCAAAGTCAACGTGACGCTCAAGTATCCAGGGAAGAGGCTGGAGCACAACGGCGTTAAGGTCGAGTTTATCGGGCAGATAGGTGAGCGGCTGGCGGGCAAGCGGCGGGAGTTCCCGGGGGCGGTTAGCGAGCACGCCGCTGCACCTGCGCACCGTGCACAGCAGCGAAGCAACTTCCCACCGACCGTCGGCTGGTGCCAACAAACAAACTCCACCGTGTCGGGTCTCGTGACAGACGGAAACACAAGCTAGCGTCAGCTGACACGTTCGCCATTGGTCGAGCTGTCTCACTGACCTTTGACCCTTGTTTTGAAGAAGTGCAGCTGCCAGTTTCGAAGTGTGACTTTCATATTAGCAAGTTGTTTCCTCACAAAAGTCCTGGGCTGATGTTACAATATTCATTGCCTCTAATGAAATGTACATTGAATGTACTTGTACTTCACGGTTGTCTGTCCCAGTAAATTTGGCCCATTTATTATGTGATATTAGTTTAACATCACTGGCTACTAGTTTGTTTGTAAGCTTTCAACATAGAAATTGACAGGTATCCCACCCTTAGTAGGATTAAGATTGATTTTCTTACACCAAGCCAGGGAGCACTACTTTAAAGAAAAGGTCAACTACACACAAATTTGAACTATGTTGGAGTTCTGTAAAAACCTTAAACATTTGGTTTAAAATCTCCCGACTAATTGCACAAAGGTTGCTCTGTGTAATGAAATCAATCAGCCAACCTTATTTAGGGAAAGGTAACTCCTTGCTACCCTTTAAGGGTATTTGTATGTAATTTGTATTATTTTATAATTTATGAAAACACAATCATCTCAGGAGAGTTTGATTTATACATATATACTGTAACAGTAGTAAGAAGTTACTTCCCTGATTGTTTTAGCATGAACTTCATGAATCTTTAATGCGCGTATGCTGCCGCCTTTTCCTCTTTTTTTTTCTATTTCTCAACACCATTTTTGTGCAAATAACTGGGTGGAAGCTCATCAGCATACATCATTTTCTATCTGCAAAATATTGTTAACTATGCAGTGGATGTGCTGTTAGAGCCCAACACTTAAAATGTATAGGATTAGTCTATTGATGCTTCAGTCCAAAAGAGCTAAAGGATCTGGGCTTAGTCATGACAAAGTAGTCATCAGATCAAATCTTGGCTGCTTGTACAAGCTTTTCTTTTTATGCTGACAGCTGCAGAGTCTTTTTCAATCTGTGGCATTCTGCTCCACTGCAGCAGTCTGATGCTGTTGGTGTGTCTCTTGCAGAGTTGTACTATGACAGAGGAAACCACCATGAGTTTGTTTCTCTTGTGAAAGACTTGGCTCGGCCAGGGGAGCTCACACAGTCACAGACATTTGACTTTGAGTTTACGCATGTGGAGAAACCCTACGAGTCTTACACCGGTCAGAACGTCAAATTACGGTGAGCTCTGCTGTGTCGTAGCAACTCGCGTGTTGCCCATAAATTGCAGCGTTAGTGTTTTGTAACAAATTGTTTCATTTACTTCCAGGTACTTTCTGAGGGCGACAGTTGGCCGGAGGCTGAATGACATCAACAAAGAGATGGACATTGTGGTCCATACTCTGAGCACCTATCCCGAGCTCAACTCCTCCATTAAAATGGAAGTGGGGATCGAGGACTGTCTACACATAGAGTTTGAGTACAATAAATCAAAGTATGGGAGTTCATTATACTGAGATCAGAATTGTACTGGTTTTCTTCTTCACAAGCACGAGAAAGTGAGAACAGGACTGTATGGTTTTTGACAGATGGTGTTCCCATTTACTTACAGGTACCACCTAAAGGATGTGATCGTCGGGAAGATTTACTTTCTGCTTGTGAGGATCAAGATCAAACATATGGAAATTGACATCATAAAGCGGGAGACAACAGGAACGGGACCCAATGTCTACCATGAGAATGACACAATAGCAAAGTACGAAATAATGGATGGTGCCCCAGTCAGAGGTAACACGTCTTTATATTATCTGTATTGTACAATTAACTTGGTCTCTCTTGTGGTGGTAAGTTGTTTCCTGGAGTTAATTTGTTGCACTAAATATACATCTTATTTCTTGTTCTGCAGGAGAGTCCATCCCCATCAGACTGTTTCTGGCAGGCTATGAGTTGACGCCCACCATGAGGGACATTAACAAGAAGTTCTCTGTGAGGTACTACCTCAACCTGGTCCTCATTGATGAGGAAGAAAGGCGCTATTTCAAACAGCAGGTGTGTATAGTCCATTTTGTCCTCATTGTTCCTTGAACGTCATCTGCAATTCATTGGTTTGCTAACACACAGGCTGTGTTTAACAGCAAATGTCAAAGATGACAGGGGCATTTCACCAAGGTGCTGCTCAAGAAATTCAGGCTACAGTGCCTAAAACAATTTCGCCCGCTTCAAAGTTTTTCTCATTTGCTTCCATTCAACATTGAACAGTTGTAAATGCAATGTGGCTTTTCACCAAAAATACAAAAAATTCTATTATGTGAAAGTGAAAAATATTTGGAAATATAATTGCAATTGTAAATATAAAATGCAAAATAGCCGTTTACATTAGTACTCATCCTTTAAAATGACTTGCGTAAATCATCAGAGTTGCAGCCAATAAGTAATACAACTGATGAAATTGAGATCACATGAGTGCAGGGAATGTGTTTTGAGTGATTGTGGTATAAATTATCTCTACAAATGACACCATAAAGTCAAAGGAACAATCAACTCAGAAGATAGATACAAGAACATTTGCTGGTTTCTGAATTTAAGTGCATTTAAATCCATCATTAAGGGAAGGAAGCAACATGGTGCGGGTCTAAATCTGCCTAGAGTAAGCTGTCCTCAGATACTTAGTGACTGTGTAAAGACACAAGTAAGGGGGATCATCAAGGCACCTTTGACTCCTCTGAAGGGGTTACAAGCTTCAGAAGCACACAGGTGTTGCCTAGGTTCCTCCCTAGTCAAAGCTTTATGGTGGAGTTGGAAAGACAAAGCCACAGTTTGTATTATGTCTTAGCTAGAATTTGTCAGAAGGCATGTGAAATTCTGAAATCAACAGAAGGTTCCTTGGTCTGATGATGCCATAACTGAGCACGATGGCAATTAGATGACAATAGATTAGCCCTGTGTGTTGTGGAAACAAATCATCAAAACCACAATAAAGCATTATGGTGCCAGAATGACGTTGTGCTGCTTAGTTCTGGAAGGCTAGTATGAGTAGATGGTCAAAGTAATGCAAGACATTGACATAGAATATATAAATTTTGTATTTTATTAATTATTGTTTTAAGTATGTTTAAAAAATGTAATCAATCTTGATTATAGAAAATGTATAGAAAAAAATGGGATAACTTCCAAAGAAGCATAAAAATTGTAAAATGCCATCTGTGGCATTGAAGAACCATTACTGACCCCTGTGGCCTCAGATGTCCTTTTTTGAAATCTATCAAATGCCTGGAAAGCTCCTTAAATTTGTTGAATATACAATTTTTACCCTAAGCTATTGTGATCAAAATCTGCAACAATTACTTCAAAGGATTATTTGATAAGCAGAAAATGAATTGGAGTTGTAACATCTGAAATGGTTTATCTAAAGCCTAGCTTATAAAGACTGGTAGTTTGTGACGTTAACCTGTTGATTGAGATACCCTCACTTTTATTTCAAGAACATATAACTGATTTACTGAAAAATCACATTATATATTTTCAAAATTTTGCATTAACATAACGTTACAAAAAAAGACTAGGAGTTCTGATAGAATTAACAGGTTCAGTTTTTATTGTACCTTGTTATTATATGTGCACTGTTTGCAAACACCTGCACGATCAATTTAAGAGCATCTGCACTTGTTTTTCTTTAAAAACTGATAGTTAGAAATCCTTCAAGTTAAACACTGATAAAAGACCAAATGGTAGTTGTTTAGTAAAAGGTCATCTTTTTTTTTGTTGGTTTTAGATAGTTTACCTGTCGATTAAATTGTTGTTGATGAAAAATGAACATGTTTCCTGTGTTGTAGTAATATTCATTTTACATTTTAGTTTAAGCGTACAATAATGTCTTTGTGTTTCCAAACATTTCCTTGCCAGTGTTGTTTACATATCTACATTTATTAGTTTCTAGCAGAGATGGATGTGGGAGACCACCATGGTACATTCTTTTTGTTTTACATATCTGTATAGCATAAGTTTTGTATTGTTTCAGGAAATCACTCTATGGAGGAAAGGAGACATAGTGAGGAAGAGTATGTCTCACCAAGCGGCCATTGCCTCGCAGCGCTTCGAAGGCTCCTTCAATCCAGAGAAGTCTCAGTCTCAGAGCAACGAAACAGAGGACAGCTAAAGTCCAGAATACTTCACCTTTCTTTAGTGAGTGTCTGAGCAAATGCAGTGCAGACATTTTCAGCAAAGTTTGAATGTCTGCTTTTTGTTTTCATCGAGAGAGAATGTGGCGCAATGTTTTTCTGGGTGAACGTGTGTGTGGGTGTGTGTACGTGTTTGTGTGTGTATGACTGATTGACACGATTTGAAATATGACAGTGTTTGTCTGAACAAACAGTCAGACCAGACTGTAGTTACAGGTAATAATTCTGAGTGATTGTTTAAACCATCTTCAACTACCAGCTGGGTGGAGTTTACCACATTTAGGACGACTCGACAACATCACTTAATTTCTCTGTTGTAGGCAACTAAACAGAACAATAAGACTTTAAGTGCTTGAATATTTGGCATTTTCTTAAGTTTTTCTGTAGGTCCAACTTCAACCATTAGATGAACTTAAATATGATTTGCGAATGTTGCTATACCAGTACATGTATCTTGGATTCACTCACACAGGATTAGTCAAGAGAGCGACTGTGGGTGTATTTGTCACACAATCTTTCCTTCCCACCACGTACTGGCTGGACAGTTGTGCTGTGCAGAGATACAGTAGGTTCATCAAAATAATGGTTGGTTCAAAAAAGGATCTGGCAGTACATTTCTCTGCGTTGCCTCTCAACAATATCAGGCCCTATATCGAGAAATGACATTTTGTGTTTGGTCTTACTTTTAAAACATTTTTTGCTTTTTGATGTAAAATAAAAAAAAAAACTTTTAGATATTAAATAAAACTACAAAACATAAAAATGCACTAAATGAGAAGGAAAAAAATACATTTATGTATTTGTATAACACAATGTTAAAAATATTTTCATACATTCCTAGGGTGTTGTTTGAAACCTGTGTGACTACAGAGTATTTATTTTTTAATAGACATAATTTTTAAGCAGCATTTAACACATTTGATTAGTGTTTGCGGGTCAGTGTTAAGAATTGCCACTGCTGCTAAAACAAATGTGGCGTTTATGTGCACTGGGATCAACTTCTTGTTGTCTCTAATGGTGTGAAGTTGTGCTTTCTTACATGCACTGTGATCTCCTCTTTGTCTGCTGTCAGTACGGTTTATAAACTCACCGGCTCATCGCAGGTTTAGAAGTCATGTAAATATTCATGGGCGTCACTGTGGTGCTAATGTAGACAGCAAAGCTGGCATGCTGTAGAAGCTTGTGAGTCCTCCTTGCCAGTAGGCCACAGGCTGCTGGTTAGTTAGCTTTGTGCCCATTGGTTTATTGCCAACATATTTCAGTGCAATATTAGAGAGCAGTTAGCGCAGTGCACTGCTAAGCCCTTTCTTTCCAATAAGGCTAATAACTTTAAAATGGGTTTAATGTAACAGTGATTTCACTAATATTAATGTGGAAAAGTAACTGAGCACTTAATAAAATTAAAAAGTTTAAAAATAAAGAATTTCCTTAACAAGCATAGACCAGTTATCCCTGCTTCTAGTCAGGAAAAATAGGTTGTTGAGTTCCTGTCCCAGTAATTCATTAGGTTTTCTTTCCTAAACTAGATTTGCTCTATATTGTAAACTGAACCCCATCAGTCAGCTTCTTGTCGTTACAAAGCCCTTTCACTTAATAACTTTTCGCTGTGCAAAATCTTAAACATGTTTGTATTTCAGATTTTTCTTGACAACAAGGTCGGGTTCGTCGATCTGAGCTACATGCTTAGCTTTTCTTAAGGGGTGACAAGAACTTCCTTATTGTAAGAGTGATTTAATGGTGATATTAAAAAATCTGCCTTAAAAGTTACTCTTCTGTCTCTTTTAAACTTTTTAATATTTGGGGACTCTGTAAAAATTAGCGGGGAATAGAGGCTAAATCTTAAGCTTAACTTAAGAAAATATAAAGCACAGTTGAATTGCAACACCTGCAATTAGTCACCTCAACCCTGATTTTGACCCTAATATGATACACAAGCCTAGTTATGCATTAGGAGTGAGGTTATCATTTGCCAAATTGATTGTATACACATTGTATACACTGACTTAGTGAACACCTGTGCACCACGTGTACACTCTAAGGTTCTCTAATACAGCAGCTGTGTCACAAATTCTACTTTAAAGAGGCCGAAACTGTCAGGTGATAATGCTACCGTGTATTCATTATTGAGGTCATTGTGAGTGGTGGAGCCGTATTGGAGTCCATTATATTAAGAGGTGGTTCCAATGTAATAACACATATCGGGTGCGTCATCTAAAGGGCAAAAGCCATCAAGTGCAAACACTGCCATCCAACAGTGAAGACTAGAAATTACTAGAAAATAAAGCACCCAGACACACATAATTGTTTGAAATGAAAATGTAAAACAAATATCTACAGCAGCTGTGTTGAATGGTAAACCATTGTTTGCTCTCCCAAATATTTCATATACATTGTTATACAGTCCCTAAATGTCATAAAATGTTTTCTTCATGATATTCTTACCTCTTAATTTTTCATTTTGCCAGTCGCCTCCAGAATCTGTTTGTAAAGAATAGTACACGTCAAGAAACTCAACGCAACTTGGAGTGACCGTACATGCAGTACCGGTGTTTTCTGATTTGTTCATTTATGTGGCTGTTATATAACTTTTAGCCGCTACTGGTAAAGTCGTAGCGTAGCTAAATTAACCCAGTTTGTAATAGAGATTTAAGCAGCAAAGAATGATGAAATGTACAGTATCACTGCACAATGTAAATGCAACCATCCAGTTTTTTCGTTTCTGTTCATTACAAATTTGCTCGTCATGTGTAAAATTTTGATTTTGTTGATTTTTATATCCTTGTTTTACTCTGCATTAAAATTGAGTAATTACGATAATTTCCAATTGCATTACTGATTTGTACACAGTGAAATTTAAATATGGGCTTGATCCTCAGTCTGTAGCAGTGGAGACTTTGGTTCCTTGTTTCAGTCAGTCTCTATCCCAACAATCTCAACTTCTGTTTATACTGTGGAACTATCATTTTGAATATGAAACTTGAAGTCTCTTCAGGCAGAATCATCGTCAGTGTGTTGAGAAGATGTAATCACTAGAGGGCAGGCTTGGATAAAACCTTTAATGAGCCAGATTTTTTGGACAATTAAATAAATATGTACATGTTAAGCTCATTGTTAAATTACATTGTATAAATGATAACTAATAAGGACTAAAGAGTGGGTTGGGAGAATAGTTATTACTTTGTTCATACTGTCCTATATGACTCGGTCATGTTAAACAGGAAGTAAATCTGTAGCTGCTGAATGACTAACAGGAATCACACATTCGCATTCTATATTTGTTTATTAAGATCCAACACTAATCTTAAAAACAACTTTATACTGTTTCAGTGACATTTTTCCATTAACAGTAAGTGGAAGTTCTATGTGGTGCCACGTCTTTCACACTAGGCTCTAAATCTCACTAAATCTCTTACGCTCAGCAGACAAAACAGTCACATAGTGGCACAGCAAAAGGTTTTTTTAACCATGTTCTTGAGAAAGGAAGCACTCACTGACATTTCTTAACTTTTTTTCTTAAATCATATTTATGGGATACAGTATCTTTACTGGCACAGCATTTTTCCATATAAAATCGCCCTTTTTTCTTTTTGGTTACTTTCTACCACTGGAAACACTAGAAGTGCAAGGATAGAAAATTAAGTTAAAAAGACTGGAAGACAGCCAATATAAATATTCTGCTGAAGCCTAGGAGTGTCTCGACAATTACCACATGATGCAGCTTACTGCACTGAAAATGATGACTAATACCATCATGTTATGTGACTCACTGAAACTTGAAATTTGTACATGGTACAACTCATAGGTGGCTGAGTAAAAGCCTACAAGCTTTACATATGTGTGTGATAACATACACAGGCAAAAATCCTTTGCTGGCCAGTATTTAATGGGTGGTTGTTGTTGATGTTCTTTGTACTGGGGAACATTTCCAATGTCTGACAGAGGTGATTCTTTACTTTCATCCTCAGGCAGTAATGTGGACCCTGAAGTAAAACAAGCCTGGGATCATTTGTCTCAGGAGAACAGTTAACAGTTTGCTTTATATATATATATATATATATATATAAGCAAACTGTTATCTTTGTGTGTGTGTGTATGCTTAAAAAATAGACTTAAAATAGATTAATATTACATGTAGTTGCATTATATCAATAAAACGATGATAACATCTAAAATTTACAAGTTTGCGGTTGTAACCTTTAGAGGATATATCTAAAAAGAGTAATAATATGATTATAGTTCCATATCCAGAATTGGTCAGAGGCTAAAATGGTTTTCAGATTTGCATAAATTGCTTGCTTCAGGCCACCAGACTTTCAAAGACTAAAGGTTGCTCACCTCAGGGCCCTCTGCTGAGCTGTAGTTTGCTACGGTTTTGCAGTGCAGGTTGAGTAAAAGAGAACATCAGACTAACACGGAACATCCGTTTGAACACATTTCCAGCTGAAATATAATAGATGGCTTTTGTAGAGTAGAGCACTGACACTGAGGAACAGTGTTTGCTGAGGAAAAACTGGGGCAATAAATGAATCTGTCATATCTCATTTGTATGTGCTTGACTCCAACCTAAGGTCCAGCATCATGCCGAACACACAACTGCTAAAGCCCGTTTACTTCTGTTTTGTTGGCGATTCGATTGACATTAGTAATCACGTTAAACATATTTGATTGGCTGCATTAGTCATCACATTCCAGCCAGATTTGCTTAACTACACAGCCGTTCTCTTCTGTTGGTTTTAGAAATGTACTTCTAGGCTATTTAATTTCATTAGCGTGTTCTTCAGCTGGGCTATGCGTGAATGTTGAATGAAATCCGAATTTCAGCCATTGAAGTCCCCGTCAGAGCCACCACGCCGTGACCCTGAACGGGTCTTTTTCCTTGTCCTACTTTGTGGCAGCGCCTGGCTCGGCTGCGGCATTTCCCACGGCCCGTGAAGGCAGCGCAGACACCGCGCCGCTCCTCCGCCTCAGTCCGAGCTGCGCTCTCCTCGGAGCCGCACGCGGAGGGGAGCCTCGCCGAGTTCGGACCTGGAAGCGTCCCGAGGGAGTCCAGAGAAAGGCCGGTTGAGTTCGGTTTTCGTTTGCAAAGGAAGGAATAATTCGGGGACAGGACAGCGTGCGTTTTCCCCATGAAACCGCAAGTGACTTGGCGCCGCCCGTGATCCCAGTCGTCCCGCGGGGAGGCTTTTTGTTCGGGGTGAACGTCGAACTCCCCGAAGTGTGAAGACCCAACGCGAGTACGTCCCCCCTTCGGCCTGGACCAACATGCTGCGCGATACTTCCTCCCCCGGCGAGTGTGACTCGGCTCGGCTCGGCTGAGCTGAGCTGAGCTGAGCTGAGCTGGGACGAGGAGACAGTTCAACAGCGGCGAAGCGCCAGACGGAGACAGTGAAAGCTAAGCCCAACGCACCGACCACCGGCGGCCGACGACCGCAGCCTGAACCACTGAATCCAGGTACTTGTACTTAGCATCGGATGCTACACGCTGCCGATGTGGGCTTTGGTCTCTTAGCCGTTGCTTGGCCGCATGCTGTCGCTGCTCTTTATTGGCCGGACAGCGTAAATTGTGTGTGTGTGTGTGTGTGTGTGTGTGTGTGAAGGCTCCTCCAGCTAGTCCTGGCTCGCATGGAGTTAGCAGATGGTCCAGCGGTGAGAGCTTTGTATGCAGAGTCTCATTCACAAATGGATCATTGCCGCGTTTCTTCTTAATACTACTGCAAGTCAAATACTGATCCAGCTGCATTCACATGGCAACGGAAGCTTTTTAAATGGAGGAAATATTCAACGGAGCCTGCTCGTGTGCACGGATCTAAAGGCTTTTTTTAAAAATCAAACATTAGCAGCGACACTGAAAGTTGCCCGTGGTTGAGTTTGGGCTGATGATGGCATGTGTGCTGTGCTCCTCACCTCCACAATGATAATGTGCTGAGTCCTTATTGGACCTGATGTAATGTGACCCACAGTTCAGTGGTGTTCTGATGCTTCACTCCCTGTATTAGATTACGGTTTAATTTAGATATTCAGGAGGACCTTTAATTCCCATTTAACCAGACAAACCAGCTCATCCACACCATTCATATCCAAAGTGCACAATACAGCTACATCACTGCTATTCCATTTATATCATTCATATCCACTGTAAAATGTTGGTAGTGAATGCTTTGCTCTCTAGGCAAACTGAGCATACTTTTGTCATGAAAACCGAGTAACCGCCCTTGTCAGCACCCTTGAGTTTTGTGGTCATCGTGACTGATAATCCCTTTCAGCAACACACCTCTTTACATTGCTGTCTCCAAAATGATTGGGCAGGAACTGTTTACAAGGCATTGGTTGTTATGGGTTTTGCTGCCAGGGTCACGGTTCTATGCAGTATGCTTTTAACCCAGTGACAGAGAATTTCCAGATGCCAGTTGGCTGGAACTGTAAAAACAAACGCTTATTAATATGCAACTGTGCTAGCGTTCCTCACATCTTGGTTCTTGGTGTTATTTTGAGCTGACCGTCCGCTGTGGAGTTCCTGTATGAACCAATAAATGGTTTGTGATATACTGTGCCTGATATCATTTTCACAAGCGAATCTCTTTTTGTAAAACTGGAAGAAAATGCTTCATTATCATACACTTGTTGATAAGATTTGTACCTTCGGTGACGTACAACCTACAGTCGTGCTGTGAATCTTCTTAGTACTGAAGGAGTCATTTACAACCAACCTGTTCTTTGGCACTGCAAAACAGCCGCTAGACATGACATTTTTTTTGTCATTGGGTTGCTCACAGCTAGACAGTTACAATAATTATCTAATCAGTTTTCATATCAGACGTCATTTTTTTCATATTCATTTTTGGAGATATCTGTGGTAGAGGTCTGAAACTTTAGTTTGCTCCTTGCAGTGACTGCTTCTTTTCAGTTGCAGAATATTGGCTATCACTGAGAGATTTAGGCCACGATTTATGTAATTGCGGTAATGAAAAGTGTCGTTTATTGCCAACAGAGCTTTTATTGTTCTTCATATTTTTTTTTAAATCTAAGGAGACATATTTTAGTAATATTGTGTAAATTACTCCTTAAATGAAACCCACAGTTTTGTGTGACTCTACACTGCCTTTTCCTTATGTGCAGTATACTACAGTGATGTTTTTATTTTAACCACTTGGAAAAATATGATACTTGCAGGCTCTCGTGTCCTGAAACTCTTTGAGGCCATTGTGCTACGTGCATACTGCGAACAAACCAGCTCTTCAACTCTTTGCTTAATATTTGTTTTAGTAAATAACAGTCATCTGGTTTTAAAGGACAGTTGAAAACTGAGCAGTTCTTTCCTGTCGCATAAGCTCATTATCCCCAGGTTCTTAATTAATCAAACAGGAATATAAATGCCGATTTGTTCAACAGATTTTTCCTGAGGTGAAGGAAGACCTGATATTCAATCCACCGCCTAACATGGTGAGGTTTAATGATAATCATAATTTCATCGTTGATTTAAATGATCACCTTGCACAATAAATAATGACATTTGACTTGTTAGAAGATTACATTTTGTTGTCAAGTTAAATTTTCCTCAGTTTTGTTTTCTTTCTCGCCACTGCTAGTCTTTTTCCCAACTAGGACTCTTAACACAATCAACTGTGGTGGAAGGAAATTAGCAAAACTAACGTCGATATGTTTTTATAGCAGGCTGCAGCTGAAATACCACTGATGATAGAGCTCATCCTGAATTTATTTTAGCAATAAACCTTATCCAGTAAACCACAGCGGACTTCAAGTAGTTGTAGTTGCCTGAAGCTGACTGCAGCACATTTGTGGGATAAGTAAAATATGTTGCATTTGAGTCTGAGTTAAGGTTTTCTGTAGTACTGAAGTAAAGGTAATAAAGTAAGTGTCGATAAAGATACAGCAATTTAGGTAGCAGTGGTGAAAAGAACTTTCTAAGAGTAGAAGAGAAGCCGACACTGTGAGGACAAGCAGGTGCATAAATAACTGGAGTGGTCGGAACTTGCCCAAGGTCGTTTCAACATGTGTTCAACATGTGTTTCTCTGTTGGGTTGGTAGAATAGTAAGGACTGTTGTAAACCAATTTGTATTCTCTTTAGCTCGTTTTGTAGCCTTGCTAGTGACATGACATGTGGATGGCAGTGCCCGTTGGTTTCTCTCCCGCTTTGGTCTAGAACAAAATGTACCACAACTAATGAAAGGAAATTCTATACTTCTAAATTTAGGATTACAGACATTAATTTTTGCCAGAGGGTGACTGTGTGTGACTTTGGTCATCCTCTGATCCTCTTTTTATTCTACTTCCACCCCCAGATTGACATTTATTGTTTCTAATAATGTCTTCACGCTATTGGGCGGATTGTTGTGACATTTGTCACAGGTATTAATGCTCCCCTTCTTTTTTCAAATAAGTAAATTAAGTTGCCTCTTTTAACACAAAGTACATACAAAACAACAACTTAATTCCTTAATGTCGTTCATTATTAAAGTAGTTGATTTTCTTTTTTAGTTGCTCAGTAAATCCTCTTATTTGAACTTTTGTTTGTGACCTAATGCCTGCAAAGCTAAATACGTCCCAATGAGAATCTGCTCTCGTTTCTTTAATAATAATTAGCAAATGCTAGCATGCTAACCTGCTGATTGATGCTAAAAAAGATCTGGTCCTCTTGGTGTGTGTTTTTTTTTGACCTGCTATTTTGTGGCTATAACAGCAGGTGTGTCACGAGGATTACTTATATTATAAAAAGGTCTACGTTTAACAGGTAAAAAAGCATATCTTGTCACTTCAAGGAAGGTCAAGTATTATCTAAAAACATGCAGGCAGATTAATTTTTGATAGCCTCAAATCAGGTAAACAGTAGGGTATCAAATAAATAGTATAAGAATACTAAAAAAATAAAAGCACTTTATGTAAATCCTTATTGTAGAGTGTGATACATAGTAGTTATTTAATTTAAGTCAAACTGAATTGAAAAAATGTGCACACTGACTATCTAATCTGCTGTTATGCAACCAACTACTTTCTTTTGGTTTTTCCTTATGTACATGAAACCTCCTGTGCTCTAAAAGGTCAAATTGTTTGTCTCTGTCCTCTGCAGGCAAGCACAAAGCCAGACATGACCTCTGGCCCCAGCCTTAGATACTGATGTTTTGTGCAGGGCCAAGCATCCTTTATGATTCTTTTCCGCATGTTCATTAATTATGCATAATGCATACACTGCTGTCCCCAGGCCTTGTTCCACACACACAGAACCAGACAATCTCCATTCATAGAGAGAAAAAGCATGTTGCTCTAAGTTCAGCACACAGTTACAGGCCTTTGAGGATTCCGTGACATTCCCGAAGAGATTCCGTTCCCCCGTATACAATCCTGGCATTGAGGCACAGACACTGATTAGCAAGTTGCCAGGGTATTCCGACAATGGCCCAGCGGAGGATAATGAGAACGCTCTGACAAAATGGAGTTCTCATTCAGGACTTTGTGTTCAACAAGTAGTGTGAAACTACTTTGGAACTATTTGGAGATGCCATGTAGCTAAATATTTAGCTTGCTTACTTAGCAAAAGTGTAGAAACTCAACAGCTTGTTGTGACAAGATTCTGAAACCATCCAGTAAGCACTTGAAGCTTTCAGAGCTGCTTGTACCTGAGATTGTCTCTGATGTGTTCTGTCAGCATTTTTACAGCCTTTTCCTTACAATGTTCAAGTGAAGTGTGCTGAAACTGGTGTCACAGCAGAACAACAGGATGCATAAGGATAAAATAGATTAATAAACTAGATTGACCTTCATTGGGACATTAGATAAGATATCTATGTATGTATCTATCTATCTATCTATAGAGATATAGAGGTATAGAAATGCATATAGCCCTTTTTGGTGAATAGGTTTATACTAACTTATTAAAGTAAACTAAGAATTCTGGTCGTAAATTATTTCCAGCAACTTTTAGTGTAATACAACAGCATGAATAACACCCCATGATCCAGCAGGAACTCTGCATATAAAGCTTTTTGTGCCTTTTAAAGTTGCTTTTCAACATCAAACAAGCAACGTGTTTACCTGCTCTAATGGAGGCTACAGCATGTGGATATGGTTATTTAGTCACAATTAAATGGTTGTGAAAATGAATATGTGAGCAACAGTGACATCCAGGAATCCGTTCCCCTTCTTTCTTTAGTGTCTTGCATTACCTAAAGCTCTCTAAGGAATAAAGGATAACAACTATAGCATACATTACATGTTGGCTGGACATTTCAAATTATGGTATGACACGTTCTGTATGTAAAGGCTACTAGAAGGTTTTCAGTAAAGAGCTGACATTGGGCTGCTGCAAACATTGCTGGACAGTGTTTTTATTGAGTGTGTATGAGCACAGGAGGGCTCACACTCCTGCTACACAGACGGGTCATAGGTTTGGACTTGCTGCCCGTGCAGGACTTGTCCACCCACAGTCCAAACATGCAGTTTCAAATTATCAGTGACTCTAAATTGCCTGTAGGTGAGAATGTGTGTGTGAATGGTTGTCTGTCTAGGTGTCAGCCATGTGATTGGGCTGTGATACGCCAAGCTGCTAGTTGGCTGTGTTTTGGCAGTCGATGAGCTTCTGATGACCTAGTTGTTGCAGTGTGTTCCGTGCTGTTGGCACTAGTTGGATGGTGGCTTTTCAGCTGATTTAGCATGTTGAATCGGCAGTGGCCACCTATTGGTGAAAGAGAGCACTGTGATTGGCTGTTTAGTGACTGAGTGCACAGGAAAAGAAGCAGATATAAAGAGAGCAAGCAAACCCCAAAGTCAGGACGAAGTACAGGGAAGGACTCTTCGCATTTTTCATCTTTATCTTCTCTGGTCCTACAAATACGAGCATGCAAATGAAGAAACAGTCCTAGGCCTTCCGCTTACCATTTTTGAATAACTAATAAAGACGTCTGCCGGCTACTGGTATGGAGATTTAGTTCTTCTTGGGCAAGTAGAGAACTTGGTGCAGCTGTTAGCTGTCTTTGCAGTGTATGGGCCGTTTTTTGCCCCGACAAAAGTGAGGTGAAAGTAAATGTACAAGTAAACAATATGTACTCTAGTAAAAATTTAGTAGTAAAAAGTACCCACTCAAATTACTACTTAAATAAAAGCACATAGGTATATGATTTATACTAAGGTATTAAAAGTAAAAGTAATTGACAGTTTTTCTGTCCTTTTCATGGACAGAAAACTAATTAACAAATTAATCTTAACTAATTAATGGTAATAGACACAAGTGAAGGGTAAAGATCTGATGCTTTTTTTCAGTTTTATTTCTCAACTACTCCTATGGAGTGAGAAGAAGAGGTAGGCACACCATATTCACATTCAGGGCAGCCAAAGAGTACAATTGCTGCATATTACTGCAATATTAAGTCTTTTAAATAAGACCATAATTTGTTTTTCTAAAGTAATGGAAAAAGTAATTTAATATGAAATGTAAACGTATGTAAAGTAAACGTGTCACAACTTTGATTAGAAATGTAGTGCAGTAAAAGTAGAGATATGTGCTCTTTGATGTAGTGGAGTGAAAGTCAATGCAGCCATACTTAAAGCTACTTAAGTAAAGTACAGATATGTGAAAAATGTACTTAAGTACAGTAAAAGGTACGTGTACTTTCCACCTCCAATAGACTGGCGACCTGAATGGGATGTACCCCATTTTCCACCCAATGACAGCCCTTCCTGCAGCCTTTAAAAGGATGTGCCGTATTTATCATGGATTGATGGATGGAATGGATAGTTGTGTATGTTGTGTTCTCCTGAATACATCTTACACAAGTACATAACCTTTTTATCACAGCAGGCTGCAGCACATTTTCTTCCTTCCATGTCTCTCAGAATACATTATGTGACAGCTTGGCCTGACCCTTTTCTGATTTTCTAAATGAAGATAAAGGTGACCAAAAAGCAAGAGTGACTATGAGTTAAGCCTTAACAGCTGGGTGTTTATTATTCCTTTAAATAGTGGTTTTGTCACAAAAATCTCCTCTACTTCCTTCTTCTGTTCCCAACAAAACCAAAGTTTATCTATTTATCTTTTTGAAATTACGAGTGTTAGAGCAATTTTGTTGAATTTCATTGTTTTTTTTCAATGTCCTTGTCATCTAGTCATGTGTCTCTGTTTAGCTTTTCTTGTTTCGTTAAAACTGTAGCCTCCTGGTTTGTTCTACAGCCCAAGGGTGTAAGACACCAAAGGCCCAGTAAGGCAAAGCCTCGTTGCAGAGCTGTCTAGTGGTTTGCACCCTTTCCCTTCTCTATTCCATTAATTAGGTTGATGGGTGTCATGCTGTCAGGTTGCATTAAGGTCAAATCCACCTCTCGTGTTGTAACAAGACGTCTGCAAATACATTATTGGTATAAGCAAGTGACCCTCCATATTTTTAGACAACCAGCTGACATCTTTTTAAAATAAATTGCAACAATGGCTAGGTAGAGATGAGCTTTATTGTTATTTATGGTTTTGTAATTTATCAGCCATCAAAAGAAACATCAACAATGTTCTTTTTCTGTCCTGGTGAAAATGTTGAAAACTTGATGCAGATGACTAAACAATGATGAGACTGTAATGTTGTTACTTCACACAGTGTAGTTATGATAGGGTAGTCCTGGATTCCAGTGGAATCCCGAAGATTGTGACTGGATCTTGTCAGGATCTCACTTTTACTCTGTCAAAAAGATATTTGTACAAAATGAAGCTTTTAAACAGCATTCCCCTGTAGGCAGCCTTTTGTATTTAACTTGCTCACAGCAGTTAGTTATTAGCCCAGCAACTAATCAACTTGCTGTGATCAACATATACTGGCAGTGGTCGTATGTCAGTGTCATGTTTGTATTACACATAAAGTGACAACCATTATGTAGTCAGCTCGAGTCAATTGTTCCACTCTAAACAATGTAGTTTTCTCTTCTTTGCTCTGTCTGCCCTGTTATCTGCAAAGGAGAGGAGATAGGCGATGAGACAGTGTGCTCGATAAATGCCAATGCCACATTTTCCATTATTGTTTTGAGTACCAATAAAATGGTTCTGTCCAAATTGAAAGGTGCCTTCGTCTCTTGGACTTTATCTGTAAAGTCACTAGTACCCCCAAATAATATTCAAATTGTCAAACTCAATTTTTTATTTGCATGTGTGAGAGTGACATGCTTGCCCTTTAGAGGTGTTTTGTCTTTAACAGTGTATGACTGAATTTACACGGTGCATTCTTCAATGTTTCCCCTAACAGAGCATATGTGTCCTGTTTACCTTAATAGCAGCCAAATAACTTAGTTTTGCCAATGTTAGTTGCATTATGAGAAATATTGTGTTTCAAGACAGATTGGCTTTTACTTAGTGATCAATTATGTTAAATTATTATAATGACACTGATTACTAACACAGCGTAAAGTATAACATATTGAAAATGAATACACTGGACAAATTTAGTTACTTTGTGGTGCAGGAGAAGCCTGGATGAAGAATCCATGCAGATTATGTCTTGTTTCTAATAAACCTCAAGTTATCATGAAACTCGTTAAGTGGTATTTGCCGGACACACGCATTCATGTATCGTTGGGTCTGTTAGTTTTGCTTACCAGTAACAAACAACAGCATGTTTTTCTACATAACTATGACGGTGTGTCCCAGTCCTAATTCAATGTACCCTGGTTGACCACAAAGAAAAACAAGCCAAGTTGATGGGAGATGTCGGCGTGTTGAGGGGTGTAGGATAGCCCAGTCTTTGTAGGGTGTTCTATTGCCTACAAATCAGTGCACAAGAAGAGACCATGACAGATCCAGACATTACCCCTACTTAGAAGTACATATAAAACAAATGTGGTGTGAAAATGGTAAGCTAATGCTGCTTTATTTATAGTTTTTATATCCTTGGTCCCAAGTCTTCTGCTTTCTCGTCCTCTCACACAAGTGAGTCAGTAGTTGGCCCAGACGAAGCCACGTGACCAAAAACACGTCGTAGTCTGTGAGTGCTTTGATGCCGGCTTGGTCTATCATGACAGTTAGGCTTACTTGGTAAAGCTTCCTTCATTTGCATATCTGACATACAATATGAGTAGTTAGTATAGACTCTATGGTTTTGGTTATCAGCAGTTGACTTCATTGTAACGTCAGTAAGAGTGGTTGGCAGCAGCCAGAGCTATTCACTTCGTTATTACGTGGCAGACAGTATTAAACTGTTGTCACTGAAGTGCTTTCCTGCCTTTTCATTTTTTTTAATGCCCTCTTTTGTATAGAAATAACTCTTTTGTTGTACTGCAGGCCTTAAATCTAAAGCCCTCTATTTATTATGTGTTCATTCTTGACGGCATGTCACAGTCTGATTAACCTGTCTTGGCATCTTTGCTGATATGACGAGGCGCTAAAATGAAATGTTCCATACAGAGCTAAAGAAGAGGTACTGCTGAAAGGCCCGTTATAAGATTTTAAGGTTTTGGAATCGTTAACCATCCTAATCGAGAGTCACAGAATAAAAATATAAACTTGAAAAGATGCAAGAGGTTGAATAAAACTTTTTTTTGTTAAGGGAGTTTGACATTTAGCCAGGATTTAAGACGGCAAAAAATATACGCGTATATATACGTGTGTATATGTGTGTGTGTGTGTGTATATATATATATATATATATATATAATTAAATCCATCTGTGAATGAGAATAGAGCACATTGTGCTCAATTGTTATTGAGAGACTGGGTTATAGCACCAACCTGTTTTCCTGTTGGGGAGTAAATCTATAGTATTTTAGGACACCCCAGTTTACTGAAGCATTTATAATGCATGTCACTAACGTGCTTCATTGTGGCCGCTTTTATAAGCAGTGTCTTTTTTGCTAAATGTTTCTTCAGGCAACACAGGAGCAACTGCAACCTTGGAATTATTTTTGCTGTCATTATGACCAGCTTCACCAAGGCCGTAACAGATCTGTTTTGTGAATAATGATACAGCTATCAAAGTATTATTGTTTGTTTGCAACACTGGCACATTGTTTGCTTCTTGCTGTCAAGAGAAATGTAATCCCAACATAATGTTGCCCATGGTTTGGTCTACCAGATCTAGTCTGGTTTCAAACAAGGAAGTTACATACTGTGCTTACTTTAGTTACTGTAACAAAATAGATTCCGTGTGTACTTGTATTTTTAGAGTTTGGGAGACTGTAATTAAAATAAAATGCTCAAATACTGGGGACCTGGTAGCTCAATAGGTAGAGCATCAGCCTTGGGTGCAGAAGGCTGCTCACCCCCTGCACCCAAAGCCAGCAAGGGCCTGGATAAAATGGGAGGGTTGCGGTGAGAACCTCATCCTGCGTAAAAAAAAAACTCATCAACATCCAGAGATATCAATTGTCTGGCTCATAAATGCTGTGTTTATTTAACCTCAGACCTGATAGAGGACCTGTTGCTGTGTATAAAATGCTAAAAATGTTACCTTTTATTTGAGTAAATCTTTACGCAAGTAATTTTCCTTACTTAAGTTTAATTGAGTTCAATGTCATGATGATAAGAGCGCCTCTACTTGAGTAAAATAATTCTGTACTTTCCACTCTGAAAATAAGGTAAAAAAAATCTGCATTTTCTTTAATCTTAGTGGAAAATCATGATGTCACGATTACTACCCCATGCGCTACAGAATGGTTAGGGAAAAACAAGCTAAATACTTTATAAATGAAGTTACATTTGAGTTGAATAATCTGACTTTACCAACTAGGCCCATTCTACTGTAGGCAGAACTATGTCCAGCTTCCATTAGTCACTTTATTAGCTTTTTTTGTGGTATTTGTATTGAACAGTTAGCATGTAATCAGTTATACTCATAGGTACGTGTCAACATGTGACTTGAAATGGCTGGCTACTTTTTTCAGGGCGTTTGTGGAAATGAACCCAAACAATGAGCTGAAACTGGCTGGAAGCTGCATAGAGACGTTGATATAGCTGTTCTAGCAACCTTTTCACTCTTCTGTCTCATTTCAAGGTTGATATAGTTTCAGTGGTAATAGAAAATAGCTTTAGGGAGCAAAATAAATGTTTCATACTAAGACCCTGAGGTGTAGAGCTCTGTTCTCTAAACTGCCTGGCTCTTATACCAAATCTCGTGCCTTGGCAGATAGACTTTGTATTCATCTTATGAAGGTGAAGTGAATTAACAAGGTCATTTTCCTGAGATTCAGTGTCTATAGGCTGAAGACAGTGCACTTTGTAGAATGTGTTTGATTACATGCGTAAGGGGGGACATGAAATAACTACAGTGTTGAGGGAGAATCACGAAGGCTGTGTCATTTTTGTCTTGAGCTAGTCCTGGGTCAGCTAATTGCTGCCTGGCTGACTCCAATGGGATGGGGTGGACCTGTGGAAATCAATATGCCATTGTGACCCAATAACCACATCTGGCCATTATTTGTAACTATAGTTTCTTGCCAGATAAATTACCAGTTGGAAATTATTGAGACCCTAAACCACATGATTCCAAACATTCCGAGTAATTTTTGTTAATGTTATCTACTGTAAAGCGTCTGCCAAATGACTTAGTGTAAATGTTTTATGTTTGTTTTATTTTTGCATTTGGCACCATTTCAAAACCGTAATGCAGGATGTGGTTTTTGTCTTCATCTGCAGGAACAACAAAAGTTGCTAATCTCACAGGGATGACCATACAGTAATTCTTTTAAAGTTTAGAATTCACATGAACATGCACTACTGAAGAAATTAGGGACAGCCTGTCAGTATAAACGATATCATGCTCAGTTGGTTATTATAGTGTAAAAAAGAGACAGTGAGACACCTTGAAAATCATTATGCGTGTGTATGTATCAGTGTTATAGTTGCTATTCCTATAATTAAGTGTGGAAAGGCAAATTGAAGGGGTACTGCACAGCGTGTCTGTCCTTGTATATTGTTACTTATTTTCTGCAAAAGAGGAGCACTACATATTTTTTTGAGAATATTTTTTATTTTCGTATAGCTGGATAAATTATTTTTCTCATTTTTAATGTCCATCAAAGATGGCATTTATTAAAATGCTTTACTTATGCAGAAACTCTGACAGACACCCACAAACGGTTATTACTTTGGACCAACAGCTCACAGTATATTTGATATTAGAACTCTTATAAACTTATGTTTTAATTTGTCCATTAGAGAAATGTTATTCACAACAATTATTCCAAAGGTTGCAGTTTAAAAAACAAAACAAACTCACAAAAATGGAAAGTGATTATGCCTATTGCCTAAAGGGGGAATGCTATAAAAATGATACAGATTTCATATTCGGAAGGTTGCTAATAGAAAATAAGTTGTTTTTAATTTATTTATTTTTATTTATTTTTATTTTCCATAGCACACATCCATTGTGTTTGTTGTTTCTTTCTAGGGTTGCTCAGTGGTCTGTGTTTTTGGGATTCAAAGTTTTCTTTTAAATACAAAAAAGAATTGAAAAAAAACTGTAGTGTTTGATTTTTTTGTTTTAAGCACTAAGACAAAAAGGAAAAAACAAGACAAAGTTTTAATTCAACAAAATGACAGAAGTACAAAATATTTAAAACTAATAAACAAGTGCAATTTTATTCTCATAAAATCTTATAAAATATAGATAAAATCAGAAAACAATGCCTAGCAAATCCCCTTTTCAATTGAATACTCTAGAGATCCTGAAATCTTTCTGAATGCCATTTACCTTCACTGATATAGGTGTGGTTAAAATGAGTAACAAAAAACACTGAACACCATATGACAGAGGAGTTCCAAACACGACTGTCTTTAAGATGCTCACACAGATGAATCAGCACTTCAGCGCATTTAAGTAAAAACAAGTATTCTTGTAACTTTTATTAAGTGAGGGTATGTTAGAGTGGATTACGGGCTTGCTCCCTTTTAAGTTCAGGATCCGGCATTGACAAACTGGTTGACCAGTTTCTAGTCCCACCAACTCTCTAAACAGAATGAGACGTCTTCAGTCTTAAGAATCACATCATGTCAAGAAATCAATAAATTAAATTATAGTGCTGAATCAGGACATTCAGTGGCCTTTTGGAAGCAAGTTGTACAATAAGGTGTGCCACAGTGTGCCACAACAAATGGCAAATAATCAATATTACCAGTACCATGTCTGTGTCAAAGAATCTCTCATGTCTGATGTGTCTGTCAAAAACTTTAATGTCACACATTTCACACAGTCAACAAACCCCGTGTTTGTTACAGTGTGTTAGCAAGACTTCAGACGATGACAGCACACTTGAGAAAATATTGCCTTCTGAAAAAAGACGTTTAACACTGTTGCAGATATTAGCCTTCCTTCTTTTTAACTTAAATGTTTTACTTGCCAATTGTTGTGAAGAATAACATGTTTAGAAATCATGAGGAAATGTATGACTCAACATGTGTGTTACTTGCAGTTGTGCATACTGCAAGTCAGAGCAACATGCGCCACCTGCTAGGTTTTAAGACAAGGGATGAACTTTGACCTCACACAAGGTTGACCTCTGTGAAACATGACCTACTTCAGGGTCCCCAAACTCGATGAAGCAATAAGAACTATAAATGTGTAATGCAACGCCAATAGGAGGATCAGAGGCATGTCATTCTGTAGATGCCTGCATGTAAATACTATGTGTTTGTGTGTAACCTCGCAGTGATGTCAAGTAAAAGTGATCGATGTCTCATTCATGCATCACTTCAAGGTCCATTTGAAAATTCTTTAAATTTGTCTCCTAGACAAAGCATGAAACACATAAGTATCTTTGGATGAAACCCCAGCTGTTACATGGCTGTAAAAAAATACAAGTATCTGTGCTACTTGATACATGTAGAACAATTAAAAGGTTTCCTGTGTAGGGGGGCCTTAAAGTACAGGGGGCATTAGCCACTCACAATCTGTCCCTGTGCCCAGTGAAAATGACCGTCCTGCATTTGTGACAGTTACATGTAACTAATGATTGCTGTGCCTGTACCAGTACTGAAGTCATTCATCTGGTACGCCCGTGGCCAACAGCGGTGGGATAGGTGGCATTTTTCACACATACCTCTAAACCACTGTTGTTTTCATAAGTCTTCATTAAACATCCCTCTCAAGATGGATTATTGACTATTGAAAGAGATGTTACAAAATGGCTACTTTACAGTGCAAATAAAAATTTAAATGTCCGTGATAAGAAAAAACGGCTCCAAATAAAAAGATAAAGTTAATCTATCTTAAGGACCTCTTTAATGTAAGACTTAAATGTGCATTTAATTAAGATGTGTAGCTTTCAAAATAAGACCATCAAGAAAAATGACAAAACACCTACACAAATGATGTTTTAATAGAGGATTAACATTTTTATGTTTTCTGTAATCTTCTCCTTATAATTTAATTTATTCTGCCTCTAGAAAACTCTGTGCACCTGGTCTGAAGTATGTGTGAGGTATGTCTCCATCTATAAAAGCAGAAGGAACATTCAGGTGTTTATTAACACAATGTAAAGAGGGGAATCAATAAGCAGTGGTTTTAGAGAACCAATTGTGGCAGTACATCAATCTGGAAAAATGTATAAAACCGTTTCTGACATAATTCAAAGTTCTACAGTGAGAAATATTATTCACCAGTCAAAAGCATTCCAGACAGTTGCCCCTTTTCCCAGGAGTTGATGTCCCAGCACATTGACGCCAAGGTCAGGCTGTGGAATGCTCAGAGAAATACCAAAAAACCTCAATCTCAGAGCCTACAGGCCTCACTGAGCATGTTAAAAGTTAAAGTCCATGACAGCACAATCAGAAGAAGACTGAACAAGTACAGTTTATAAGGGTTGCCAGGAGAAAGCCTCCAAACTCTGAACAAACCATGAGACTTCTGGAACACTTTTCTATGGCCTGATGAGAACAATTAGCAGAAACTCCTTTGCAGCCACAGGACCTGGGCACCTTGCACTATTGAGCCAAACATGAACTCTTCTCTATATCAGAACATTCCTGAGGCAAACATGACACCATCTGTCCAATAGCTAAAGCTTGGTCAAAATAGGGTCATGCAGGACAGTGTTGTGAAGCAATCCAGCAAATCTAAATCAGAATGGCTGCAAAGTGGAGGGATAACGGTTTTGGAATGGCGTAGTCAAAGTCCAGTTGAAGAGAAATGGTGGAACCTTAAGAGAGTTGTACCTGAATGCCCAGAAACCACATTGAACTTTGCCAATCTTGTAAAGAACTGGCCGCACAATGTAAGAGACGGGTAAAATCATACAAGTACTTGAAGTTATTGCTGCTATAAAGATGGATTTATAAGCTGTTAAATTATGATGGGGCTTTGTACACGCTTTTTTCTTAATTTTTAAAAAGATAAATAATTGCACAAGTGAAAAAAAGTTATATCTTGTCGTTTGTTTATGGTTTTATTAGTCTAATACTAAGATCCATTTGATCAGATGGTTTTTATAATGTTTTTACAGAAAAAACATAGCATTAACAGAGGAGGTAATAACATTTACACGTCTGTAGGTCCATGTACAATATGATGTGGTCTGTAGATGAGTCATGCCACTGAAGAGGGTGAAAGTCTGTGATGAATGGTCCAAAAAGCACACCTAGGAAGCTATGGATTTTTGACATTTCTGGTGTGAATGCACTTTTGCTGTCAGTGACTAGCAGTGACAAGTCATATATGCCTCATCTGTCAGAGCAGGAGGGAAGCGAATGTAGACAAGACACGCAGAGAAACATCGAGTCAGTCAATAGTGGATTTGTGCTAGCACGCCTTGCTCTGCTGCAAATGCGGTTAGAAATAATTGACTGGGGAAAGGCCCCACTTAAACAGAGGATTATTTTCAGCCAAACTGGCCAGCATTTTCAGCTGTCCTGGAAATGTATATCCAAGCATACATAACTTATTTATTCTTTGTCACAGTGAGTCGACATGTCATGCCCTTTACTCTCCAGACCATGGTAATAACACACCTCAGCAAAGCGTCACGCAGATAGAAAGCCGCGGCCTCAGTGAAGTTAGCGCTCCTCTCTCACTGTCTTATCAGCCTGTTTTTGGAGCGCCAAGTGATTAAAATGTGCAGCTGTTGCCAAGTCAACAATACAATTAAAATAATAGTTTCCAGTCAAGCTGTGGAGTGGATGCAGGATGATAAACTCTGTCTCAATAATTACAACTGAGCATACAAGTACAGCTCTGGTAGTTGCACTGTTCTGCTTGATTGAGGCATGCAGTCATTTAAAGGCATTGAAAAGAAGAAATGGTTTGCTAATGCAGTCTTTAAATATGTCGATTTTGCCGCGCCTGGTGTTGACTTCTTGTCAAGCCCTTTGTTTCCTCTTTATATATTTGATTGCTTGCTTGTCCTTCTGTTTATTCTTAGTTTAACATCTCTGTTGAGCAATGCTGTTGCTCTGTGCGGACGACGCTGTTGAGATGAAGCCTTAACTTCCTTCTTTCCAACAAGGACTTGTGTGTCTCCTAATAAACAAGCAACGTTTTCTGTTAAACTTGTTTGACTGGACACCTGATGGCCAGTAGACTCAGTGATCAAATGCCTGATATATTATGTATGAATTTGTGTGTGGGAAAATAAATGGAAAAATAATATTCTCAAATGGATTGTACAGAATGGTGCAAAAGTGGAACAGCACAGAGAAAATCCTCTCAGCTCATTTAATGGACGGTCATCATGCTTCAGTGACACTCACCATAGATTTGCATATTAGTGTGATACTGCACAGAACCTAAATTTACATTTAGAAACAGTGTATTTTAGTTTTGAGGCACATTCAGCTCAAGTCTGCTTATAAGTGATTTCATATTGACTTTATTTTTACAGGCATAGGGAAATTGTTTTATCCAGTAAGATGATACTGGACTCACGGCTGTTCTTCTGGTTATTGCAGCTATGCCAGCTGATAAACACAGGCTGTTGGCTATTTGACATTGAGTGTTACTGTAAATTGCTGAAATGAGGCTGTTTCCCTCCCTACGAATGAAGGCCGACACTAATCACTCCTTTTGATGAGCTGGTCGGTTAACTGCTGAGATCACCGGCGTCTCAAGTGGCAGAGAGATCTGCATTATGAGATCCTGATCAAATGTTTGAATCTGGATAAGATAACCACATCTCCTAAATCTACATGGGTACTTTGTTGTTTGTGGAAAATAATAAATGAATAAAAACACGTAAAAAGGAAACTTTTGGTTTGTAATTCAGAGAAATTCCTCCTCTCCAAATGTGCCTTATCTTGCTGTTCTAGTCTTAATTGAGTTGTGCTTATGTAGAAATCTCCATCTAATTAGTATGACAGTTCAAATAACCAATCTATAATCCTAATATGATTATCGCTGCATGATTACAGTGTGTGTGAACATGCTTACTCTCATTTCAGGTTCATCAAGCCAGTTAATTTTTCATTCTGGTAGTTTAGATCCACATCTTACCTTCTACTGCAGTCTTGTCTTCCATGTGGCTACACGTGTGAGAGTGATTGCTTGTGAAACATCTCTTTTATATACTTTTGACTGTTTAGTGCATTTGCTTCAATTCACTTGCATTTTCTTGCAAGGCCAAGGTAATCCTTGGTAATTTTTGGGGTGGCCTCCCCTGTCAGTCTAGTGTTGACCTATGCCTAGATGATAAATGAAAATATGTCAAATGTTTTAGACTTTCATGCATACATGGAACATGCATTGTGGGTGAGTTGTGAGTTCTGCTGTGCATAAAATTATAAGCAAGGTTAGCGCCTGTCAGAGGGTTGAAAACATTAATGAAGGTACCACCCATACGCTCTGCCAGCTGTGCATAAAGATTTAGGACAGCGAGTCATTTGAGCAGGCAGGAGTGACAATGTAATGAAAACATGGATTATGCTTTCGCCTCTGCAGTCTCTGCAGTGCCTATGAAATGTACACCCGTTACAACAATAAATCATGGTCAATTAAATTTGGCTTTAATCTTCTAATCTAATCAACAATAGTAATGCTACTCTACAAAGTAGTCAAAAAAGTATTAAACGAATTAAAAATATGAAATTGAAAGTAGTTTCAAAGTCAAACTGGAGATCAACTGAGAAAAGTGAATGTTTTTAAAAGATTATAGTATAAATACACCTGTATTATAAAGATTCAGTTACTGGTGAATCGGTATCATCACCATAAATACTGAAGACAAAATAACACTCTAACCAGCTCTGTAACATAACTACTGAAAAGCAGAAATCGAGATAGATACAAGAATATTTCCAAGTCTCCGACTATGTTGTTACAGTGAGCCCATCGTTAGGAAATGAAAGAAGCATTGCACAGGTATAATTCTGCCTGGAACAGGCACTTGGTGAAAACATCCAAGGGTGTGTACGTACTCTTAGAGGCACTATGTACTGAGTCACTTTATCTGTCTAATTTATTTAGACAGGATACTAATCTTTAAAGATGAGCAGGGGAACTTTTTTTTTTTTTTAGGGGTGGGGCGACATGTCCACATAATGGATTTCAAACATGCAGATCTATAGGCCTTTTTCACAGTATACTCTTAAATAATGAGTATGCATATATGGATAACAATGGACTGATAATTTATAGTCTTCATTTTAAGCTAAGTTAATTAGAGGTAGAAGAAAATACAAGCGATTTAGTCAAATAGCGTAGGCTCCTACAAAAATCAATATTAAAATGTGAAATTGCTAAATAAATACAAAATTGTTGGTACTCCCTAGATGGTTTTAGTTAAAGTTGGGTATCTAAAGCTGATGAACAACCGACACATTTAGCTGACTTTGTTAGCCCCCTAGTGATGAAACCAGATCTTGTTTAAGTGGGAGTGGCCAGCAGGTCCATAACATACACGACCCAGATACAGTTTGGAAACACCTAGATGGTTTTGTATTTCTGTAATTGTTTGGTTAGATTTATTCAATCAAATGGTTGTAAATGGACTGCAAAAAATATTACTGCATTTTTAAAGCATATTTAAGCACAGGTTGTTGGTCAGTTTAAATTAGCTTGTTAAACGTTACTTTCAGCGCTAACTGCTTGACAAAACTGTGGCATTCACCTGAAGTGGGGATGCTTTTAAATTGATCGTGCATGTCCCTCCCTGGTTTTAAAACATCTGCAACTGTATTCAATTAGGACAGAAGATGCAGTTGAAGACTCAAGTGCCCATCTGCCCAAGGACAAGTACCGATAAGTGTCCTCAGTGAAAACAAATGCCTCAGCGCTCTTGAACTGGCTGCCACATTAAATAAAACAAGAAACTCAGTTCAGCTGACGTCGTGGTCAGAGTTGGCAAGAAATAAACCCTGCTAACGTGGTCAAATTGTTAAAAAAAAGATGCCACTGGCCAAGCTGAACAAACAGTAGACAAGATCAAACGCAAGCAATAGTCTCAGATTGACCTATAACTCAAAACAATCTGCACTTTAATTTAGTTTTATCTGTATTAAGTGCAACTGTGATCTTCTACAACAGGATCACAAAACAGACATTTAAACTCAATGACTTGATGTTTTTGAAGAAAATTCACATTGGGAATTATAGTTAACGTGTATCTGAAAGCCTACAGGCTTGTACCTTTTTTGTATTTTTTCTACCTTTTAAACTGATGATTCAATCAAGTGAGTTTCATACCAATCCAAGCAATTTAATAGCCTCCAGGGCAGAGTCAACGAAAATTATCTATTGAAGAATGGAATGAACTCTTTACTTCTGGAGCCACAAGGGCTAATACGGATACTAAGAGAAGTTCATGTTGAGGATTAAATGCTTATTATTATGTCAAATCTACTTTTGAAATAATTCTAGTTATTTAATCGTATTTTATTCGTCATCTGCTGAGTCTTTATTCGCTGGGAAATTCATTCTCACTACTCTGAATAATGAATGCTTCAATGGATTGCAGGTATAAAGTAATGATTTCCAAACGTTCACATCATTTTGCCAGTGGAATAAACTGGTTACTTGGCTCTGATACTTATCACATGCCACCATAAATTTGCCATGTCATTATTATTTGCAGGTGTTCTATCAAAACACGCTGAAAATAGTTCTTAGCTCAGGGAAAAGAACACAAAGTTTCACACTGTCAGGTGCAAGATGGTTTGAAAGCAGCAAGAAAAAGAAGGAAATGCTCGCTGTGTTTCTTGTTTACTGCAGAAGGTGTAGACCAAGGGATTTAGTTACTCTTTAAAGGCATGTTCTACTCAGCTGTATTACAGTAATTCATTGTTGAGTTCTCCTGAATGTGACGGAGAAATAAGGTTCCATGAAGACGCCTCACATCTAGTTTTGTGACTTTTAAAGCTGCCTCTCTGTGCTTTCTCAGCACCACCGATGCAGTCTGCATGCTGCTCAGGTTGTCGTCCTTTCATGTGGTAAATTAAGTTTGAAGTGGAGGAGTCCCATGGCGATTTATTGCCCTCTTGGTACACCGAGCAAGCTTAACAAACTGCCTTTCTGCCGTCCATATCAGAAACCATGAAATAATTACATACTGCTGACATTCAGCTTGGCTGTCATCGTCACTGGAGAACGCTCTTGCAAACTTGGGTGAAGTTGAATGCTGTTGCTAGGTGCTTCAAGAAGTGTCCCAGAAGTGTGTAGGTGACGTAATAGGCTAATTTGCACATCAATATGTTTGAATAGTCAATGCTTTCAAATCAGAGAGGGGTGCTACAGAGCATGGGCTGTGTTTAACAGATAATCTTTGTAGGTTCATTGGCAAAGAAGGTCTAAAAACAAGAATTTATATCGAACCAGGTCAAAGCAAACAGTTGAACATGTAGTTCTGGAGCATGGTTTAATCCTTGTTTGTTCAGTAGCTGGAAGGATGGCAGTAATGTTTGTTGGCATTCATCAAAATGGTCTTACCCTGCGGAAGACCAGGTGAGTCCCAATACGATCAAAATATTTTGATAACTATTTCAGTCCATCACAACATTAGTGATGCTGCAACGCAATATTTTTCAAGGAAATCAACAATACTTCAGGATATCTGCAAATGAAGATAAAAGCTTGAAAGTGGGCAAATAATGAATAAAACAGCTGTCCAACACCCTATTTAAAATGAATGAGATGGCCAAAACATTAAAACTACCACTTCTTATTATCCACCCTAGTACGACACCACTACCGACTTTGACCTCAACAATAAACACATACTATAAAATATAACCTTGTAGAAAGTAGAAGTAAGTAAAGTAAAAGTAGAATGCATGGCAGAGCCGCATTATTGCATTGCTTTAAATTGCACAGATGGTCATAATGTTATGTCTAATTGGTGTAGATAAATATTGAAAATACAGGAGAAAATGTGACTAAATATTCACTGATTGCAAAAATGTTACTAAATTAGGCTTTAGGCCTGTGTGGTAGTCATTTAGCCCATTTCTTAGAAAATGACTAAAAGAAAAAGATTAAATATCATGTATTACCTTTCAGCCTCAAGATTCAGAGATGTACAAATTGCCCTGTCCTACTTGGCATCAGGTCTCACTCATGTGAAAGGGCACATAGGCAAACACTTAAGCACACAACATTTATAAAATGCCAGAGTGTTTATCAGAGATGGGAGGAACTATCACCAGACATTATAGGAGATACGATATCGTAAAGGCCTAGGACTATATATTTTTTCAGTGTTCAAGTTAGCTTTTATGTTTTGGGTGGCAGAAGTATTCACCAATCAGGAACGAAAAACAGGGTTAGTTTTTATTTCTTTGACAAAAAAGTAATATAGTTCAAGTTTTGTTTTTAAATTCTACTTTTTGTCATCATGTAAAATTCATTTAGCAAAAGAGGCATTGATGAAAGCATTTGGCCTTAATCTACACAGGCTGCCTCAAACACTGTTAAGTTGGAGAATTTGAATATAATGCAAACCTCTAGTGAGCCACAATGTTAGATGACAGTAAGACCAACTTTTTGTTCAGTTAGGCTGTCACCATGATGAGTTTTTGCCACATAGAGACTATTCTCTGCTGAATTTAATCTCCTTTGAGCCGAGGATCTGCTTCTCCCAAGGTCGGCCATTTTATGGGTTTTTGCTGCATCAGGTATTTGTAGGAAGCTCCGTCTGCTTTGCCCTGCTTGTCTGCCTGGCATGCACAAATTTACTTCCTCTTTAAACTAACGCAAACACTTAATTCCCTTTGCACAGAAAGAGATGTGTATTTTCACGCCCAGAGCATATTTATGCAGGCACTGCCACACAAAAACACACATTGGTAATGTCAAATAGGTTGAGCTGTGTGTGAGAGAGAGATGAGGTAACTGTAGCCTGGAACACAGTAAGAATTTTACGTAGCCAATGGTTGTCTCCACAACTATTATGTCTCGTGTCACGCCCCTCACTAGTTCACATCACCCCGTGCTGTCATTGTAACTTGTCTCCATAGTGTCTCCATCCAGACTCACAGACAAATGTGGTGTTTAAATATTACAGCACAGACAATCACTTTCGAAGCAGTTGGGTGCTTACGTTTCTAATTGGTCTAGAGCAAGGCTTTATCACTTGTGATTCACATGTTTCCCTTGGCATTTTTACAGGGAACATGCAACAAATCACTTTAAATAAATATTCATGCATTATTACTTTAGAATTATATTGGAATTCCTGCTACACTCACATAGCTGAATTTCAAAAAAGATACATGCTATCTCGCTATATCGTACTTTGTTGACTAAACCACACAACACAGAGCATGGTGGCTTACGTATGCCCAGTGAGGCTGCCTCACAAGTGGAACCAGCTGCTTCAGTGTGGTCTGTGAGGATCCTCTCCTCCCACGCTTTCTCTTTCTGCACCCTCCTCCCCCCTACCTCTGCTTCAGCTCTCGCGTCATCCTACTGGGATTACGGTGCATAGCCATTGACTGCCAGAGAGAATGGACTGCTCTCTGCTCTATGGCATTATTGGGTCATCCCTGCTGTCCCTGTCATCCATTTCCGGCTGCTGACAATGTGGCATTTGAATTTCATTGGAAGGTTGTCCTGTGGTGTGTCATATTATAGCACTAATAACCAAGAGGGTGTTTTCTGCTTTATGGCTACACTGATGATTCAGTGGGCGCTGTTGATGATCCCAAAATAACCTCAATCATTTTATACACGGTCACCTGCGCACGTATGTGTGAGAAGTAGTTTGCATACATAAAATTGATGACACGTGAAAAGAAGGAATGCTAGCTGTAGTTGATTGATACAAAAATGATAAACAGGAATTTTAATATTCAATGAAAAGTGACTGAAATAGCTAAGGTAACATTTTTTTAGGTGCTGGACTGTAATTCAGACAATAAAGCAATGTAAAAAGTTTACTTTCAAACTAATAAATAGAGATGGTGGTACTGATATTGGGTCTGATGCTAGCCTTGTGTATTCGTCAAAGTTGGCCAACATCACACATGCACTGATACCATTATGACAAAAATACTAGGCGTATATGAACCAGCATGAACCACCACATGTCTGTCACTGTCTCTCATCAGCTTAACTGTCCTGCAGATGACACTAGAAGAGGTTTAGGACTTGAATGAGTACTCAGTATCAGCAAGTGCTCCAATTTAAGAACCACCTCAATTCCCAAAAAGTTGGGAGGATGTGTAAACATAAAAAAACAGAATGTAATGCTTTGCAAATCTCATCAAACTATATTTCATTGACCATAGAACACCATTTTACCATATTACACAAAATATTAGCTGAATTTGAATTTGATGGTGGCTTCGTTTAGCATCCCCTCTTTTTTTAACCACTGTCTGTAAATGTGTGGGAAGTGAGGAGAGCTCCTGGGCCTTAGTTGTCCTATTTTTTCTGTTATAACGCACCAAATGTTTTCTATCGGCAGAAGTTCTGGACTGCAGGCAGACCAGTTCAGCACCCAGACTCTTCTCCTGCAAAGCCATGCTGTTGTGATGGAAGCAGTACATGGTTTAGCATTGTCTTGCTGAAATAAGCCCTTCCCTGAAAGAGACATTGTCTTGAGAGGAGTATATGTTGCTCTAAAACCTGTATGTAATTTTCGGCCTTGGTGGTCGCCTTTCCAAATGTGTACGCTGCTCACGCTATAGGCAATAATGCACCCCCCCCACCATCACAGATGCAGGCTTTAGACTGTCTGCTGATAACAAGCTGCATGGTCCCTCTCCTCTGTAGTCTGTTGGACACAGTGTCCATGGTTTCCAAAAAGAATTTCACATTTCACATCACTTCTGACCATAGAACAGTTTTCCATTTGGTCTCAGGCAATTTTTAAATGAGCAGAGAACACAGATGTGTATTTGGATCTTGTTCACACATGGGTTCTACTGTAGTTTGATACAGCTTTAACTTGTATTTGTGGATTGCACGGCAAACCTTCGGCCTTGTCCCTTGCGCGCAGAGATTCCTCCTAAATCTCTGAATCTTTTGATGATATTATATACTGTAGATGGTGGGAGCTACAAAGTCTTTTGCAATTTTAAGTTGTTCCAGAATTTGTTGGCGCATTTTGTCGCAGATTGATAAATCTCTGACCCTCTATACATTCGGGATGCTCTGACTCTCTGAAATGAAATTTATATCCAGTGATGTTACTGATCTGTTGCCATTTAAACAAATTAGTTCTCAAATCCTCCTCCATTTGTTTTTTGATTTGTGGCATTTACTTCCAGCCTTTTGTTGTCCCTCTTTCAAATTAAGCTCATTATAGGCTTCTAGTCTTGTATTCCTGGAACACATTTTATTTCACCACCTGGTAAGTTTTGGTTACCTGTGTGAATTTTACTATGGCATGAGGAATAAGTAATTAAGAGAAAGGTAGTGGCGCACAGAGATAATAAATGGTATACATAGTGTATTCCTTCCAGAAACTGATGTGATTATTTCATCTGTGTTCAAGTCCTACCTTACCATGGTTTGTTTTTTGGACAGGAGAAAGGAGAAACATTGAAATGATTTCCAAGTATTTCCAAGGATTATTTCCAGGGCATCTTTACAAGGTTACAGGTAGTATGATTTAAATTTGCTAACTTGGAGTTGTTCTGGGAAATGGACATTACCTCATATCATATTTAGAAATTGTTTAAGCATGCCATAAGAATTTTCACAAGAATATTGACTGACTATTGCACAACAAGCTTGTGCTTATAGGATGTGTGTTATTGTGTTACATTTCCTAGTGTCAGGATTTCAACCTTTTGATTGGGCAGTTACCTTTGCGGAACCCAGTACTGAACCTCATTTCTTTGTAACTGAAACCTGTGGCTAGTGGTACACGTGTGGATGAAGGGGAATTGGCATTAGGAATAAAAAACAATGCAGCAGCTGAAAAAATGTGATTGACCATTGAATATGTGGTTTGGGGATGAAGACCTTGGAAGGAGAGCACATTCACCACAGGACAGCAAGGCAGCCAATGTTGGTGTTTGTTGTGGAATGTACTAGAATCTTCGTGTGTTAACGCTGAAGTGAAATCCAGCCTGCAAAGCTCCATCAGCAGCACTTATTTGATCTACTGACTACACATAATTAAGGATTTCTCTCTCTCTCTCTCCTTTCCCTCCCTCCCTCTCTCTCTCTCTCTCTCTCTTTCCCTCCTCCCTCCCTCTCTCTCTCTCTCTCTCTCTCTCTCTCTCTCTCTCTCTCTCTCTCTCTCTCTCTCTCTCTCTCTCTCTCTCTCTCTCTCTCTCTGTTTTTATCATCCTTTGCCAATCTTCCTGGTCATTTTTCCTTTTTTTTTCCTTGTTTTCACATCTTTTTCACAGTACTTTCTCCTCTTCTCATTAGTCTCCACATTTCTCTCTCTTTTTGCTTGTCCCCCACTCTAGTAGGCCTCCCTCTAGTCTCTACATGTGATTTCTTTTTTTTCTCCTTCGTGTTTCTCCCTTCTGATCTACCTCTTCGCATCTTCCCCCTCCCTCCCTTTCTCCCTCCCTCCTCCTCCCTCTCCCCTCCCTTTCTGCTTCTCTGGCAGGCTGCTCATTGCAGTGAGTCAGTATCATGGAGGCAGGCAGCGGGGCTGCCGCAGCGGTGGGGAGTGCACCACTAGGACTGCTGGGAGCCACAGCCACGTCCAGCCATGGCATCTTGGACAGGTAAGACCAGTGTGCACCCTGAGGAATATGCTAGCCCCAAACGTTGTCATCACAGTGAAGAGGGGATGAAGAGTGTTTGTGGAGAGAAGGACCACACCTTAGGTAGTGGTTTGGTGAGCAAGCTAGTTTGTTTAGAGTTAAAGAAGAGTGCATGGAGAGTGTGTTAGTGTGTAAATGCATGTGTGTGCATGTGTAATTGTGTATGTGGTCACGCTCATCCTAGTTCTGTGCTTATGTTTGTGTCTCCCTGCTTTCTTATACTTGCTGTATTTAAAGCAAATGCTTTGGTCTTGACAGCTGGAGAATCAATTTGTGCTTGTAGCAGTGACAGTGTGGAGTGCGCTTATGTGTGCTGGAATGTGTGTGTTCATGATAGAAGGGGGTGTCACTTAGTTTCCTCTATGCCTCAAGGAGAAATGACAGCAGTGTATGCGCATGCAGTTGGGGGGGGCAAACGAAGACGTGCCTGTGCTAAAGCTGAGCCAATAGAGTGAGTTTGCACAGTCACCACCCAACTCCTCCATAACCCCCACCCACACCAGTCAACCCATAGCAACTAGGTGAATGCCATCACTGTCACTGCTGGAAACCCCTCAGTACTGATGGAGCCTGTCGACTCCCAGCTGCAACGACCACTGCCTCCATTGAGGGGCCGGGTGCATCCACTTTCAGTCAGTTACGTCATTGATCCAGCTGTACACCCACACCCACATGCCCATCTACTGTCATCACACTAATGCACACACACCCACCCTTAAGGATGTACATTCACAAAAACACAGTTCTGTATCCTGGATGCAAACATGCTTCACAGGGTTGTATTAAAGCAGACGTCGCTGCTGTCATACATGCATGTGATGAATGTACAGGACGACTATTCATCTTTGTTGTTCGGGGCTTCTTGGCATGTTCTAATGTACACGTCAAACCCTCATCATCCAGCAGGTGCTGTTGTGATACCGCTTATCCTCTCTATGCAACAGTTTTTACACTCTCTTGCCACTGAGGTATAGCTAATCTCCGACAAATCCCGGGGATCTCCTTTGACACATAGTACAATCAGAGATAGAAATTAAGGCCATGACTCACTTAGCTGTCATTTCCTTACTATTTCTGTTAGTCACCACTCACACTCTGACTGGAATAGACATTTTCATCAGCTTTCTCTAAAAAAGATTGAAATCCAGATCTGCATGGACAGCTCTTGCCCTACCATCTAACAAGGTAGCCAGTGACTTCTCTCTCCAACCCACATCATCCTACAGCAGGATGATGTGGGTTTATTTCCAATGTGGGATTAGTGTGGTCTGTGTATCACTGGCTATACACTTGTACACGTGTACATCTGTCTGTTTTTGCAAGTGGGTCCTGCTATGTGCTATATAGGTGGTAGTGAGGATTATTGTCAAGGCAGTTCAGCTTCTCCACCTGCCCCACTCACACCACCCCTTCAGTCCTGAACTGGGTCTAAATCCTACACTGGGGTTACCATGGCAGCAGCAGCTTAGCATACATTAGACTGTGGTCCAACATTACTACTGAAAATGAGTGAGTAGCAAAAAGGAAAAAAAACAGAAGAGGAGAGGAAAAAATAACAGGGTAAGGAGTAAAGAAAAAAGGGTAAGGGGAAATATGTTTTACTTTAAGGGTGTGTAAATGCACATGAATATGTTTCCCATTGCGAAATTATTATTATTGAAGAGGAGAAGGAGGTCATTTAGCTGCAGCATTAAAGAAGTTGTCTACTGAACCCCAAAGGACAAGGGTGGATCAGACGATGAGCGGCCAGGATGGACCAGGGTTGGACTGTGGACATTAGGGCCAACAGGAGGTGACAAAGAAAGAAAATGAAAACTTCATACAATATAGTTTTTGATTCCCTGTTCTAGTAGGACACAAGTGGGACAACAGAGCAGTAAATTTAGCAAGAGGAAGTCGACAGCATTTACCAAGCTTCCTTGAATCTGTAACTAAGTAGATCATGAAAATAGATCATATACCTACTAATTAAAAGCGCAGTCTGCCAAGCGTGTAGCATTTTTTGTAGTACAGGAAATTTTATTTAATAGTGGTGACTTGTCTTTTAAGAATCTAAATCAACAATTCCTTTAGGTTAGCATCTGAAGACTTCACATTTCTAATTATCTACTAAAGAAAGAATTTTTACACACACAAATCTGTTGTGACCTCAGTCATACTCAGCCTCAGCCTGTGAGCGGTTAGAAGAAGAGAATAATGTCTTCTGTGGCTCTAGGGGAGCTTGGAGGGAGTCTGATGATGTCATTCAGGGTTTTCTGGTTGAGTCTAAGATGAGAAATTCCAACAGTGTACAGACATAATATTATTGAGTTACTTAATGGTAATTGTAGTAAGCAGTGCTTTTAGACTTTGATACCTACAGGCTACATAATTGGTTTTTTTTTAGCCTCTTTAATTCTGTCTTGCAGCACCAACTTACAGAGGACTGTTTCAAGCAGAATGTGTTGGCTAAATGAAGTCCACATCAAAGTTGTGATAGAACGATATGTACTTAGATTTTAGAAAAGGGATATAACTATGTAGCATAACTTGTAGATAATTCGTGTGGCATGTCATTATTATAGTTATACAATTTGTGCAATTTATGCAACATTTTCCAGGGTGTAGTGCAGCTCATTGTATTCTCACCATTCACATGTCTGTGAGTAGTTTACATGTTGTCCTCGTGTTTGCGTGGGTTTCCTCTGGGTGCCTGATTTCCTCCCACTCTCCAAAGACATGCATGTTAGCTTAAGCAAAAATGCTTGTAGGTGTAAGTGTGAATGATGGTCGTTCTGTATTTTTTTTTCTCTGTCACCACAGAGCTAGACGAGCTACCTGTCCAGAGTGTCCTATGTTGTACGTTAAATGAGCGCTGGGGTTGGTTCCGGCACCCTGAACTTTTACTAGATCAGCAGTTAAGATAATGGATGAACGTTGTTAATATAAGTCTGTACGACATGCTTGTGGCATGTGAACCATGTTATAGCTCAGTAACAGTAATAACCAAGAAGAAGCCATCTCTAGTTAAATAGGTAGATATATCATTTCCACTTGTTCATTGTTCTCGACAAGCTTGTTCTTCTAGTAACTGATACTATACAAAAACCATTCTGCTATCCAGTGAAAAGGTACAAAAAAAAGGTTACTAAACAGTGGAGTAATTTATGGAAACAAACATTTTCCCTTTAGCATGAATGGCTGGCTGAGCTTTACTGCTGATTTTTAAGTGCAATAGATGACTACAGGAAGCCAGATCAGGTTCTCAGGGTAGAGTTGACCCTTGTAGGATCACAACAGTTAAGTTGCAGATTTAAATATTTGAATGTCAAAATTAAATAGAAAAAATAGACAGTGGACTTCTGTCTTGTCTGCTCTGCCATATGTAGGGCAGACAAACTGCCTCAGTGGGATAGAGCTGAACTGCTGGCCAACTGGAGAGACTTGTAGTCGGTGGATGAGATCCAGAACATGCATACGGTTGAAATTCCGTGTGTTGCCTACTAATGGCCTCCTCCATGTTTTTTGTTTTTTTCTTTCCTGTCTCTTTTGTTACTACTTGCTGCGTGTTTCTTCGTAGTAAATGTGCGTTTCTCTATTCATTAAATCACCAGTTTAGCTTTACTTGGATGTTACATGAGTGTTTTGCAGTAATTCTAAAATTCAAAGCTGGTGTTAATTTTATTGATAATGGTTGCATAGTTAACTTACCATAGTTACTGGTAAATAGAAGTGATGGTGTTTCAGAATTGAAATGTATGCTTATGATAGCTTGAGCTAACATTAGCTGAACAGACCAACAGGACAGACTACTTCACAGGCCTCAATACTAGATGTGTCTGTTTAGAGTCCTTTAAGACAATGATGTGATACATAGAATATAATATATATAGAATGTAATATGAACTAGGGCATTTGGGCTCCTCTTTTTACCAGACCATTTCCTATGCTCAATATCTGCGCAAAATAATGTAAGGCATTTACTTAAAGAGACCATATTATCATTTCAAGTTAGGATTTCTATTCTGGGGCTCTTCTGAAATTGTGTCGGACAATTTACAATTCCAAAAACTACTCATTTTTTTAAATAGTCCCTGATGCAGTACCTCTTATTCACCTCTGCTTGAAATGGTTAATTTTAGCTCCTGTCTCTTTAAAGCCCACCTCCCCCGGACTCCGCTTAGTTTGGACTCATCAGCTTGTTGAAGTCTGCCAGTGGGCTGGACTGAGCAAAGCAGTAAACCTCAAATGTAATATGAGAGCAGCTGGGTGTGACTGTGTTGTGCGTTGTGGGTGTGTAGAGCCAAAATGGAGGTCAGTGTATGAACCAGTGAAGTTCGTATGTAGAACTGACTAGAAAGTTTTGAGTGAGTTGAGAGAGTTTCGTCATGGAGTCGACAGAGCAAATAGAGATGTGAGATTATGTTTTTGTGTGCTTCCTTCTACCCATGTTTTAAAATATTGGCACTGTTTCCTATAGACCCCCATCATCACAACAGTTACTCAAAATACAACTGAAAGACCAAAAAAAAAATATATTATGAAGAATGAATATACCCATCTATGCCTAATAGACACAGCTATTTTAAAGTCAACCTTAACAACCTGGCAATGCACAAAATTGCTTTGAAGGCTCTTTCACAAACTGGGTAATTTCTGTTGTACTTTGTGACCTCTTTCCTGGTTAAAAAGCAGGAAAGAAACACAAAGATATTTCATGAAGCTTTTTTGCAGCTCATTCATGAACGCTGAAATTAGTTTAGGTAAATAACAGTGATTAGGATTTATTATTAAACATAGTGATAATGTAACAGTATAACTTCCCTATTGGTATTTTCAGACTTTGACACGATGATCATGTAACAGGTATCAAATTGCTTCCTATGTAGTAGTAAAAAGATCTTCAAATGTAAAGCAACTATGTAGAAACATTATCCTGGACTTATCTCAACTCTCTCTGTTGTTCTCTGCAGGGCAGCCCAGCCATGTCCTAGTGCCAGTGATTGCTTGTCTTTAGTGACCCCGAAACAAAGCTTGAATTTCATCTGTCATAGCGTCAGCCAGAGGCAACTTGTAGAAACTTGGTCAGATACAGCTGCAAATAAAAGCCTCAAATAAGCTGGATCATTTTTATTATATTGCATAGTATAGGCCTAGATTTTTAACTATTTATGTTCTAACATATGCCTTAGAATAAGAAAAAGGCAACCAACAAGCAATGCCACTTAATATACAAAGTAGTGTTTTGTTGTTGTTGTTTTTTTTTTTAGTAAATCTTATTTCTGGAAGAAAGCTTGTTAAGGCTTTGAAGCCAGAATCTCATTTAATGTCAGTTAAAGTAAAATCGGGCATAATTTTGGATATCCAATGTCGCAGTTATTGAATTACAACAGAATCACACAAGGTGATAGCTGTGAACTCAGGAACATATTTGAAAGAAACGGAAAGCTTCAATGAAAATTTGTCAAAGCAAGTCAAACTATCAAAAGTAAAGATTTATTTTTCCTACAATACTCTGCTGCTCATAGTACTTTTTCATGTAACGACCTGTTAGGTCCGCAATTTCGGTACTTGTTTAGTTACATTTCAAACATTTATTCTGTTACTTTTAAACAACCAATTTCTGTACTTTTTGTCAGAATAACAGACATCTGCTGTGAACTGGCTGTTTTTGGCAGCACTGGCTACATGCTGGAGTAATACATAAAGCATATGCACTTTGAGTGAAGTCATTCATGGACACGTGCTTAAAAGGCCTATTAATTTAATTTATATGGTGTGTGATTTAGACCAACAGGATATGCCTGTAGTGCCATAACTCGAAGCCTCTGTGGAAACATGTACTAGGCTAAATGGAAGACTGTACAACAAAGGAGTGTAAATGGGGCAACGTGTCAGGGCCAGACTATGTACTCTAAAATACTTTGTTTTCTCAAAAGTTAACGCTGCAAAGTAAGATTAAAGTTATTTTTAGTTACAGTAACTTTGTAATGTAATATTTAAAAGTAAAATTCCCCAACAATGTAATAGAAACATGCTGAAAGAAACAAGAATCCCTTGAACAGTAATCAGTGTAAAATGCACTTTTCATATCTGTTCAATTACATATTTTTTGACTGAAGTCAAACGATTATGAATGATTATTCAGACAGTTGAAAAGAGTCATTCAGTCATTTATTTATTGAGGCTAAATTATTGCATACAGAAAAAGGCACTGTTTCATTTTGGGGAGCCAAACATGAGGTGCCACACTCTCAGCCTTCAGCCACCACTCAGTGGATATCTCTTTAATCCAACAAGTGCCATAATATTCTCTTGTGGGTATTATTGGCAGTTCTAAAAGTGGCATGTATCCATGTGTGTTCAGTCCAGTACCACAAATATGATATGCTCTTAAGAGTTGTTCTAATAAACATTGATTACAGCCATCCAAACTGGCAACACTTGTTGCCTTCATTTGGCTGGTTTTCTTTATGTCTCCTCTCTTAAATGGATTTGTGCTGTTTATGAGATCCAAAGTGAATAATTGTCAATTGCAGATACAATTGTAATTTATTGAAATCAATTTTTGGAAAAAGTTTCTCCATGGGCAATTTATAGGTAACTTTTGTATCTAGAAAGAGTTTCATTTTCTTGGGTATAGTTTGTGATATGAAAAACGAATCATTTCAGGCAAAAAGGCTTAAAAAAAGTGCTCTAATGCTGTAATTACAGCCTCAAGTCTTTTTATGTATGATGCTACAAGCTTTGCACACCTGGATTGGGGGATTTTCTGCAAAGCTCTTGAAGCTCAGTTAGGTTAAATGGGGACTGTCGGTGGATGGCCATTTTCAGCTCTCCAGAGATGTTCAATAGGATTCAAGAAGTCCAGGCTCTGGCTGGACCGTTTTTGGACAATCAAAGCTATGTTGTCCTGGCTGTGTGCTTAGGATTTTTGGAAGGTGAATTTTCCTCCCAGTCTGAGGTCTTTAGCACTGTGAAACTCTAAATTTTTATTTAGAATATCTCTTTCTTTATTCAGCTTTCCCTTAACCCTGACCAGTCTCTCACTCCCTGCTGCTAGAAAAACACCCACAGCATGATGCTGCTGCCCCCACTAAACTTCACATTTGGGAGGTTAGGCAAGTGATGAGCGGTGCTTGGTTTCCTCCAGATATAATGTAACATAACATTCTGTTTTAACGTAACGTATTATGAAGCAGTACATGTAGATTAAAAACAAAAACTAAACAGAAGTCAATGTAAACAACTTTATTATGGCGCTGCAACATAACAATTGCAAAAAATTAAGGGGGTCTGCAAACGTTCTAAATCCACTGTAAATACAACCGCAAAGACAGAACATAGACCTAATAATGGATGCCCAGATTATATAACCTTTAGATAACCTTTTTTGCATTAATCACTGGGTGAAGTTCAAAAACAATGATGAACATAGAAATCATCAAAGTCGAAGTTCATTATGCCCTGTCATTTCTTCACTGGGGATTTCCTGACTGGTTTGTGTGTAACTGTAACAGAAAATCCACCACAACATTTTTTCTTATTTATTTAAATGTATTTTTTATCTTAAATCAATGGTGTTCAGCCAAACCAACAGTCCTTTTTTGTAATTCTATAATACAAACAAGAACATAACAGGCAAACCCCAAGATTACGTATTGCAGGGGTTTATTTATTTAAATGTATTTTTTATCTTAAATCTAAAATGGTGTCAATCAGTAACTACCGTAAACCAACAGTCCTATAAGCCGCCAATATCCAGGCTGAGAAATAATATTTTGTAATTCATTATAATACATGAGGAAACAAGAATGTGTGGCTGGTATAACAGGCTTGTTATAAATAAAGCGGCTTGTTCCATAGCCAAAAATGTCTCTTATTCCCCAAGATTACTGCGCAACTATTAAAGTCGCTTCATTCTTGCACTGAAACCACAAATCGGGATCTTCCTCCTGAGCATTGAAACCACTGTCACACTTGAATTTCTTCACGGATTGAAAATTGTTCAATTCGTGTTTTCATTTTAATATTACCGTATTTTGCTGTTTTCAAGGTCTAAGAATAAAAATGTGCATTGAAGCGCCCATTTTCAATAAAAACAGTAACATGGTTCAAAATGTAGCGGCTTATTTCGGAAAAATCCGGAAAACGGTATGTATTTCACAATAAATAGCAGTGCGACTGAGTTGTTAGTTCGCTTAACAGGTGGAGAAAGAATAGTCTAAAATTAAAACTTACGTCTGGGCCTGGCTTGCAGCTCCGCGTGTGACTGACCAGTTCAATATGTTAATGACTCTGCCCTGCCCCCAACATGCTGAGGACCCTGTTATTTACAAAGTGTAAGAGGGGAATTTACCTTTACTTTACTGAAAAACTGTATAATAAAAAGTAGTTCAAATTTAATATGTTTATAGTAATCTAAAAAAAAAATCACTGAAAGTTTTAGCTAACCTTTAAAAAAGTTTGATCAGAAAGAAAAAGGGTTATTTTGCATTATTGTGGACCTGCCAATAATTTTTTAAAACTTTTAAAACAGAGTACTTTAAAACTTTCTGCCAATATTTTCACTACACTTTTTTTCAAATACTGACTAACAGTCAGCAAGGAAAATATTAAAGTAAAAATATTTTACATATTATAATTTTTCTTCTGTTTAATATTTGTTAAAACTTACATTTGTTATGTTTCAACGATGTGTAATTTTACAAAAATGTATTACATTTGTTCCTTAGTGTCCAGGCATCTTTCGTAGCTATCCCTAGTACCCGTACCGTAAGTACGGGGGGAAAGCGCAGCAAAGACGGAAAGAGAAACGACGACTCACTTTACCACAGTGTCGGACGTGAGTGCGCTGACATGCGGGTTGAGGTAACGAGCGATGGCTGGAAAACGAAAAATCCAAAACATGGATAAAAAGAGGCACACATGCTCGATTGGCCTTCTGCGGAAAAGACCTACATCTTTTCACCACAGGAGAGTCTTTTCAGGTCAGGTCACATCAAAGGTTTGTGGTAGTTTAGAATCTTCGAGTAACGTTAGACCAGTGTTTCTCAAATAGTGGGGCGCGTGAGTCCGTGTAATTGTAAAGTGTAATTGCTCCTCCAGTCCAGTAGTTGGCAGTGGTGCTCTCATTGTCAGAGTGTGCGTAGGGAGGAACGAACGCGAGTAAACGAACGCTAGCGCGACTTGCTTTATTTCCGCTAGGGGGGGGCGTCACAGAAAATAATTGAGAAGCACTGCATTAGACCAACGTACATGCAGGGGTGTCGAACTCCAGGCCTCGAGGGCCGCAGCCCTGCTTGATTTCCAACTACCACTGCACGACTTTCTGCTGATTACCTGGATCAGGTGTGTTCAGCCAATCAGAAGCTTCGAAATGAGGGTCGTACAGGGACAGCTGGAAAACAAGCAGGGCTGCGGCCCTCAAGGCCTGGAGTTCGACACCCCTGTTTAATGCGTTTATGCTAACAGCTAGCCAACGAATTTGCAGGCTAACGGATTGAGAGGCGCTGTGTGTATTAGTGCGGTGATGATAGGATTACATGTCAATCATAACCTGCTTATTTATGAAATATTCAATGAATGTGCCCAACGTTGCTTGACAGTAACACTCCATCTGAAACATTTAGCAAACATCATCCTACTGCATAACTTATGGCTAAATGAGTGAGGCTTTAGCAAAGTGAAAGAAAGATTTTCACGTGGTTTGCAATCAGCACTTTTTTCTTAAGACTTAATTTGGTTTCTCATTCATTTTTAAAAACAATACATCCATGTCTTTAACATAATACACTCCAGTTTGACCTTAATATAAACATATAGCGGAAATATCACCTTTATGACATTTCAACAAAAAAAGCTGTTGTGTTAAATTGTACAGGCGATCATAATGTTCATGTCTAATAGGTGTGCAACTTTCTGCTTTACTTGGCACTAGTTGTGTTGCTAATGCTGTTTTGTTTGTCAAATCAAGTTTTCCTTTGATTTGCACAATACAAAGAAAAATGTTCTTTTACATTTTCAGTAACAAATTTATTTAAAAATTATTTATCAAGTGAGTGTTTATTTTTGTGATTACTATGATAAGATAAATCTGATTTTAAAAGCTATCATTTACAGTATTTATCTATAGCTGTGATAGCTGTGATTACATATAGAAAGTGCTAGAAAATTTTGAAAATAGGCCTTGAAAGTACATAAATTTGAGTTTTTAAAAGGTGTAAGGAATCATTTTACTGTTGATATGAGCACATGAGAGCATTTGATGTGAGCCTATATTTCCCTCAGAAATGTGGGATACATATTAGCATCGTGTTCTAAATAACTGCCCTCTTACAGTTTTGTCTACATACAGTCAGCTTTGTCAACCCTTGGTCAAAAGTGGATGGAGTGAGGTCTGCATTATTAACATAGTCACACACTAGTTTCACAAATGGAAAAGACAGATTGTTGATGTGCAGGTCATTCATTTGCCAGATTACCTTTCCATATGCAGTCCATTGTCTGTTGCTTTTTTTTTTTTTTTTTTTTTGTCTGTCCGTAGAACTCTTTTTTTGTTGCAACCCTGATCTCATCCACCCTTAAATATTTGCTCCATATAAGGGAAAATACTTGTCCTAAATTGGCTGTGACAACTGTTAGATACTAATGCACAAAACCCACATGATTTCAGTTTCGGGTTGGGTGTCCATTGTGAGTCAGACATTCTATGATGAGTACCCTAAGAGCAGAGACATGAGAACGTGGTGGCTGAGGATAAATGCTGAGGCTGTCGTGGCTTTCATTTTCAAAGTGAAATAGAGCTGCTGTTGCTTTTGGTCATCAAAACCGAGAGGGCGCTGGAGATGTTTGAAAAATGATCAAAGTTGAAATATTCCAACTATTTTAAAAAAGTAATTTATTTAGTCAGAGTTGGAGAGATAAATGTGTGACTCAGCACATTAGGAGCTCTCACAGTCTAAAGGAAGTCATTTTACCCTGACTGTCGTAATTCCCTTTGTAGAACGGGAGAGGGTAGACTGGAAATGAGTTTAAAGCAAAGTGTTGATGTTAGTGTTTTATGCTGGAGGAAGTAGAGCCTTTTTCCTTACATAGCTCCTCACCAAGCAATGCTGGGAATGCCAGAGTGCAGCCCACTTCTGAACACAGAAAGTAATCCCTGGTGGCTTGATCCTCATCTCTAAGTGCTGAAAGTGCTTCACACTGTCATTGGTTCTCAAGCCTTCAGCTCTGAGCTATGTCATGGATGCTCATGGTGGAGGAATGTTAGTCAGCAGCCCAGGAGTTATGTCTTGTCATTGACGACATGACATGGCTTCTTCAAACCAAAAGACAACATATATCTATCTTTGCATATACAGCTAATCGCTGTTCTGATGAACGTGTGGTAGAACATCACAGGTATATTGAAAGTATGCACTTTCTTGTTTATATGCATGTAGCAAATCTAAACAAAGAATAATGTGAAAAAGCAAAAATGTTTGTATGGTTGCTATTATGGCCATATATGGATAATGATTAGTAACAACCTCTCAGTTGTCCTCTAAACCTTTCTACTTGTTGTTTCCTCAAATGTTAGTGTTTCCACTATGTCTCTTTCAACATTTTCATCATGTGCACAAACTGTCAATTAATGGCTGATTTCTGTAGGTATAATATATGCTTTAAAAATGGAACTCTTCATGTTTGCCCACCATTGCCATTCTCCCACTGTTAGTTGCAAGATAAAAGTTTTTGCACGTATTCAGGTATAGAACATTCCTACCTTACTGATGATACCCACAGGGCATCATTACTTTCCTGATGTGACAGCTGCTATACTGCTGGGGTGCACTCAATGTGAGCAAATATTTGTCATTTTTCACTAATATTGTTTTCATAATTTTACCTTTTTTTAATATATAGTAGCCTAAAACATTAAAACCGCTACTTTTTGCGATGCACTTCAGTTTTACTCCACAACCCACTGTGACCTCAGTAATAAACTTTTAGTTGCAATTATCACCTTTGAGACAATTTCAACCTAAAAACTGAGAAATTGTGACCTTGTAAAAGTAGAATTTAAGGCAGAGCCACTCTATTGTATTCCTATAAATTGCACAGGTGGTCCTAATGTTAATGCTTGATTAGTGTGTATACATCTGTAATGTTGTCAGTGTTTTACACATGTCCAGTTTCAGGGTCTGTGTTCACTAACTTTTTTCTCTTTCTTGGTTACAGAACAATATACAAACTTAAAGGCAAAATATTAAGTGTCTTTCAACACATGTAAGGCACATTCAATAGACTGAGAGACGATTTAACTTAGATATGGTGAGGACAAAAAGGCAAATTTAACTTAAATTAAAAAATAATTTCTAACCTAAAAGATTAATAAAAACTTTTCTTAATTTGTCTCAAGTCACTTAAATGATTGTCCACGCTGTTCTTTTTAAAAAATAGAGTAGAGGGTTTTCGTTTCCTCCATTTGGAAGCTTGTATGAAAAACTTTGGTTGTTAAGCGCTGTATCAATTCTCTTGTCCTTCAGAATTATACCAAAAATAATATTTTCCCTTTTCAGAAGGGCAAGAAGTTGAATTTTGCCAGATATTCACTCTTGGAAATCATCCTAAAATGCTTCAGAGTACTTGAAATAACAAAATTAGTGACCTGTAGAATCAGTTTCACTACCACAAAAGCTACAATTGTTGTGCTCTCTGTTCAATCTCTGTCTTAGCAGTTTACTGGATTGATAAATATTTTTAAAGATTTTAAAGTGGGTTTCTTTTGTCTCCAGACTTACAGGATATGTAATATAAGTAGTTCTTAGTCTTTTGACTAAATCTGAAAACAATTGGATTATGAAGTTTCTTTTTGATCTGATTGGGAATAATTCATTGTTCAGGTCCATGTTGACTAACTACATGAACAAGGATAACTTCCACCAGCTGGCCAATCAAAACCGAGTTAGCTGGAGGGATGCAGTCCTTGAACACTCAGGAGTCTTATCAAACTTATCACTTTTGAAAACTGAAATACATACAGTTTTATTTTTGTACAGGCCCTGCATAAAACATAAGTCATAATTTATGCATTATATGATCTCTCAATTATATGCGACTTGAAGAACAAATTTATGGATTTGGAAACAACCTTAAGTTATAATTATTCAGCTTAAAAGGAAGTATCCTGACCAATGACCAAAACAAATCAGGGCCAAAATGCATGAAAACTCTAACTTATAGACTTGAGTTACAAATGAACACAGTCCTGTATTCCCAAGTAAAAGGATAGATCTTTAAATATTGTAATAAATAATGATGTAATCACAGAGGCATCTGTTTGCTAAAATAAGGTTACAAAGACAAATATGGTAATATTGATAAATATCTGTAGAAGAATTAAGTTACAGCATTACTTAAATGCCATTAAAGCTATAACAGTGTCACTACACTGACAATGAATACAAATATAGTAAGAATATGAAGGAAAGGAACGCTAAATTTAATACAGTACACCACTGTCATATGTTCCTACTATAAAGTATAAAAATGTTTTGTACTGTTTTCTAAATAACACATAAAAAAATGTAAATACATTTCAGTACAGTTGACTGGAACTACATTCAGGAACTTTAGTTTTCATCTACTGAGAACTGCTCTGAACCTCCTTCCTGTCTGTTTTTTCAAATCCTGAAATAGAAATGCTTACATGAAGTTGTTAAGTTCCAAAAATGACATAACTTGACTGACTGAAGAAGTAGCTCAGTGTTCAGTCACATAACGGGTGTTAGAGGCAAAGGGAGGGCAGACAATTACTCAGGGCTACACCTAATGCTTCCCTGCATCTTGACTCACACTTGGCCCTTAAGTCAGATTTTCTCATGGTAGAGACACTGGTTCAGACGTTGCTGGACGCTGTCGTGTTTCAGTTGTTACTGATAGTTTCATTTTCCACAAAGCAGAGCTTGTTTCCTCTTTCAGTGTTCTCTTTCTTTTCTCATTTGTCAGACTCATGCAGATGTAGCATCACTGCTGCAATTGGGTACATGAAAATCATCCTTCAAGGATTGTGTGTGTGGGCATGTCTTTATAGCATTCTATGGACAAATTTTGTTCTAATACTATTGTTGTGAGGACATTTTGGCTGGTCCACACAACGTCAAATGACTTTTGTAAGTCAAGACTGGGTTTTAGAGTCAGGGCTAGAATTAGGTTAGGGTAAGGAGCTAGGGATTGCATTATGTCAATGAGCGTTCTCACAAGTTTAGAAAGACAAATGCGTGTGTGTGTGTGTGTGTCACTAGCTGCTTTGTGGATTTGCAAATCAGTTTTGTTCCCATCCCTGCTCTCTTTTTCTCTCAGCCTCTTTGGAAACAAGTGCAGTCTTTGAAGTTGAGGAGGCTCCTGTCTACACTTTTGTCTCATCAGCTTCAGTGTTTTTCCTGAAGGCAGTACTACCTCAAACGTACCTCTGCAAACTATCCCATGTCTGTGTCCCATTTTAGTTTTTTTGTAATATTGTGAATGTTGAACTGTATTCTATTGAAACTGTGTTGAACTAGACCCTGCAGCTACTGGACGCATAAAAATTTTCACATGCAGAATCCTATTGATTGCTGCACCTCCTATGTTTAGTTCTGAAAAGATGGAAAGATCGATGATAAGTCAACATGGCAGGATCCCATCAAATCAGCTTTGACAGCCTGGCTACAACTAGAGGCTATTCTCCTATTCACCAGTTTAAGTAATAATTACATTTTTGAAAATTTTGGAATTCAGTGCTTGAGCTGACAGTTAAGAAAGCTTATCAAATTAATCTTTAGAGTTATGGGCTGTTGATGCAACAAAACAAGCAATATCAAGATGTCACTTTACATACTGAGAAACTGATGTTACTTTAAATTAAACAATTGAGGAATGTTTGCCTTTTGGCTTATCCTGTAAATTCAGGGTCACCACAGTAGAACGAAATATCAACCAAGCAAAACTTTGATGGTATTTTTTGTTTCAAGATTGTGTATTTGTGTTTTTCAGGGGCCTGAGACCTGGACGTCACCTTGAAGACGACGATATTGTGCCTGAACTGGCTCACATCCATCCCAGAGAGAGACCAGACTGGGAGGAGACTATTGGTGCCATGGTGAGACACGCGCACGCACACACACACACACACACAGAGTTTTTGTATATTCACACATTTGCACAGGCTTGCACCATCTTGAATGCCCAAACCAATTATCACGTTTTGCACTGGTGATGGGTCAACTGAAGTTCTAAAAGCCCACCAAACCAAACTGATGTTTTGGACGTCAAATCTGCCTTCCCAGAGATTGTTGCCTGTCCCATTCTTATCAGCATCTGTTTTTAACCCAGTGGATTTCTTGTGTGTCCTGTGCTCCAATCAAAACTGTGTATTCTCTGCTCCTGAAACACTAGCACACATTCATGATTAATACAGGTGACTGCTGGTGTCCTGATTCTGCTTTACTCCAGACTCTTTGCGTAGATGGTCATCTACCTGCCGTCTGTGTACTCCTGTGTGTTTGTTTCAGGGATCCTCTCCTCACTGGATTCCCTTCACCACTCGGAATCAGTCATTATTTTCTTTCTAACCATCTTTGGTTTGGGGCCTCTCTTATTGCATCGACAGCACGCTGAAAATGAGGCCGTCTCCATGGTAACATGTCGAGCTGTGATCGGCGCGTGGTTGGAGCCCTATCGCAAGTGCTTTTTTTCGATCGGAGGAGAGATAGACATAGAGAAACAACAATCCCACCAGGCTAATTAATATTGATCGCTGAGGCGGGGCTTTAAATACTGCATGTCTGCCATTCTTTGTTTAATATTTGATATAAGAGGGACTCTATGCTTGCATTATGTATGTCTGGTGATTTAATAAGGTGATGAGAAGCGCTAAGGAACTTGGTGTAAGCTGTCACACCAACGCCCTGTTGCAGTGTGTAGGAAAGAACACACTCTGTCTTGCAGAGTAGCGCATTACAATTCCATTTAGTCATTTGGCAGGTGGTTTTATTTAAACTGACTTACAAGTGTGATTCAAAGTAAGTCAAACATTTAAGTCAAGCATAAACAGTACTTCATCTCATGAAACAGAAAACTCCAACAAACAAACTTCTAAGTGCATCGCTCGAACTTTCTATGCACCCTAGAGTGAGGCTGCTTAGTAGACAGAGTTTAGGAACTTGTTCCACCATTGTGGGGCCACTGAAATGAAGACCTTTGCCGGGAATCTTTTGCTGTGTGGTGTAAGGCATTCCAGGTGTTGTTTGTGTCAGAGCACAGTGGGCAGGAATCATTGTAGGCCTAGATGAGGGTGTCTAGGTAGGAAGGTGCTGTTGAGTTGACTGCTTTACAGAGCTTTGAACCTGATGTGGGCAGTACTGACAGCCATTGCAGAGGTCTGAACAGTGGTGTGAGACGTCCTTTTTTGCTGATTAAAAATAAGGCCTGCTGCTGCATTTTGGATCATGTGAAGGGGTTTGATTGTGTTACTTGTAGCCCCATCAGCAAGGCACTGCGGTAGTTGAGATGAGATATGACCAGTGCCTGAGCAATGAATATTTCGATGGCAAAACCGAATGCCAGAGAAACAGTGTGGATGTATTCAGTAAAGCCTAGTTTATGCTTCTGCTACACGTAAACTGCAACATGGACTTTTGCTCGGATGCGTTTGCACGTGTTTTTCCTACTTTTGCGGCAGACGTACGTGTCCACACAAGGGCAGTATCATATTTAATATGTATGTTTCTTAAACAAGTAGTTCATTATTTAGAAAAAAACACAGTAAGAAAAGCTTGTGGTGTTGGGTAAGCAGTTAGTGGTAAAATAAGGGTAACGTGTTGTAAAAACAACATGGCGTCAAAGGAGCGAGGTTTCAGGAAAGATAAGTCAGGACTCACAAGAGCATTCTTAATGTTGGTCTTTATTGAAATACATAAATGGTTTATAAAACAGTAAGAATGCGCAGATTGTATTTTATTTGTTTGTAAAGTTCTGGAAGAGTATCCATCAAGAACTATATTTATTCAGTGTATTGTTTCTGTGTAAGAGTTAAAATTAATAGTATAGAGAGAAGCTAATAAAGAAGAAATATGATCTCTGTTACCAGTCCCAGTCAATGTTGTTGCTAGAGCATTTCAAATTATTTTGTTAGTTTTAAGGAGCTACAGTGGTTTAGGCTAGAAGTAACAAATGCATGGACTAGTTTTTTTAGCCTGCACCGTCTGATGCACCTAATTTTGACAATGCCCTGCATGTGGGAGAAGGAAAGAAGATTAACTTATGAACATGTACTAGTCAAAAATTACTCCAAGGTTGCTCAGTAGTGCTTGAGGCCCCAGCTATGACATCTAAAGTAACTATATGGTTGCACATCATATTTCAGAGATTTTTTTTGAGGCCCCAAAACTATCACCTACAGCAGAGGTGTCAAACTCATTTTCACCGAGGACCACATCAGCATAATGGCTATCCTCAAAGGGCCAGATGTGACTTATAAATGTAACTAAATGTAATCAAATGTAATGTAAAATAAATGTAACCACTCCTTAATGTTAAATAACTCATTATTTATTATAAATTATTCAAGTGACAATTACAGTTGCATAGAAAACATATGTTTGCTTGTTGCACTAACATAAATCCTTTTAAATTTTGTCAGCTTATGAAAACCCACATAACTCCATTAATGAAGGATCAAACTCTCCAAGTAAACACAAAAGACATACCGGTCTTTCTCCTTGAAGCACAAACAAGTATTCGCTTTCCCATCTGTCTTGAAACAGTCTTCCTTCTGCATCAACTTTTCTCTTTCTGGACATTTTGGGATCATTATTTATATCTCAATTTCACTTCGTTGGCTTAGATGTGGAAACACTGGCCCGCGGGCCTTGAGTTTGACACATGTGACCTACAGGATAAGAGGGCCTTTATGACTTTTATGCATTTTTGAAGTTGGACTAATGGATTATCTCATCTGGTATCATAGGTGAACATAGCTGGGTGTGATGTGCATGGCAATGGCAATCACAGGAGAGTTTCATTATTGCATTGCTGAAAGGAGTTTGTTTGATTCCAATGACATGTTCCAGTCCCTGTAATAAATATTGTAGTCAGAGGTGTCAAATGCAGGACTTAGTTCTAATACGAAGAGGATAGAGACGAGTCTGTGATCTGAAACTCAGAGAAGATTGTTGGTGATGTGTAGAGGTGCAGCTTCTGTACTATGACCTACTCATGACTTTTTCATGCATCTTTAGTGGGAGGGACTAAGACACAAGGAAAATAAATAAGTGAGGGAGACATGCATGCAATTATACAGAGAGAAAGAGTATCTATCTGCAAACAGACTCCAAGAAGGTGAGGGCGATCCCTCAGTGAGACTTCATGGGCCAAGGAATCAAGGAAGATTTGTAAAATGGAGAGAAACATGCTAAGGCAAGTACTATCAGGTAGCTGATGGAGGTTGTCCAGCACAGAACAAAAAACGTCCCAGTTGGAGACTGACTACATTACCCTCAAGTAGATTTTGAAGAGGATTCTTGAAATATAATTAATTTAGAGTGTAACAAAAGTTATCCTTCAATTTTTTTGTTTCACTCATTCCTTATTATATTATAGACCATTGTCTAGGGCAATGTTTCCAAAAGACCAGCACTCAAAATTACTACTACTACTACTTCTCTTTCGGCTTTTCCCATCAGGGGTCGCCACAGCGAATAATCCGTTTCCACTTCACTCTGTCCTGGGCATCTTCCTCTCTGACACCAGCTAACCTCATGTCCTCTGTTAGAATGTCCATATATCTCCTCCTTGGTCGTCCTCTTGCCCTCTTGCCTGGCAGCTCCATCTCCAACATCCTTCTAACAATATATTCACTATCCCTCCTCTGCACATGTCCAAACCATCTCAGTCTGGCCTCTCTGACTTTGTTACCAACACAGGCAACGTGTGCTGTCCCTGATGAACTCGTTCCTTATTCTGTCCAACCTTGTCACTCCTAAAGGAGAACCTCAACATCTTCATCTCTGCTGCTTCCATCTCTGCCTCTTGTCTCTTTCTCACTGCTACTGTCTCTAACCCATAGAGCAGAGCTGGTCTTACCACTGTCTTTTACACCTTTCCTTGGGTCTTGCTGACACTCTTCTGTCCTCCACCCACTCCAACCTGCCTGCACTCGCCTCTTCACCTCTTTTCCACACTCCCCATCACACATCAGCACCAAGTACTTAAACTCCTGCACCTCCTTCCTCAGCCCCCTGTAACCTCACACTTCTACCTTGCTCCCTCTCGTTTAGACACATGTATTCTGTCTTGCTATGACTGACTTTCATGCCTCTTCTTTCAGGAGCAAACCTCCACCTCTCCAGCTGTTCCTCCACCTGCTCTCTACTCTCACTACAAATCACAATGTCATCTGCAAACATCATTGTCCAGGGAGATTTCTGTCTCACCTCATCTGTCAACCCGTTCATCAGCACAGCAAACAAGAAGGGACTCAAAGCCGATCCTTGGTGTAGTCCCACCTGCACCTTGAACTTCTCTGACTGACCTACGGCACATCTCACCACCGTCATGCTCCTCTCATACATGTCCTGGATTACTCTGACATACTTCTCTGCCACTCTCGACAACCTCATACAGTACCACAGCTCCTCCTTCCTCACCTCATCCTTTTGTAATCTCTGCTATTTCCTATTCCACAACATCCACATCTTCCTCCCTTCTTTCCCTGTCATTTTCCTCATTCATCAGCTCCTCAAAATACTCCTTCCATCTTCTCTGCACACTCTCTTGGGTTGTTAGCACCTTTCCATCTCTGTCTTTAATTACCCTTATCTGTTGCACATCTTTCCCATCCCTATCTCTCTGTCTGGTTAGCCTGTACAAGTCCTTCTCTCCTTCCTTTGTGTCTAACCTGTCACACAGCTCATCGAAAGCTTTCTGTTTGGCCTTTGCCACCTCCCTCTTCACACTGCACTGCACTTTCTTATACTCCTGTCTACTTTCCTTAGTTCTATCAACATCCCACTTCCTTTTAGCCAATCTCTTCCTCTGGATGCAGTTCTGTCCTTCTCATTCCACCACCAAGTGTCTTTATCTTCTTTCCTCCTTCCAGATGACACACCAAGCACCTTCCTCCCTGTTTCCCTGATTACCTCTGCTGTAATTTCCCAGTCATCTGGAAGCTCTTCCTGACCACACAAAGCCTGTCTCAACTTCTGCCTAAATTCCTCACAAGTTTCTTCATTCTTTAGCTTCCACCACTTGGTCTTCTTTTCTGTCTTTCCTCTCTTCTTCTTCCTGACCACCAGAGTCATCTTACACACCACCATGCGGTGCTGTCTGGCTACACTCTCTCCTACCACCACTTTACAGTCACTAACCTCTCTCAAATGACCTCGTCTACATAGAATGTGGTCCACCTGTGTACTTCGACCTCCACTCTTGTATGTCACTCTGTGTTCCTCTCTCTTCTGGAAGTAAGTGTTGACAGCAGCCATTTCCATCCTCTTAGCAAAGTCCACCACCATCTGTCCTTCTGGATTCCTTTCCTTTACACCAAACCTGCCCATTACCTCTGTTCCCCTCACCAACATTCCCATTGAAGTCTGCACCAACAACTAGTCTCTCTCCTCTGGGGATGAGACTAGTTGTTGGTTCCAGTTCCTTCACTCTATGACCTCATCAAACTCACTCCAGAAGTAAAGAACATCAAACAAACAGAGCATACCCACTGACTACGTTCACCATCACCCCTTTGATTTCTAGCTTTAAGCTCATCACCCTGTCGGAGACTCTTTTCACCTCTAGAACATTGTTCACAAACTCCCCCTTCACTCATCACTCCTACTCCCTTTCTCTTCCTATCCACACCATGGTGGAACAGTTTGTATCCTCCTCCAATACTACGTGCTTTGCTGCTCTTCCACCTCATCTCCTGCACACACAGTACATCTACCTTCCTTCTCTCCATCATGTGTGCCAGCTCTCTACCTTTCCCTGTCATTGTGTCAACGTTAAGAGTCCCTATTCTCAGATCTGTGCTCCTGCCTTTCCTCTTCTCTCTCTGTTCACGAACCCTTCTGCCTCCTCTCCTTCTTCGACCAACATTAGTCCAATTTCCACCGGCACCCTGTAGGTTAACAGCACCGGTGGCGATCGTTGTTAACCTGGGCCTCGACCGATCCGGTATGAAATTGCTATGGATCATTCGCATGGTTGTTCTTGGCAAGTTTTACGACGGATGCCCTTCCTGGCGCAACCCTCTCTATTTATCCGGGCTTGGGACCGGCACAGAGGTCACTGACTTGCAACCCCTGTGGCTAGATTTAAAACTACTATTTTTGTTTATTATAATATTGAACACGTTGAAGAGAGGTGGTGCAGGCGGTCTCAGCTGTCTGAATACTTTGACCTCATCTGCATACCACCTTTCTTGTCACTGACCATCTGGCTGTGGATTTAATACAGCCACTTTCACACTATCTTGTTCACACTTTTTTGATGCAGTTTTCATCCTTTTAAAGTCCCAAAGGTTTTGAGTAATAGATGTTTTCGTATTTATCTCATAATCTTTTACCTTATGTTCATTTTAAAGTTATCTAGTCTCCCAGGTGGTTTAAAAAAGTTTGACTTTAGATGGCTAAAATAATGAGTGAACACATTTACTGATATATTCCGGTTGCACCAATCTAGATTCCCCAGACTATTAATGTTTTGTTGACCCCAGCAGTATTTGATTTTCAGTGTAATTTGAGGTAAATGAAGCAAGTGAGCAGATTCGTTAGGGAGCACACTAACGACCAGGGAGAGCTGCTGCCTTCATAAACCCTGCGCGGAGCAGACGTCTTGACCAAACACTGTAATGTACTGAAATATTGCTTTAATCATAGAATGTTTTAGCCAAAGTGCTTACTTCAGCATGTGATAACTTCTAAGCAAGTTTGTCCAATTTACGACCAGTCCAATTTTAAAAAAGTAATTCTAAGCAATTATCTCTCAACTCACACCTCCCACTAATTCGTTGGAGCTTTATGACCTGCTGTAGTATACGGTCACAAAGATACCACAGTGAGGAGACATTTAATCACCATCAGTAAATGCTCAACTATATTACAAAGAGAAGATGTTTGAAGGGAACTATTTAAAGCAGCAGTCTTTCACACTTTTAGATTATGTGTGTTTGTTTATAACGTGTTGACACGCAGTCACACAATCATCGCTATGGTGAATATGTTTGACAGGTGGAACAGTTATGTTTACAGCCTAACATTTTAAACGCCACCCAGCTCACTGTTTGATCCATCACTTTGTTAGCTTAAGCAAGCTAACATTACCCACTGTGAACATTTGCAGCTCTCACAATTGACAAACAATAATGGTAACATTTAATTTTGACAACATGTTCATAGAAAATTAGCAACTGAAAGATCTGGACATCTGTCTGTCAAATGGTTTGCTGAGTTTGAGGTGTTTCCTCCTCTCATTCTGAGACACAGTTTGTGTAGAGGCTTTTGACCGCTGCTAACTAGTCTCAAAGGCAAAATATCTCCATACGTGACTTTGCACTTTTTTCTCCTCCCTTTCAGCAACATTGCGGCATATACTAATGTTATCATGTTGTGTTATCTTTCTTCGTCACCTTGTGTCTCATGTTGGACTACACTTGGACCATAGAACAGCAGGTGCCAACGTCTTTTCAGATTTTTTAAATGTTATTGTAAATGTTATTTATCAATTTGGTATCCAACGATCATTTCTTGGAACATCTCTAGTGTCAGTCCAGTGTAACTAATAATTTGGTCTACATTACATCATCCACCTTGTTATTCTTAGTAGAAAATCTAACTTTTGTCTTTTCAAAACAGTCATAGCAGGCTTCCTGACATACTTGTGAAATTATGTGATGGTAAAATTGAAACTTATTTTAGGAATTCATCGACACCAAGGTAAATACTGTAGATTTGAATTTAAAAGAACAACAGATGACAAATCTTTTCAGTCAGTATGTTAGAATTCATATGAGAAGTGAAAGCTTGAATAGCTACATCTGTAGCTTGCAAATTTTGCAGCGAGGCAATGGGCTTTCTTTATTAATGGCAGCTCATTATTCTGTTTAAGCTACTGCATAATGTGCAACCTCTCTGACTGAAACTTTAAATGTAAGAGAAAAGGTGTGGTGACTACAATGTGCTGTTATGTCAACTTGAGCTGCTTGGCTTTGCTTCCAAAGTTTCTGATGCTGGACGAGATTGCTGAGAGTGAAGACATCATAATCATAATTTTTTTTCCCACAGAATGAACAAAAAATGCAGCAACTTCATATTTCAGATTAAAACAGATTCTCCTAATTTCACTTGCACTGCAATTGAATCAAGCACTAAAAACACAGTTCAGAGTATAATTAAAGCATGATATCAGTGATATCAAAGGGAGAAATCTGATGAAATGTACAGTAAATCAAAACCGTTGTTGCGCAGGTATCTGTGATGTGACTTGTATTAATGTTTTGCACTTTATTTCTGAATAATTTTGTCTTAATTGTGTCTGCCTGAGCGGGTCACAAGTGCACCACAGCCTTAGCCGTTCATGGCTCCAATTGTTAAATCTCAGAAAGGACAATAACAAGCAGTGCAGCCTACTGTATTTAAAAAAAATAATCATGTCATACTGCTCTCCACTGATAAAACATTGAATAGTTCATCCAACAAGCTTTCTGCACTCTATCCTCATATTTAATAGGGTTATCATCACCAGGTGATGGATAAACTCATCACAACTGCTTTAATCTAATAAACGCTGGAATGTGTTATCTCTTGACTTCAGTGATCTGACACCTCACCCAGCCTATAAACAAATTTGCAGTGTTTTGACGTTCATTCAATTATCTGAATCTTTAATTGAGTGATACAGGAAAGGTAAATGGAGTATTGTCAGGTGGTGTATCTGTGCCTGACTTTTTTCTGTATCTACCAGCTGCTTCGCTGATCTCTGTGTTTGTACATTTCAGGCAAGGAGCGCTGAGATCCCTGAGCTGCGGGCGGAGCCCCTGATGCGCTCAAGCAGCAGCAGCACAGCCAGCATGAAGGTCAAGAATGTCAAGAAGTGAGTAGACGCACACATTGAGTTACACTCACACCTGCCTCTGCCTGTTTGCTCCACGTCTTTCTCACATTCTCTTCTTTCCCTCTGTTCATCTGTTTCTCACTCTCACTTGGCCATTTAACACCTTTTTCCAGGTTGAGTTTCCTTCATTCACTCTCTGTTTGCGCTGCACTCGCCTTCTATTGCTGTCATACACATTCCTAAGGTGTCATCAAAAGAAGAGGATGAGTTGCTAACTGTGGATCTGTGTGTTGTCTTTTTAGACTTTGCTTCACCAAGGGCCACTTCCCGAAACTGGCAGAGTGCGCTCACTTCCACTATGAAAATGTGGATTTTGGCACTATTCAGGTACAAACCTTAAATATTTTCTCACAAAATCTATGTAACTGTACATATTATTCCAAATGATAAAGAATTTGACCTACAGTGTGTGTGTTTGTGTCACTACTGAGGTTTGAAAAAGTTGATGGAACTGGCTGTTGACATGTCACAAAAGTCAGTCTCAGTGTAGATGTGTTTTTATTTCTTTTCTCTAAGACTTTTCTGCCATTATTTCCTTGCAGTGTTGGTTGGATGTGTAATGGCTGTATATAGTTGATGATGAGTTGCATTTGTTGGACATGTTTTCTTGTTTTTTTTTTTTTTTTACCCCTCTTGTCTACCTCATATTTCAGCTTCACATCCCTCTGAAAGTTATTCAGATGTTTAGCTGCTTCTGTCCTGACCTTAACTGCCAGCGACCATCTGGCAGTTGAGCCTTAAGCTACAGGGAATGTTTGTAGCTTTTCTTTACTAACTTTGTGGTGTGAGTTTCTTACAGATGATTTTTTGCAATATAGATTTCCTCCCTTTTATATCTCTCAGCATGTGTCTTGCACCTAACATTAGTTTGTGTGATGAATTTTTCACTGAAGTAATTGTCTACAGTTTGGATTAGATTTTTTTAATTTAATTTATGATTAAATGTCAGTTTAATTAATAGACCCTTAAAGTACAATGCAGTGAGTATTATGTTACACTTTGTCTTCTATGTCTACGTATTGAGGTAGACTAAAATGTTAAACAGATAAAACAACAAAGTAGAACAAGTAAAGGGACTTTCCACAAGCTCTAAGCTTTATAGTTTAGTTGCTGGTTACAGCATGTAAAAATAATTGTATGATGTATCTGTAGATGCTCTAGAGAGAAGTTTGGGACCCTAACCTTGATTATGTCATCAGCGTTGTCTTGGCAGAAGCTTGAGTCTTACTGCATCGATCAGAACAGTTGCTGTCAAATGGAAAGTGTGGGATCTGAAAGAAGCGAGCTTTCAGGAGGATCCAATGAAACTCTTTTGAGTTACTGAGATCGGTAAAGTCCAGTGCTTTTGGAGCCTGACCCATACGTACCATGGACTGAAATTAAGTACAATACTAAACCTTTGGGTTTCTACTTAAAGTGGTAGAGAATTGGTTATAGAATCCACAGCACTGTGTGCTTTGCTGTGCACACACAAAAACAGGCAGTTCACAATCTAAATTGTGTAGCTGAATTATCGTCTTATCATAGAAATTATTGCACAGGGGAACGCTACCTTTTCCAGACTCTGTCATAATGTGAAAAAACCAGCAGGGGTCAGCATTCAGCTAAGGTCTCTCCAGGACAAGTAGCAGAGCATGCTGAAGAGCTTACATGTACTTCACCTGCAGGCTGTTTGTTGGGATAACTCAGGTTACGCCACAGAATCCATCAGGCTATTCACAGCACGCATAAAGGAAACTCTTCAGCTAATATCAGTGATCTGTAGTCAGTAGGTCAGTTCTTCTTTTGTTATCCCAGCTGTGCGTCCTGGCTCTTCGTACTGGCACGCACAGCGGTATGACCGTGTCAGTCTTTGTGGTTTTCATATTTCTTTCAAGTCTGCCTGCCTCTTTGTTTTGCTTTGGTGTTTGGTGCTGTTCAGTTTTAGTATTCAGTGCAGCTCCCGTTTCTCCTTTTTAGTGAACGGAACCCTGGCGGCAACTCACATTTTTTTCTTTGTCCAGGGATTCATTATTGTTTATTCACTTCCCCATGTCAGTCGGTATATCTTATATGTAACCAAAGATTTTTACTTGTTTAATGAATTAGTCACGAGCGTATTGTGTTGATTGGGCCCAAATTATTTTGACATGATGTAAATATTAATGAATGGAAACAGCACTGCTACAAAACATTCAAAGTGTTATATTAAATGTTTCTTATCCTGCTAGTTTGATTGCCCTGATACATCATTTAAATTCATGCGATTTTTCTTCTTTACATTGACATTCTCTGAGAGATATGCTGGTTGCCGTTTGTTATCTAACGTAGCGACACCATTTAAAGTAGCATCACACAGGTTCATATGGTAGGATTAAATCGCAGTGTACTGGAGTGAGGCAGAATTAGGACATGTTTGCAGATTGGCCTTATGCCTTCTGCTGGATTTTTCATTTCCATAATAAAAAACCTTGCCAAAGGAGAATGTGAGTCAAGTAAGGTTTTGTTGTGGAAATATTGGGATCTTATAGCCACAGGCCAAAAATTAGTGTGTATCAGAGCAGAACTTGCGTGGCAGTTTGTGCCTCATGAAACTGGAATTTTGGGTGATATTTTAATGGTGAACTGCAAGTTCTTTTGGCAGTTGGTATTGCTTTTGTTCAGCGTTTGCCACGTTGACATTTGATTCCTTTTCATAATTTAATATTTTATTATGTTTTTAAATGTTTGAAATATTCTGAATTTCTTGTGAGGAAAAGGTTCAAGGAAAAGAACATTTTCTATATTTCATATGATGGAACGGCAGCACAAGGTGATAATTTTTTACTTTTAATCTCAGTGAGGTTTTCCTGGTTAAAAACAGAAGTTTAAATACTTTTCACAAGGTGTGCATATGTTGCATCATCAGTAAATAGTTCCACACTCAGTAGCCACGCAAGCATTCTTTGTAATGCAGCTCCTGTAAGCTAGAGCTCACTGCTCAATGCTTGGTGCTGTTTACATTTACCAGCTTGTTGCACTGCGTAGCTCCATGTCCTGACTTTGGCATAAAGTTCCGGTTATGCTCACTGACCTTGTGAAGCTTTAAAATTTGTGTGCACCTCATAACGGAGGAACTTGTCACTTTGAACAACAGAAAACATCACTGACGTGCTGTTGTTGATTCCAATATGTTCTGTTTTTAATTTCATTGGTTGAGATTTCTTAGCAATAGCAAACATAGAAAATCACCAGGTTTATTGTTTAATTCATTAGAAAATAAATGTTTTGTAAATGTGTTTGTTCTGTTGAACAACTGGATGTGTTTTTACTGGAGATGGGCCTCTGAGCTTGGTTTGGACAGTTACTATGTTTTATGATATAAAGGGACCCAGCACCAATGAAAAAAAATTTAAATATAATACAATAATCAAAAATAATTGGATGCTTCTTTTTCTCCACCCTTATCCAATGTTCGTGTGTGTGTGTGTGAGAGAGAGAGAGAGAGAGAGAGAGAGGGATTATAAAGTTTAATATATGCCCACTTAAGGGAAATGAAGAGAGCTAGAATAATATGTAATTGGGATTTATGTCATAATAAATTCAGATTCTTACCTTAACTCAAGAAAGATCTTTGAGTTATGGTCTAAGGTTGCCAAATGATGTCAGCCTTAAAGAGAAATTCTCAGCTTTTACTGGCTTTATGGCAAACTTTTTAGTCTAGTAATGTTAATCAATTCCAAATTAAAAAGCTGGAATTTCACTTTTGTACTTTGGCATTAGACATGCTCCTTGCCTCTTACTACTGTATATGTCCACAGTAGAATAACCAAATGATAAACCTGTACCAAATTACTCTGTGCTTTATGGAACTATCAAAGTGGGTCTTTGATGAGTGTACCGTAATAGTACACAGTTTTCTGTTTTTACAACCAGGTGCCTTGTTTATCAAACCTTCATGAAGAAGAATTTACTGGAGACTGTTCAGACTGACTTTTAGTTTGGTGGACCTAATAAACTGACAACTGTATGAAAATCTATTTCTACAACAGCAAACCCACATAGTATTACTCTTGAATTGGCCGTGCTTAGGTATATCATATTTTGGTATCAAAAGCCAAGGCATTATTGAATACTAGATAGGATCCAGGGTGTTCAAATGGTCTCATGAAATGTGTCGAAGTTTGATACCCTATCGACTGTGTGTGTGTGTTACTTTTGGACAAATGTAAAGATGAAAAACCTAGATTAAAATAAAACACTGGCGTTTGCAGGCACATGTAAAAGCTTTGCAGTAGACTGATGTGGGGTGGGTATGCGTGTGTATGTGTATGGTCATGGTCTCCCTTTTGTAGCACTTTAAGTGATGGTCAAATAAAGCTATTCTAAATCATTCTGCATACAATGAATAGTGAACAGTTATTATTACTATTATATAAATATGTTCAAATATGATATGTAAACTTCTTTTGAAACTTTTAATACCAATAGATGTGCAGTCTTGTGAGTGCAGGCTTTCCAGTGAATAAACAAATGCCAAAACATTTGCAGTGGAGCTTTGAAAGCGCTGTCTGACACCTCAAGGACAACATCAATTGTTAGATTCCTGCTGACTCAGGTGTTCCACTGCCCCTTAGACACTTTTCCTCCTCTACCTTGTCCTAAAGGTGCTCTGCAATCTCAGAATTTGAATCTGATTAATGAAGCTGTTTGACTTGTGTATCTAAACTTAATCAAATTTTTATTTATCCATCCAGCTCGCTCCAGTCTAACTGGTCTATATGTTTTCCTGTATGTTTCTGTTGGTGAATGTGACTCCTGATACATAGAATACACCTGGCCTTTGTCCTCTGAGCTCGACACGTCAAAGTATATTTTATGGATTTTTTTATGAAATGATTCTGTGCATTGTATAAAAATTACCAAAGGGCAGACTTTAAGATATGTTGGAACTTTTGTGTCTGCCAACAAAATAATGTTCATTCAGATGTCTACTTTAACAGTGACTGAACTTATCGACCCTGTCCATATGCTGTTTAGATTGAGCTGTTGCTGCACTGTTAGTTGCTGAAAGGAGATGGCTGTTTCCCGTAAAAATCATGTGTACCTAATAAAGGAGCCCCTTTGTGGAAACTCACTAATTCTTGCTATCATGACCTACCAAAGCTCTTACCTCCTCAATCTCTCCCTTGAGCTCTCTCCACCGCTACCGCTCAGCCTTGGCCAGTGGCTGCATTATACAGTCTGCTGCCAGGTACCAGGAAAACAACATTTTTTGCGCCAAGGTGCCGGTTAGCCCTGTTCTTCTGTATTCTTCATCTACAACCTGCCATTTTGTCCTGCCTTGTTGAACATAGATCACACAAATGTTGTCATATTATTATGTCCTTAAAATGTCTGTAAAGGCAGATGGATTATACAGAACACTATAGGCAATTTAGGGGAGATGCCCTTCTTGCCCAAACGCATATTTCAGGGATTTGAACCAATTGCCTTCTGCATCCCAATCCAATGCTTCACCACCCTTGATTGGGTCTAAAGACTACAAGTCAGAAAAAGGTGGAGATCTGGGAGTGTGTGGCATAAGAAATGAGCATGTTGGCGGATGACAATAATCACTGCAACCAACCTGAGTTTAACAGCTGTTAACAACAGTTACAGAGAGTGTGATTTGATTTTTATATTTTTTACAGGCAGCAATGTTCTGCATGTATTATACTCAGTTATGCATGTGGTAAAGACTGACGCCTTCCTCTCCCATTATTCAGAGCAGCTAAACGCTGTTTTGCAGTACCTGCTATGCCTCTGACCCTGACTCGGCTTTGCTTTGCTTGTCATGTTGTCTCTGTTCTTACCTGTCCTTTCACCCACCCTTCAATCCATCCCTTCCCCCATTGCCTGCATAGCCACTATGCTAGCTGGGGTAGCAGAGTAACATAATATGCTCCTGCTGCCCACTCCCACCCCTCACTCAAAAGGGAGCAGGAATCGTCTCCCCCAGTGGAACCTAATCCATCAGCTCTTGCGCCACACTGAAGACTGCACCACATCCCACGCCCAGCCACCACGTCCTTTTTTTTTTTCCTCCTTTTTTTTTTACAGGCACAGGATTTACTACCAGCAGCATCCAGAAAATATAGGAGGATAATGTGAAATTTGATTGGTTTTATTCCATAATTGTTCACACTTTAACATATTTAATCTGTCTGTTTACAAAGCAAAGTGAAAGCCATGGCCTATAAAGAGGTGATGTGAAACGCTATATCACATGATCAGAGGATGATGTAAGGCCTAGACTCATTCTGCCCTTGTTAGAGGAAACAAAAGACCAGCCAGAGCTCATAGACACACACAAAAACACACAACCTCTTTCTTTGTGTGTGTCACGGTCATTGCTAGAGGACAATTGCGTTGGGCTAGAAATAAGATTGTCTATAAAATTAATTATTTAAAAAAAAAAATAGCTTCTTATACAGTATAATAAAAAACAGCTCATTTAGTCATTGACATACATTGTAAAAATAATTAATGAACATATTACTACTATTTAAACCTTACAAATCTCTGTGAGAGTTACAGTGAAACAAGACATAAAATCATTTAGAAGAAGTAAATCCTACAAAATACTGCAGTATGTAATATAAGAACTGGAATGTGTATGTCTCCCTTTAAACAAAGCAGTAAGTGTGCAGCCTCCTATAATATGTGATGCAGTACTAAAGCACGTTTTTCAAAGGGATCAAATACTTTTTTCCTTCATGGAAATGCAAATTAATTTATAACTTTTTTTGAAACACATTTTTCTGGATTTTTTTGTCATTGTTGTCTCTCACTGTTCAAATAAACCTACCATTGAAATTATAGACTGATCATTTCTTTGTTAGTGGGCAAACTTACAAAATCAGCTGGGGTTCAAATAATTTTTTTCCCTCACTGTAGCTGTGACGCTTTTAGGTTGCAGATTATTCATTGATTAGTCAGTAATTAAACTTTAAATGTTGCAGTTATTCTTGTCTTATAGGCCTTCTTATACCTGGGGGAACATTGTAGAGTAACTGCTTCACTCCTGGAGCACGGTTTGACTGTCTTACCCCTTCCTGGCCTCATGAAAATGAAGCTGAGACAGAAGACACAATTGCAATACCCACTCACCATGAAGATGGTTTTGGTGTTTGTTTGTTTTTTTTTAATTCCAGACATTCTGAAAAAAAAAAGTGTATAGTTGAGATAGAGCTCTATTGTAAACAGTGTTTGCTGTGCTTTTGATCCAGTATCTATATTAGGACGACTAACATCATTGTGCAGAGTGGCCTGAGTAAGTGGAAATGCACATATTGGCATCATGCTCTCTGCTCCGAGGTTGAAATCGATTTTTAGCCTCACTTAGTGTCCCTTCATCTGATTGTTTGTGTGTGCAGACGTGCCAGCGTGTGTTATGTCACTGTGCTAAATTCATACTACTGTGTATATACACTCCGTGTGTGTGTGTGTGTGTGTGAGGGACAGAGAATTTGTGTGTACACCACATTTTTCTCTTAATGGAATTAGTTTTATGAACCAGCTGTAAGTCATGAACTCATCCCCTTACTGTCTCTCAGCTTAGCAAATCTATATTTATAGCTTTGGAAATGATTTTAGGTGTAGACCCTTCACACTTCCTCCTTCAGCTGTGAAGTACTGCAGCAAAGCCACACAGGCTGCCCTCCAATCAAATCCCTCTGCTACTCTGGTTAAAAATAGCAAAGTTTGTAAATAGTATCGGGAGAAAAATCATTAATATTTTTTAATTACAACCCACTCTGTTTTCTTCAAATTTCATCCCATAATTTACCAAAACAACCCATGTGCTTGCTTTTTATAATTAACCTGGATCAGCAGGATCAATGTCTGGGAGTCAAAGATATAATGGTCTTTGACTCAGGTTTTACTCTGATTAACAAGTTGAATCCTGTGTTTCTGTTATAGCTTGAATTAAAAAGAGAGTTACAGGATTATATCACTATTATATCACTAATATTCTATTGCTCATTAGTAACATATGGTTAAAAATTGGATGTCATACTGCATTTCACAGTCTTTGGTTTGTGAGGCTGACCAGCTTTTTCATGCTACAGTTACCACAGAGAATGTAGTGGGTTATAGGAATAACGTACAGTATTAACAGCACAGAAGAGACAAGCAATTATACTCTTTTTTTTAAATTTTCTGTTGTTGCTTTTTAAATTATAACTACCTTATTGCCCCCCATGGGGAGAGGGCACAGCAGTGTTTGTGTAGCTGCAGTGCAAGGCACTGTGGTAACTCAACGCTCATTGTCTTCATGTTTGACAGGAAGACATCTGTAATTAGTGATTCAAATTTGAAAAAACTGACCAGACTAGTTAGTGTTAGTAGTGGTACTTCTACGGATAGTTAGCCAGGTACCTGCACTTTTACTTGCATTTTGAGTTTCTGTACTCCGGACACCTCTGATTGTTTAAAATATCAGGTTAAGTTTGCATTCCACTACACGCAGTTTCAGAGAACCAATCAAACAAGAACAGTTTAAATGGCTGAACACACGCAACAAGTAATTTAATGACTGCTGTGAATTATTCATCCTCTTCATAACAAGAGTCTTCAGTTGTCAGTAGAGCAGCCGTTTGTTGTTGTGACCTGCATATAATGGAATATATACAGTATACAAACAAAACAAACCTCAGCAGTTCAGCTAACCTGCTAATCTCTGATGCACCCAGTTGAGGGGGATAGTGTGGTTCTCTGTAAATTGTATGTTTTCTATGTAAATTGTAAATTTTGTTTTTCATTCCTGTTTGAAGTTAGATGTTCAGCAGTTAGTTTGTCTGATTAAAGGATGTGTGGCAGTGCAGCACAGCAGCACGCCTCAATGATCAGCCGTGTGTTGGAATCAGTGTAACTGATGATGCACAGAAAAGAGAAATCATTTCATCCAATAGTCACCATTGGATTATCATTGGTATTCATAAGCAGATTTTTTGTAGAAACTGATTTGACGCTGACAACTGCCGGCTGTCTTAGTAGACATCCCGGCTCATTTTGAACTCAGCTTTTCTTGGGAAAGCTGGAAAAAGTTTGACTCACTAGTGACTCTTCAGCAGATGCATTTCTGCTTTCCGCTATGTAAGCTTTAATACACAGTTTAGTTTTAGTTTTGATCACTGACTCATTGCAAGAATGAAGGTTACAGCTATAAAAGTAACCAAATTAGTCAGCAGTATTCAGATCAGAAGCTAAATTCAGCTGTGATTTATAAGTTTGTATGTGCGCTTGTTGCTTGCGTTGACTCCCACACGTCCTCCTCTGGAGCAATAGGTCGTTGTAATCCATCTTATGTGTGGCTAGGACATATGAAATGAAAGCAGCTGATGCAACCTACACTTTTCTCTGTTCCTTTTTGAGTTTGAGGTGTTTGGCTGTAACATGAGAGCAGGCTTTTCGGCGGAGGTGACGTTAAGATTCTGTTTTTGGTGACTTTTTTTTTTTCAACTCTGTAAATGTGGAAGACTGTGGATAGCCACACTCCATGGTTATTTCTTGGTGGGGTAAACTTTTAAATGTAGGCTGTAGTTGCTTAGCATTTAAGTACCTTCCTATTATGTCCTGCATTTGCATCAGGACCAGTTATTGACATACTAAAGTACTTTGAAGCGTAATGTTAGAATGGCCTTTGGCTCTTTATTAATTGTCTTCTTGCAACAACTGCACATTATTTGTGTTGAGCACCTCTTCGAGCTTATTGCCGTATAAGAGGACAGCTGAGAGACTGCAGATGTGGAAGGAAAGGAAATTGCTCTCCTGCAAGTGCACCCCCCTCTTATTCCGCAGTTAACCCTTTCTCTCTCCTGTGCTGCTTGTTGTTGTCTCTCTCTCTCTTTCTCGGGTTCTTCCTCCATCCCTGCTCTTTGTCCCGGGAATGTACCAACCAGAGAAAGAGAAGAGAAAGGGGGAGGGGTGAGCCAGCATGTCAGACAGGGTAGAGGAGGAAGAGAGGAAAGAATAGCATGTGGCGGAGAGGCAGAGAAACCAGGCATTGAGGTGGGCAGAACTAAACAGAAGAACAAGATTTTTTTTATTTGTCCTTTTTTTTTTTTTTTTTTTTTTAACTAAAGACAATTTCCTTTCCTATTACAAATAAGATCAGGTATTTAAAATTATGTTGTGACTATCAGCCATCAGGGAAAGGAAGCCAGCAGGAGAATAAAAGGAGAAGTCAGGATGGGGCATCACAATGGAAAGATGTCCGTAAGGGCAAAATGGAGGAGGTGAAAGCTGTCCTGTTGAAGAATCTACTATCAAACTACCACCTCCACTTCTCATCCTCCAAAACTACTGATGTTGCTGATATTGTTGCCTCCACCTGGCCTAAATCCTACTCTGGGAGAGTTTGCAGGATATTTGAAAGAAGGTGAAGAGCTGACATTTCCGTTCTAAATTTTTTCGAAAAGCCTTTAGAAAAACCTACACTTGCGCAGAGAAATAGATCTGGGGACAGGCATTGGTGTTTTGAGGAGTGTGATGCTCCATGGCACGAAAGGAAGGGAACTGTAAGAGCTTAAAACAAGGAAAACTGGTGTTACACTGCTGTGAGTACAAAACATATTTCCTTTTTTTTTTTTTTTTGGGTTTGGTATTTTTCCCTTTTTTTCATTTTTATGATGCTTCTCTGGTGTTGTCAGGGGAAGCCCTGCCCCTAGCCTTCTTGTGCCTGCAGGACTCATCAAAATTGTTGTTTTGGGACTGCGTTTTTTCTCTCTCTCTGTAGAAACATTTATTAAGACAATGCAGCTTCACCTTCGTCTCTGACCTGATCTCTTTGAAGATGACCACCATGGATGCTATTTGGTTGCTTCCCTATGCTGGTAACAATTGTATTAATCTACGGTTACAAAAATGCAAGCAAAGAGAAAGCACAGAACACCATTTTTTTGTTGTTGTTCTTGTTTGTTTTACTTGTCTCTACCTGGTGTGCTGTCATGGTTACCATTTTATTGTTTTCATAGAGCATGAAATTGGACTCAGTGCAATCCATATCAGCTAGTGGAGGGCAGGTAAACAAAAATTAAATTATAATGTGGTGCGTGGCATGCCTCCCTGAAAACAGGCGCAGATTGGTAGACAAGCTATCTGTCTCAGGCTCTGGATCCCGTCATAGGTTGTAATTTGGATAAGCTGCTGGCTAAAAGGAGAAGCAGTTTCTGAAATGTCAGCAAGCACAAATCCGTGTATTTACAGTATTCTAAACCACTGATTTAACCTTAGAATAGTTTTAGAAATGTGTGTTCTGCAATGTTATATACAATACCTGCAGAATCCCAGTTCACTGGTTTGTGTTTTCAGTAAAAGTCATCTTTATATTCTAAAAGAAATTGGCAGTGTATAACCAGTAGACTGTTAAGGATTCAGGACAACGGCTAATGTAGAAACATATTTTTACTCTCACACTATGACAAGTGTCATCCAGCAAAAACACAGGATGTGCATACAGAAGCTACATGAGTCACAAGTTATTCATTTAGACTCGTTGAAAGGTCTGCCAGAAAGCAAATCATCATTTCAACTTTGTTCTTTTATTCGCCACACTTACGCATGTTCTAATCAGCACCATTATTGTAGTGTGCCTGAGGTATGTGTGTGAGGCCTGCTATACCACATCTGTTCTGTAGGTTAATCAAGTCCCTAAATCTGTTCTTATTCACAGTGCTGAGGACAATTATTTCTTTTCTTATTTCCCTATGAGTTGTTTCCTGGTGGCATTTTGACTTAAGTTCACATCTTGTGACTGAGTGAAACACAGATCCTATTTTCTTTGTCTAGTCTAAATTCTTCCTTAGCAGGTTTCACATGGAGCCAATGGAAATGACTGTTTATACCTCTATGACTGTATAATTTCTTCTTTTTTTTAATTTGTAGCTGAAATTGCAGCTCACGATGTTCAGTTAAGTTCTGTTAAAATGTATTGATCTAAAAACAAACCTTTTTCCTTTGCCCTGGGCATATGTGTCCAAGGTTGTTTCGAACGGGATGTGATTACAGAGAACTTTGGTTTAAATATCACTCTTTGTTGACTTTTTTTAACAACCAATTTAAAGGCCCTGAATTTACTTTAAGTAATATTTGGGTAATGCTTATATAGTTCAAGCAAAGTTCTACTTCTACCAGCAGTTTTGTATTTGTGACAAGCTTAAGGTATCCAGCACAAATACTTTACATTAGAGTTATCCAGCAGGAATGACCACTTGGATCTGCCAAGATTTTTACACTAAAATCACAGAACGCAGATCGCAGTGACTTTACTTTACGTTAGAAAATGTTAGCATGCTAAACCGTAAACAATAAAATGCCAAACAAATTAACATCTGTTAAATGCATAGCATAACAGCAATGTTGTGAGCATATTAACATTCTCATGTGAGCATTTAGCTCTCAGACACACTGTACCTATAGTACACAGATTCTTTGGAAATCGTAATCACCTCATTTTATTACATATAAAATCAGTGTTGATGTTACATTTGAGCTCCTAATCTTGGATTGGCATTCATAGTGCTGGACTGGCACCACAGGCTCACCCTGAAGGATAAAGGGTGGTAGGACAGGTTTTTATTCACAGTGCCGTAGTCTGTCGTACCACATGACGAAAACAAGAACAGTAATTTCAGTCAAGTAAAACTATTATTCTCTGCTCTCCTGAGTCACAATTTTGTTCTTTTTCCTTAGGTACTACTATAAATATGTAGTATATACTACTATAAATATGTAGTACGCATAAATCTGTGCAGTGAAATGGACAAAGCACTCTGTTTAAATGTCTGCTGCTATCGTTTGCTTGCTGCTCTGTCAAGCAAATGGCTTTGGCTTTTGCTGTACAAAACATTTCTGGGTTGCTCGGTGCCGATTCGGGACAACAGAGAGTAATTAGGTCATTTGCTGTCATGCTAGTTTGCGCCCGAAAAGAGACACAGCCACAAAAAAAGGACATTATTGTTGTGAGAAGGCTCTGTTTCCCGCAGCCCCACCATTAACAACTCTTTAAATCAAGCTCACTTTAATGGGAACAAAAACACTTCCATGTGTTTTTCTCCCCTCGCTGGCACCATGACATTACTTTGACAGTTTCTATTGAATGGACTTTCAGAATACATAAATACCTTCAGTCTTAGTAGTTATGCTTGTTGTTGTGAAAGAAGAAAGTTTTCTTTTGTCTGAACAAAGATATGCAGATTTTACTGAAGACAAATGAAGCAAGTAGAACGGCAGTAGAAGGAAGCGTTTGCAGATGTGCGAGAGAGGACTGAGATGTAATGAACATGCAGAGACCTATGATGCTCTGAAATGTCTTTTGCTTTAGCCTCTTTTAAGCATTTACGAAAATAAAGGTTTGGAGTCTACATTCTTTGCTTTTCCACTGTTTTACAAGCAAGAACGTTAAAGATATTTGATGATAAATTGCTTCATTGCTCCACGTACTGTATGGATTACATTGCAGCTAAACACGATTCCTCAATTAATCATGTTGTTAGAGTCGTAAAAAAGCACCTGTTTTGCATTTTCCCTCTGAGTTTTCATAAAACTCACCTCCTGAGCAGACCAGGAAGGAAACTTACACTGAGGTACCTGTGCACCAATCAGGCTTATAAGGGCAGAGGCACAGTGAGCCACTGTTATGTCGTATTCATTTGGAACAAAAGGGGCCACTTAGCTGCTTACCAGCCAGGTTGTAGTCTGTATTCATCATTCAAATAAAGGAAAGTGGCAGATGGGACTCAAAATATACAACCTGAGTTCACTGCAAAGCTGTGCAGAGCTGGGTTCCCCTGACTCATGCTGATCAGTTTCTTTGTTTCTTCCTTTCAAATGATTATGACATTGTGAAAATAGGCATGTGGTGGAATCCTGTCACTTCTGTTTCTTTCTTTGTTTGTGGTTTCTCTTACCATTGGCATCCACCACCAATTTAACATGCTAAATATGCTAAAAATCTGCCAGCAAGAGTCCAACTAGTCTCCACGGTGTGAGACACTGCATAAACTATGGAGAGAGGCACTCACCAATAGCCAGCGAGACCTGATGCCAGCATGTATGTAAAGTGCATTAGTGTATCCTGAGAGAAAATTAGGTCACAAAAGTATTGGAGCTCTGCCATGTTAAGTTTTCTTAGCACAAATATAATAAAAGACTTTGAGAGCTCCTGATATTTAAGTTTTATGCAGACTGTAGTGCTACAGACCTCAGAATTTGTGATAAAGAAACTGTTGAGAGGTTTGTGTGGCTTGAGATGTAGGTCCAGAATCTGCTGTCGTCGCTGCACTTTACAGCAGATGTTTATTTACATGAATTTAAACCAAGGGTAAAGGATGTTAGCTTTTACCAGCTTTTTAGTGATGGCAATCTGATGTATGTATAATACTCTAACCCCTCCAACCCTCTTTCTCTGTGTCTTTCAGTTGTCTCTCGGGGATGAACAATGTGAAGTGACACGGAATGGCTATGAGTCTAAGGAGCTGGTGTACTTAGTTCATATTTACTGCCAGGTAAGACAGTCCACTGCTTTGCATGGTGCAGTTATGCATGCCTGACCTCCCACAACACAAGCTCTGCTTTTTCTGAACATACTTTTGAAAAGAATCTCTTGCTTTTAGCTTTTCTCTACACACCTGTGAATCCTAACCCACAAAGGATGCTACAGTACAACCTGTTTTGATACTCGACACACTCCTCCCTGAGAGCAAGGGTGTGCTGGCTGAAATTCAGAGTTTTCTGAAACACCTAACTTATTGTTTCAAAAATGTGAGTTATATAAGAATTCAGAGCTGAACTGAACAGAGCTGTGGATAAATGCCAGGAAGGATGAGTGATTCTGAAGAATGCCAGATATGCTTCAAACCTTGAGCCTTTGCATATTTTAGGAAACAATTTTTGTTCCATTTGCTTGTTGATGTCTTGTTGGACATGTTAATGTTTTCTGTTGAGTTTTGTCTCATTATTATTGAAGCACCATGAAAAAATGATCCATTATAGTTTGCAGTGGCATTTTTTTAAATTATAGTTAGGCATAGGTCAAATGGGTTGTTCCCTTCATTTGGCAGTTCTGCATCTGGTCTGTGGTCATCTTCGAAAAGCTAGTTGTGGATTTCTTGTTTAGTATTGTTCTAGAAATCTAATCAAAGAAAAGACGTTGGCTTATTGTTGGTCATAGAAGTGGGTCATTTTCAAAAATGCCATAGTATATAAAGTTTTGCAAGAATTTTATTAACATAAATCTTGGCAAATCCTTGAATCAGAAAGCACATGCACACCACTTGTTTTTGCCTAAGCCTCCTCTGGTGACATTTGTGATTCTGGGTTTTTATGCTTATACGCATAAAGATCATATTCCATTTGCACCATCTTGGCAGTCCTACACAAGTATGTGGCTGTGTATCCCTGAAATCCCAACTTTTCACTGGAAAACTGCTAAATCTGCTATGTTTACAAAAAGGCTAAACTTTGAACTCAGAGCTTTGAACAAAGAAAGTAGCACAGCACAGTAAGACTGGTTCAGTTCCACAGACCCCGTAAAACTGTGTAAATAGACATACCGCCTGAAACTGGGACAGGAGAGAATAAAGAGTTCACGGAGACCACAGAGCCCTCCCAGCAGTGTCTGTCCCAGCCAGCACGTTTCAAACAGCACCACCATCACTGGGCTGGGTGGTGCACTGCAGTCCTAGTCGCACAAGCAGTGGCCTCAGTACAGACAGATCTTTCTAGGCCAAATCAAAGCAAAGACTTTTTCCACCAGTGGCTTCTATCAGGGTTTTGAGGTTTGGAACCCCATCTTACTGGATGAAACTGAAACAACAAATCCATGGATTCACTTCATTTATTTTTAGGCAAAGCTACATTCAGTTTGGTAGATTTAGGGCAATAGTCTTATGCCTAGCACTTACGGCCGTGTCATTTAGTGCTGATTTTCGTTAGGAAGAGCCAAACAAGCCTCTGATCCCCATTGTTTATGAAGACATTCCCAGTATCAAAGTATAAAAGTGCACAGGAGATTCCATCCCCATTCCCCTTTTTAAATTTTTAATTTTACGTGCCATTTACTGAAGGCCTGAAGAGTGTGTGTGTAACAAACCAGAATTTTAATATTATCAAACTATAAAGAATCACAAATGTGTGTTATAAGTTTTAATCGGAGGCTAGTGGCCCTGCTCAACCACTGGCAACATTTTTTTTTTTTTTTTATCTTCTCAGCTTCCACACAGACACATCAGATTAGGTTGGTAGAATTGTTAGTTTCCAGTTTAACATATAATTGTGTTCTTCACATAGCAATAAAAAATATCATGGCTTCACATCACCTGTTATTGTGGAAATCTTTAAAACCGTGGGCCACGAATGAACTTTCGGGAGACATCATAATTCAACGAGACGAAGAACAGCTGTCTGCTGTTACAACAGAGCAAGTTCTATTGCAGATTCAAATATCTTTTAGGTGTGATAACATTAGGCTAATACTAGGCTTCACAAATGTGTTTGTCCTACGTACGTTCCCCGGGGAATTTCACTGTAAACAGACTAGCTTGGCACATTGTGGACTTTATTTGAGGTCTAACAAAAGTCCTGAATTCTTTTCTTTCTCTCATGAAATATTTTTTGCTAATGTGTTAGCTGTAAGTAAATATTAATTATTGTTTCTATCTCTTCATTTTTTAAGGCTCTAAATCCAACAGTGATTTAGAGCCTTGTCTTTGCTCTGTTGCTGTTTTAAAACTATTGAAAATCCATCAGTCAGTGTTCAATGGGCAGTGTAGGTTATAAACAACCTCACAAGCAGACATTGGAGAAAACTGGATGGTTGGGAACAGTTTGCATTTAAAGCAATTTCTTAAACTTTTTTCTTTTTCAATTTGCATAATTCCCATCTTGCAACTCCTGCAGTATCAGGTTCAGATTGTCCTGTTCACAGCTTTCCTGCTCTAAGCTCGTCAAATTCTGGCACATAAAACCCACCAAAACAGAAAAGTCATGAAAGCTAGCAAATAGTTGATTATGAAATTGTACTGAAATTAATGGAAACTAGGTGCTGCAAGAATATAGTAAAAGTCAATTAATAATGCTTAACGATAAAAGTCTTCCCTACAAACACTTGGCACCAGGGTAAAGTTCACAAAATGTTGATTCCCCGTAGTCTTTAATGTCTTTCTCTGCCACAACTGTTTGTGACATATGTATGATCCCGAAATGCTGCCTGTCGTTCTGATTGTGGAACACTGAATGGCCTGTCCAGTATTTCCCATTACCATGTTTCTTTAGATGAAAAATTATTTAAGGTGCTGTTAGATGACAGATGATTTTCTCAGACTGTCTAATAGTTGAATAGTTTAACACAGTAATGTGCTCTCTGTTTTGTTTGATTCCCGTTTGCACTCACTTTTTTTGTTGTGATTACCAAGGGTCGAAGCTGGATTGTTAAGCGCAGCTATGAGGATTTCCGTGTCCTGGACAAGCACCTTCACCTGTGCATTTATGACCGACGCTTCTCACAGCTGCCTGAGCTGCCCCGATTGGACAGTCTGACCGATCAGTCAGAGGTGAGCACTGAACACAGATCTACACATGCCTGTATTTTACAAACTGAAGCAAACAGTAGTATTCACTTCCATACTGCACACTGTTTGCTTACAGCCCCAGACATAATCTGATTTACAGTAGATCACACTTGTATATGCAAAATTGTTATTTGTCTATAGGTTTAGCATTTTTTGCTTTTTATTTTCAATGAATCATGCACTACCTGATGTGCTTTGGTAACAAATTTGGTCTACATGGCTTATGTCTTGGGAATGCACAATTTTATATTTTGCCAGTTGTTTCCTCTTCGGTGTGCCCCTGAAATGGATTCTGAGTGAGACAAAACCTTTACGGTCAGTTTGAGGCCCTAAAAACACTGCAACCCAACTGGTAAAACCAGTTTATTATGCGGGGGGTATATAAAAAGCTTCCCATCGTACACTGTTATACTCTCACAGCAGCTGTGTTAATAGGTATGTTGCTAGTTTTCCATTTTATTTGCCACCAGCCTTAGTGTCAGCATTTGTAAAATTTTTAGATGTGTGGCAAAAGCTATAAAGTGAATCTTTTCCTGTAATATGAAAACATAGCTGCAGATGTCATTTCAAGTGGTTGTAATACCACACAGCACTCTTCATCTGACTTACTATCTGCTTTTAAACACGTAGCAAGAGTCTTTTAGTGGTGATTATTTAAAAAAAAACACGTGAAACTGGAATTCCCTTTGTAAGGACTATGTTTAAAGGTCAGTGCAGTCAAAGTGGACGGTCTGGGTACTAAATGGTCGCATGAAAAGAAAAGACTCTAACTGACCTGTGTTTCTCTTTTGTGCCATGTTAGTCAGTTTCCCAGATGTTGTTAGCATACCTCTCCCGGCTCTCAGCCATTGCTGACAACAAGATTAACTGTGGTCCTGCCCTCACATGGATGGAGGTAAAGTTCACTTCTTATATCTTTGGCAGAAAAATTACAGTATTTTATTTCTTGTAAAAAAAAAAAAAGCATTAATAATTGGTTGTGAATGTTTATATTAAAGAGGCCTGTGACTTGAATGAGTTTGAAAGGTGGAATGGTCATTAAAATTACAAATTCAATAATGCTTCTACACAGTATGCAAAGAAAAAGCATTGAAGTATTATCTCCTAGTTAAAGATCTTCCTGACTGGCTGAAGGTCTATCCAGGGGTCGGCAACTCGCGGCTCCAGAGCCGCACGTGGCTCTTTTATCCCTCTCCTGTGGCTGTTAAAAATAAATAATGAGTATTTCATTTAAATGTATTTTATTTTAAATGTAATTCAAAATTTGAACATTATGGTGATCTTCTAACATTAAAATAAAACGTCAAGACATATGGCTTTCCAAGTTCGAATGCTTGACAGCTGATCCTGAAGATGTTGCCCGTCGAAGGCCATTCCTGCTCAGAATCACAAATGGAGTGATATTGAAAACCTTTTCAAACCGGACAAACTTGTGTTTGAAGCATGGAATGTCATCCCTTGACACTTATATAAACATGAAAAGGTATGACTTTGAAGTCTTGTCGATCTCCAGCATGAACTCACTTATTTATTTATATATATATATATATATATATATATATAGACCCACACACACACACACTAACAAACATGGTTCGCGCCTCACAGACGATGAAGTTGACGTAAATATTTTAATTGGCTGTTATTACTGCACGCTCCAATACATGCAGAGCAGTTTAGCAGTTTATTGATTTCATAAATGCAACAAACTATAGTTTTTTTTTATACTAGGCATAAAGGTAAAAAATTATTTATGCAGTGTTGTTGTTCAATTTATATGTCAGAAGGGTTTTGTGGCTCCCGGTGTTTTGTTTTCTGTGGGTTTGCCGACCCCTGGTCTATGCATAACAAAAAAATTCGATGTGGGCCGACCGTTGAAATTAAAAACAATTTCTCGGACTGCATCTCCCTTATAAAACGTTAATAAAGACTACTACAACTACAGGATAACTATACAAATATTGTCGTGCTAGTTTTGTTTAACTAATTATTTCCACTGTTAAAGTGACATACCATGTCTCTGTTTGTGTGTTAGGTTGACAATAAGGGGAATCATTTGTTGGTCCACGAAGAGTCCTCTATCAATGTGCCAGCAATTGCTGCCGCTCATGTCATCAAACGCTACATCGCCCAGGCCTCCGACGAGCTGTCCTTTGAGGTGACAACACCATGAACACACACACACACACAGATTCAGACATTTTCCTGTCTGTTTCTGTTTGGTGTACAAATATTCTGTAATATAATGAACTTACACAAAAAGAACCAAAAGGAGAAAAAGAACTGAAGGTGCAATACAGCTGTCTTTTCCACTACTAATGTTCACTGTGAGTAAAGTTTGAAGCTGAATAAGTTGGACTTCCCAGTCTGGAGAATTTACGTAGCTGGGAACAGTCCTTAGTAAAATGAGGACACTGAAAGTTCAGTGCCTTTAGTTGTAGAACTCAGTGCTTTCTATTCAAAAGCAGTAACAGGACAATAGGACTAATCTTTAGTCATCTATCATCGCCTCTTCCCTTTGCTGTTGTCTGCAGGTTGGTGACATTGTGTCAGTGATTGACATGCCTCCAAAAGAAGACACCACATGGTGGAGAGGCAAGCATGGCTTTCAGGTATGTAGCAAGAAACACACAGTTGCACAAACTTTTTGATTAACTTTCAAGATATTTCAAGGACAAGAAGAGAACCTCTCTCTCTACTTTCAACTCAGCCCAACCGGTCAAAGCAGATGGCCGCCCACCCTGAGCCTAGTTCTGCTGGAGGTTTCTTCCGTTAAAGGGAGTTTTTCCTCTCCACTGTTGCCTATAGCTGCTCAAGGGGATTTGTTGGGTTTTCTCTAAATATCTTTATTATGTAAAGTGCCTTGCTTTGGAAAGCACATTTCAAATCTTCTAAGTTTTCTGAAAGATAAAGCAAGATACAAATCCCCTTTCATGTGTGAAGCTTTTGAGCAGATTACAGGGTGTGATGCCGAAGTGATTCATATTCCTCCGATGTCCTCAGTACATTCCGATATCCCAGTGAAAGTGTAAAATCCAACTACTGTAAGCTGTCACAGTTTGAGTTATCATTATTATGTAGACTGTTTGCTCAAATTTATGCTCTAATTTAATATTCTCGATTTTGCTTCTCTTTTAAATACTAGTAATCACACATAAAGATTTTTTTGTTAGAAAACACTGAATTAATAGTTTGTTGTGTGTATATATAAAGTGATTTTGAAAATGATTTAAGTCATACCAGAGCAAGAGGGTACAAGTACATGTGTGTATTAGTGTAGGCTAAACTCAAAGAAGTGCAAAATACTGTAGACAGATTTTACTAAGCAGACATTCAGACAGAAAACTGCTCTGCATTATAACAGCACAGCAGACTGCGGCATGTTGCTGGAGTTACCGTTTAATGAATTTATGGACTCATCAGCTCCTTGAACACTCCATGATGGCCTGCAATAGTTGTAGAAAATATTTTGCAACTTGATCACAACTGAAATCGTTGTATCTTTGATGACAGTTGAAACAGTACAAAAAGATTTCAATCGAAACAAAGTACCAAAAATGTGATTGGCCAATCACGAGTCTTGCCAAGTGGCATTGCATTAACAATTTATGTAATCTGTTGCCTTCTCTCTAAAAGACTAATTGTTAATTTTTTTCTGTGCTGCGCTCCACCAAATAAATAAGAATACCATAGATCAGGTTAAAATAACTGGAAGACACTTGGAAACAGGTTAAATATGTATTCAGCTACACTCACTACAATAATACAATTTACAACTGTTGGTTTTGCAAGGGGAAATAATTCTAGTGAGAGTGTAAAGCCTGCCTTGAACTCCTCTGACCTGCTGCCCCCTGTCCACACTGCCCCCTTTCTGCTTGTTGATTTGGGCTTACTCTCTAGGATAATTACCACCAATAAGGATCACTGACAAGGTGCCAGCATCGCTGCTAGCCGGCACTTACTGATCAGATCAGTTTGACAAGTTGTCAGTGGCTGTAGATCACTACCCTCAACTGGACCTCTAAGATATGGAGATATGCAGGGCTGTTTTCGGATAGAAGTTGACTATAAGCTCACTGATTGTCTGCATTCTGGAAATTTGACTATTATTTCAGATCTACTCTATGTAGATTCACACTTTAGGACGACTGAAGCACATGCATGGCACAAGTGACACAAAAACACATGCAGTACCACCATTTTCCTTGAGGGGGTAGTCTGTCGGTGGTGTCAGAGGTGGTGTGTGTGCACGCCTCTTACTTCAACACAAGCTAAACACAACTTTACCAAAGTTAAAGGTACATAGAGTAGATACATTTATGGAACTGCATTGAACGTCTAATATCATGTGTAGACAAAAAACAAATCATGCACGTATAAAAAAAACAGAAAGCAGTGGATAAGTGGTACATACAAAGCTGTTACCAAACTAGATATACATAGGCTATGGAAATGTCACTTTCATTACATTGTTTTTTAATACCAAAATGACATTAACATGGCATCGACACTTCAGTGTGGATACTGTGTCTGTTTCTCAGTCTACATTTTATTATCTACATCTGATTGTATTTCCTCCCTCCTCACCCTGCCTGTCTCGCTGCTGCACTCTTTCCAGGTTGGCTTCTTTCCCAGCGAGTGTGTGGAGCTCATAAATGATAAAGTCCCGCAGTCCATGACCAACTCAGTGCCAAAACCAGGTACTACTCCTCTCCTTTAACCGTTCACAGGAAGGATTTTAATATCTCATAGTAATGACTGCATTTTCAGGATGTGGTTATGCCTATGATGGATCATGTGGCTCAGGGTTTGTGTGTGCGTGTGTGTGTGTCTCATGTATCTTACCTTGTCCACAAAAATTAGAGCTTAGACTGTTTTTTTTGTTTGTTTGTTTGTTTTAATACTTATGGAGGATTTTTGGTATAATTTCCCTGCACCATTATTTAATTGCAGGTTCGCAAGCTAGTACAATGCACTGAAAAATATCTTCTCCAAAGTCTGTTAATTTGGCCAAATTCTTTGAGATAAGCCTAACTTGAAAATGATCTTAAATTTACAGAGCCCTCTTAGTGTTGTTTGTTTTGCAGCTGAATTAAGAAACTAAATTATCTGTATGAAGATAATAAATTGGATAATGAATCTATGAACACGTTGCAGTGAAAGAAACCCTCAGTCTAATGTGTCATTCCCTTAAATGGTTTGCTAATCATATTATTTTACTCAGAAATATGCAAATTTGCTGCTGATAACTAAGAAGTAACAGATGCTCTGTAGCACGCTCCACTCCCAGGACTGTAGAGGACAAACGTATAACATAAACGCTGTTGGAATCGAAGAGAACACGAAGCTTAACTTAAACTTTGCCCTGACCTTTTGATATCAATGAGCCCTTGTGATCAAATTTCTGTTTTTTGTGCTGGGTGAAGCTGCACCACACATTCCCGTCTGAAGACTGACTGAGCCAGTATGAGTCACTGTTGAAGTCATGTGGTTGGCTTTGGGGTGGGCGGGCAGAGCAGGGTATCCTAACCATAGAAATTATGTTGTGGTTTATAGTTAACTGTTGCAGTGCATGTACAGCACAGGCCACAGTCCAAGCCTTGAATTTATCGGGCTGCCCACTCCTCTGCTTTTGAGCAATGTTTTCTGTTATAACTTTGTTTGTTTGTTTTGTTGTTTTTTTGCATGTTTGTATTTGTTACATATATCTTTTTCCAAAATAGCAAGAGTATCTGCAGGTCATTTTTTCTATTATAAATCTATAATTCATGTTTAAAGCTGCAGTATAGTAACTTTTTCCATATCAATGACTATTTGGTGAAGAGGTGCTCCCCACCCCACCCGTCCCACCCCCGGGACGCAGCACTTTGACTCCAAAACCTGAGAAGCACAGTGTCATTTTGTGCCCAGCAGGTGGGCTTTACCTTAGATTAAAGAAACGCTCATCCAGAACCGGCACACCAGCCCAGCCAAATGGAGTTCAAGGCAGAATTCTATGTCTCCGTCGATACACATAAACGCTGACACAGACCTACGCTGAGAAGGGAATTATGGGTAATCGTAGGCCACAGAGGCTCGCAGAGACCCTGACGTGCACACCTCCCAAAGCTCAACAGCCCGTCATGCGGAGATGTGTGTCAAAAAAGCTGATTTGGATAACGTTAGTAGTCAGAAACAGAATGAACGCTCATATCATTCTAGATATGTCACATGGTTTTTAATATACTGGGTTGTATTGTTGTACTGCTGCTGTTTTCAGTCTTTAGTGTATTAATTTAGTTTTTACTGTGTTTTGATTAAAAAGCTGTACTTTTATTAGAATGCAACAGGGTCCCACTGTCTTTCAACTTGACTTTTTTTTTTCAAAAAGAAAAAAAAGGCTGGGTTTTACAGGATATTATACATTACATTGGACATAAACTATTTTGTTAATGAAAAGTGAAATAGTTTCACAATTTACCCTTTTGGTCTCTAAAACGACCAGTCCTGTTACCTCTCCAAATATTCCCAGGTTTATTCAATAACACAAAAGGGCAGGAGACTGTAGTTCTCTGTGTGTGTCAAGTACGTCACATCCTCAGCTTAGCAGTGACTCCAGAGTTTAAGGGTTGTGCAAGTGTTGTGAGTTCTTTACAGGCATATTTAATTTCTGTTTTTGGATTGTTTGTTTATTTATTGCCAGTCAAGTATAAAAGAAACATGGGAACGTGTCCGAGCGTAGGTCTGCGTTGACATTTATGTGGATCGACAGTTGGGCATAATTCCACCTTCGGAGAACACCAGTGCAGAGATTCTCGTTGCCAAAGTGTGTCTTATGACAAGCTTTGTAACAGTGTCAGTGTTTTCTATTTATCCAAAGTGTATTGAGTTTGACTCTCATGCAGTGTTAATTTGATTTCTATGATGGAAAATATTTAATGACAACAACTCGAGCCCAAAAGCCTTTTCAGTTTTTGACTAAAACGAAACTATCAGATGCCAAACCGCTCTCATGCTACTTTGCTAGCTACCTTCGGTTCGCAAAAGTTGCATATTGTAGCTTTAAATACACCAAATTTTTGTAGTTTTTTGTTTGATTTGTTAAAAAATGTTGCTTGTATTAAAGGTTTAGATTTCTGGAGTCTTTTAAACCTGCAGATGCCCTGCTATGAGTACAATTCACATGACTGTTATCGAGCAGCTGTGCCTTAGTTCATTCAAAATTATTATTCATCAGTGTGGTAGAATAAGTAACTAATTGCGATGCTAAACTACCTGGTTCTGTCCAAACTGCACTGCTTGTTGTCTGCTGTACGATTACACTGAAATTGGCATGTGTCTTGATCTGTTGCATTTGACTTTAACTCCTCTGCCTCAGCCTCCCCCTGCCCAGGCCTGCAGCATGCCTCTTGGAGTCTCTTCCCCCCCTGTACGTTTTGGTATACACACTTCATCCACTTCATTCACCCACGTAACTCTCAGTCACTCACACACAAACGCTTGCACTTGTATGTTTTGTTGAGAGTTATGATGTCTGTAATCCTTAGGTTTTTATACCTGATTGATTTGGCAACACCAGCAGCTGCTGGAGTTTGATACTACACGTCCTAGAATTCATGGGACAACAAACTCCAGCAAATTTCCCATGATCAACAGAACAACAGCTGGTGCCTTTTTTTGCAGTGCAGTGAAACCAATGTGTTAAAGCACATGTTTAATTGGCTTTCTTCCACTGTGCAATAACTAAGCACCAAATCACTTCATGCTGGATACCGTTTAGCAGCCCACGGGGTCTATTTTTTTCTTGTATCATGACTTCCTCACATGCTTAATACAGATCAAATTAGGTGTTAATGACTCTGGATTGTACGCTGCATTATTTGCTACTCACTCGCTTATATAGGCGATTTTCCACTTCTACTGTCTATAAAAACTACTACAGTATATAGCTGTTAAAAAGAAAAGTGAAGGTCATAAATAACAAAACTTGGCTCTGAAAATCTTAAGGATTACAATTTTTAATGAAATGTATGTATTTCAAGAGTTGCTATACTTATGAATGTGACTGATATTTATTTGGTTATGCTTCATATCTTTTTTTTTTTATCTGTACTTTCTGACAAAGAAGTTTACTGCTCTATCAAAGTGTCATTTGTAAGCAAAGCCTCTGACCTCACTGTCTCAAAGTACACAGTTCTTTGTTCTCTAACATGAAGTGCTTCTCTCCCTCTGCTGATTCTCTCATGTGTCCATCATCCATCCATCCATCCATCCCTCTCTCTGTTGGTCCATCTGTCCATCGGGCCGCATGCAGACTTGGAAATGGAGAGTGTTATACAGGACAGTGCATGGGTGGCCGACCCGCTAAACCACTACAGCCTAAGCTCAGGTAGACTAAAGCCCCTTGGTGTGTTGCACCACCATCCCCTAACCTAAAACTAACTCCAAAGCCCTGAATGATGTGTTTGTACTGTGTAACTTTAATACAACTACTAGTATTTGTGTTTTTCTGCTATAAACTGGGAATATAGCTTTAGGTACACATATAACATTTTTTCACTTATTGGTTTACTTACTTTGAACAAATCAAATGTATCACTGTCTTGTCTGTGACTTTTAATGCACTTATCCACATCATGTGTAGATGCTGTAGATTGAACAGGGAGCCTTTTAGCCACATCTGATTGTACAGTAAGTGTAGGGCAATCTCCCACATTCGTCTGTCCTGTAATGAAGTTGAAATTGAAATGTATGACACAGTAATATAAGAACAGATGTGTGTCTGTGTGTGTCTAATTTCTTTCACATGAATTGCTATTGAGTTCGATAAAAAGATCATTTTATTATTTCCCTTTAAAACTGTAACTGGTTTCTAAAGTTTCCTCTTATCATCCTATTTGCACATTTGTCAAAATAACGTTACAGTGTAAAGATGGCTGCCTGTTTAAGAAAAATAATTTTTCCAAAGTATAAACGTTCTTGGGAGTAGATGTAGTAAGGCAACAACATGACCCCACTTATCAAAGTAAACCCTCAAAGTGAACAGTCCTATCCTTTCAGTCTTCTGTTCTTGTTCTATTATGTGCTCTTAAGGTGTATGCAAATGGCTTCAGGGGTGAGCCAGGTTACTACCGCATTTCTCAAAGTCGCTGAATGTATCCTGTGTCTGGATGAGGACCAGCTGTGTTTGTGTGTCTCTCTTTGGTTGAAACTGAAAGGCCAGAGCAGTGGTGCCGTGGTGCTAGGTCTCGACTGGCCTTGATTTATTTAATCCTTTTACAATGAGGGGGGCCTGTAAACCCATCCATTGAGTGTTAAGCATTGTCCTGCAACAGTAAGAATCTCTGTCTCCTGCTCCATGGTGACTGAAAGAGCACATTCCTGCAGGGAGCCACACAGCACTGGAAAAGTAGTCTTGCAGTGCTTAGATCCACTCAGCTCACCACGAACTTTTGCTGCTTCCCAGTAAAACCATGGAAATTATTAACATGCTGCACTCTGCTCTAGTTAAAAAAGAAGGCCACAAAAATAGGAGCCATCAGTCCCAACCCATGTGCTTGTTTTCTCCAAAACAGAATTTACTCTCTTTATAGAAAAAATGGACTCTGTTGTTGACATATTTTTAAGAGGAAAAAGTTGTGAGCTTTGAATTAAAAAAATTACAGACGTTCTTTTCCTCTTCAGACAGCCCGGTACACCTAGCAGTTACTGACCCAAATGTAGTGCTCCCCCACTTCTTCCACCTCCACTGTGCAAGCCTTCGTCATGTCTGGGGACCAGTGATTTGGGCAGCTGTGAGCATGTATGAGCCAAGACAGCTGGTTATGTGAAGGAGAGAGGAAGGGAAATCAGGAGAGAATGTGTGAGACAGAGTAAGACTTGTCCTCCTGTTCCCAAAGATCTCAAGTCATTTCCTGGTGCCGTGAAACTATGCAACGTGTTCTTCTTGAGCTTCAATAAGAGACTGTTGTTACAGGACTGCGCTTTTGTTTTGGGCTGCTGCTTTTGATTCCGTGCTGACAACAACAATGTTAAATGAGTGAATGTGTAAAGGGTAAAGAGAACGTTTTACACCCCTGCTTTCCTCAGTACACTATCTGCTGTTGCATTACACAGAGTTCTATTGCGTCATCATCTTGATTCATCACTGTAATGCTTTATTGCTTATGCAAATTATCTTATCACCACAGTTTTCTTGCAAAGTTCGGTACAGACTCTTAACCGGCAGGCTGGAATTCAAATTTACAGCCATGATTATGTTTCTAACAACTTGGTGTTCTGCTCCAGGATGTGAGACTTGCAAATGCAAAATACCCTTCTTTGTTCTTTCCGCATCCCAGGAGCCAAATAGATTATTCGGATCATGCAAAATAGCAGCTAATGATAACATAATCTAACATTAAGCTCTATTTGTATAAGCTCAATCTATCATGTGATATTGCATGTGAATTCTGGGCAGGAGCTTACTATGTCCTGTATGGGTGACTGATGCTTTGCTTGTCTAAAGGGTAAACTACACAAGCCTTAAGTACCAATTACCAATGCAAAAAACTTAATTGCAAGCAAAAGTCATAAAGCAATAACACAGATGAGTTGATAGGGAAACGTACTTGGACTTAAAGTTGTGTCTCCGCAGATAAATGGCCCATTTGGCCGATGTGTACATGTATGGCAGTTTTGGATACTGACCATTTTACTGTTGTACAGTAGCTGCTTCAGTGGTTCCAGACATTGTGAAGAAATGTAATTCAGTAAATGTGCTGCACTGCAAAGATGTCTTTCTACTTGTTGAAGTCCCATTAAGTTGAAGCAGTCACATGCAGTGGAATTGTCTGAGTGCAGTCTTGTGATTTTGGATCAACAGCAAATTAGTTCAACGTTATTGTGACTTGAACTAGTGAGAGAATGGGTCTTGTGGAAGAAAAAGGGAACAAACAGTAAGTCAAATTTAAGAAGGCTGCCACTCTAATAGTAACGGTTTTATTAACCCACTTTCTCAACTTGAGTTCTTCTTGTGTAGATGGGTTGACACGAGCGTAATAATAAAGTAATGATTAGATTTGGAAAAGTTATGCGGAGAATTGGAGTAGGCATTCTACTTAATTAAAGTCCTCTTCACTACTTGGTTCCTGTCCTACCTTCACTGCTGCCGGAAATATTTTAGTGTAGTTGTAACTGTTAAGGTACTTTACGCTGTCACTTCTAGACATGAGCACATGAATGCAGCAAGGGAGCAATTGCACAGGACTGGGGAGATTAGGGTGGCAGTAAAATGTAGCTTGGAATTTCGCAACACGTTTAGTTAATGTTTGTCAGAAATCAGATCGACATCAAGTATTTTTAATTTACATCAGCCAAGACTTGTTGTTTAGTTCCTCCCACTCCATGTTTCCTAAAGACACACATTCGCTCAGTTCTCGGCTGCCCGCAGCATTTTCGACCTGGATCGGCAGCTGTTAGTGTCGCTAATGTCCGGGGGCCCGTGAATGCGCCGGGGCCGGGGCAGAGCGCGGCTGCCGTCTCCGTCTCCCTCCGCTGAAGCGCCGCGGCTCCTTCAGCTGACGTGTCGCCGCTGCTTGCTGCAGTTTGCGCTTAGCGGCAGATAGAGACACATGGAGATTCGGACTTCGGACTTTGTTGAAAGCCTGTAATAAGCGTCACGACAAGTCCGCCGTTATGGAGCGAAGGTAAGCAAAGGCGGCTTAGTTGTATGGTTTTAATTTTTTTTTAATCTCCCACATTCGTCTGTCCTGTTATGAAGTGTGTGTAGCCGACCGCCGTGTGTTATTGGAAACGCCGTCAGAAATGATCAGGCATAAACAATACGAAGAGAGTTAACTGGAAGTGACGGAAGGAAACTGCTGCCCAGTTCTTTGAAAAGTATTAATATCGCATGAATATTGTATATCAGGTAACAAAGGAAATTCTATATTTGAGACCTGCATTGTTTTTGGTAGTTTAATAAATCAGTCCCTCACATTAGCGACCTGGATTTGCTCAGAAAACCAAGCAAAACCTGCTTTTATGGAACCAGGCAGTGAAAGTGAGTGCTAATATTTCACGGTTTTATTTTGTCATTGATTTCCCTGATTTAATTAAAAGTGGCTTTTTGATTGGTACTGATGCTGAAAGCTGATTGGTTGCATGGCATTTTATTTACATGGGATGTACAGTCCTTATAAATGAGGTGGGGTAAGACCAAATGGGGCCCAGCTGGCATCACCCTGGCTCTGTTCACTTGCGCATTGATAAACGGAACAATAAGGTGTGTGTGTGGGTTGTTTTGTTTTTTTTTTTTTCCCCCTGATCATTTAGACACTTATGCTCAAACAGAGGTCACTGTCACGCATGGCTGCCTTTTAGACGAGCCCTGGTCCTTTAACACACTGAGGGCCTTCCAGAAACACCAAGGGGACGGGTGTTACGGCTGTAAACAGAGCTATGTTGTGTTTGTTTTTCTAAGTAATGCACATCTCTGTGGTACTCTCCTCCAAACGGACAAATGCTCTTTATCATATTGGCAGTCATCAGGAAGCAATAAAATAATAATAACGATCATAAGGATTAGGTGGTTGTTGTAAAAGATTAACTGGAAAACATAAGAAGTTAAAATTTAATTTTGGCAAAGAATAATTTGTGTTTTGTTACTGTCATCGTCACGTTTGGGTTTAGACACTAAGTGGATAAGATACTATTGGAAAGTTTCTGGACAATACCATGTGCCAGAGAGGAGCAACCACAGTGAAATTATGTTTAATCTATAGAGTAAAGCCTTTGGCACATCAAAATACACTACATGTTGACTTTTATTTTTTAGAACAACAAGTACAACAGCAATTACAAGGGCACTTTGAATGTCCCTCTCTGCAGGCTACGTGGGTGTGTGAGACTCTGGAGTGTGGAAGGGGTGCTAGCTAAAGTGAAAAGGCTGAGCCGACCTGCGATGAGAGCATTTCGAGGCTCCAGGGAGTCGCAGTCACGCGTGCAGGTGGATGTGTGTTCAAGCAAAGCTGACGTGCAGTAGATGTATCACATGTCTCAGGCTAGTGTCGGCTGCTGGGCTCTGTGGCATCACTGCTCTACTTTAGGAAGCTGTTGCTGTGAAGGTGGAATTTTCCTCCAGTCTGTGTTCCATTGAAAAGCTCTTTGCTTACTGAATGGAATAAGGTGGTCTGTTTGGAGCTGGAACAGGGAAAGAAAGTACGATGTTTCCCATTACGTCTGTAATTGTTCCTGCTGTAATGCTTGGCCTCTTTTCACCTCACCCACTGCTCATCGTGTTCCAGCCCTTCGCTGGGCTCCCTTGGGCGTAAGCCTCATCATAGAAACACAGTTGAAGGTTTCAACTGAAACCTGTCAGTGTTCCTCAGGCAATAACCATCCTTCTCTGCATTTAACTGTGTCCTGCCTGAATTGTGTATATATATGTATACACACACACACACACACACACACACACACACACACACAAACACACACAGAGAAGTGGTCTAACCCTGATGATGTCATCAGGGCTTTGGACAATGAGCTATAAGGGCATAAGAAAGACTGTATCCAGTTCCATCATGAGTTTGACCCATATTGGGGACTAACTGTGGGTTTCATTTGAACTGGGAAACGACAACAGGAATGCCCCCTGGGGTCAGATTTCTGACTCAAAATGTTGTAAAAAAAACTCACTAAGCCTGACCTTGAATCCTAAAATTGCTGCTCTGTTCACCGACTATAGTAAAATAATTTTTATTAGGACATTTGTGTCTCATTAAAATAGCCTAATGTGTGTACTGGAATGTTGTAAACTCAGGAATGACCAGCTCTGACTTCCAACTTCCCTGCTAAATTGAACAGTACAAATTCAACCGCTTGTGTGAAAGTGCAGTACTACATCATGTAGTACACATTGTAATTAATGTCATAGAAGGCATTTTAAATTTTTTCCTAAAATAAATGCCTTTTACTCAGCTGGATTGTAGCCACAAGTCTGTCGGAAGCAGTTTTGAGACTGAGAATGCTCGAAGTTGCTTGCCCTCATGCTGTCAACTGCTTTCCCAACAAGCAGATGGGAGTTTCTGACTGTCCTCTGGAGACTCGTTGCACTCCTTTTCCTCACGTCTTACAGTCCATCTGGGTTCCTTAACAAAAACAATGTGTCAGTGTGTGCCACCATCAGCCCCACTTCCCCACATGATACTGAAGGCCCTTTTTTGCTGCCTCAACACTGACTACACAAAGCTGCTTCAGCAGTTTTGTCAGTGGCTCCAGTTCCCTGAGGGTTAAACTGTAGCTTCACCTTTCCTTGAGATGAAGCGATGGGCCTTGTTTGCTGATGCTGAGTCAGGCTGGGCTGTTGATTCAAAATCGACTGTAGCGCCCTTCATTACAATGACAGAGTACAGCCTCTGGATTCACATGTGGGTTCCAAATTTTTATTTATTTGGAGGAGTGAAATGGTTATGTATTGCTCTCTGTGAGTTGGGTTGTTTAGTTTGAAACCTTGTGTGATTTAAACTCTGACAATGGTATTCAACAGAAAAAGAGAGAGAGTGTTTCATGCAGTGTGAGTAAAGGATCTTGCACAGTGGTTAGTGGGAAGATTAGTAGCCATGCACAAGTGGAAATCAAGTCTGAGCCTTATTTTAGTACAATTACTGTCAACCGTTATTTTTGACATCCATTGGTATAACAATGAATAGGATGTGTACTGAAATAGCATCCGTACTTCCCTAAGTTCCTATTTGTCTGGCACATTTATGATTACAGCTGCGGTTTCTGCTGCTCCCACAACTGTAAATGAAGAGCAGTTTGTTTCACTTAAAACACGTTTTTTAATGTTCTGTCACTGAGCGCATATATTTTTGTTGGTGTTCTGCCAGCTCAATGAGTAACTGTTAAATGCATTTAACTACAAAGTAACTTTCCAGTCCTATCAGCTCATCAGTTTTATTCTTGTCTTGATATTTGCGTTTTAAATGTACTCCACGGACTGCCAATTACCTCTGCTGCAATGCAGTTTACCTCCATAGTGTATATTTAGCATAAATAACAGGCAGCCTCTCATTAATTTTTACCTACTGGTGTCTGGACAAGTCAGCTGAATCTCAGCACACAGTGGCTGTTTCGAGATAGGCTTTTGTCATAATAAGATTCATAATAAGATAACCAAATTTGTGTTGGTTAAATTATTTATTATGTCATCTCTACAGCGAGTAAAGATGTTGCCCTGACGTTTTGATTGTATTAGCTTGAACACACACTCAGCTTGATTAATTTCTGGATATTTCCTTTGGTGGCCTACTTTCACTTGTATTGCAATCAAAACAGATCTCAGTTTGGCAGCAACTGGATTACTTATTTATTTGATTAGATTCTAAATGCTGCAACCTATAAGTTGTATTTTGTTCTGAAATGTGCATGTGTGATTGATTAATTTTACATGCACAGGTGAAAGGAATCTGATATCAGGTCTGTGAAACACATGGGAGAATTGGAAGGGTTCTGATCGTGACTGTGTTTATAATCAGTTAAAGGAATGTGCCCTGGAATAGAAATAAATATCTGATGCGACACAGCAGTCTTTCCACTTTAGCCTAGAGCAGCTCAGACAGAAGATGTTGGTGTAATCACTCTGTTTTGCAAGAGTTAGTGAAGTTCCAGATGTTGTGTGGCAGAAAGTACACAACGATCATAAGAAGAGTAGGTAATAGACGTTTTAATATCATGGCAAACCTTCAGATAGCCTTCCTGCGTTGTTGCTTTTCTCCTCTGTCGTTTGTAACATTTTAGATCTTAAATGTGGCTGCTAAGTGTTTCCCGCTCTTTTTCTGTGGAAGGGTATTTTTCCTATTGAAGATTTTACAGTGATGCATTAGGAAGAAGAGTAGTTGGTAGTAGTTCAAAATCAGAGTGAAGGACAGCGCGATATAAGTGTCCACAGGATCAAAGACAGCTGACTAGAAAAAAGGTGAGAATGTCTTCACTGAAGCAGTGACAGGAGCTCGGGGCAGACCACTGACACCAGCAAGAGAACAGAGAGACAGAAGATGAGAGAGAATTGCAAGACATTGTTTCATTCTTTGTGATGTTTTAGCTTTAAGTATATTATATATAACTGTATAGAAAGTTTAGATACAGATAGATTTTGAATAGAGAAAAAGCTGGTGCTGAAATAGTTTCAAAGACATCTGAAAAATATCCTGGCAATGTTTCCAGAATTAAGAACATTTTCACAGCGAGATCACTTATTAAGATTAACTTATTTATTTAAATTAATAGGATCATGTTTAAACCGGCGAAACAATTAGTTTTTTTTTAACCTTGAGATTTAAACGTTTTGTTTTGTTTTTTATATTCTTCTGAGTGGTGTCTGGATTTATCTTCTTTCAGTCACTTGACCAAATGGGTATCATTAAAAAATAACATCTATCACATTGTAAATCAGATTAGAAAATATGGGAGCTAGTGCTTGTTTTAAAATGGCTTAAAATAAATTGAACTGAACTGCTTAGTTTAAGGAAAGTTAATGTTTAGAACTAAGACAAGCTCTCTTGTCTCTTGTCAGTCTAGTAAACTGGGCCCAGAACAGTCTTTCTGGATTAGAGATCAATGATTCTCGCTCCAACAAATGCAGATTGTTTGTTTGATTCACTTGATAGCCTGTTCACAGTTTTCTAAGGGAGGGAAAACAACTGGTGTGTAGTTTAAGCAGCTTATGACCTTTTCCCAGAAATAGTATCTGAATAATGTGAGCTTGGTTTTGAAGTTGTTCTGCTTTTGTTTTTTTGTGTTTTTGAAGAGGAACGTACGATACTGGAATTAGATTGTGGAGGGTTTCTTTGTAGTTGCCTGGGAGGTGGTATTTCAAAACGAAGCACTTTCTTCAAGGAAACCAAACATGGAGAAAAGGAAGGGTTTGCATTAGAATGAAACTGAAATGCACAATGGGACAACCTTGAGCAGCTTGTATGGGGTTTCATTTTAGTGCCATTGTGAAAGCTGAGCCAGTGTCCAGCCCACACTGGCTGTAGTGTAGTAAACATTTGTGGAAGGGGTCTAAGATGGCTTCTCCCTTTATCCCCCTCAGTGTCTAAGAAGCACGGGAAGCTGATTACCTTTTTGCGATCCTTCATGAAGTCCAGGCCCACCAAGCAGAAGCTGAAGCAGAGGGGCATCCTGCGGGAGAGGGTGTTCGGCTGTGACCTGGGAGAACACCTGCTTAACTCAGGACACGATGGTGAGAAAGTCTTACATGCTACTGTAACATGCCTGACACTAGTGGTATTCAGTAAGTCTATTCCTACCTTCATTCCCTTTATGATCTTATTTAAACAGAAATATTGCTTTCGATCACCAGCTGTTTCTTGTCACAAATTATATTTTTTCACATTATGTTAAAAGTCTTCCTGAATGGCCAGAATGAATACTTGTCTATTTGCACTACACAGCTAAATACCGACTGATATGATTTCCCCATTTGTTATGTATGAAGCTACAGCTACAAACACGCTATTTTCGCTTTGCATAAAAGGAGGAAAGTGGTACCAAAAAGAACAACCTGTAGTTTTATTGGTTGATTTTAGGCCAGAATATTTCTTGATCAGCTGCACTGACACCGTGGGGCCATTGCTGGTTGTTTGGTGGCCTCAGAGTAACTTGATATTTGGGAGTTGACAGTATTTAGAAGTGCAGCAGGTTATGTTTCCTCGAGGATCAAAATCAAATTAAATTAATGTATAACGTATACTGGTGACATCATGACTATTTGTCTGAGCTCTGTGTTTGTTCAAGCTTTATTACAGGATCATTTTTGACCCAAACACACCCTCTGTCTTTTTCCATTTTAACTTGTGCGTTAATGAGTTGCATTTGAAATTTATCACGCACAGTGTGAAAGCAAACATTTATCACATACTGTATGTATACAGCAGCTGTCCCAGCACCTTGTAATTAAAAATGTTTTGCCAGACTAAAGTCGGCATCTACTGCAGCCACATTGATTTCCTGAGCTCTCGGCAGCTCTGTGTCTGGTGAGTAACCTGATGTGAAGGGCTCAGTGACATAGCAAGAGGATAATAGTTTCCTGCACAGTAACATCAGCTTTAACCAGTGTAATGATGTGACTCTGCTGTTGAGCATTGCCAATGACTTAATTTCAGTTCGTGTTGACACTAATTTGAAAACCCATTTGTTCATGATGACGTTTCATATTCCAGCTTCTCAACTTAGCAGCACATAAGCTCAGAGAGATTTCGCTGACTCCTGTCCTACTGCATTACGCACACATTCATCTGTGACCTGAGTAAATTCTGCCTTATCTTTACATGTACAGATAAGCCACTGTGTCATATTTGACCAGATCATATGGGCAGGGTATTCAGATTTATAGATCATGAGCAGAGTTTAGAAACTGCTCCTGATTATAGCTGCGGATGAGTCCAGGTGCCCTTACTGCCATTGGAATATATGTTGATTTTGTCATATTTGAACTGACTTTTGCTCCTGGGCTGACCAGGGACCATTAAGACTGTGATCATTCTACATAAGGAGGTTCTGTCATTGATTCTTTTTTCCCCAGACTCTTGGACACAACCAATTTTAGGCTTATAAATATCTATAGGTTTCACATGGCTGATTCCACATTTAAATACATGATCACATAACCCTTTTACATGGAGAGCCACCTTCGCTGTCCTGTTTTTGCTGAACAATACAAACTAGGTCCCCCTAAATATGGTTTTGTTTACTTTCTGAAAATGTTTGGAATTCACCTGCACATCTGCTTCAGTGAATATCTCAATTTCCGCCATAATCTGAATAACGTGTGAGCTGTGGGAGAGAAGCTCCTCAGACACATACCCACCATCCTTATCTCCCATGGTACGAAGACCCACAGATAAATAACATGTCTGTGTGATTCATGGTTACTGAAAGACAATGAAGAAGCTCTGTGTTTTTCTGAGGGTTCTGTCCATCTCTAACACAAAATCACTGCCACTGTTCTTTAAAGCATATGTGATTTTCTGCCTCTCGCACAGACAACATGTTATCTCACTATTTGACTCTTCAGGAGACATTCTTTCCATTCTTCATGGTTCAAATGTTTCCCACCCTCAGCTTTTCACTTCGAAAGCACAAGAAACGTAGCTATTCATGCTCATTGTTACTTCACAATCTGCGACCTCCTGTGGAAACAAAACCCTGGACTCCAGCATGACTACACTCTGTGCAAATTTCAAGGACACCCACCCTGTTCTTGATCTTGTAGCAGGACAAGTATTGACTGAAAGAGATGTGATGGTTGATGATATGCTTTTTTCCCGTTCACAGTACCCCAAGTTCTCAAGAGCTGCACAGAGTTCATTGAGAAACACGGCGTAGTGGATGGAATTTACCGCCTCTCTGGAATTGCTTCAAATATCCAGAAATTGCGGTAGGAGACACACGCTGACCACTAAACACAGTTTGCCACAGAGTTTGTTAGAGACGTTTACAGAATTGGTGCATGCTGATTGAACCAGAGTGACATTTGCCACCATAGCTCTTGTATGACAGCTTTCAGTGTCACAGTTTTTCCTCCTCAAAAGTCTTTACTAGCTAATGTTGTTTTTTTACAGCAGTTGCAGCTTGTAAAAGCAGGGCATGTGTTGTAGATGTGTTAGATGTTACTGTTACAGTTCTGGTTGGTTCTGCTCTACGTTGGATTTTATAAATTGTGTAATAACGTGTAAAAAATGGATAGGTAGGTTAGGATTGTGTCTGAGTGTAAATGTTACATTTAATTTTGGGGGCAAGAGCAAATAGAAATGTAGGCCACATTTCTAACAATTTCGTTAGATCGAAGGATATATAAAGGCAGTTAAATATTGATAATAGTATTGCGCAAAACTATACAAGCTTGACACTATGAGAGATTACACTCTTTATTCACAGAGCGTGTTTTTGTTATCTGACTAAACTTGTTAGTGAAATGCAACTTGACTTTTCTTGTGTCCATCAAAATAGACCGATAAATTTTTTCTTTTAAGTTTCTTGTGTCTGTCTTTACCCTCTTTCTCTTTCATCAGGCATGAGTTTGACTCTGAGCAGATCCCGGACCTGACCAAAGATGTTTACATCCAGGACATCCACTGTGTTGGCTCGCTGTGTAAGCTCTACTTCCGAGAGCTGCCCAACCCCCTGCTCACCTACCAACTCTATGAGAAATTCTCGGTAAACAAAGCCCTGGCAAAACTTACAGGAACGCTTCTCACAAACTGATCTCTGACACTGATGTGTTAATACAGGTCTGCTAAATGTTCCACTCAGCTTATAGAAAACCCAAAGGACACTGACAAGCTGTACCGATTTTAAAAATGTGACAAATTTCTATAGGAAGCAATGTAAATTCCTCAAATTTATCCTGTAGGAATTTTTAAAATTTGTCCTAGCTCTTAGTCACTGACACCCATAAAATAATAGCTCTGTACTTGACACACCCTGTCATTACAAATGCAGTGAACCACTTGTTGACTTGGAATAAAATCCTTCTCCGAGCTCAGCAGAGCTGTCTCTGACTGTGAAGTAAATGTTGACTAGTTGTTATGGTTGCTGGGAGGGGGGCAAGGGGCTTGTGTCTGCAGATGGATTTTCCCACTGTGTTTTACCAAACAGTATAAACCTGGAATGACAAGTGACTGAGCTTTGGTGTTGATTAATTCCACTATTTAGCTTTTTTTACCTCTCTCTATCTCACCTGCTCTTGCTTTGTTTTGACTGTAAAGGAGGCGGTGTCCGCAGCAACGGATGAAGAACGACTCATCAAAATCCATGATGTCATCCAGCAGCTTCCTCCACCGCATTACAGGTCAGTAGGGGTGGAAAACAACTCATTGTCATTGTGGAGGCACGCTACCACACTTCAGGGCAGGCCACACTTGATTTTAACCCAGTTAGGGTTTTGTAGTGCCACATTGCATAGAATGGAATCATTTAACAGGTCCCAGCAGACCTTTACTTTGACGATGATAAATTGAATTTCTTGTGCTTTTTGAAAGCATATACGTGACATCCCGCTGGGATTGGAGCAACAGAGAAATGTCATTGCTCTCAAGAAGTAGCTTTGTCATGGTCATTAGACTGCAGATCATTAGTGGGAGCCAGTTAATTCTAAATGAATGAATATGTGATTCCCAGGACTCTGGAGTTCCTCATGAGACACCTTTCCCACCTGGCAACATTCAGCTACATCACCAACATGCACAGCAAGAACCTGGCCATCGTCTGGGCTCCCAACCTGCTGAGGTGAGATACCAACATTGATATTCATGTTTTCTGTTGTGGTAGATAAACTGTAAATCATTTCTCTCTGGACTGGCTGTAACATTTTTTATGTACCCCACAATTACTAATTTAAGTCATTTTGAAAAATGATATTAATGTTCTCACATTGACATATAGTATTTACAGTTTTTTTCAATGGTAAGACAACCCCCCTCATTGCTTGTCTAGTCTTGAAAGAAAGATGACGTGCTCTATTCAACAGAGATTATCTGCTTTAAATGAGTTATTCTGCTCGTGTGGAGGGATTCAAGCACATAGACAGACATATATTTGACAACAATAAAAGTCCCACCACACAATGAAATTGTTGAGATTAAAAATTGGAGAGAATGGGATTGACATTAAAGGGCAAAAATTGCCTCCATTTAACATCATTTGGAGGAACCCTCAGTTCACATTATGTCATCTCATTGCTCACACTATGGAGTTTGTAATAATGAAAGTAATGAGTTTTTCAGCTAGAAGGAGAAAAAATGTTTTATTACAGGGAAGTCAGAGGGACGTTTTAGAGCATTAATGTAAAGTCCTAAACTGAAGTCATAGAAAGCAAGTAGGAAATTGGTGAAGCTGCCCTTTTAAGTCAGGTCAAGAAAATAAATGCCCAATAAAGCACCACAAACTAAAATTGTACCTCTGGAACTCTTGAATCTAAAAGGGATAACATTCATTAGACTACCTGTAATGTCTTATATGTGATGATCTCTAAATTAATAATAGCGCAGGTGTTGTAGTTTAATTTGGAGATTGATAAGAGAATGCTGGATCTAGATGACTTTGAGGAGACAGTTTATGTATGACCTGTATGAGTCTGTATCTTAATGAGTTGGTAATAACTGCTGTACCAAATAGTTGGTTAAATTACGCTGTAGTAAATCACCATCTTGCGATTTTGAGCATTGCACAGCTGCTTTTCTGGCCAAAGGTATTGTCTGATAGTGGTTTAAGCTGCTTATTATTGTCAGACGTACTGGAAATTCATGTTTTTTTTCCCAGCACATGAACCAAAGCAGGATGGTCTCAGTTTTTACTGAGTGGAGAGAGAAAAAATGAGTAATCTTCTCCAACTCAGCAATCTGTTTATTTTTTACAGAAGCTTTGTCAGATGTCATCACAGTAGCATCCACAAAAAGAAAGAGATGACATGCACAGGCACAATAACTGATGCTGAAGGCACTTTTTTAAGAATTTGTTTACAGAACATTGATGTTGCAGATATTTATAAGTCGATTTGGTTACTTTAAATTTCTTTCCTTTTTCATTGTTCCTCCATCAGGTCAAAACAGATTGAGTCTGCATGCTTCAGCGGCACAGCAGCCTTCATGGAAGTCAGAATCCAATCTGTGGTAGTAGAGTTCATCCTCAACCATGTGGATGTTCTCTTTAGCACTAAACTCAGCACACTGATACGTGAAGGAGCAGGTACTTACAGAAACCAGATATCACAAATCGTCATTCCACTGCCCACTACTGCTTCTGCATTATTATTTGACTTTATTAGTAACTGTACTTCTCATGTCTGCACTTTTAACAGGTCACAACTCATTGTCACGGCCTAAGTCTCTGCTGGTATCATCGCCGTCGACTAAACTTCTCAGTCTGGAGGAAGCCCAGGCCAGAACTCAGGCTCAAATCAACTCTCCTGTCACTGAAGACAGCAAATATATCGAAGTGGGCGAAGGACCAGCTGCATTGCAGGGCAAATTCCACACTGTTATCGAGTTTCCCACAGAGAGGTTTGTTCACTCCTTTTCGTGTGATATGATTTAATAATATAATGTAAGATCAAGTATTGTACATTTTGAATGTAGACAGAGTTTTACAAAGTAAATTGACTGTAGAGTTCATTGCAAAAAGATGCACATTTTAATATCGGAACCTGCTTGTCCACCATGGCTTTTTTTAATCATAGAAAGAGACCTCCTAATAAATCTAAGAAGTCTCCAGTGGGTAGTTGGCGTTCTTTCTTCAACTTGGGCAAGTCTTCTTCCATGGCCAAACGTAAGCTGCACCGCAATCCCAGTGAGCCTAATGAGCTAAAGGCTATGGCTCTCGCTGGTGAGTCTTCTCTCTGCAAGGAAAACATTCTGAATCACTTTGTAACTGTACAACTTAAGCGACTAAACAAAAGCTTGGTGTCTAAACAAGGCTGAACGCCTGTTATTTGTTATGTTCCAGGAGGCAGAGGAGAAACGGCAACATTAAGATCGGCCAAAAGTGAGGAGTCACTGAGTTCTCTACACAATGTTGAAGGTGAGCTTTTTGGTCTTCCAATTCGCTTTGATTCAGCATAATGAGTTTAGTCATTCTCTGCTGATTGTGGTATGTTGCTCTAAGTTCCTGTTACACAGTAGACTTTGCAGGTACACAAAGATGGACAATGTACCTGTTTTGATTATACTTGTGTCTTTGTTCAGGAGAGTCCAAGGTGTACCGTCCTCGGAGGCCGCGTTCCAGCAGCGATGCCCTATCAGCCTCCTTTAACGGCGAGCTCCTGGACAACAGAAAGCACTGCAACTCCTACAACAACTTGGATGCCACCGAGGACAGTGATGGAGACGACGGTCCCATCTGTGTGCCTGCTCTCATCTCACCTCCCCGCTCAGCAGGGGAAGATGTGGACCTCAGCCCACCAGACATTGGCATGGCCTCGTTGGACTTTGACCCTATGTCTTTCCAGTGCAGTCTCCCCGACACCTCCTACGCCTTCCCCCTAGATGATTCACCAACCGGGGCAGAGGGCTCCACATTAAAGAGGAGCCCCGGCAATGTCTGTAACAGGACTAATGGCTCTGACCTCATCTCTGCCTCTTTCCTGGGTAGCTTGACCTCAGCCTTGTCAGCAACAGACTTCAGCCCAGCTGCTGGAGAGAATGCAGAGAGCAAGAAAATGATCACTTCCTATTCCTACACTGATAAACCCACACAGGCCGTTTCACCTATAAAATACGGAAAAGCTAGTAGTTTGACACCTTTTATCACTTCAGAGCTTTTCTCTACAGAAACGCCAGACAAAAATGCAGCCGGACAGGCTCCACAACAATTATCTCCCCCTTTAATACCCAAGGACACTCCTCCCCTGATGGGCAGCGTGCTGTTGCGGGCAGCCGAGCCCTCGCTAAGTGAAGCGTTTAAAATGGAGCTGCACTCGAAGCTGGCAGCATTTGACAGCATGGACAGTGGAGAGCTGAAGGGAGAGGACAACATACAGCAAGCACCAGCTGCCAGCAGCCAAGACAGTCAAGGTAACAAAGAAGAAAGACTTTTTAAGTGTAGCTTTTGGCGTATTTCTCACCAATGCCATTATCTCTATAATGCTCTAGGTTTATTTTGCAAGATAAGCACTGGTTTGATCTTTAAATTAACCCTTTGAATCCTGAGCACCATGCTTAACTTTTCCTCTTCCTCCCACTCTTAAAGCACCTTAAAACCTGCCTGCCAGCTGTCAGATCTTTACTCCTCCTACAGCTCTCTTTCTTCTTCATTTTTCATCCATAGATCCCTTGTGTTTTTGTGTCCCTGCTAGGACTCATAGGTCTGGACTCTTCAACGGAACTCCCACCTCGTTCCCTCAAATCTGCACCTCCCACTTCTGCTCCTCCCCCACCTCCACCACCCAAAAATGCTGCCCGCATGTTGGCCCTGGCCCTTGCTGAGTCTGCCCAGCAGGTCTCTATCCAATCTCTGACCACGTCCTCTGAGCCACCATCACCAGGGTCTCATCTGCAGTCGCAGGAGGGCTTTGATGTCCCAGACTTGCCACATGCGCTGGTCCCACATTTCCAGGTTTCCTCCAAGGAGGGAGCTGGACGAGGAGGTTCCTCGCCACCGCACAGCACTTCTTCCACTGTCACCACAGCCTCATCTCATCCTTCAACTTCCAGTCCCTCAATCAAAAAACAGCAGCTTGAGCTCACCAGCACAACTACCAAGCTATCAGACGGTGCCAAGTCCTCAAAAAGTCCACGTCGAGCACAGCCAGAAACGGACCCTTCCCCACCTGACACTCCTGTTTACAAGTGCGCCCCACTCTCCAGTACAAATAGCCTGACGTTTTCAACCAGCAAAAGTCCAGAAAGGCAGCAGTCCATTGCAGAACACACACCAGTTTATACCAGCTCTTCCAGTACAGCAACTCCAGCCACAACCCCGAGTGGCAGCTGTAATGACACTGGAGTCTTACCACAGCCTGTTACTGAGGTAAGTGTCATGTCCCACCATTTCCATTATTTAGAATGAGTAGTACATATTATTGACTAATAGTCAATTTTTATTTTTTTTTTGCACGGCTGTATGCATGATCCAGATTTACCTGTATCATGCCACATGAGCTATAAAGGGAGAGTAACAATTTTGGGGAAACAAAATACTTAATTCAAATGTCATGATTAAGAAACTAAAATGTGTTACACAACAGAAAGTCAGAATGACCTGCATGCTGCCGCCCTGTAACCACACTGTCGCCACTGCACAGCATCTAGCTGAGGCATGTGTTGGGTTTAGGGCTTCATGAAAAGACTTGCTTTCTGTAAACTTTCCTTATTATGTTTTTTGTTGTTGTTGTTTTCTCAGGTCAAACCAGAGGAGACTGCACCGCCCCAATTCCATCCAAAACCATCAGAACCGCCGCCACCAACAGGGCAAAAGGCTAAAATTCTAGCAGTCCCGCTGGCCCAACATCAAACACAAACTCAACAACAGAGCCAACCTCAGGCCCAGTCTCATCAGCTATCTCAAAATCAAGTCCAACCCCAACGCCCGACACTCTCCAAGGCTAGTGCAAGAGTCACGCCCACCTCTGTTGACACAGTTGAGAAGCCTTGGGAGGCCATTAAGCCTGTGCAGCCCTGTACAGACTCAACAAAGCACCATGACTCATATGGACCCAAACCTCCAGCCCCTCCTGTCCGCACCATTGAAAGCAAACTGGCCAGTGCAGCACTCAGCCAAAGTGAAGCCTCCTATCACATACCAGGTGAGGGCCCTGAACTTAGCCACCTGGAGGATGCGCTGCCTCACCAGCCTCCCTCTCCGCGTAAATCTTCGATGCACCAGCAAGCCTACCTGTACCACACTAAAGGAGAGCCAGTTTTAATTGAGACACCAGGAGCCGCATACTACCACCAGAGACCTGTTGCTTCAGGACCACAGTCCATACCACACCACTATCGGCCAGACAGCGTCCCCCCACATCTCTCTTTCGTGTCAAAGTCTGAGCCTCAGATACCTTACAGTGCCCGATTAGACAACAGATACAACACTTTAGGCCCTAGGTCCTATCACCACTCCATAAAGTACAGGGGGAACCCTCGGAGTGTGTATATGTCTCCAGGTCCTGGGCATCAGGGTTATAGTCATGATAGAACCCATGGCTATCCCACCATCCGCAGAGTACACTCATTCCACGTTCCTTCCACTGTACGCTCGGTGCCAATCCAGAGAACTGAGGTTCCTCCAGACGATGACATGTACTTCTACCACCGGCCTGTGTATCAGTGCAAAGCTTTTCAGCAACCGCCTCAGCAGTCCTCACAAGCAGACTACCATGTCACTCAGCTGCAGCCTTATTTTGAGAATGGACGGGTTCAGTATCGCTACAGTCCATACTCTGGTTCAAGCCCTTTGGAGGCACCTTTCTATGACATTGACCCTTACGGATCCATCCGAGTCCGGCACTTTCACTCCTATGGCAGCAGAGATCCAGGAGCAATCGCTGGTCGACTGGGTGGAAAGGCTACTGGGTACCACTACCTCACTCGCCATGTTCTCCCACCTGGGAAGGAGCACAGCTTTGTGAGCAGGGACATGCCCCCAAGCCACGGGACCAAGGAAGCTGCTGCTTACCTTGCTTGGGATCCAGAGGAGTCAGAAAGGTTCCGCATGCACTCCATCCGCAGGGAGAGCAGGGCTAGACAGAAAATTAAAGGCCCCGTTCTCTCCCAGTATGACAATGTTGGTTTTTTCACACCAGCAGATATATCAGGCTATGAAACCCTACACCTGCGCAGTAAATCGGACCCAGGTAAAGCTGTGCTGGTAGCAGCTGACAGCAAAGATGGACACTACCTCCCCAGACAAATGGTGTCAGACCCTGATGTCCTCATGTACATGGAGACTGACAAACATGTCCAGGGCAGCGTAGTGAGTGACAAGTTGGATGGACTAGCCAAGCAAAGCGGTTCCAAAAAATGCCAATCATCTCACTCCCTTCCCGCTACTCTGAGCCATAATCTCTCCCATCAGCAAGAGAGCAGAGGACACGAGGCCAAGTATGAGACTGGAGACGACAAGTCAGGTGGAGAGGGCAGCAGGTCTAAACACTGGCAGCAGGAGTATCCCAATAAAAGGAACTTCCAACCACGGTACGAATGTCCTGATTCTGATCACCATCAGAATAAAGTCAAAACATCGAGTGGCTATCACAATACAGAGGAGCAGTCGTCAGCTCCCAGGGAACAGCTCACCCGCTCTAAACCGGAGCGATCACACAGCATCCGAGAGCAACAGCACTACAACCAGGCTAAACCTGACCTGGACAGAGACTACTCATATCAGAAACAGAGCACTAAAACAGTGCAGTCTCACTATGATAACTTGGACGATTATCACCCAGTACCTCAGCCTCAGGGCCATGTTCAAAAACGTGGCTCCAGCTCCTATCCCACCCCAGGCTTCACGGTAAGCCACAACAACAGAGCATACTCCACAGCGCTGGGCCAGGGAGCTTTCATCCCGACTGACCTCGCCGTGCAGAGGCCGGAGACGGAGATACGTACGGAATGATGCATTTAGGGGAGAAAACACGTGAAATTCTCTTTTGCTGAGTTGAAGAAAGACTCTATTGAGCTACAGTTGAGCAGCCTCTGCAGGACAGTGGACTGTCATATCACCAATATTTTTGCTCCTCTGTATTTTTAATGAATTGTAAAGAAAATTGTAAGACTTTTTACAGAATGTCCTGAATGTACCTGAAATTGTCCCAGAAATCATATTATTGTGATTGATTGAGGCAGTACCCAGTACCCAATATATATATAAATAGAATCGCTAGTAAAAAGGGACTTTTAGTTGTATTTTTTCTGTAGGTGTGCTGCTGGGTATGAGCGTCAGGTGGGATTAAGGTTTGCATTTTAGAAATGCATGCACTCATGTCTCTTACAGAACAGTTCTGTGGACTTCACTATCCATTGCGTTCTTTTCGATGTTACAGCACAAGTTGTTGGAGGAGGAAACATGTTGGTCATCATGCCCATCCCCTGCTAATATGTAGACGAGTAGGTGATATAGTGTGCCCATGTTTGTCTTCAAGAATCCAGTTGAGTCTGAGGGTTGATAAGGAGTTGCAATGGGTTATTTTCAGTCATTGTAGTGGTTATCAATGTCTCATTCTCTCTGACTGTGCCATTTTCCTGTAACTTTGCTATAAACAGTTTTAAATGATTTCTAATGGTATGTTTTGGGACTGGTATGTTCTCTAGCTGAAGAGGGACCAAATGTATTGGCACAAGTGTTGCACATATTGGGACAAAGAGAGGAAGATGGACAAAAGCCTAGCTCTAGACATGTAAGCTGGTGTGTAAGAGGTAATTTTATTTCCCTTTTGTCATCACATTGATTTAAATTTCCATGTACTGGACTAACTGAATAGAGCTGAAACACTGTCCTCAAACTATGTGGTGAAAAACATGTTGCCGCTGCATTTGGGGGGCAGGGCATCTTAGTGACAAGCCTTAAATGTTGTTCATCCAGACTTAGTTTACGGTCATTGTCATCCAACCCCATTATCACCCTGCACAAAGATTGTGATAGTTAAATATAGGATCACCTTTGATTCTTGACTGTTCAGGGTTGACAGGTGACCTACAGGGGTCATTTAAATTTTTAAATTATTGGGGATTTTTTTTTAAATATATCTGGGGCCATTTTTTCAGGCTGGAAATCAATGTATAGTACATTTATCTAGTATAATACAACATGCCCTTCTCACCATAATGTATGGATTACAATATGTTTAAAGTATGTCTAAATCCAGGTTGTACTCTGTAACTGTTTGACTTCTACAGTATATCGCTTGCAGGTTTTGCTCCTCTTGCCTTATGTAAAGCCTCTACCTTTTCAGATGGAGTGTTGAAGTAAGGCACTGTGTACTTGAATGTGAAAACACTTTTGTCTCAAACTAGAGGTATCTAAAGTTAGATATAAAATAAATAAAATTGTTCGGGAATAGCTGGAAAAAAATCTGTGTTTTTAATATTTGCATGATGATTCTGATACATGTCAGCTTCAGTCTGACAGTTTCCTGAAGGACAAAAATCAAATGAGTAGTCAACCCTTAGTACATACAACTTTGGAAGCCAGTTCAAGGGGCCAAAGCTTTTTATTAGCTACAGCAGGAACTTAGGAAGTCATTTCTTTAATATTGTATATACATTCCAAAATATTTTTTAGCGGCAGTAGAGACATGATTCATCCGAAATTTTTAAGTTCTCAACACATTAAACTGTGATATGCAACCTATGCTATTGTAACTTGATGCATACTGTAGGATAAACTTACAGATCCTTCTGCTACCCAGGTTGTTTTAACATTAATGGAAACATGCTAATACAATGTTTTGTGTATTAATAAAAAAATATATATATATTACGAGCTAAAAGGATCTATATATTATGAACCATCAAAGTTTGCATTCTGCCACAAGACCTGGCACTGAAGTGGCCTTTGCAAGACACCAGAGTCCCAAATTTAATCTAATCTGCTACAGTCCCCGTCAGACCACAAGGATCCCCTAAGGTTTGGTTCCTGGTCTCGTAGACGCTACCTTTCGGTCAGATCCTCAGTTTCATAAACTTTTCCTAAAGCATAAAAATCATAAAAAACTACATAGAAAATCCAGATTGGTGACTATCTTTGGCTCCACGCTTTTTAAAGGCTACACTGCCACCTTCTGATGGTTAGAAGAACCTAGGATTTCTATGCTAGAGATATTGTTTACTCTTAAGAGATAAGAATGTCCATATTTTAGGGGGGATTGTATGTGATGCTCCTGTAAACATTCAACCTGCACAGGTGTCCACTGCAAGACACACCAGAGCAGCTGATTCTGACCTCTCTGAGACACAATGTTCTATTAATTAATTAATTATATCCTATGAAATTTAAGTCTGACCTGTAAAAGAGCTTTTTAACACTTGTCCATTGGTATAATATTTCAAAAATAATCTTTAGGCCTCCATGAGTGTTAGTTTGTATTAATCTAATGAATTTACTAAATTATGTATTATTACATCGAACTTTTTTCAGTGTCAAATTTATAGTGATTTATAATAAATCCACACGATAAAATACGTTGCTTTAAAATAGCAAATCAATATGCAGAAGCGTTTCATAGTAAAAAGTATTACAATCACTCATTCAGTCATGTAGCTTTGGCTTTAATGTAGCTTGTAAATAAATCGAACACGCTTGTCACAAATTAACATCATATAAGTGTCGCCTATTAATATATTATTGTTTGAAAGTTACAGCTATGGAAGTTACAATGTTTACAATTTCTGGCAGTTGCATTCTGGGAGACAGATGATTGACACAGCCGCCATTTTGCTCCTGCTCCCTGCTTCCATTGTGTGAGAGATAGTAAATATCTGACACTGCCAGACAAGCACAACACACTTCTATTCTTGCGAAGAGAAGCTGTTCAGTTCAGCCCCGGTAAGTAGAGGAAAATCTCACACTTCTTAGCCACCAGAAACTACAGGCCGTTTTGGGAGGAACGGAGTCGGAGAAAGTAGTTTTTGTGCTGAAATCCGTGTTATTTCGACGCAGACGGCAGCTGCCTCGATGCCCAGGCACAGAGAAGAACGACACGACCTCCTCCGCCGAAACATCGGCTCCACTTTCAGCGGCGCCTTCTGCGTCGCGGCTTCGCTTTATTCGGGCGCTATTTTACGCGACTGTGGCGCGTCGTGGTTCCTAAACGTGTCCCCTGTGTGATGCTGGTGCTCTGGGCCACACATGTTTTGTATTTCGGTGGGAAAATGTCAAAGTTTACGTCCCGCTCCGTGCTTGTATTTCGGTAGGTTCATTTGGGTCTGCGGCCATAGTCTTGCGGTATGGGGCGGGGCTACAGCTGCTCATCCCGCCCTAAAACCCTGCTGAATCAAATACGATTGGTTGCTATTTGAGACATCCACCCAGCGGATTGGTGTGTTTCCGAATGCGTACCTGTTAAGCCGTGTGATTGGTGTCATAAAGAGCCCACTGAGTGTGGATTGGCCCTGAATGGTGTGTTTGTGCTGCTGCCAAACCGGAGGATTTTTCTCCCAGGCGGCCACATAGGACCCGGAGAAAACCAAACACTGCACTCGGCCTATATAAAACTCAGGATATTTCCGGTTTTATTATTATTATTGTCGTTAATATTATATAATGTTTAATTATAATAATTATTTTTATCTTCCGTCAGTCTAATTTAGGGCTGTGAAAGATAATAAAACAATAAATACAGTTGGTGATATGTCTAACATGCAGTGAAACAAGAAATGTAAGTAATCGGGCCTAACTTTATGACAAAAAAGTTTATTGGAGGAAATATGGTACGAATAAAGTATTAAATGAGTGCTGAGACTAAGAATTTACAAGTAATGATTTCATAAATATTATCAGTTGGTCAATTATATTTTTATTTTGTAATGGTTTTAAATTAAACTGTAAGCTTAAAAGGTCCTAAACAAGGACTGGTGTAATACTCATACAATGTGTTTAAAAGAGCAGCTCTGAATCATGTTAGTTGGAATACAGTATGAACAGCGTAAATTATAGTGCAAGTTTTTTCTATATTCCCTCCAGCTGATACTCTGTCGTCATGGCTCGTACCAAGCAGACTGCTCGTAAGTCCACTGGAGGAAAAGCTCCTCGTAAGCAGCTGGCAACCAAGGCCGCTCGAAAGAGCGCCCCCTCCACCGGGGGGGTCAAGAAGCCGCATCGTTACAGGTAACACTGGATTTCCATCCAAACAGTAATGTTTATCAAAATTAGATTTCAAATGTTCAATAAAAACTTGCAATTAGCGTGATTTTTTTATATTACAAAATTGTAGACCAGTTTAATTGTGTGGCTGGTGTTCTTAGGGGGTATGTGGAGTTGTGTTTCCAGTGTAAACTATTCATAGATGGCAAAGCTATGTTTTTGATTTTTGGTTCATTTTGTGTGGCATCTACACAGGAAGCTACTGTGTAGCAGTTAGAACTAATTAGAGAAAAAATAGCGAACTAGAGTTTGATTTTGTCTTTCAGGCCCGGTACTGTGGCTTTAAGAGAGATCCGTCGATACCAGAAGTCTACGGAGTTGCTGATTCGCAAGCTGCCATTCCAGCGTCTGGTGAGAGAGATTGCTCAGGACTTCAAGACTGACCTGCGTTTCCAGAGCGCCGCCATTGGAGCCTTGCAGGTGTGTATATTCATAAAGCTATGCAGTGTCATGTTCAGGCTAGTCTTTGTTCTACTAGCACTACCAACTCAAAGCAGTTTTTCTTTGTTTTTGATTCCCTTGTGAGAAAACAAAGCACGTTCTACAAGATTTTTTGTCTTATTCCAAGACAAATCAACAAAGACTATAAGCTATTATGAATTAAAACCTTTGTCATTTTAAGAAAGTAAATCAACATTTTAGTTTACAGTATTTAAAAACCCATAAAACCCTCTGTGCTCTTTTCTGTGTTATTATTACTATTTTGTAGCTGTAATCTTTGCTGTCTTAAACAGTTTTCAGTCCTACATCAGTATCAACTCATTATTGGACTCATCTAGGTCTCATGGGAAATGAGGTTCTTTTTAGGCTGGTAAAATCAAATGTTGGATAAACAACAGTTTGAGATTGCTTTTCAAAAACCATATATATTCATCATATCACTGCTGAACAAGGCTAGTTATTAGTTATTGTTAGTGTGACTTCTTAAAAACGAAACCCTGCTCAGCTCTTCGCTAAGCTGTTCTTTCTCTCCCTGCAGGAAGCTAGTGAGGCGTACTTGGTGGGTCTGTTCGAGGACACTAACCTGTGTGCCATCCATGCCAAACGTGTCACCATCATGCCCAAAGACATCCAGCTGGCACGCCGCATCCGTGGGGAGCGTGCTTAACAGCATCCCTAATGTTTTACCTGTGTCCTGTTTTTCTTTACCTGTGCCTGCCCCCCCTTCGTTCAGTCTAGTCCACCCACCCACCTCCACCCATTCTGCCTCCTCCCCCAGCCTGCCCAGCTTCTCAGTAGACTTTAGAGTAATCCTGATTATGAAGAGATAGAAATATGTTCAAGTCTGGTCTCTCATAGTTTTCTTGTCTTCACCAAACGTTTTAGGGTACCTTTTTGTGCATGAAAATGATTTAGAGGATCAGAGACACGTGCACGCATACTCACACATGCATGACTGGGTGTGAAGCCCAACCTTGTTCTCGTCTGGACTTCTCTACAGCGGGAGGCCAGCAGGTGTGGTTTGTGTGGCAAACAGAGCCGAAGCAGAGGGACATGGCCGAGGGACTAGTCTGCTTAAGGGGAGCTGCAACTTCCACAGCAGGGTGCTATTAAAACTAGTCCGGAGGCCTCAGGCCATCAGAGCTCCCTCCTGCCTTTCCACTCTGTCCATCCCGCTATAGATCAACTCCCCTGTCTCTGCAGCCGCAGCAAACAACTGGCTGTACTTACTCACCCCCCTCCTTCACCTCTGTGATCGGCACTACGGGGTGCTCCTCTGTTTGTGTGGATGTGTGAGCTTCTGATCGTCCAAATCACTTGTACTCGACAAACAAAAATCTGTTGGTTGCTTACGAATATTGATTATTGTTGTGGATATGGTGTCTTTTTTTTCTTTTCTTTTTTTTACACATGAGTCATGGAAGCGTTCCTCTTCCTTTTACCACTTCCAAAATCATTAAAATACGAGAAAAAGCAATTGATATTGTCAGCAACGTCATCAGCTTTTTTTTAAAACAGTGATCTGATTTGCTGTAGAAAATCAGGAAGGGCTTCTCTGTTTTCCAAGGCAACTTCTGTACTAAACTGCAACCACACGGGGGCAATGGTTTACCTCCTTCTCTATTCAGTTGTTCACTGTATTTAGTCGTCATGCTTACTGCTTCTCACTCTGTCACCACCGATAAGCATTACACTTGTCACAACAGTATAAATTGACATTATTGTGAAAGTTAACACTCTGCATGTTTATGGGCTGTGTTTCTGCACTCTGTAGATCTGAGCATATAATCTGTCCCTTTCGGAAAATTTGTGATACACAATATAACCTCATATTTGTTTTCTTTTATATTTTTCTTATTCTTCAAAATTTTCAGACGTATAAATAAGCTGATCTTTGTATTTTCCAAATTTCTCATATTATGGTGGTAATAAATAGGTGTTAAAACAAATGTATGCTTACTGTTGTGATTTATTATGTGCTTTACGGCAGTTCTCAGAGGCATCGCTGTGCCACAGTGGCTGCCGTAATAAAGCTTTGAAATGAAATTAATCTAATCTCTAGAACACATAAACATATCCCAGTATGTACTTTTTACTTTGTTTTTTTAGCACACTATAAATATACCTTTTCTGTAGGTCTGTCAATGTGTAGCATATTCAAGGGTGTATTTATTAATTTTCAACTTGCTTTCTACATTTTGCAGTAGCTTGCTGGTAGTTCGACATTTAAATGGACAGATTCATGTACTTACTGTTCTTGCTTGTTTGTTTTTTTTGGTAGTTGCTTCTTGAATCTACAAACCACAAGGAAATTTGGAACATTTTGCTATTTTTATTTTACTTATGCACTTAGACAGATAAGTGCTGAACTCTGTCAAACGCTCTAAAAAATGCCAATATATAAGTTCTACCGCTGGGATTTTCTTACAAAGTGCTTCTTCAAAGTATTTTGAACTCCTCTTTTAAGTAGCCTAATTACATTTCTCCTTACATTGCTCTAGTTACTTTCAATGTGAAGTCATTACACTGGTTACAGCAGAACTGAGGTGTGTGTGGCTGGGAGCAGAGACAACACATTGAGTGACAGTGGGACCAGGCGGGAGTGTGTCTGAGTGTTTCAGCAGAGAAAAAAAGGGTGGTGCATCAGACTAAACTAGGGGCAGAACTGTGACTGCCATATATTCAAATCAGCTACAGTTTATGTTTCACACCAAGTTGTTAAAGTGTGTCAAATCTTTGACTTTTTGTCATTTATAAGAACATTCATCTTGCCATATTTTCTCCTTGGAAAGTTTCTCCAACAAATCTGGACACTACTGGTGTTGGAGCACTTGTCTGCAATGACCTGCACTTGTACTTGAGTATTGACTACTTCCATCACCTCTCGTAAATGGGTGCTCACGTCTGCAGAAATGTCCCCTCTGTCTCCAATGACCTTTGTGTCTCTGTGTGTCTGAAATGAAGAAATAGAGGACACTAACACCCTCACGTCTCTCTTATAACGTTTTTGTGATGAAATTGATTAAAAAATAGTGTTAAGTTGTATTTTATGAGCTCCCTAAACATTTAAGCGTGTTTGAAATTCGGTAGTTTGATACTGATACGTGTCAGCTTCGTGTAGAGAAAACACACACAGAGTCAGTGGTTTTATTTCTACCAGTGGTGAAAACTACCTAGATTACTTAGTTCTCAGGTACATGTACTTTGCACAAGTGTTTATATTCATTTAATTTTATACTCCAATGGAAACTTTCATTTTTTTATTACAAGTGGCCACAGTTCTAGCTGTAGTTAAATATGATCATATCAATTGTAGCTCAATGTTACTGGAGATCTGGGTCAAAAATACAGCTAGAGCAGTTGTACCATGGGCACATTCTCTGAAACTATATCAAGTCGTGATGCTGTACAAGTGTTGGATGTGTCCAATGATATTTCTGATTTTGTCATTTCTGTTTCAAGTTAAAATGCAAAGGGGATGCTTTTTTATTTATTAGAGCACATATTTATAAGTTGAAACACATGGGCTCATTTAGACCTTTTGTTGGTTAAATAATCATATGCAATCTGTGATTGTATCTTGTTATGTGCCTTTGATGAATTTGCACTTGCAATGTCTAAAACGTTAGTTGACACTGATGAGTGTAATATTGATGTGTATGTGTTTGATATTAATCTTCTATATGAGAAGTGTATCTTACAGAAACCTGGATAACAGAAATGTATATTTCCCTTGTGGTTTTTGGTACTTTGTTTACAGGTTGTTTCTGCTGCCAACAGTGAACTCATGACCCAAGGTGTCAAAGCAAAATACACATTGGAATCCCACATTGTGGATATTGATGGCTAACAAGTTCTGTTAGATCTTAGTGCTGCATTTGACACCATTGACTGCAGCCTTTCATTACAAACACTGGAACATGTAATTGGGATTAAAGGAACTGCACTAGGTTGGTTTAAATCTTATCTATCAGATAGATTCCAATTTGTTCGATTGGATTTTTGGGGTTTTCCATAAATGTCTGTAAAGTCTTGACTTTATTCCGTAAAGTGCTTTGAGATGACTTTGTTGTAAAAAATTTTGAATTATATTGATTGAAGTGATTTGTGAATCCTGAAAAACTGGTGAGACAAGATGCATTTACTCCACACATACTAGGCTACATTTGACCTGGATCTCCCCAACTGTGTATGAAATGTGTAAAAGTATCTCCAGTGCTTTAATGCATCAGTAATAATACTCCGATAATATAGTCTATACACATGTGTCACAAAGGTAATTTAGGCTGCAAACCTATACTTTATATTTTTGTGATGTATGCATTTCCTGCTGTAATACCGTTGATATTAATACTGTGTACCTTTCAGTACTTGTTACGGTGATTGTAACCTTATATAAGTCTTCCTCATGTTGAAATACAGGATATAAACATTTCTTTCACTACTGAAAGTAAAATCGATCGCTTGTTACATAATTAATAAATAGTATACTTTGATACAGAGTTTGTATCAACAGCTGTGGAGCATATTTCTCTCAGCTTGTACCATTTCTGGGACTTCAAGTGTTTTTAATATCTAACAATGGGCATGAAGAAACGCGTGTTTGTGTTTTCCTGCGGTCACCTTCCTCAAGGTCTGCTTGGTGCCGTCCATCCCCCATCGCATCTGCTCCTCCCTGGGATTACAGCACAAATGTCTGTCTGAAACTCTCTGTGCTGAGGGGGAAGATTACAAGTGCACTGCAGCCTCAGAGAGGGGTTAACCAATCAGGGCGCTCAGACGCAGGGATTAACCAATCACACCAGGGAAAGGGGAGGGCAGAGGGATTAAACCCAGCACAGAGTGGGATTAGGTCAGTGCTGAGTGCAGAAAAATGCTTTGAAATGTCTCAGTCTACGCTCAGCAACAACAATACATTCTGCTGAATTTTTTTTAAATATCTCAATGACTTAAGAATTGTTCATAGCTCTATGCTTTATTCTTTGATATGAATTTAGTCATCAATGGGCTTTTGCATGTTGGTTACATAAATAAAATCAAATTTAACTGAAGACCTTAAACCAGAATTACTGATAATTGTAACGAAGCTAAAATGACAAGCTTAGACTTACTTACATTTATCTTTAAAGTCAAATATTTTGAAAACGAATGAGAAGAGGGCATAACTGCACATTAATGTATGCACTTTTCCGTCGAATCTTTCCCCGTATCTGATGTCATAGTTAAGCAGTAAGCAGGTCATGTGAGGATTACTGCGTTGTCAGAAGAGTTGGGGAGACTGGTGGAGTGGTGGGGGTGGGCTTTCAGGAGCTGCTGAAAGAAGGGGATCCACGGATCTGTAGGAGAGATTTCTGACAGATGGACCAAAAAACTGTAGTAAAAAGTTTTAATTAACTCTATTGTTGGCTGTAATTCAGATTTTTTGCATTTGCTATGTTGGAGGTGGTCTGTAATTAGAGAGAAAGGAAGAGGAAAGATGGACAAAGGTAGAAAAGACGGTGGAAAAAAGTGAGGAGAGAGCCAGAAAAGGTATGTGAGGAAGAGAGGGGTGAGAGACAGAGACAGAGGGGGATAGGGCAATAATCCCAACTAATTCACTTAGGGCATTGCTGAAGGGACACTAAGAGGATTGGGACACTCCCAGAATCAGATGAGCTAAAATAACCGCGATGGAGCAGCAAGAGCTGCGCACCCCATCTAACAAACATGCCCAGGCCAGACCACGATGTGGCCTCTTCACCTGCACACTGTGCATCAGTTTATAACGGCATCCGCTTCAGCCAAGTCGCTAACGAGCTAGAAGCATGCTGTCATTCACTTTAGAGTCTCAAACATTCTCACTGCACAAACTGCTAGGAATAAATCACTTTAATATGTCACACATCTAAAACAGAAACTTTTGCTATACGAACACATCAGGATGACAACACTCAAGGCTGACACTGCAATACCCAACACAGGTGCTCAAGAATAATCTAAACACAACCAAACTACGTTTTAATCGAAAAAAAACATGATACTAAACAGCTTAAAATAACGAAACCCTGAAACAGGAAGTGACCTAGAGGACCTGAGGGCTGCTTCAATTAAAGCAGCTCTCCTTTGACTACATGGGGATGCAGGTTAGAAAGAAAATGAACAAGTGTCCTGTGACACCTTTAAAGGAGAGATGGCTCTTTGTGTTTCCTTATGAACTCCAGTCTTTTCCTACAAACTCTGCAAAAGGCTTTTGTTCTCTTCTGTAACGTAGCAGGAAGATGACGCGATTAGTCGTCAGGCAGCATCGATGACAGTCACTCTCAGTCCTCTCGTCTCTAAAAGCATTCACATAAAATGCACATCTACAGAGGTCGCTTTCAGAAATCTTACAAATCACTGAGAACTGACGGTGAACTGCTTCACACTATCTCACAAAGGACTCACTGACACACAACAGATTGACACAAATGAACACCGCCTCTTCGTGCTTCCTAGAGGACCTGGAACTTCCAGGAGTTCTGGTCTTTGTGGTCCAGGCAGTCCATTGTTGTGAAGCCCAGTTTCCAGGCCTGCTGGTCCTTGTAGTCCAGGCAGTCAACAGAGGTGAAGCCCAGGGAGGACGCAGTGCTGTAGCCCTGTGAGGACAGCGAGGCTGGGGACTGGCTTAGGGAGCCCCCCATGGAGGGCACAGCGATGGGGCTGAGAGCGCCCCCTGTGCCCGACAGCTGCGAGTGCATCGGGGACAGGTAGGCACTGCAGTCCAGGCCGGTGAAGTAGGAGGTGGTGCTGGCATAGCCCTGGGTGTATGCCGACGGCTGGCCATAGCTCATAGGGTAAGGTGAAGGCCGCTGCATGCAGGGGGCCGAGGAGGAGGCCAGGGGGTCGGGAAGGGGCGAGATGGCCGGGCTCCAGATGGACACGGCAGTGTTTCCGGTGCTGGAGCTTTGTGCCAGGCTGGGCCCCGACTGAGCAGACGAGGGGCTGTAGGAGCTAGATGGGTTAGGAACAGGCTCAGGGGCGCTGGGTTCCTGCACTGGGGAGGCCTTCTTCTTGGGCGGACGGGGCTTGGACTGGCCACTGCTCTGCTGCTGCTGCTGACGGCACTTGGCACGGCGGTTTTTAAACCAAACCTGGCAACCCACAGAATATCCATAGAACACATTGGCCACACAATACTGTCAGATGTCAATAAACAATGTGTCTGAGTTGTTAACAATTCGTGGAGTTCAGCAGTGAGAAAGAACAAGTGTGGCTGCTGTGTTTTACCATACGCGAGTGTGAGTCGAGCACAATGCGCATTTGTACTTCTTTTATAGAAGAAGTGTGTTGACTTTAACATTGTTTAGATGTCTAATGTCTCTATATATGAACTGCTCCAGTACCTGCACGCGTGACTCAGGCAGGTTAATCTTGAGGGCCACTTCCTCCCTCATGAAGATGTCTGGGTAGCGGGTCTTGGAGAACAGCGCCTCCAGGATGTCCAGCTGTGTCCGGGTGAAGGTGGTGCGCTCCCGGCGCTGCTTCCGGGGTGTGGCTGCGAACCCAAGAGACGACATGGATAATGAGCATAGATTGGACTGAACTGTAGGCAGCATGTTGTTGTTTTCCAGCTGTGTGTCTGAGGACAACCACAAAATAAAACTGATTAAGAGAAACTTCGCAGTGCACCGTGTTACTGCTGGTGAGCTGGTTCTGTTTCTACCGGCTGGTTGTGACCAGCAGAGAGGCACATGTTACTTTATTATTATCACTCCAGAGTTTTTCCATAGACAAAAACAGTTTTTATTCATTTAACCATTGTTTGTACAGTCAATGTAAAACTTCATGCCTTAGTACACAGCCAAATACCCTGGGTGTATTTGTTTCAGAGCAAGTATAATTATATATTAATGCTAAGTATTAGAAAGAGCCACGGGTGTTTACCATTTACCATTTGTTGGGTCTCATTCAACAATAAACCTATATGCTTTGGATGTAACATTTAGGAGGCTTTGGAACCATATTATAAAATAAAAATCTATGTAAAATCTTGTTGTCATTCTGATCGCACGTTTCAAAATAGTCTCAAAAAAATACCTTTACTTTATGCTCGTTCCTGTATCTACGGCAGCTCGGTGAAAAAAAAATTTAAATAGTCCGACACTTGCAAAGTGATACTGAAGTGTTCGATTTTCTTTTGGCCCAACCAGTTGTAGTTATGTAATAATCTACATTTTAAACATCGTTACCGAAGGGTTTTAGCAGAACACGGGCTCTTATGAAACAAATTGTGTGAATCCTACTTCATTTCTTTTTGTTTGGCACAGCGTTACGCACTGACCAGCGCGTTTTTACGCATCACATCAGGTGGAAGTAATAATGAAAAATACACGAGTAACGAGACAGAAATTATTAAAATTTGAAAAGCTAAAATGTAATAATGTTACAAAAAACTATTTAGATTACTTTGAACTTACATGGATAAGCGACGGTTGTGTGAAGCACATCCATTCCGGCACCAGGCAAATTTAACCCGTTCATGGTGTAATGGGGTTGCTTTATGTAGGACATCATCCTTACAGCAGGAATTTAAGTCCTGTCGCTGGCTTGTAGGTCGGACACGCAACACAACACCCGAGGGCCCCAAAGAGCTCAGCTGGGGCAACAAGTCGGTGCGTCGGCTCCAACCCGCAATGGAGGCAAGCGGGACGCGCCTGAGCTCACCAGAAAGTGACTTGTTTCCTTTTTTCAGTGAAGCAGCTTTTACTGTCTGACAGCTTGTCAGAAGGGGGCACGGAAGCGCAGTGAGCGTCCAAAGGGCTTCAGTCAAGTCATCACACAGGTCCGGTGGCCCCTGGATGCCTCTGCACCTTGGTAAGGTGGCTCCACTGAGTTTCTTTACCGGCACACGCTGCTAATTAGAGGGAGCAAGTGGCTTCAGCAAACCCCTCCCCCGAACACACACATACACACACTCACACACTCACACACACACACTCACATAAACAAGCTGCATAATCAGCCCAGCCTTATTTAAACAAAGTTTAGCCTCACTGAATTTGTAAATTACGTGATGCCTAAAACAAAAAAACTCATTTTCACATCCAATTTAACAATGGAGAAAAATAAAAATTAACACACACAATTTGTAAAATTATGTGGGTTGAAATGCTAAAATTCCTCTCAGTTCTCCTTCCAATCCTTCTTTGTTTTCCCCTTTTCCTCCTCACGATGAATTATTCTGCTGCACATCTGCTGCACTTCATACATTCACACATAATTGACAGATTACATTTATCTCCAAAACAGCTGCATATACACACGTGCACACTGCACAAAACCGACAAAGCTCATTTGATTTATCATAATATGCTTTATCTGAAAAGTAAGTATCTTATCTCCAGATAAAGGGAGGAAAGACACAGTAGTCCGTTTAGTGGTGGAGGTGCAAAGGAGGCTGCAGGGACCTACAGCCCCGCGAAAGGAGGAAGTGGATGAGACACTGCCAAAGAAAGACCAGAGAAAAGTAGAAGATAGAGAATGTGTCAGGAAGAAGAATCTGAAGTGGAAGTAGAAGAAGAGCAACCTGGACAGAAGCTTCTTCACCTGTGGACACATCAGTCTCCTGCATGGGAAGACGGGATTCCCGCCGGGACACATAGTACCTGGACATGATCTCAGCATTATTTCAATATTTCTCAGGAATGACACTGGGATACATACAGTATGCGCCTGTGTGATGCACTTTATAGGGTTATTCCATCTTCTAAAAGTCTTTGCAAACTTTTTTGTACTATTTTAATTGAAAGACTTTTTCTTCACTTTTTAGGCTATTGTTATTTAATTTATTTTTAATTTAAATTCAGTGATATTGAAGTATTGCAGTAACATTCTGATGAGACAATGTAACAATGGACCATAATATGGATTGTGTGGTGAGATCTTTTTATTGGGCCCTCCATTTTATTTGATAACAAAGATCATAAATGTTTTACAGCTGATTCTGATGATGACGAAGGATTCTTCCAATAGTGGAACAGCTCGTCCTGCATCTGAAACAGCAAATAGGGAAGTAGGGAAGAGGCCTGAGCTGGAATAATCCCTGCCCGACTGCCCTTCCCCCCGAAGCTGGACTCATACACACACGTTCAGAATGATGTAAGCAAGCACTTTTATTTTGACACTGAGCAGAGCTGGTGGTACTTTAGGTCGACCGAGACCTGAAAAGTGGAAATAAGAAAGCGCTCGAGTGAGTGAGGTGGACATGAGGAAGGGGAGTAGGTACAAGGAGGAAGGGGACATGAGGGGGTTGGAGGAGAAGCAGGTGAAGGAACTGAGAGTGGGGGAGGCTCTGTAGCTCGTCCCCACTGACACACTGCTGCAGTTAATCCAGATTAGAGTGTCTAAAACAGGTCGGCTAAATCTGCAGGCCAGCCAGCAATACAGAGGCTGCTGTCAGCTCCAATCACTCAGTGCACACACACACACAGAGACACACACACACTGTAATAATCTCCCATGTGCAAACCAGGTGCCACCAGCAGTCCTGCACAGACGTCACCACACACACCCCCGCCCCGAACCCTGTCCGTTTAGGGCCAGTAGGAGCAGTTGGACACACAAACACACAGAACACACTAAGTGTTCTGTTCTATTGTGGTTTCAACATAAAGTTTATGCACTTTCTACGTTTGAGCCGATACGTGTGACACCCATGACATGGTTAGTGTTCCCACCTTTAGCCTGATGAGTCATCGCAAAGCTCACTATGACCTGCAGATTTTACACGTCCTGTGTCCCTCGGTCTGACCCTCTGTGCGATAAAGCTGAACACCTGTAAGGGTTTGTGGTCAGTGTGACATTCACACAGGGCTCAAGACAGGATCTACTGCAACAGCAGAGGAGAAGCGAGGTGATCTGATCAGCCGTAATTAATACCACTGACACTATCAATTCACAACAGTCAGTGAGAACAGACTGAAACATGGAGAATAATAACTGAATAAGAGCAGTACACAGGAAGATCTGGAGACTTCAGGAGGCCACCGCTCCAGGCCAGGAATTAGGCAGGCACACAGCAGCCTAGAAAACCCCAAACTAGGGTTTACACACATAAACATACTCATTACAGAGCTGTACAGAAACCAGGAGACAGATTTTTTTTTAATCTTTGGACAGTTCAGACTGTTTCTACTTATTATTGGACGCTAAGCTAAGCTAGCCTTCTCTTTTCTCCAGTTTTATTCAAAAATGTATTTATTTATAGTTTTTATCTGTGCATAACTATATGCAGTTTTGTTATAGATTAATTTGCTCACACAAACATTGAAATTATGTTACCTGCAACTAACACCTCAATCATCAGTCTACAGACCACATATGTAGTACACACAATAAGATAATAATCAACACTTTTCAAAGTTTTGACATGAAAATATATGAGACAATATCCACTAACAATATTCATGTAATTGAGAAAACAAATTACAATATCAATGTCCAGTAAATATGGTTCGTTAGTGGTTAAACATTTTTTTTATTTTTACCTTGAATCTAAGCTTGAATCAAATTAAAAGTCTCCTTTACACTGAGAATTTATTGGATTGGAATTTAATGGAAGGTTAAGTTAATGGAACTCTTGCATGGAAACAATCATCAGACACTAATCATTATTCATGCTTTTCTGTCTTCAAACACATCGGGAGACACACAGTATATGAAAGTCATTTCAGAACTCCAGTAAGCAAAGCATTTCCCAAAATGTAAAACTATTGCTTCAAAATAAAGTTTGTTTGTTTGGTATCTGTCCAGGTTTTCTTATTTGATATTCCATGTACATTTTAGGCCAAATAGTGTGAATATTCTCCTATATTTTCTGCGGATTTGTAAATATCAACACATCAAAATCCAGAGAACAGACCTACTATCACACCTGCTTTTCTCACATCAGATAAAATGCTGTTTAAAAAAAGAGTTTAAACTTTTACTGCAGTATTTAAAATATGTTATTTTTTTAGCGAATCAGTGACGTTGGGGGACAACATAAACCACACAGGTATTTTGCAACTGTGTAAAACAAAAGATAACTAAGACTAACATAAAGCCTTTTGTGACAATATTCTATTATATATTCTTCCCTTTCACATTCACAGCTTATGTGGAAAGAAACATTATTCTTTTCTCAGCATGACTAGTGTTTTGCTGTCTGCCAAAATCCAATTAAAACCCTATTTACAGATGTGTCAGTTTTAAACCATCATCCCTGCTGATATCTGCCTTTATTACAGGTTTCGTAAATTACTACTAGTTCCTCATATTCCTACATTAAAAGTCAGACAAGTTAGAAAATTGCAGTTGATAGAAGTGAGGCTACATTGGCGGTAGGATTCACTTGATCCTGCACAAAAATAGCAGCAATGTGTAAATAGCATTTTACTGCTGGTTGAGTTGGAACTAGTGAACACTGTTATATATAGCAGGGTAACATGGCAAGAATCATGTCTATTTATTTAAATATTAATCTGATGGAAACTGTTGCTGCTGTAGCTGTTAAGTAAATATTGAGGAAAAAAATGCTCCAATTTCCTGTGAAATGAGGAAGCTGCTTCTGTGCAGCACATCCTAGAAGGCCGAGTGAACGCCCAGACCCCAATCCTACTGAGAGCAAAAAGTGTTTGTTCACTCAGGGTCCCTGTATGGATGGTTTTACAAGAAAGAGTGGAGAAAACCTGCCGTGTGAACATGTCTGAAGCTGACTGAGGCCCATCCAAACAGACTGGATGCTGGAATTGTTGCTAAAGGTGCATCTACTAACTCCAGGTGGGCTAATGCACTTTCTACAGACCTTGTACATGATCTTTTTGATTTGTTTGATTGCTTTTGTTGCAGCTTTGGTTTCTTGTACTGTAACAGTAAATTCCATAATGTGTGCATTTGTGTGTGTGTGTGTGTGTGTGTGTGTGTGTTTGCTGTGTTAGGTGAGGTGTGTCAGTGTGGAAGGTGAGTGATTACAGTGGACATTAATCCTGCAGATGGATTAGCAGGTGGTATTAGGAGAAGTGGGGGTGTAGCACACCGCCACCTCTGAACTGTCACAATATGGAGCAGCAGCTCACCTCCGTCTGTTTCACCCCAGCAGCAGCTCACGGTGGACAGTGTAACACATGCTGTGGGACGGCCTGTGAGGTCTTAATATGGTCCGTCCTGGTTGTTAAAAACTGTTTCTAAGACTTAATAAAGTTTATAGCACTAAACTCCAGATGAGTAAACAAACCAAGTATTGGCACATTTGCTTAATTGTACAAACTACAATTAGGAAGATTATATACTTGAGTTTTCCTTTTTCTGCTACTTACTTACAAACTTTTTGTACTACGTTTCTACATTTCAGAGGCAAATGTCGTACTTTTATTCCACTACATTTATTTAACAACTACAGATATTACAAGCTACTCCCCCCCTTTTTTTTTATATACTACAATGGGGAGCTCCACCAGACATTGTTCTTCACAAGCAATACATTTGGACAGTAATTTGGCAGTACAAATCGTATCATTTCTGACCTTAAATGCTTCTCAATAACATGCATTGAACATGGAGGGTCTCAGACACTGGGTGACCACTATGGGAACACCATCCCATACGTCATGTATCATGAAAATGTAAAAATATTTCTTCTAATATACACTGAGGAGGTCAGTTCAAAGTTCAGCTCCAGTGCTGACCACCTGTGGATGTCCATACAAATGTCTGGTGCTGCATTCAAAGTGTGTTCGTCAAGCATTTGATTTGTATCAGAGTCTTTGTCTCCTTCTTTCCCACTTTTCCTTTAATACATGAATACAGTTGGTGTCAGTTACTGCAAAACAGCTCAGTTTTATCTGGTCTTTTGTGGATGCACACCCTTTTATTATTCCAGCTTTAATCTGACAATAAAGTCATGTGCAATCAACTTGAAGGTATCATACATTATCAGACACTTAGCTGTTACTCAGAATGACAACATTAGTCCTAAAGGTTTATTTGGTATCTTTAATAGCTAATTGTGCTCAAAGGGATATTGGGATTTGAGTTGCACATGCTGCCTAATAACTGCCAGTCCTGTACATTAGAATATTTTATTCTTTCACTTAATTCTGAATAATTTGTTATGATTTGGTGAGTGCTGTAATTAGATCAATTTTCCTCATCAAAGTTTGGCATAAGTCTGTCTGGGACTGCAGGTTTCTCCCACCATGTTCAATGACACTATTTTACTGCTTAATTTGCTGTGTTAAAAAATATGAGAGAAAGTCTAACAGAGATACAATGAAAATGCAAAACTGCACTACAGATGTTCTGTGTTCTACTTGATCGTCAAAAGCAAAAGTTGTTTCAGATTATTGCAGAGACGAGCATTTCTCTTCTGTCTGCAAACTTGACGTGCAAATTAAATTTTTTATCAATAAAATGCCTTAAGCTGCTGCATAAACCCAAACTACATGTCCTCATACTGTAGTAGTAGTAGTAGCAGTTTATTCAATTATCATCACACACCATAAAAACATACAATGATTTTTTTTCAATATAATGAATATTCACTATTAAGTTGTTCTAGTGAAGACAAAAGGGAAAAATGTAACTAATTAAAAGTAATGACGGAAAAGGTTTAAGCTGAAGCATAATGCTTGTATTTGCCTATCCTACATAGGATTTAAAAAGAACTACTCAATTTATAACTTTCGAAAAAGGCTTTCACAATCATTTGATTAAAAATCAACAGGAATTTACATGTTCGTACATTCAAGTCAGCATCATTCCAAATCTAATCTACTGCAAGAGTGAGTTCTACTGACATCTGGTGGATCAATGTCTCACTGGTTTGTGGCATTTTCATGTCGCTGAACAGAGAGCCCTGTTGAACGCATTATTTTTCTAATTACACTCTTTGGTATGGTCCGTTTCTTTATGAATCTCACACATATAATAGTATATTTTATCCATTACAATATTGTAACATTGTGGACTTGTCTATCTAATCACTATACTACAGTATGTGGCCTGTTTGTTTTTCATCACTGGAGATACAATATAATGGTGTATTTAAAAAAGATTTGGGATCCATGAATGTGCACGAATAAATCCATTAAAGAAGAGAATATGTAACCAGAGATGTGATAAACTAATGACTGAACTATGTAGATGGCAACTTCCGCAGGTGCCGCTAGATGGCAGCAGTGCACATGCGAGGCGTCGGTCTGATGCTAAATGAAAATACGAAGCAGACAAACCCGGTGTTGCCTTTGAGGAACCTCGGGTGCGTGTCCTGTAATTTCCCTGTCAGACCCAAAATGATTTGTTCTCACAGGGTAATTAACTCCAAAGTATTTAGCATGGCGCAATTTTTTAAAACAAAAAACGTATAAAATTACATTTGTTAAGATCATAACAAATATATACATAAAATAAATAAAACTAATAATACATAAAAACTAAAAATAACTCATAGGATTTAAACAGGAAGCATATTCCTCAATTTAGAGGATTATATTTTTCTGAACAAAACTTATCGCCTCACTGGATCTTTGAAAGGCACTGAATTAAATCTTTCTGATTTCTGATTTTTGTGAACGCAGCAGCACCTGTTTCCGGTCCCGGATGTTTTGCTCCTTCTCCAGCAGCCGGACAAACACCGGAGGGAGGCGGCGGGTTTCTTCCAAAGTTACAGTAATAAAGCCGGACGCTTGTCGTGACGCCGAGTCGCCTTTGAAACGATGAATGGCCGTAAATGCCTTTTCTAAACATGCCCGTCACTGTAGAACCGTAAGCGGCCCGCAGTGCTGACTTGGCTGAGCTTCCTCCTGCGGGATGCAGCGGGAGTCGTATCCGTTCGTGGAGGACAGCTTCAGCCGCTTCCCGTCGCAGAGTAACATCTACGGGCTGTGTCAGGCCGGGGAGCAGGAGCTGCTAGCGGCCACCCTCAAAGGAAAGGTGGTGTGCTTCAGGTACCAGGAGCTGCAGCAGAAAGTCCGACCGGTGGCCAAGGAGGTCCAGTTCACCTACATACCAGGTAGTCGTCTGACAGAGGGACGCACATGGACGCTCCACGTAACGTGTGCTGGTTGTTAACACTGTCCTCCATGTCTAGTTGATGCAGAGATCGTGTCAATCGATGCCTTCAACAAGTCTCCTCCCAACAGAGGCCTGGTGGTGGGCATCACCTTTATAAAGGTATGCACACAGCAGCATTTAAAAACAGTCACAGGAACTTTCATTCATTCATTCATTCATTCATTCTTTGTCTGGTCTCCTGCAGGATTCTGGTGACAAAGCCACCCCGTTTCTCAATATCTACTGTGACTACGAACCCGGCTCAGAGTTCAACCTGGAGTCTATTGCTCGTGAGTGGAACGTTGTCCGTGTGTAATCGGTTCCTCTCCTTTAGAAATGTTTGCATGCTCATGTTCGTGTGTCTCTTTGAACAGAAAGTTGTCTAAATCTGGAGCTGCAGTTTACACCCTTCCAGCTGTACCACACAGAGTAAGTCAAATGTAGCCACTATACATTTTACATGGCACTTTGCTCTTCCAACAAAGTTAGGTGCATCACTCTGTAAAGGATTGTGGCCTAAAGCTTTAAAAATGGTGGATCTCCCTACAAAATTGCTAAGAAGTTGGGGTTTGAAATATCCTTAAAATATTCAGAGAATCTGGAGGAAGCTCTGCCCACAAGAGACAAGGCCCTAAACCTGTATGAAATGGCTCTCGGGCAACACTGCATTAAAAACAACTATGATTCTGCGGTGGGATCTGGGTTTACGCAGTTTGTTGCTGCATCCACAAATGCAGGGAAAGAGGAGAACGAACATCTGACTTGTTATCAGTGCTCACTTCAAAAGTCGGCATCTGTGGTGCTGGGGTGTGTTAGTGCACATGGCAATGCTAATCTGCACATCTGTTAGTGTAGAGTTAAAGTTGAACAATATACGAAGGATTTATATTTTGAAGCAAGATCTTCTCTTCTTTTTTCAGCAACACAATGTTAAACAGGGGCGTAAGTAAAAGTATCAGTACCATGTAGAAATGTGCAGTTAAAAGTAGAAACACAAAGGAAAAATATCTGAGGTGCCAAAAGTAAATGTACTGTTTATGTAGAAAAGCTAATTTCACAAAAGTTGATTTCAGTGAATATGATGGTATTGGTTTATTATTACTGATGGGTTAATGTGTCATCACTTTGTTGCTGCATCTGGTAATGATGGACTTATTTGGTGATTATATGTTTTGAATATAAAAATTACTTTATTGTGAATTTTACAGTGAATTTTACAATATACACATTGTATATACAGTTTTCTCAGATCATTATTTTATTGTAGTATTTCATAAACAACGTGTTGGTGAAGATTTGTATATCTTTCCTTTCTCTTATTATTCACTATTCATTATTATATTATTCACATTTTACTGTCACAGATTTTTTGTCATGTAATCGGCAGCTCTGAATTTGTTACCGTTCTCTGTGTCAGAGTGCAGTGTGAAGATGGAGGCAGTGAGACGGTGTTTCTGCTCAGCGGCCACGACCAAAGGATCCACTTGTACAAAGAGGTCAGATCAGAGACTCTCTGAACAAACTGAGAGATTAGATTTTTATCAAAACTTAGAAATGTTGATTTAATCTTTTCCTATTATTCATTCTATTTTATTGTATGCAAATAAAACACTGGGTATAGAATCAACCTTTATGTATTTTTTTATAACATTGTATCATTGTCAATTTAAATGTGGCTTTAAATCAAAAAATACATTTTTATGTCAATGTCATGTAAAGTAAACAAAAATAGTTTGAAGTACCTCACCTAAATTTTTGTTAAATGGAGATGGCCTGAGTGCAATGAATGTGTTTAAGGGATAGTAGTTTAAATACACCCAGTCTGGGCTGACCAAACATTTGTTTTCAAATTGATGGCACAATTTAACAGCACACACTTTTAAAACGCAAAACCTAAAATAATAAGAGAAGCCTTTCCACACACTTCATATGCAGATACCCAGACTCCCCCGCCTGCAGAGGAAGTGAGTGTGAGTGGATGAAAAAGTTTGATACACAAACAAGTTTACCTGCATTCCTGCTAGTTGTAGTAAAAATCGACAAAAACAAACCCAGATGTAAGCGAACACAAGACCACACTAATATTAAAGCGAAGCTTAAGTTTGGGTGAGTTGACAAGCATCTGTAAGCTAAAATAAAAACAACACTTCAAACTAAGTTGGATCAAAACGCTGAGTTAATGTAGTTTATTAAAGTTCACTGTCCGCATGAGAGGGGACTATACGAGTCAGCTGGAACCTTGACGACAGGTCTACATGTTGTTGTTGGTCAGTATTTCCAGATTTTATACACCAACTGGAATGTATGTAGGAAAGACCAGGGAGTAGGGAGAGAGGGCGATAGAAAAATGGAGAGAGTTGTTAGACAGAAAAAATTGTAAAAGAAGACTAGGTAAGAAACACAATGGTTGAGTATATTTTTAGGCTGTTTTTGAAGGGGTGTGTATGTCTGTATAGCCTTCTGTGGACAAATTTTGATTCAGTACCACTGTTGTGAGGACATTTTAGCTGGTCCACTAAATGTCCAACCAAGGGTCAAGACTGGGTTTTAGGGTCAAGGTTAGAATCAGGATAGGTTAGGTTTAGGGGCTACGGATTGTATTATGTCAATGACTGTTCACATAACTATAGAAAGACAAATGCGTGCCTGTGTGTGTGTGATATTCTGTGGAATACTGGGTTTTATTATTTTTAGATATTTTGCAATATTGCCCATTCAGCCCGAGTTCACATGTATCTGGAAGGGTCAGTTACTGGTGAAACCAGGATTCTTTCTCTAGGCAGATCTGTGCGTGTGCCACGTTCCTTTCATTTCCTACAGGTGGATTAACTCATATTTAATCAACTGGAAATGTATGTGTAGTCACAGCCACTGTTCTTTGGGGATCTCCATTTCACTAACTATGTTCACCAGTTAAACTTCCCAAAAAACTGAACAAGATTTTAATGTAATAAAAAATAAAAGGTTACAACTTAAAAGGGGTGATTCTATTCTATACCCTCTGTGTGTCTGAAAATACATTTATTCAAGGCTCATAATTCAGAAAACAAACGGTTCATTTGTTAAAAGCTTTATTTAATTCAGATGCTTTTGCTCACATGACATTTTTGTCATGACTGTTTGCACAGTTGTCACGGAAACACTGAGTCTGATGAAAAAATAGAAAATAAAGTTTGAGTTATAAAGTTCTGCCTTGACTTGTTGACTTGATGACAAGATGACACTGTTGTCAAATTGAACATTCCTAGATTAAAAGTGATGAAAGCTACAGCACAGTGCTCTTTCCAGGTATAAAGAGCCTTATTTGTCAGTCTGAACTTCAGAGCACAACTCAGCCTGACTCATCATTTTCCAACAGAATGCCTCCCTCCACCAGTTTGAAGAGCAGCCAGTGGAGAAACTCTTTCCTGAACTAAAACAACTGCCCAGCAAGTGAGTATGTGAGATTTCTTTTTAACACTACTGCAAATATGCTTCTATTAATTTTTAGTAACGTCAGGATCAGTGTTGGGAGGGTGGGAGACGGCATCTGTGGTCAGGGAGCACAGTACACACGGAGTTGTTGCCCAGTTTGATGTCAGATCTACTACATGCTCAAAGCAATAATAAAACAGCGAGTCATGTCTTGCCTGCCACTCTGCATCTGCCATGTCATACTGACTTTTTATCTTTTTGTTAAAACTAAAAAGGCAAGTGGTTTATGTCATTGTTGTTCTGTCGGTAAGTAAATCACTCCTAACCCTCCATGTTGCGTTCCTCTTCCTTTACACAGTGTGCTATGGTTGGATATGTTGAGTATAGCTGGCGGCCAGCGGCTCTCAGCATTCGGCTGCCAGAACGGTTGTGTTGGGCTGGCTCTGGTAAACCAGGCTGGGCCAGGTAAGCACAACCCAATAGATCTAATTATCTTGTTCATGTTAAGATTTAGTTTAAAAAACGATTCTCTGAAGAGAGCTTTAAGAATTGCATCTCTTATTTAACTAGTGCTCTTTTTTCCCATCTTGGTTCTGTGTTACAGTAAATGAATCAAGAATGTGTAGTTATTATTTTACTGTAAGGCTGTTTCGTCGTGTTCATCTTGTCAACAGAGGTTTTGCAGAGCTGGAGGTTCCAGTTCGACAGTCCCATCTCCACAGTGCTGCTGTTCCCTCTGAGCTGCCACACTGAGCCCAACCCGCCCACCAGTGAGAAAAGTATGTTACTGGTTCTTTATTTGACTCCTTCAGAGTCTGCTGTGTACTTCTACATTGTCACTTTACTTTTTTCAGGTCTGGAAGTGGAAGGCTACAACCTTCTGGTAACCAGTACTATTGAGATGGCAGTTGTCTACAGGTCAGAATTATATTATCACTTGCTTTTTTTTCAGTTTTGCTCTCTGTTTTGCCTTAAAGTAAGGCAGTGTGGTGTTTTTTTTTTTTTTTTTCGTGTGTATGTGTGACTGTGCTCAGAGATGTCCAGGAGTTTGGTTTGTCTCGCTCCACGTGCTTGTCAGAGAGTGACCAGTGGGACGCTGTGCTTTGTGCTCTAGTCATCGATCTGGATTTTGACGGGCAGAAGGAGGTGTTGTTGGGAACATATGGACAGGTTTGAGCGTCTCTTTACGTCTCTTTACCTCGGATTACAATAAAACTACTTAAAAGGATAAAAGGAGGACAGAGTACATTTTTTTACAGTTAGCAGATGCTTTTATCCAAAGCGACTTACAGAGTAATTTGGTACATACATACACAGTGGTGATGGCTACCACGCAGGGTGCTCATCACCACTGGGGGTTCAGTGTCTTGCCCAAGACTGCTTCGACCTTCCCCAGTCCCTCCTTCGACATGTAGCAGGGACTGGGGATCAAATCACTGACCCTGTGGTCCATGGACGACTTGCCTTACCAACTGAGCTACAGCCGCCCAGAGTACATTTGAAGAAGACTACAGTATTTGGTGCTGTGTATGTGGGATAGAGTCAAAACACGTTCATTATTAGGAAGGAAAATGTTTTGCACTACAACCTTACACTCACTCTGAGTTTTTTAATAGTTTACAACAGTAAAACTCAATAGGACAGACAACTATATCAGGCTTCAGATACACGTGTAGTACTTTTATTGTTACATTTATTGTTGATTTAGAGAGAATAACAGTAGACATACAGATATTAAAACAATTAGGATAATGGCAGGATAGTTGTGGTTGTGATAGAGCAGGTTGTCTACAAACTGCAGGGTCAGTGGGTCGATCCCCCCGATTGGCCACATGTGTAAGTGATTGTTGACAAGACAAGTAGTAGCACCTTGAATGGCAACAGTCCAGAGGAAATAATGGAATGGGAAACAACTGGACATATTTTTCTCAGCCATGACAGAGTCTCCGTGTTTTTCTGGTGCACTTATCTGCAGGAACTTCTGTGTTACAAATTCCATGGGGTCATTGGATCGGAGGGCCAGTTTCAGCTGCAGTGGAGGCGGAGCTTTAAGAGTCCTTTGCTGTCCATCATCTACTTGGACCTGACTGGAGATGGGTTGAGAGAACTGGCTGTCCTCACACTAAAGGGGCTGCACATCTTGCAGGTATTCAACAGCAGTGTGTCTTACAGGGGTCCATGAAGCTAACTGCAGGTTTTTTTCAGGGTGAATGTCTCACTGCTGCATTAACAGATAGTTCAACTGCTTCCCAAATAAACACAAAGCTCAGTCTAGAACTGAAAAAGGTTTGACATTTGCTGCAGATGTGAGCTTAAATAAAGGATCAGTTCATTGCTAACCTCTACTGGCCACCAGCAGGAATTACAGCGGAATGGTAGAAGCTGTTTTACAGACACTGTAACTTTCCTGTTCTCTTCTCAATAAATTCTGTTTGTTCCTGAAAGCTAGAGCTGCAGGGGATTTAATATAAATGTTCGTAAGGATATAATGAGCAGCCTTTGTGTTAATCGTCTTGTAACGTCATTCTTCATCATTCGTTTTTTTTGCTGTCATGCAGCTGATCACAAGACGTCTTAAAGCCCCTGCTCAGAGTTCAAACATTCCCCAAATGTGTCCTACAAGCAGTAACGTACATCTCATTTTATACTGCGCTGTTTTACTCCTCTGTCTTTTCAGCACAGTCTGACCAGCACTGCTAATCTGGTTCTGGAGCGACTAACCCAGAGGATGTCAGCACTGACAGCTGGTTCAGAGCTGGAGTCAGCCAAAGTGCTACACACAAAGGAGAAGGATGCTCCAGCTAAGAAAGAAGGGGGTTCAGCCCAGATGCCACCAAATTAAACAAAAGTGTCAAAATTTGTTTTTGTGTTTAAGTCCCTGTGGTCCACACTAAAGTGTTTGCACTCAGGGGCCGGTGTTCAAGAAGAGTTCAATGTGAAGATGTGTGTACAGTGATTGCAGGCATTAAATGACACATGGTTGTGTACACAATTGGTTTGTGCTGGGTGTGCATCTCCTGTGTTCTTATTTTGTGTCATTCATTGAATCTCAAATTTAATTTCAGGGTGTTATTTTGTTACCTCTCATCCCTGTGATGTTTAGGATAGTGACATTAGTGACTAGAAATGCCCCAAATTTAGTGGAAACAAATGAACAGGGTGATGCCTTTTATAGAGATAAAAGAGTTTTATGATTTCTCACTATCCATTAATGTGCTTGTTGGTTTCTACAGTCATTATTAGTTTGCTCGATACATTTGTCAGGAAGTGGTGCCAAGTGCATGTCACAGTGCCAAAGTTGATGTCTTCAAATGTCCAACAGTTTCAAACCAAAGCTAGTTTATATTTACATACATATATTACAAATCTGAAAACATGTGATTTGAAAAGGTGTTTCTTCATTTTAGATAAGCAGACTAAAGGATTGCCCAAACAGCTGTTTTGTGTTCATTGACAAATTATTTACTTGATCAGTTGTTTCTGAACTGTATTTCTAATTCATCTGTTATAAGTAGTAAATAATAGATTTTTGGGCTAAAGATGAAACCAGAACAGACTTGGCAAATAGTTATTGCAGTTCTGGTGTTACATAATCATAAAGACCCTATTGCTCTTGTGATTTTACCTGAGCTGTTCTATTTTGAGATAACTACAAAAACTGAAATACATTTTTTTTTAAATGTTAGTAAATAAATATTATTTCAGTTGGACAGAGAAGTGAAGAAAGAGAACAACGTGTCTTCTCTCCAGAATGAAGCCGCTGCCCATCGCACGGATCTTGTCTGTGCTGGCCTCGTCTTCTGGCCGGTCAGTGGCACTGTGGTCCGCTCAAACTCCATTTCTTCGCTCTCGCACTACAAAGGCAACAATAACAACAGCTGCACTTCTCCCACACGGGACCCCGCAGATAAACGGCGTGAAGATGAATTAAGAAGCTCCGTGTCCGCCGGCGCGCTGCTGCCCAGACGCTGTTGCACTTGGTTTCACGGCTGGTCTGTTCTCACCCCGCGGTGCAGCTCCGTGTTTTTGCGCGCTGCTGGAGCCACGCACCAAATGAGCGCATTCCCCTCAATTGGATTTTATATTTAGCTCTGTGAGCGACGCTGCCACGGAAAGCGGAGACCCCGTGAGATCCCTGTGTTGTCTGTCATTTTGATCCTTCCGAGACCGCTTCGAGCCCCCCAAAACTTGGCGTTCAGATCACGGTGCGCGTTATCGAGCTATGTGGTGGTGAGGGCGCTGTGTGTCAGGGGGAATAGCGCAGATCTATCTACAGCTCCGGGGGCAAAGGATGATGATGGCCGGTGGTGGCGGAGCAGCCATGGACCATAACGGGATATACTCAAATCCAAACCTGCACAGCCTGCAGCAGCCCCATATGGAGGCTGACAACCCGGACTCCCGCAAACGGCCGTTGGAAACTCCGGCGGAGGAGGCCGGCTGTACCAAGCGCACCAACACCGGAGGTAAGACGAGAAGCAGCTTATGCACCGTTTCTCCTCCACATGAAGTCGTTTGGTTTGTACAAGCCTCTGCATGCACAGCCTCAGTCAGGCTGCGCACACACACACACACACACACACACACACACACACACGAAGCATGGGGCAGATGTGGGCCGCACGTCAGGCTGTAACATGCAGCACCTGTGCGCTTGACACTTGGAAACACTGGCTGCGGTTCTGGCTGTGACGGACCAACAGGCGACCAGACTCTGTGAGTGGTCTCCTCAGCTCAGGTCAACTTTGAATTCGAACCGGTTCACCTCTCTGGTTCACATCTGGACGTGAAGGAGACTCCTTAGTGCGCAGAGGCTGTAAAATTACAGTTTATCAGTGATGTCTTTGTCCTCTCTGACAGGGATTCCCTAACGCTTTTCTTATCTTGTGCATACGTCAAAGTTAAACCTGCTTTTTTTTCTGAGCAACACAAAAAAGCACTGACATGTAACAGGAGGAGGAACAGTCCAGCTGTTATCGTCCTGTGAGTGGTGATGCCAAACATGAGTCCCTGGAATTCCTGCATCCTATAGTTTAGTAACCACTCAGTTGTGTGTCCCACTAAAATCTATACCATAGCTTTATGATGCGATAATGTGTTACTAATCCTTAATACACGATGGAAAATGGACTAAAATTGATGACACACTGAAGAAATAGTAGATCTCTGATATTCACCATGAGTTATAAGGAACACTTTATTGCACCGTTCCTCCTGCTTGATTAGTGAATTGCTTTTTAACTAAAGATAAGTAGTAACACCAACAGCTGAAAATTGTTCAGTGCTGTACAGCTTATATGCCACCACCATCACCACTTGCAGCCTCGATTCCTACCAAACCCTATTTATTTATATGTTGTGCAATGAGCGAAATCTCAGCATCTGTTTGGCATTTTGCTTTTAGAACGACTTCACTCTCGGCATGCAGTATGATGCCAAATTTACTATTCTGAAATGTGAGAATGCTAATTAAAAACATGTAGGTGCTCAGGCAGAGCTGGGGGGTGTAGCTGTTGTCAAATTAGGACAGTTTCAGGGAAAAGTGGCTGGTTCCATTAATCCCTGCATGAAACACATTATTAGTAAATTGTGAGAACTGCTTGGTGACGGGCAACGACCACAGAACGGCTGCAGCACCATTTTTGCAACCTGATCATCTGTGGAGGAGAAAAGCTGGTGTTCAATTAAAAAAAAATCAACAAGAAGGTGTGTGCACACTTGCTTTATTAGTCACCAGTAAGATGCCGGGGTGCTGCAGTGAGGATGACGTCTGATTCGGCTCGCCAGTTAGTAAACGTCTTATTTCAGCTTGTGGTTGTTATGGTCTGCCCAGCTCACAGGGACCACTTATTGAAGAACTCCATGTTAATTAGATGCCCACGGAGAATAGGCCGTTTCTTCACCATATGTTACTGAGATGTGTCTGTCTTTGTGTCTGCCATTCAGGGGTAACAGCATTATAATCTGTTTCTAACAGCATGAGTGCATTTCTGCTGCACCTTAAAATTGTTATTTCAGCAAGGCACATAATGATCCTTGTGCCACCAGACAGTATTTTAGAGCAGAATCAGCCCCCTTATGTCCTCCATTACCGCTGTAGAATAGAGAAGTCACATAGTGTTCCTGCTTCCAGGAGGGTTTTCATCATTCAGTCACAGCATAGTCTTCAGCGCTATCTTCCCATCGGATATCCACAAGGTATTGAAGGGCTAGATGCTGTGACATAGCCTCTTAGTAGCCACTAAAAATATACTGACAGTTCCAACAGTTTACCACCGTCATCTTGATAATAGCTAGACACTCCATTTTAACAGCTTGACTCCATCTTCATTTGAGGCATCTCTTTCTGACTTACACACTTTTGAATCAAGGGCAACGCAATTAACAATGTGGCGATGGAAAAACCGAAAAATTAATCGTTTAAACTTTTGTCACAGGTAACAAAGATTGCTTTCATATAGGATAGTTAATCACTTAATGAAGAAAGACACTCGAGGAATGGTCGAGTCAGGATCAACTGACAAAGAACTAGTCTTGTAATGTCTCGATTTTTAACACACACTCACGAGAATCTTAGTGTGTGCATAGTCATTTCATGCTGGCCTGAAAGGGTCAAAAACAGTCAAAACAGCTGCCTCCTTATTTCCCCACAAACTCTCAGTGAAGCAGTGGTACGTAGTTATAATAGGGGCTTAGCAGACTTAGCGCTTCTGAAAATGTCTCTTTCTCACAAACATAATGTATTTCTTAGTCTTCACAGTCGAGCCAAGCAGCATCTATACAAGCCCACTCCTGTTATGCACTGGCACCCTACAGGCCCCACATCACTGTAAAAAATAAAAAAAAGACCAAATGTATTTCAGTGACTGTATTCTGAAATCACTAACATTTCAATTGTACACATTAGCATTGCATTCTGTCAGAACTGTCAGCACAGGCAGTAGCTCACCCACCTGCTGGTCGTCCTGATGAGTATCTTAGAGGGTTGATCTTTGAGGCCCCTCTTCACCATAGTCCTAAAGGCTGAGCTCCAGACCAGGGGCTCCCCGTTCATGTTCCATGAAAAGGCACGTGTCTGTTTGTGTGACTCTTGCAAAAACACATGCTTCGTATGTGTTATCACCTGGCGCTCTGTGTTGTAGCATTACCTCCTGTTTCATGTGATCTGCAGTGCACACGTTAAGTGGAATATAGCAAACTAACAGCCTGTGTGGGACTACGGGTAGACAGGCTGATAATCCCTAACCGCCCCTGTAATCACCAGCCCTTTAACTACAGCTGATATTGATCACGTTATTCCTACCGAACTGATCATTAACATGACTGGCAGTTACAACAAAGAGAATAAAGCTTGTGCTCTCTCAAAGCCGAGCCCCTCATTGTGCATTAAGAGCTGTGGACACTGAATAGGGGAAATTACTCCTCTTTTTTTTTTTTTTTTTATCAGCATTGCCCTCTCTCTCTCTCTTCAGAATGAACGTCGCCCATTCATTTCTCTTTCTAATTACCCATACTCTGAGCCCATGTTGCTGGCAAGCATGTGCCTCCAAAAGGTTAATGGAAAGGTTGGCACAGGAATGTGAGCTGTATTTTTTATTTTATTTTTTAAATTTTTTGGTGGGAAGGACACAGGTGCCCTTGCAGAGTGATGTGACGTGAGCGGACTGTGAATTTGCCAGGTGGCAGTGAAAGAGAGAATGAGAGGGAGCGATAGAAATGAAGACAGAGCAAAGCGGAGAGAAAAGGAGAGATAGATAGACCGTGAGAGGGAGTGGAGTCTACAGGGAGGCTGTGTCTATATACTAGAGCATCTCTCAGTGAATGAGACTGGTAGAATTTTCTGGAAGGCATTCGCTCCAAAACCAAATGGGCCACGGTGTTAGGGTTTTATTTGTGGGTGAAAGTAATCAGCAGTCAGGAAGAAAGGAGTTCCTTTTTTTTGCAGGTTCCCTGGAAAGAACTATTAAATGAAGCTGGACCCCCCGTGTCAATACACAGACACACACGTTGCAGTTTTTACACACATTCGGTCACTTAAGATAGCTCTCGGTGTTAAGATTTATAGGCGTAGTGATTGGCTTCATCACCCCCCTCCACCATTCTGCGGCACTGCCATTTGCAATGGTTGATGAGCCCCTCCGCCCTCTCAAACATGGCCGTCTAAGGGATTGGGGGTGGGGGAAAGGAGGAATAGAGGGTGGGTGGCGTAAGGCACGCTGTCTCCGATCACTCCTCCTCCACCTCCTTCATCATCTGCTTATGTTATCCATACGCCACTTCAGACACTGCTGAAGGTCACTCTACGTGCTTCTCTATTCACTGCTGAAGCCCGCTCCCTCAGCCACTTCACCTTTGTCACTTTCTACTAAAAAAGTAAGTGAATGGACGGCCATACTTTATAGTGCTGCGTCAAAAGAGGCGGAGTAGGGCAGAAAATTAAATTTTTTTGGGACCGGCATCAGGAGGCGGGGACATGACGTGCTGGAGGGAGGAAGCTGCCCATTGGTCCAGCGCGGCGTCAGTCCTGCGTGCTGCTGCAGACGGACAGGCTACTCGATGAATATGGATGAGAGCAGTGAAAAGGGTGATGCGGCAGGGAAGACCCCCCCCTTCAAACCAATGCAGGCTTGAACAATGCGTGCCGTCTTTCACTGAAAACACTGAGAGCCTGCATTAGCATTTTCTCAGACAATTGAGGCTCTGGCCAGCTGCAGGCATGGCTCGGATGCTGCGGTGAAATCTCTTTTTCTGCACCCACTGATGAATTAGACCTCGGTGAAAAAGGTTGACTGGCCGCATTCCTCAACACTACCATTGCACCTATGCCTAGGCTAATGTTAAGATCCCCTTTAGAGATTGTGTCCCGGCATTGATGGCCATCTGACAGAGGACGTGAGCAGCAGCAGATCTCAGAATGGGTAAGCCTCAAACTCTTTTCGTTTAACTTGTTGAATTTATTCATTATCTTAGACTGCGTGCAGTTTCATTCACCCAAAGCTCATGTGTCCATTATCACTCATTTTTGTTCCAATGTCCTTGCTGCCTATCAGCAGCAGGTTAGTCCATTGAAATGCAGAATGGGTACTTGGAGGGGTAGTGAGAAGGAGGGAGGACGGTCACAAGGCATTTCCTCCTGACCCACCCCCCTTGAGTGACTTAACTAAACACATTTGGCTCAGCGTCCGCGTCTCTCCTCCAAGCCATCCTCCCAGTATTGGAAGCAGGGGTTTGAACTAACACCCCACTGGCTCTGCTTCCCAATATGCCCCACTGCTCCCGTTCCCTGGCGGATTGCAGCAACAGATTGCCATGTTTACTCTACCACATGACGCCATTAAAACCTGTTACTGTGATCTCAGACACTAGGACAGAATTAATTATTGAGTAATGACAGCAAACGTGGCTGCAAGGGCGATGGAGGGAATCTTAGTGGCTTCCTGCCCTGCTGGGTTTACTCCGGTTGAAGACGAGCAGAAAGTTACGCAGTGGGTTTGGGCTTGTCTATCAACAACAGGTCTTTGGATGTTCACAGTCTGCATTCAGCATCATTCAGATTAAATACTCCCTGTGGCTACGGTATCAGGTGTCTTGTAATAGGAGCGGGGTCTCAAAATCTTTATGGCTCGCGTGTCTGTCATGCATGATCTTTATGTGTTCACCAAGGTCATTTTATTGTTATTCGTTGGGAGAAAAGCAGAGAGCCGACTGCAATCCAAAGATGAGACAATGCCCAAAGAAGACTGGAGCTGCTCGTGCGATGTCTACGTCAAGGTTTATGTCTTCCACCTTTTGCTAGGATGCTTTCATAAATGTGATATATTAAGCAACACCTGACACATGTACTAGCTTTCGATGGTGGAGTAAGTGTTTCATGTAAATGTGGCTATAACATGTTGAGGGATATGGGATGGTCTCTGCACCTGCAGCTAATTAATCTAAATCAAAAGTGAAATTACTTAAATAATCATGCCATTGTGTGTATGTTTGCCAGAGCCTTTGCTTGTGGGTGAAAACAAACCTGTGTCTGAATGGAACATGAGGGGCATATTAATGCAATAAGGAGAGGGGCTAACATGTTGACTGTGAAATTCCTTAATGTCACAGTGCCATGTTCATTCACATCTGAATCTAATGAGTGCATTACTCAGGCAACAGGTTGGTCTCAGCGCAACGCGGTCCACCTCTGTCCACCCGTCTCTCCTCCCAGTCGTGCCAGTCAAGCCCGCGCATTCGATACCCTCCACATAATATAGAATGCAGGGACATGACGACAGGCTCTGTGGCTTTGGCATCTGCTTGCGAACACGAATCATGGGACACTTGGAAACATATTTGAAATCTCACCACACAGATATTGACAATCTCTGCCCGCTCCAGTGACGTCACCCTTGAGGCAGCTGAAAAGGATTGAGCATGATGTCATTGCATCGAAATCAGCACGCAGAGGAGAGTGTTTGTACCACTGGCTTAGCAGAAGTACGCACCTGTGCAAAGTGTTTACTACGAAATCATCCATACAATATTTGGAATTCACTGGAGAAACTCCCGCCTCTCCACATTTATAAATATACTTTTTTTAATGACTTCTTGGCAGGTTCTTTGATTATATTCAGGTCCAAGCTCAACATGTGGTTGATTGCTTTGCTAGATTAGTGCACTCAATGTGATCAGGGTTTTTTGGTGGGTTTTTTTTTTGACTGATACTTCACCCACTTTGCCACTGATTAATTCTTAATTAGCACTGAAGGGAAAGAAAGTTTGGTACCTAAAAGTGAGCAACATGTTTGGCAACAGATCCTTTGACGTGCCGTCACTCACTGACTGCTACAAGCCTCTGTAAGCCACTGAAACCCCTTCCAAAATGGAGGCGCTTTAGACCATCTTGGCAGGATACTCTTTAAACAAATCTGTGGGATTGGTTCCCATATGTTCTTCTCACGTCTGTTAATTATGACAGATCGCCTTGTATTGGCATTCTCAAACTGCGTGGATAATGGATTTGTGTGTTTGCATTTAGTTTTCTGTGTGTAACTTTGTTTCTCAGAAAATACAGGGTACGTTTCGCATGCACACTGAACTATTCATTTCACATTCCTTTTCGTCATGTTTGTACAGTAGCATGATTGGTAACACTGGACTTGGCTTTGTATTCAGTCAGAGGTTGCTAAAAACTCCTTGAAAACAGTTAAAATTAGACCTCTGCAAACTGGAAAGGAGGTCATCATTTACTCCACAAGAAATCTGGGACAGGACATAGAACATGTCACCAGTCTCCAGTAAAACGTGCACTGAAAGATACAAAGAACTACTTTGCTTTCACCAGAGGAACACAGACGCATAATTAAGTTTTCGCATTTCTCCTACATACTTGATGTCAAGGCTGTGAGATTCTGCATGCACATGGTTGGGGGGACTGGATTACCACAGTGGTGTATATGTGTAGAACTGCTTTATAAGATTTATAAGATCCTTTCCCACTTTATTTGTCTCTCCCCCAGAGGAGGGTGAGTACTTCCTGAAGGTGCTGATCCCCAGCTATGCAGCCGGCTCTATAATTGGCAAGGGCGGCCAGACCATCGTACAACTGCAGAAAGAGACGGGTGCCACCATTAAGCTGTCCAAATCCAAAGACTTCTACCCAGGTAAGAACAAGTATTCGGTAATCAAGATCCATGTCAATGAAGGCTTTTTTATATACTGTAAATGATGAATGATATATGATAATTCTACTGTGTGAATTTTATTGAGACCATAGTGGGTGGTGAAGTCAAATTAAGAAGTGGTTCTAATGTTTTGGCCCCCCTCATTATTTTAAATAGAGTGGCCAAAACATTTGAAGCCCGTCTTAATACAATGCACTCCAGGTTGACTCCACCACCCACTCTGACCTCAATGATAAACAAAGTTGAATTTTCACCTTTCAACTAAAACACAAAAATTCAGGGAGAGCTGCCTTATTGAATGACATTCGATTGTACAGGTGTACCTAAAGAGGTGGCCAGTGAGGGTGTATTTATATGACAATCATATCTGTCTCGTAACCGTGCTGAAGACGTGATGCTTTAGTTCAAGAGGGCATCCAACATTTCCTACTTATTTGGCTTCCGCTGAACAACTGCACTCCATATTAATCTGATCTCTGAATAAGATTATTCTTATGTCCTTGAGGAACTAAACATGCATGTAGTTGCTGTCAGATGCTGCATTTAAGACTGCAGGCAATTCAAGTTTCAATTGCATTTGCTTGGTTAGCAGGTCACATAATTTGTTGTTTGTTTTTGTGAGCGTTCACGGTTCCATGTCAGTAGAACAGGAGGACTGTGTCACTCCTCTGGAAAAAATTGTGCAGGGCTGCCATTTTATTCCTACCAAAAAGGAGTGCAAATTCGGCAATGCAGAGGATGTGTAGCATATGCTGAAGGCATTAAGTGCGCTGAAGAGGTTTAGTCAAAAATGCCAACAGAAGAAGGATGCGTGTGCCGCTAGCTCCCCGCTCTAACATGGAGGTCAAAGCTGAACCATCTTCTCCTCCAAACACAAACACCTGAGTTGTAGAGGAGTCTGGGTGTTTGTCCTTCATGCCTCAGAGGAGGCTTCAACCTGCTGAAAAAATAACAGGTGCTGAGTGTCTCGCTGCTTATTAGGTCCAGATGTTTTCTGTGATAACTGATGCAGGCAAACAATCCCCGTGTAGTAGCACACCTTTTACTGTAAATATATGTAGAACGTGATGAGCTGTTTAGATGGGAAATCGGTAACGGTGTATGTGACCTGAAATGAGTAGCACAAAATACGCATGTGAGAGGTACTACAGATATTTTTAAATGATAGGGTTCGCAGTCAGATTTCTGATTGCCCTAAGTAATCACCTAAATAAACAGGAAAAACAGAACAAGAAAGCTGCTTCCGCAAAACTCAATTTTCCATCATAATGGCTGCTTTGATTATTGTATTTGTCCCGTAACTTGTGTAGCCTCAAAAAGACATTATTTTTATGTGGAAAACAAAGTATTGGGCAGGAAACAGGAAGCGCACACATGATGATTTAAATTTGACTTGTTCTGTTGGGAGTTGCATGTGATATATTGAATAGCTGAGCACTTGGGGAGAGGAAAAGAAGGATGTGCAGGCAAACATTTCCCCCCGTACTTTTCCTGTCCACTATGTTTCCTTTAGCCTTGATCAAAGGATGAGCGGCTCGAGATTCCCCACAGGAAGCCAGCTATGTTTGAGAGAGTGAATGATGGCCACTTCACTGGCAGGGGAACAAATGAAACGAGTAATATGTATCTTAATTTCTCTCTTTGGATTGTGGATGTGTTCATAGGCCACCACCTGCTCTGCCCATCCCCCTACTCATTATCGTGATGAGTGAGAAGTTCAGGGAGAGGGTGCTGGCAAGCATCTCATTGGACGGTTGCTCTGGCCCACACAAGTAAAATGAAACTGCTACTGTACACTGCACAATGGCCGAGAGTGTCACTTTCTGTGAAGTCAGTGGTGATTAAACCTTAAAAAAGACGTTTCAAGCACAGTCAACTTAGTGATGTTTTGTAATACCAAGATTTTGGTAGTAATGAATTATTTTGTCCTTAAGGGAAAGTAGTTTAGCATTGAATCAGATGTGATCTGGGCTAACACAGCATGCTAATACCATTACACTCGGTTCAAGCCCTCATCTCTTATCCTGCGACAGCCGGAGCACACTTGGACTACAGCACAATCGCACACCAGAGAAATCAAGGACAACAACCGATGCAGCCATTTTCTTCTGCAATTCCCTCTTTGGTGCCTCTGCCTGAGACTCCCACCCACCTCCCATCGCCCATCCATCAGTTTAAGACATGAGACCGTGAATGCAAAAGGTCCTGCTTAGGACTTTACAACTGGGCTCTGCTGTGGTGGACTGAGATGGATGAGTGGAGATAGTGAAGGGCGTGGATGTTGCACGATTGTATGCGAGCGAGGGGAACAGGGGCAGGCCCAGAAATAGCCTGTTTCAATCTCTCTCTGTGGATATGACCCTTCTCCCAGCTGTACTCAGGCTGCTCCGACGCTCGCCAAGTTTCCTCTTTCCTCCTCCCTGATCACGGTTTCTCTCAGTCATTACATGATACTTCTCCTAAAATTTGTTTTGCATGCTTGCCTCCTCCTGGCGTTTTATTATTTGGCTTGGCCCTATCTGAACTCTTGCTGACTGAATTATACTTGAGCCCCCATAAATGCAGCATGATATGCGTTCACCCACTCGTATTGTGCCTTCACCACATACACACACCTACTCACACCGATGAGTTCACAATTTGAATATAAACTTAGAAACAAAGCTTCAAATCCTTTGCTTTGTGCAGCTGGTCGTCAGCCCAATGCGTGTATTGAGTTACTTTGTAGATGAGGTTGTTGTGATGTCATAGAAACACTGGCAGTGTGTTTTCCATTACCTGGTCATTAAACTATCAATCACAACATGTGACCTCATACTGGAAAACACCACCAATTCCACGGAGTCCAAGCTGACTTCTTTCAAAAGGCAGCAAAGAAACAAAGGCAAAATCTGAGTTAGTTTTTTTTCACTGTGTCACCACATGCAGTATATACTCACTCACTCACTCACTCACTCACTCACTCACTCCTGCTCCAATGTCAGACTAGGACAGTGTCATTTCTGTCTAGGATAATGTCATGAGTGGGGACTGGATACTTTCAATTCTCTCTAATTCATGACTGTGCAAATGCTGTTTCTGGTGACAAGGTACAGTTGTTACACTGTACTGTCCTGACACTTGCAGTTTAGGATTGTACACTGGGCTAAAACAAATGCAGTGTAGTACACCAGAGCTGGAGTAAATTCATTTTCTGTGAATCTGGTGCTCAGTTTGTCTTCGGACACTTTTAGGGAGGTGTCGATTTAACTACGATCATTTTAGCACCTGTAGTTTGTGGTCAATAAAGATAACTTTCAGTTGTATTTATAAAAATGTCCAAACATACACTCAAATTCACACTTGCCTAGCCTGGACTAAGACCTCGGTCCACCAGCCCATGGCATTATCTCCCGGTAATTTTAAAATAAATATTTATTAATGTTTCCCAATCTATGCAGTGTACATACAAAGACATACCTGAGAAAATGGCAACAAAACATAAATAGATTGAAAAATGAACCAAAATAAAACATATCTTAAATTTACTCCATGACTTTGTCAGTACTACATTATTTTCTTACTAACAGCAGTTCATACTAGATGTGCACCACCTATGATAAATAGTTGTGACTAATTTTGTAACGAATGTGTCAGTGTCATATTTGAGAACTGGACTATTAACAGTTTGCTTGGGCCATAGCATGTCCCTGGAGCCATCACACCAAGTCCTACTATTTGTGTTCATTTTATTAGTAGTTTGTAGCTTGTGTATTTACATTGGACATTACATCTTAGAATGGGGCGTTCATCATTGCCACACTGAGAAAGTTTAGTAATTTTGTCAACATGGCTGAATGTTCTGGTTGACAGTTTCACAGCATCTGTTGTTTTCTAGTTCACATCTTTCACAACTTTCCACGCTGTCTACTGCATTTGATTAATATTTCCGGTACATAAAATCCTTGTGGTGGCTAGGTATGAGAATCCCTATAATTGTTTACCATTTTTTCAGCTGTTAACAAAATTAAAAAAAGTATTTTTGAGCCAGGCTGTTGCTCTGGCTAGCATGTTATTTTATTACCGTGAATGTGGGCACGTCGGATACTGTAATTTATTTAGAGTCCTGCATGCACCATTCTGCTGCTGTAAATACTCCCTAGGGCACATGTGTATTAATCCACGGCTGAAAATAGTCCCCAGCAAACACAATACTTTATCCGGTGGGAGTAATGTTTGCTAAAAACTAGTGGGTAATAACACAGCTTTTTTAATAGTGTGTCAGTCTTTATAGAGGTGGCTCTTCAGTTGAAACCAGTAGGCCTGGGGCTGAGAGCTCCAGCCAGCTGAATAATGCAGTTTGTTGTCGAGAAGATTTGTTGACTGTAACAAAAAAAAAAAAAAAAAAAAAAAAGCCACGCGTCCGTCTTTACACACCTAAAATGACCACTGATTTTTAACTTCTTTAAGCTCCGATCAGAGGACTGAGTGCATCCTTTCAGGATAAGTATCTAATAGTAAAATCCCTGCTGTCCTTTAATGTGACACGGCAGTCACATCCCACATTACTGCAGTCTGCGTTACTATTTGATGCTATCTGGTACTCCAGAGGATCCGGTTTCTGTCATGTACAAGTTGTGGTCGTACACCTTTGAGAAGCAGGTTCACAAGGAAATAAATAGATTCTTTTTTCTGGATATCAGGAATAACTTCAATAATCACTGTCCATTTCCTGTCTTTTTTGTATACACTAACAGTAATTGGACATGTTTGGAAATGTGGTAAATATTTTACATGGTACTATCTTTGAATTAGTGGAAATAAACCGAACACTAGAAGATCCCCACATATTAAATCAGTGTTTACATTTTGGAGCAACATGCCATATGGTAACCGCGTGATATGATGCCGTGGGAATACCAACAAAAACATTCCAGCTCAATTTGTAGTGTGAATAATTACTCTAAAAATTCTGCTTATGATGACAATAATTATGGGTTATACTTTATGCATGGTTACCATTCTGAATAGTCTAATCACAAAAAAGCAAAATGTTGAAGTTCCTACTTCCGGACCAAGACGGAAGAAGACTTGAGAGTCACTGGCCTCTTGAGGAAAGCTGAAGGCTCAGATGTGTGTTCTGGGGCACTGACACATTTCTCTCCACTCCTGCCAATGAAAGGACGAGCAAATTCAAAGCCCATGGCTTCCAGTATGACATTCATCCCCCTCAAATAAAGACAGAAGGCAAAAATATGATGCAAGCGGTTCAGGAATTGAAATGGGCGTAGAGTAAAAATCGAAAGGTCCTACTTTCGTGTGCTGTATGGTGTCTTCTCCCCAACTAAAACTGGAGTCAAACATTACAACAAATGGTTACAGCAGGCCGTCCTAGTCAGATGGGATGAAGAGAGGTTTAACTGCAGATTATAGTAAAAGGAAATGAGATGGACCTCTTGCTCCAGTGATGAACATTACATAGTGAATAAAAAGAAGAAATTATGCAGGGCGGTATGTCTTCTGAGGACATGTTGCATCACTCAAGATGACCTAGTTTATTATTTGTTGCATCTTAGTAGGCTGCGCAAGGAGATGCTCTAAGTGACTTCCAATTATTCTAAGTTGAAATAGTTTTATCTTTCACTTTTCACATTTTTATTGTTTTCAAAAAAGTCATGCTGGCTTATGGACGTGTTCTATATTGCCCACTGCTGCCTTTGCCCTGAAACCTGCATGAATGTGATTAACAAAGCCAATTGTATTCGTCCTTGTGAAAAGTTGGTGATAATGTTCTAGGAGCGAATGCTTGTGCTGACATCCACAAAACGGTGTCTGTGCTCGCAGGCTTCTGTCTTTCAGTTTGTCACTTCAGGAATGACAGGCAGGTGCGGCACAGTAACACCAAGAGGCGCCAACTGTGCCTCTCTCTGAAGCTCCTAAGAGATTTCATTTACAGCCTGTTTGTTTGTCTTTCAGTAGGTTCGTAGTTTGATTTAATTTGGTAGCTTATGTTTAAATAGGGTGAAACCAAGGAAATGAGGTCAGTTGCAGGTCAGACGCCATTCTCCACACTTTACAGAGTTAGTTTTCTACTGCTTTTGCTGTTATGCTTGAACTGAACTATTGACCATCTAAAACTATTTTTAGACAAGTCTATGGCATAAAGCCAATTCAGTCTGACTTTGACTAATTTCAACCCAAATCGTGTAAGCGTTTCCTGAGTGCTGATAAATGGGCAGAGGACGCAGATGTGTGTGTGACCCATTCTTGTAATTTGACATTCAAACGAATTAAACATGGAAATGGAAAGTAGAGCAATGCTGCTCAGGCACAAGATCAGCGTATCAGGAGGTCTTTCCCTGCACAATTTTTTTCCCAATCAATGGGGAAGATGTGCCACTATCCTCTCACTAATTACTGTATCTACCTTATTTAGACTCATGTTAAGTGGCGAGAAGAGACATTGAATTTTATCTGCAAAAATGGTGAAGAGAGCAAGGCAGAAAGGTTGATACAAAAGGGAGAGTGTTTTAAAAATCTTGCAAGCAAGTATAAAGGACTCACTGTTGCATCACCTGTTTCTACAGCTCAACCTCTTTGCCATGGCAACGGAATGCTGGTTGGGCCGGTCAAATGTGGGTGTAGAAAAAAAGCGTAGAGGAGAAACAAGTGTTTAGTCTATTAGGTCTGCGAGGCAAGGACAGGCTCAGTATTACAGCACTGAAAGAGTTACATCACTGAGGAGCGTTCCTCCCCCCTGCAGTTCTCTAACCAAGCACGGCTCTTCCTTTCAGCGGTTTCTCTGTTAATTGTGTAAACGGAAGAAGCAAGGAATAACTTAGTAATTGAGTCTCTTTGTACAATGTCAAGAAAGATTTTGCACTGCCAAGACATCTTAATATAAATGTAGATGTTGGTCCACCCCCTCGCAAATCCCTCAAATGTGCTCGCCAAGTACGCACTCAGAGTACATTAGAGTAACTGATCACTGGTTTGTCCTCTTCCTCCCCTTTAATTACAGGAACAACAGAACGTGTCTGTCTGATACAGGGTACAGTCGAAGCCCTCAATGGTGTCCATAACTTCATTGCGGAGAAAGTCCGTGAGATGCCCCAGAGCGCCCAGAAACCCGAACCAGTCAGCATACTGCAGCCACAGACCACTGTTAATCCCGACCGTGTCAAACAGGTGAGAGACCGTAGAGTCGATGGGTCACGAGGGTGTACGGAGACTATGCGAAGGAACAGTTCCCTTCCAGTACACCTTGTTTATGAGTTGCCAGTCTTGTTCTTTGGGTCGTGACCCACAGTCTGGCAGGTCAGGAAAATGTGAGTGTATGTGGTTATTTTTACCTACAGTCTTTCATAGCTAGACAGAGCTGGCTGGCAGCTGCAGCCTAAACCCCTGGGATTAACAAAATGCTGAGTAAAGTGGGGGCTGGTATAGTACTCTAACTCAGTGTGAGCTATCCCTCTTTCTGTTGACCGTTTAAGCAGTTAAATTTGAATCTTTGTCTACTTACTGTTTATTGCTACTTCAATCTTTCTATTTCTCCTCAGGCCAAATTGATTGTGCCCAATAGCACCGCTGGGCTAATCATTGGCAAAGGTGGAGCCACAGTCAAAGCCGTGATGGAGCAGTCAGGGGCTTGGGTACAGCTCTCCCAGAAGCCAGAGGGCATCAACCTGCAGGAGCGAGTGGTAACCATCAGTGGGGAGCCAGAACAGAACCGCAAGGCTGTGGAAATCATAGTGCAGAAAATCCAGGAGGACCCTCAGAGCAGCAGCTGCCTCAACATCAGCTATTCCAATGTCTCAGGCCCAGTGGCCAACTCCAACCCCACCGGATCCCCCTACGCTAATACAGCCGAGGTGCTGCCCAACGCGGCAGCGGCTGCTGCCACTGCCTCCAGCCTTCTGGGTCAGGCTGGCTTGACAGGAATGGGCGCCTTCCCTGCTGCCATGTCCAGCTTCTCTGGCAATGATCTGTTGGCCATCACCTCAGCTCTCAACACACTGGCCAGCTACGGCTACAACACCAACACCCTTGGCCTGGGCCTCAACCCCGCAGCTGCTTCTGGTGTCCTTGCTGCAGTAGCAGCTAGTGCTAACCCAGCTGCTGCTGCTGCAGCAAACCTGCTGGCCTCCTATGCCAGTGATGCCTCTAGCAGTGCGGGCCACCCGCCACAGGCCTCGGTGGGTTCTCCTTGGGTTCTCTAGCAGCTGCTACAGGGGCTTCCAATGGTTACCTAAATGCTTCATCCCCACTGATGGCCTCCTCCCTATTGGCAACAGAGAAGCTGGCGGACGGGGCGAAGGACGTAGTTGAGATTGCTGTTCCCGAGAATCTGGTTGGTGCCATTTTGGGGAAAGGAGGGAAAACGCTTGTAGAGTACCAAGAGCTAACGGGAGCCCGCATCCAGATCTCCAAAAAGGGAGAGTTCATTCCTGGTACTCGGAACCGTAAAGTTACCATAACAGGGTCGCCAGCCGCTACGCAAGCAGCACAGTATCTGATCAGCCAGCGGATCACTTACGAGCAAGGCGTGCGTGCTACCAACCCACAAAAGGTGGGCTAAAAGGAAAAAGAAGAGGGAAGAAGGAAAGGATGAAGACAGAGATAGAAGGGAATCGAGAGGGTCATGATGAATGGAAAAAAGAAACGTCCAAATATCTGTTCAATATTTCAGTATCAAATGAGAGAATCACAAAGGAGGAGGTGGGGGAGACAACCAAGATAAGTGTGTGTGATATGTGAATGTGTTTTTAGGACTGACGTCCTGATGTTTTTTAAAAGTTTGTGTCGAGTCCTTTTGACGATGGTGATCAGAGTAAGCTGAACTGGTCCACTGCCAAGCTGCAGATTCAAGGGTGATGCCGCAGGGTTTCACCCTCCTCCAAAACCTCATAGCTGTTTTAATTTCCTTTTTTTTTTTTTTTTTTTGGTGTTTGTTTTGTTGGTTTTAATTTCAATTGCAAACCTCAGCTCCCGGTGAGTTGAGAATGCCAGATGAAGTTCCAGTCAGCTGACAGAGCTGTTTTACAAAACCTTGCTCTTTCTGTACAATGCAGACGGCATTGTTAACAGGGGAGAGGTTTTACGACAAGCGCCTGAGGTCATCTCAGTCTATGACGAAGCAATCTGAGTATAATTTCTTTATAGGAATTGTATCTATTTTGACATATGTTGAATTCTGGCTCATATCATAATTGAAGTTTCAAAATTTGGGTATTTTATATTTTCATCCTTTATTTATTGACATGGTCTCAGTCAAACACAAATAGATTATTTAAACCTGTGAATGCAGGTTGATCTGAATGTAAAAACAATATTAGCCTATTGCTATTTTTTTTTACAGGGATCAAATATTGTGTTGCAGTTAACGAAATGTATAACTCAAACCCTCTGAACTTCACTATTGCTGTCTGCAAGGATAGTTCAGGGGTTAAATAATCAATGTGAGAGGATAGAGGAGACACACAGGAATGTATAAATATATTTTACATGAACACACATAGATAATGCTCCCACAAATGCACAAACACTGAAACGTATTTGCATATTCAGTCACAGTTACAAACACACAGAAATCTTTTGTTTTTTTACCCTTTCTTGGTGCTATAGGATTAGGTTTGTATCTCCTTTGCCATGAAAGCAGAATCTCTCTGGCGACTAATCACTTGATTTAAGAAATGCGGATGCGTCGTCCAGACATTAGTAGCCCATTGGATCTGACTCAGCCTCTCACCCAAAGACAAAAGGGTTGATTTCAGAATTTCATGATAAAAACAAATCCAGTCTTAATACGTTAAATCCATGTTCATTCCCAATGTTTTTTGTTTTTTTTTAAATTGGCCATACACTAGATTTTACCTGACATTATTATTATTGCCTTAGTCACTTCCAAGAATTAAAGAAAAGCCTCAGACTACCTTGAAGCAGTGTCTAACCAGTTCAGTTCGCAAAGGGAACAAAGCACTACAAAAGCATTTTGATAAGAAAAGCTGTATGAACCAGTATCTGTGAACAAAGAAACTTTTGCCTTTACATTAAGGGTACCAAATATTTACGAGACGTACACTAATGAAAGGGAAGTAGACTGACACTTGAAACGAAGGCTTGGGCTCACTTTTACCGTGAACCATCCTTCCAAATTTGCATCAAGACAAAAAACAACAGCAACAACAACAACAACAAAAATTCTGCAGTTCATCCAGACAGCCTGTTACTGTTCCCGAAACACGTTAACGCTCACTAAGTTTGAGTGAAGCGTGTAATAAAACATAAAATGTTTTGGCATCGTTGTCTTTTATGGGCAATTGTTTGTCTAATGCAGGGAGGCTAATTGTCTAAAAGCACTCGAAGATTACCTTGGCTTCCTTCTGTGCTGCTATCCATGGTGTTCATCCTGAGTACACTGGGTCTCTGAAGACTGCACTGTGAGACATTAAGAACACAATGTAAAGTGTGTCTGTCCCTGCTTGGGATGTGAGTATATTTTAATGTGCACATCTATGTCACATACACAAGACCTACCAATACTGACAGAAGGGATATTATCTCCACAAGAGCATTTATACTCCAGCGTCTTGTGATGTTTCTGTTTACCAGTACCAATGCACTGCACTTAAATTAGCGGACGTCCTCCCATCAGCGAACCACAAATTATTCTCACCACTTTTTTTCTCCTGCACTGTATTCTCCCGTCCTATTATGTCCCTGCTCTAAAGACATCTTTCAATTGTCCCCATCAACCCTAGCTCTATGATCAGCTTTCTGAATACACAGCTGTGAGGGTTGGTGCTGAGTAGTGTCCGAGAAAATCTGTTTTTTTTTGTTTGTTTGTTTTTTTTTTGGGAAAATTGAATGAACAGCCTTTTTTTTTCATTTTCATAATTCATGTTTGAAAGTTGAAACAACTCTGTGTCTGAACATTATACGTGGCAAACGCAACAGTGAGCCTTTCTTTCCTTTGACTCTGTGTCTGGAAGGCTTCACACTCATCCATAACTACAATCTGGCCACTAGCGTAGTCATAGCTTAAGATAACTTATTACTGCCCAAGACTTTAGCATATAATATATTAATAATAATGATGATGATAATAATAATAATAATAATAAGATACAAGCACAAAACAAGGGGATGTTTTATCAATGCAACTGGACTGCTTGACTGCAGAGAGCTCTCCTCCAAAGCTCTCTGATCAATACATTGTGCCAAATACTATTTCTCGCTGCCCCTCATTGACTTTCCTCTTTCTCTCGACATTTTATTCCCCTGCATGTTGCTGTTTTCCACCGTTCTGACAGTTCCTCCTGTGTCCTAATACCCCCCCCCCCCGTCTGTGCGTCTTCCTACACTGTGCTCTCCCCCTCTTTCTCCTTCCTCCTGTCTTGTCTTCTCATGGGCGGTGTGTCAGGTGTGCTGCTAGTGGGAGTTATGCACTATAGGTCATAAGGGTATGAAAATATTTTCCTAGGCTGTAGAGTTCACAAGGCTAAAATGCACAGAAAACACCTGCTTCCAAAACTGTGACACCCACAACCAGCAACGTTAGCTCAAAATATCAAACTCCCTCTATCAGAAGAACAAGTAGGATCTCGAAAGGTTTACACCGTAAACTATGGCCTTTTAAGGGAAACGAAAGCATTGTTTTTTTTTCATAAGAAGGCAAACCTTGGTTGAATAAAGATCCAAATGTCGGCTGAACAAACTGAGCTCAATTTTCAGCCTCTAAACAAAGCATAGGAAGGACAGAACGCATATGTTAGCGAGAGTAAGGTGGGAACCTGTTTGTGACCTCAAGCCGAAACAATGACATCCTTTATGCATATCCTCTTATCTGAAAATGACTAGAATTCATTTCTGTGGAATACAATATGTCATGTCATATGATCTATATGTACTTTATTGTAGCTATTCTAGTTTGTAGTCCAAATGCAGTCCAGCGTTGTCGATACAATGTGAACTATGTTATATTTGTGTGGATGATGAGAGTGCCAACTAAGCCTGATTAAGATTAGCTTCGCAATTTGTTTGTGTTATGATGACTCATCATCGACCGGTGGTGTCCATATTTCTGTCATTGATGATTTAGTTTGACAGTAAGAAAATGTAAAGAATATTGGAAGCAATATAGTAGCATGTTGTCCTGTTTTGTGTTTTATGTCTGTTGTATGAACCTTTGAAATTACTAAGATTTTGAATGAATAGGTTTACATGTACTTTTTGTAAATTATGAAAATGCTGCTATTTGATAAGTAAACTATACAAAATATTTTAGTTGAAAAGATGTCTGGTCTGTTGATTAGAAACATGCTCTGAAAGGCTGGAGCATAAAACGGGGTGTATAGAATACTATACAGTATTGGTAAGATAGTAAAAGTAATAATAGACTCCATAGTACAACCTGTGCCAAACTAGACCTCCGCAGCTTCTGAAATTGTAGATGTGCGATCAAATGTTAGATATCAATAACTTGTTTAGAAGTGCTGATCAAGTGCCAATCAAACACTGTCTTTTAAGTTAAGAAAAGATAATCAAATACATTACTTACGAAAACAAAGGACAAAGAACTTTTTGTGCATTGTTTTATCCCATAGGTACATAGAGTAAGAGTTAAAGATTGTGATTTTTATGGATCCACATTGTTTTACACTCCATGCATCCCTTGTGTGTTTGTTTGACCTGTGGCTTAAGTACTGCTGTTTTCTCACAAATGTCTCTATAGGCCAGCATGGACTAAGCATAACATGTTATAAGCATTCATAACATAGCCATTAACAATCAAAAATGTGTTTGTGGAGTTAGGTGTTATCTTTTTGCACGTCTTCTATTGCATGGTATCAAAGTAAATTATGGAGGATAAAAAAAAAATTACAAAAATTTGCGGGGTGTCTCGCAACATTCAAAGACATAACACTGCATGCAGTCAGATGTAAAGCACTTAAGTTTTCTCGCCTCATGTTTAAAAAAATGTTGTTTTTTTATGTTGTGAGTTGGGAGGGAGATCATTATTGTCATGTTGGCCCGAAAAAAAAAAAGACACACAGACAGACACATACATCTCAGATCAAATTCTCATTAATCATCTCTCTACATTACCAGAAGATATTTCGATTCTTAGGTACAGTGAGGAGTATTCAAAATGTGAAACAAGCAAACGTGAAAATGTTTTTCAGTGCATTGGCTCCTTGTGTTTTGTTTTGTTTGGTTTGGTTTTTAAGGGATATCAGGCATGCATTTCTTTGACAAACAGGTTCAACCTCATTATAACCTGTCCCATTATGTTTTACTTTTACTGTTACTGTACGTCACAGCTTGAAAGCCCAGATCTAATCTATGAATGTACCCATTTATTCTTTTTTTATTTCTAATATTTCTGTGGAATGTTATCTGTCTTTAATGTAAATTCAGGGCAAGAATGTCAGATACATGTAGAGTTAATATCTATGTCAATAACAGATTTCAGCTATAGTCAGGTAGGCCACACATGGCCATAGTCATGAACCAGATATGTTTCAACCCAACTTCCGATTCGCTGTCAACATTATCTTGTTTGTTTGGTGTTGCATAAATGCACTTTACTGATCAGTGGGTCATATTGGGTGTGGAATGAAGCAAACCATGTTGGCTTTCAATGTTTTGTTTTGATGCCTTTTTTTTTTTTCTGCTGTTGCTCTGACGTTTTAATTTGTATTTATTTATTCCCTGATTGGGTCTCATGAACGATGGAAAAGGGCTGGAGTCTCAGACAAAACCGAAAAGTAGCACTTGTTTCCCCGCTCGAAGGTTTCTCCTTCACATTCCCTTGAGCAGAGATTTGTGTCGATCACAGAGTGCTGTGTCTTTAACCAACCGGGAGGGATATGTACTTTGTTGTCCTCTTTCATCCTTTGCTTTAAATTCCAAATTAACAAATGGTTTCTCCAGGAAAATTGCAAGGACTGGGGGTGAAGGTACTGAAGGATGCGAGAGACATAATTGGCACCAGCAAAATGAGGATTGCCTCTGCCCCCTCAACCTAATGAAAATCACAGGGGAACCCTATCAGACTGTAAAAGGCCTAGTAACATGAATGATATTTCTGTCTCATTATTTGATGTTGCAAACCCCTGTTGCATTTACTGCTTCGCATCTGAATGCCAAACCAACCACGGTATCATTCCAAAAGTTGTCATGTTTGTGTTATATTTTCACTCCAAACTGGACATTCATCCGCCCCCACGGAGCCCTTTCACGAGAAGGCTAGGACTGATTTTAATCGCTCCAAACTGGCTACGGCTGCTCGGTCCTCTCTTAGAACCTCTTCTACCTGAAACTCACTCTCTCAGCCTGCACACGATATCACGATTTGTGTTTCATCACACTGAGCACCTGCTACTGTGTCCGCCCTTTAACCAGATTGAGGTATTTCCAAGCCCCTTTGTCTGAGAAAATACAGGAGTCTTGCCAACCACACATGAGGCCATTTTTGTTTTGCTTTTCTTTTTGGTCTTTGACCCTTTGAACCTCCCATGAACCTAGTTGACCTTCTCCATCCTCGAGAACTCATATATGTGTTGGATTTTACGCCACTTCTACTTGTCAAACTCTGTGAGACTGTTTTGTGGTTATCTGGACAATTCTGCAGGGTTGAACGCTTGCTTAAGTGTAAACTGAAGAAAGCATGCCAGTACCTTGCAAACATTTTCACATCATCGTGGATTTTTCTTTCAGAGTTTGGTTTGACTTGGTTTAACCTCTGTTCTTTCCATCTCGGAAAAAAAATGGACTGACAGCATAAGATCATATATTCCAACCTAAGCAAAGTGATGTTTTGTTGATTGGGTACATTTCTCTTTGCTATTGACGACAGTGGTTCTGTCTTTTATTTGTGATGAGGATAATCTGTGAAAGTCCACAGTGTTAACTACCCAAAGGGCTTTCTTGGACAGTATTTATGTGTCTTTTAAAATGAAAGAGTGCTCTGGATTTGTTCAGAAATTAGAGGAAAATACCTTCATGTGCCATTTTAGAAAAAGAAGTGTGAAAGCTTTTTATGGCAAATATTTGTCAGCAAGAGTGCCAAATAATTCCGCACTGAGCCAAAAGGCAGCCAGCCTACATAAGTAAATGTTAGATCACAGGAATGGTTACGTCCCATTTCCACTCCCCTTGAAAAACATCACCCTAATTGTACAACGTTTGAGCTCATGTTCCATTATTGTTATGCTGCCAGTCTGTTTTCTGCTTTTGTCAGAGAAACATCTCAGAAGCAGTATATTTTCTAAATGATACACTGTTGATTAAAAAAAAGACAACAGCTACTACGGTGAGGGAATGAGAGGATTTTAAAAGTGTCATTGTTTTTTTTATTATTAGTTAATTTGAACATTATTCATTAATAGATTTAACGGTAATGACTATTTAATGTAACTGTAGTACTGTGTTTGTAAAAGAAATTCAGTGAGTTGTGTTTTATGACTCGTGGACTACCAGTGAAGTCAGCATTTCAGTGTTAATAATTGAATTGTTTTTTAAAGATTATTTTTGCGACGGCAACAAAGAGTCATTATAAATGTTCATTTTAACATCACTTGTCTTCTGTTGCTTTTATTCTCCACCTCGTCCTTCTAGCCCCCCACACCTCATCACACCTAAGTGAAAGGTCGAGCGTTTGTACAATTGAAACCAACACGCTGTGTGAATATCAAAGCAACGATGGAGTGTTGAATCAGAGCACAAACAGGAACAAATGCTGTGTTTACATGAACACAGTGTTCACATAATGAGGAATGATATGGTGAACAGCAGCACACATTTCAGAGCTGGTTTACATGTTTTTTTATAGAGACTACATTTGGTAGCTCATTATGTAGTTCAGATTGAAAAGCTTGTTTTGTTGCTTCAGTAGCGACTGTGGTGAGAGCTTATCTATAAACATGGACATTTTGGTTGATTTAGTCAAGCATCTAAGGTTTGCCTCCTCTGTGATCAGTTTGCAGCAACATTGAAAGACTGTGGGATTTTCAGGCTTTACAGGCCATTCCACTAATTTTAGGCTTATGTGCTTCGCAGCCACGCAGGTGTTTCTAGTAATGCCTGCAGGGGTGGGTTACCTGATCTGCCTATTTAGACTAATAGATTGTTGTGTTACCTTGGCAAATCTAACCAAACCACTTAGGAAGTGTCTACCCACATCCTATCAGGTAACATGAATGAAAACCCTGTGTGTATAATCATAATAGGTTATGTTAAATTAAGCCAGAAGATCAATAAAATAAGACTCTATAACCATTGTAGCAGGGCTTTGAGGTGGTAATGTTAGCACGCCAACATGGCTGCCAGGAAGCTTTTAATTGGCTAATCAGTAATAAAGTCTTTTAGGTTAAATCAGTACGTTTGATCTTAAACATAACGTAAGCATGGGGACACATTCACAATATGAACTACTTCGCTGTTTTGCTTTAGACTGTGGGACTAAACACAAAGTGGAGATCAGACTGATTTGAATATAATATTTTTCAGGTATTTTCTCATAAACCAATGAGTTGGACAAATTTAAATTTTAATCTAATAATCAAAGTTAAGGGGGATGTTTAGGTCTGTGCCAGGTTTCATGCTAACCCGGAGGTTCTCAGTCCAGGTCCTCAAGGCCCCCTGCCCTGCTTGTTTTCTAACTATGTGTACCCTACCCACTGCTGGAAGATACCAAATCACTTTGTCTGCCACATATTTATCCTCATTTAAGATGGTCCAGGAACAGGATTGAGAAACACTGTGCTAACCCTTAGATGATGAGGCATAACCTCATATGTGATATGTAGGAGCACTGTGATAATTTTCAGAAATGCTCTGGGACATCTGTACAAAATATGGCAATTCATCTAGTACAGTAGATTGACTTGTACCAGGCCTACTTCTGGAATATATATCTTTTAAAATGAAAGAGTGCTCTGAATTTGTTCAGAAATTAGAGGAAAATGCCTTTGTGTGCCATTTTAGAAAAAAATGTGAATCGTTATTATGGCAAATATTTGTCAGCAAGAGTGCCAAATAATTCCATACTGAGCCAAAAGGCAGCCAGGCTACATAAATAAATGTTAGATCCAAGGGAATGGTTATGCCCCATGAAACTAGATGGACAGGAAGGTTGGAAAACAAGCAAGACAGGGGTCTCTGAGGACCAGGGATGGGAACCACTGGGTGAGAACATTAGAGCACATTCATCACATTCACACAGAATAATAAAAATGTGAAAGTTCCTTATGGGAGGGTGACGCACTCTACTATTCAAAGCACAGCGACTCTGGAAATGATTATACCTTGTTTAGTCAAGCTGAATAAATTGGACTACATGTGGAAATTATGTCAGGTGAATAATGTGACTGACTAACTTCTAATTTTCAGTGTGGGCCAATATTACCTACATTTAAACCTGGTATAGCTACGATTTATATATAATTATCACTTTGGTGTGAATGGGATGATTGGAGCTTTTCTTGGCAGCTGGAATGGGATTTAAACCATGTCAGTCCCCACGTGAAAAGCCGTCCTACAGAAAACCTTACCGTATGCAAGCAAATGTCTACGCTGACTTGATAGTTCTGCCACATGTCAGACTGCCGTGTTTTTTACGCAATGACTTTTATGAGCCGTCCAGTGCACAGCCAGTCCTCCTACACTATCTGACCTTGTTAACCATCCAGCAAATACATTCCTAATCTTCTCACCTCATCTACACAAGCGAGAACGGTGACATCACAGGTCTGTATCTATACTGATCTCATGTCCACTGTATTTTTTTCAAGGAATTTAGAGCCCTGAGATGCCATTTATATTCCTACACTAAATAAATATACAATACAAAATCATTTACAAGTAAACATTCAAGTAGATTTAATGTAAAACATTCCAACTTTTTAAAAAAATATCAAATAAAAATTCTTAATATTTTGAACACTAATGTTTTTTCTAGGGGCATTGGAATGTGTGGGCCCTTGGAAGAGAGCATGTAGACAATAATGCTTGCGGGAACACCCATGTCATATGAAAGAAAACACTGACAGGAGTAAAAACAAATCAAATCATAAAATTTATTTTGATGTTTAACAGTCTGCAAGCGGAATTAATTGCTAACCACATATTGTATTGTATTTCTAAAATTCTGAACACTACTTTTCACAAAATCATAATATAAAACACAAACATTTAGTCACATCTACTAAAAAGAGCTCAGAAGCAGTTTATAGCGAATTTGATTTCAGATACCTGGATGGAAAAACATTGAATTCCTTCCTGGGCGCCTGTGGAACTCAGAGACACAGCAACAGATGGGCTCACAAGCAGCTTGCATAATAGTTATGAAAATAACTAACTAACTTGCAAATATGCTCTGACAATAACCATATGAGTACATTGTGGGAAACAGCACCCACCCTGAGGTCACTGGTATTTGGGAAATTAAATGCTGCCAATTAAAATTTTGAAACTCTTCTGTTTAATCCACTACAGTGCTAATGCTATGCCATGACAAAATATTTGGAATGCTATGTCTGTGTAGTGTATTTGTGAAAAGAACAAGAGCATTATTAGTAATAATTTAGTATTTATAAGGCACACACAGTCCAGCATCTGCTGTAATCATACATTCATACTGATTCAGTTTGATTTTGCACCTTCTTAACATTATAGAGAGAAAATGTGTTTAGCAACAGAGTGAAGTTTTTTTTTGCACATCTCAGTGCATCCCATGTCACCTTTCTACCTTTAACTATAGTGTAAAACCTGTGGCAGTATACATTTAAGGCACATTTGATTCCTGCTGTGAAATAAGGTAGCAATGGGCATGAATGATAAAATGGTGTTGTCAAGGTAACAGGTTGTTCTGAAGACTGCAAATATGTCATACTGGGGATGCTCCTATGAAATATTTCAACCTGCAGTCTCTATAACGCTGATATGCACAAACTCTGCATTTCACTCCTTCAGAGTTGGTGAGGTAACGACAGATGTAATATGCATTCATAATTCATAGATATTTAATAGCCAGTCTATCTTCATCAATATTATTGAAACTATTTCACTGCAAATCTCATTTGCAAAAGCAAATCATAGCTGTCGGAAACCTTGAGGTGGCACAGTGATTTCTTTCAAATGATGAATGAGGAAAAAGGTGGGGACTGCTAGAGAATAGAGATACACTGAGGCACCCTTTAATATGGCTCCTGATGTAACCATGGATACCTCTATTTCATGGATGGAGTAATTTTAGCTGGAGTGGGATCTGAAGGATAGATATGACTGTTCCTGTAGTGCACATGTATTAGCACATCTTAAATACCAAGATACAGACATATTGAGATATGCATTCAAACAGAATCAAAGTTAGTGTCATTTTTTTCACATGTAGCACATGTAATAATGCAACGTGTAGTGATCAACTAGCATATGAGATGTTTTGTTTGGAGCAACAATGATGCAGTGATTCTGCACATTCATTAGCCCAGTAAACAGCAGTTTGTCATAGACATTCAAGTTTTGCTGATTATATCACAACAAAATATGTTCAAGTAGCTTAAGGACAATTTCTGGGTTGTGGTCAGGAAAAAAGCTCTGATTCATTATCATGAGCAAAGTCATGGCTGTGACTTTCCTCAGAAATGCTGAGATCCTACATGAAATTTTAAGGAGCAGAAGGTAGAGAAGTGTCAAAATGAACATTATTTTAGGTAGCCATGAATTAAGATGTTGTCATGGACATGTTGCCACATTCATGAGTCCAATGTCTGTCTGTGGTGGGAGTGCAGCATAGTGGTACTAAGAGGGAGCAGAAAAGGGTTTTCACTGTCAAGGCAACCATGATAGTACGGGCTATGCTATAATAAGAAAGCAGCACTGAGAGAAACTAGACCAGTTTCTTGAAGTCAACAAGTGCCAAAGAGTTCAAGATTCAAAATAGTAGGCTGAAAAACTTCATATTTTTACCCAAATGATATCATAATATCTGAAACATCATACTATAAAATAGCAAAAGCTGAGCATAATAAACTTTGGCAGGGTAATTTGTTTATCAGTTTTAATGGAAAAATAATACGGTTATAGATACAAATCTCAGATTTGCCAGATGTGTTTTACTTATGTGTGTGTGCTTGTGTGTAGAATTTTTTGTGGACTGACAGAATCCTCTAAATGACCATTTTTCAAAATCTCCCCTCTATATAAAACCGTGTAGCTGTGCACAAAGATAAGTGAATGAATACAGTAACTTCTGGCCTTTTAAAAGTGGTTATATTTAGACCCTTGTAGACAGATATACATTTCTGTAAGTGTCTTGTACCTGTGGAGAATTTGCATGGTGAGGATCCCATGCTCTGTGATGCTCTCTGCCGCCATCTGCTGGATTTCTCCGGTACTGACATACACCAGCAGTCATCTGGTGGCTGTGGTGCCCCCACATTAACAGTTTCCTCAGAGTCCCTCAGCTGTTCCATTAACCATGTAAAGCCTGGAGCTGTCCTGCAGCAGAAACTTCTGACCTGTGCAGAAGTTGGAAATAATAATTGTTTTCATTAATTTGTGTGCCAATATTAAAGCTATTATTTTTCATGTCAGTAACTCAGAATTATCATAAATATGTTCTTTACAGATGGGATTTTAAATTATTTTGTGTGTCTTTATTATTGCAATGACTGAGAATTGAGAAGGGGTTCCTCAAAGGTTCCTGCTTGGACCTCAACCAGAGAGACATTCACATTCAGCACAATAAACTGCAAAGCCTCTAGACAAGGATGGATGAACTTTAGCTTTTCTAAACTCTTCTCAACGCTGCTGTGTCTGTGAATACGTTATGCTGTTCGCCTTCAATGCCTTTTTTTGAACATGATTTTGCATTCTCCTGATCACTAGACAAAGAAAAACGTTCCCATGGCAGTTTGGCATAATCCATCTGAGTCTCGGCTAATCATTGCTCACGAGATCCAATTATCAGTGAATAAGATTTGTCAAAATAAATGAAAAAAATATTCATTCCCTTCTCTTGCTGTGCTGTGTTCAATTATTCACTGTGGTTTGCTATCATTTTTAAACATGCCGCATGTCCATTGGCAAATCTTCACAGGGATTGTTATAGCTTTTCAAGACTGCTGTAGTTCAAACAAAATATATGTTCCCAAAGCAATATTTCATTTATACATGTACCAGAGTACAACAAGCAGGAAACAACAGTGTGCTGAAGTTGTATAGTTGCAGCTTAGAGGGGTCTCATCAAACTAGAGCATTATTTATCTGTTTTTTATTTTGTCTTGTTTATCGTGTTCAGTTTATTGTTGTATTATAGTTACATTAAAAATTATTCTTGAGGTTTCATCTGACAATATCATTACATTGTATAAAAGAAGTAATTTTGGTTTTGTATACTGTCAATAAAAGTAATAAAAGCTTTCAACAAGAATAAAATGTGCATTTGCACATTTTGTTTGTTCGTGCATAACAGAATCTGAGTATCCACAAGTAACATTGTACTGCACACATGTCTTTGCCATTTAAAGACAATTATTAAATCGCTGTCGGTTTAACTAGACAGTGGAAACAGAAAAAGGAGACCAAAAAGTGCAGACCATAAACCAAACCCAAAGGCAAACACGGAAGAAACGAAGAGTCTCACTCTCGTTCCTAGTTCGTCTCTGTAACGTCAGGTTTGGGCGTGTTGCGTTGACGGACCCTTCTTGCAGCCGAGTTTAGTCAAACGCAGGCTGGCCATATCCGCATTCCCTGCTCACCGAGTGCTGTTGCTTTACGGTAAATACTAAAATCGATTTCATATGAACAGATAATCGTAGAACGTAAGTACAGTGCAGGGCTAGACATGTGTAAATCAGATTCATGTGTTTTTTTTTTCAGATAAATGATAACGAATGTACTTGGGTTCGTAAGCTGAATGCCAGCTAGCTTAGCTGAAGTGAGTTTGCCGTGTGAAGCTAACACGTTAAACCACCGTTAAACTCGTCAGGACGCCCAAGACACAAGACGCTGCTGTGCTACAGTGTGATTGACTCCGTGAATGCGTGAATATAACTTAACGATGACAATAGTGATAATGTATAATATAATATCCAACATTAGCCTGTGTCCTTTGCGTTTGGAGCTAGATTTGGTACCTTTGATGTTCGGTTACTTAACATCAGCTAACGCTACGTTATCCCACGCCAGGCTAATGTCGAAGTGGAACCTTGTACTTTCTGGTAATCTGTGTAGAGTCGGAAGAAGTTATTTTTCACATTCGATGCGATAAGGCAGATTTCAAAGCTCCGATATTAGTTGCAGTCAGGGTGTGGCACTGAAGTTTTTCCACAACAGGAAACATGGGAGCAGTGGGTGTGTCGTTTATTTTACTGTGCGCTTTAGGAAAAATCCAGTCATGTCATTGCTTGACAGATCGCTGTTTGTTGGAGAGCGACAGCTGACAGAAGAGCTAGCGACACAATATGTTTGCATTCATATAATGTAATATGTGGGAATGTTTGGCAGTGGAGATACTGCTCCATCTTATTGTTAGCTGTTAGAAACTAAAGTCAATTAAAATTAATAACCCAACAACTGCCGCAGTCAGTTTTATGATGAATGTTTGTTCTATTGCCCTTACTTTAGCCAGAGTTATCTAACTGCAGCCACAAGTTCAAATTATTTTTCTGTAGGTGCATAATGAGACTCTTCTGTGTTGCTGGAGTTTTCAGTCAGCGGGTGTTTGCCTTACCTAACCCTTCCTTTGTTTCCTTTTGCATTCACAGTTGATTAAAGATGTCTGTCCTCGGTATTCTCGGTAACATCATTAATGCTGTAAGGTAAGTATCTGCACAAAGTCAAGCCCTGAAATATATTAAAAAATATTGTTGTCTTTTAACTAATCTGTTTTATCCATGATTCTGTGCTTGCAGCAACATCAACCTAGACCAGTTTGAGCATTCCAAACCTGTAAGTGACAATCATTACTGCATTAACTCGATTTGCCTATCACTGTTTTGCTTACTGTGGACTTGATGTGCTTCTGTCCTGCAGCCTCCACCACGCATGCCAGTGCACTTTGCCGAGCAGCATGAAAGTGACGAAGAGAAACAATTCCGCAAAGTCTTCCAGCAACTTGCTGGAGATGTGAGTGCTCTTTCAACATTGTAGAAGTTTATTGTTATGTAGAGTAAACACAGCTTTCAACATGCAATGAAAATCTTACTTTGTCCATCTTCCTCAGCACCATTTCTGCCTGTATTTCTGTTTTGATATTTTGTGTTGTCTACTGTAACCACATTATTGTATTGACATCATTTCATAGACCAGGGACATTCTAAGCCCTAAATACTGATAGCTCATTAGCTAGATGAAGGTGACCACATTATACAGGTACCTGTATAATTTTTTACTGTTTACACTGTTGAATATGTGTCATATAGGACATGGAAGTGAGTGCACCTGAGCTGATGAACATCCTAAACAGAATCATTAAAAAGCGTAAGCTATGTTCACATTTGTCACATTTATAATCTCTAACTTTCCTCCTCTTACACTGTCCTGTGTGTACTTTCTCAGGTTAGTTTTGATCCAATTTTCTGAATCAGTTCTCTGCAGCCTTTATGCATTCTGATCTAGTGCAGGATATTTTTCTGTTTTGTATTTTTATGAAGAGGCCAAACATGGTGAGTTACTGTTTTTCTTATTCCTTTTTAGATGCTGACCTGAAGACAGATGGTTTCAGCATTGAGTCTTGCAGGAGCATGGTTGCCGTCATGGATGTATCCTTTCTGTCATCAGTAGGCTCAAAAAATAAGAAGCCGTGACCGAAAAATTTTAAGTCAGAACTTATGCTGTTTAGGGCCATCGGGTTGCTGGACAGGACAGCAACACAGTGAGACATACGGAGAAAGACAACCATTCACATTCATACCTACAGACAATTTAAAGTCCCTAATTAACCTAAGATGCATGTCTTTGGATTGTGGTAGGAAACCCTCACAATCATAGGGAGAGCATAAAAACTCCACACAGAAATGTCTCAGCTGGCCAGTGGTTCGAATCAGTGACCTTCTAGCTGTGTAAAGCAGCATTAACAATTCTTCAAAAGAGTTCTGTGACTGTAATTAATACGATCTCCATTTATTTTTTTATTAGTGGTCAAAATGAATAGCATATTTAACTAGAGGGTATTACAAATCCTTAGCATTTTTAGTGTTAACTTCAGCTGTTGTTTAACATGGACAGAACATTGTTGTTAGTTCTGTACCACTTGAATGAGGAAAGCATATAAAAACACACCTTGGACAAATACGTGACATGATGACTGCAGCATGTTGTCCTTAATGCTGTTTCAGAGTGACAGCACTGGAAAACTCGGCTTTCATGAATTCAAACACCTCTGGGACAATATAAAGAAGTGGCAGGCGAGTACAATACAAAGGATTTAATTTGTCATACACATAACGTAATGTGTAGAGAGGTTAGTACCTCCTCTTTTAATTACATGTTTTCTTTGTCTAAAAATATCATAAAAAATTCTATGATCTGACCTTGACTATTATTTTTTTAAAAATCATGGCACAGTGAAAGTGACATTGTGTCTTGTTTTTGCATTTACCTGATACTAAGACCAGGCGATGATGCCATTGGTAAGATTAAAAGTAACAAATATGTATATTATTCTTTGATAATTTAGGCAATATACAAGTCGTATGACAGGGATCACTCTGGAACCATCGATGCAAATGAGCTTCCTGGTGCTTTCAGAGCAGCAGGTGAGGTTTCCACCCAACACACGCTATTGAAATATTTGTAGAGGTACATTAATGAACATTAATATTCTAACCCTTAAATATTAATGCATGCATTTGCTGGATCTGGTATAGCTTCTGCTGGGACACCTTTATCTCTTTATGAACTGTCAACAATAGTTAAATAAACTTGTTAATTAATATTTTAAAACCTTGATAGATATTGGCAAGCGATCTGTGAAAATGCACGTCAAATGTTTTTTAACTGAAACGAAATTTTTGTTTATTGTTTAAGTAAATGTGTGTCTAAAGGCTTTGTTGACACCATAGAGCTTTTAGTAAAATAGTAAAATGATTTTCATATGTTTACCTCTCCATCAGGCTTTCCTCTCAATGACCAGATTTACCAGATGATAAGTCGCAGATACAGTGATGAGAGTGGGAACATGGATTTTGACAACTACATTGGTTGTCTTGTGAGGCTGGATGCCATGTGCCGTAAGTTTAAAAGTTTAAAACCTTGATACTTTTAGGGGATTGACCAAAATGCTTTGATCCTTGAAAAAATGGTCAGTGGGAATCTAAAAAAACTGTTGGGGCAGCAGATGCAAAGTGATCTTTTTTCCCCCGCCCCAGCTTTCTGGTCTATCAAAAAATGGATGTCTTGGTTAGTTGGCAGCTCGGTGATATGTGACTGTGATACGAATGATATGTGTGATATGAATGATTAACCTGAAGTCAGATCTCATAAATCCAAGGTCTAGTAGGGTTTAATATTTTTTTGATTATAGATCCTTCAAAACTCTGGACAAGGACAACAATGGGACTATCAAAGTCAATATTCAGGAGGTAAAGTTATTATAAATATTTTAATTGTCAGCAGTTTTCAATTGGAATAAACATTTGTTTAAAGCATTCATTCAGTTGGTAGGAGCAGTTCACTGTTTTTCACAAAGCCATCTGCTCTCCTGTCTTTTCAGTGGCTTCAGTTGACCATGTATTCTTGAGACCAGATGACCACCTCACATATGGATTCATTGTTTTTCTTCAGCATACAAAATATTTTAATCGACCACCCCAACCACTTTCTGTGTTACTCAGCTAATCCCTTGTGTGTACAGGTAAATTCAGTGCAAATTCTTCACTGCTCAGCAATCTTTGTACAACTGAAAAAACGAAACAAGCACAAACCTGCAGTCACAATGGTACCCATTGCTGAGGATCATAGATTAAAAGCAAGTTAATGTTCTGGACAAGTATGTAGCCAACTGACTGTAGGTATGTGAAGATGGTGGTATGTTGAATTGGTAACATTTGGTTAACATCAGCATTCTACCAGTTCCTGGCCAACATCAAGCTGGTTAAAAATTGTGAAACAAAACCTGAAAGCAGGAAGTTTGTGTCATAGTTTTGCTCACTGCATCCTCACTAAAGAAAGAAATCTTTTTACAACCTAGTGTCACCTGCTGATGAAAACAGGAAAATCTACTTTACTCGTCGCTGTAATTAAACAAATCTGCCTGAAGGCATAACTTGTCTGTTAGAGTGAACAGAGGTTAGCAGGGGCGTTGGCTCAGCTGGCCATATTTCGTAATGTAAATGGTTACCCACACAGTTTCTAGATCTTGTGATAGCGAGTTTGTATAGACTGTGATTTCATCTCCTGTTTGCTGCTTTTCTCTAGTCTCACGCACAGCCCCAGGGGTTTCAGTTAGCATTGCTAATTAGAGCTCCGCACAGGTTGAGGCAAGAAGGAGAAATTGTAAGTGCTTATGTTGTGTCACCAAATCCCATGTACAAATGACATCTTAAGGGTGTAGGTTGCCCACACCATGAAGGTGCAGCTAAACTAACAGGAGCATTGAAGAAATATTTGAGAGCCAACCTGTAAACCCTCAAGCAGCCCTTAGAAAGGTTGGATTTAGGAACAGTGGTACATATTTAGGTGGACAGTCAGTCAGCTATGTAAAACTAAAATACTGTACACTGCTTGAAAAGCATTAGTAGCCCATCGCCGCTGAAAATTTCTGCTTACATCTGAGAAGAAAGTTAGGAAATTGTATAATTTCTACGCTCTGTAATAGCCATGTACATGGACATCCCAAAAGACCATGTTGTGTTTACTGGTAGTACAACTAGGCCACTCAGTTCTGTTTCTCGGCCTGTTGAGAACTCCATAACCTGCACTGTATGTTTTCAAAATGCCTGCAAATGTTAATCCCAGCCCAATGTGTTAATAATATATGTATATGCCACTAATGCATGCTGCCAACAGTGAAGACACATTTTTACAGAATAAAAACATATACTGAGAGCCACAGTAATGTGTAAGCTGAAAATGCTTGGTAAAGCAAATATATATGTGTGCCATATTTGGAATAAAAGGGTATCTGAAATGTGTCAGTGATTTTCTTTATGTCCAGCTGATTTATAGCATGGTTCTATTATTTATTTATTTTACAAAACAATAATAAAATTATTAAATTAGAGATTTTTAAACCTAAATTGGGAATATGAAGCATTACTTTTTCATTCATATCCTATCCTATGCTATTGTTCCAGTATTCAGACTTTTTATGAATGTGTAATTAATTTCTACATAGGCTTTAAAGGGATGGGCTGTTTTTCTTGGTAACCCATAATATTTGGTGTCATCGATGCCAGGAAGTGAATATCTGACGTTGGGGATAACCGTGCCCCCTACCATAAAGAAGCAGACCCATTGAAATAACATCAAAGGTGTTACTTTTGGTATATTTTGCATTATCAGTGTATTTATGTACATAAAATGATCAATAGCAATGCTGCCTTCATTAAGAACAACTTCACTAGAACGTGAGCAACTGAGCCACATATTAGACACAAAAAACATATTTTATGTGTGTGTGTGAGAGAGTGAGACAAGCGCAGCATGTGATACCGGAAGTTTGGATTATCGTTTCAAAATAAAAGTACGCGTTTCTGCAACGGGGATTGAAAAAAAGCAACAAGTTGAACTTGTCGCATTATCCGAATTTGCAGATTATACAAACACAAACTAAAATGTCATGTGCTGTCTCGCTTATATCATGCCCGTCACTAATACTTAAGCTTCCGGCTCGTGTTAGCTAATGCTACCAAATGGTAACGTTAACCGGACATGATTGGTCTAGCCTTAGCTTCATACCGGCTAACTTGACAATAGCTTCCCTGGCGATAAGGAAGTTTATCTTCACGCGTTTGGACCAAATCACATCTTCTTTCACTTGGGGTGTGTTCACAATTTCATTATTATTCCTGCCACTAACATATACCCTGTGAGCTGGGCTTACGTGAGCTTCACATTAACAATGTGATTGTACCATAGCGTTAGCTACCTAATGTTGGTGTGTGCTGTTGTGTAACATTGGGCTAAAGCTGGCTAACTAACAGAGTCTGGTGAATTATGACCGAAATGAAATAACTGTTAGTCGCTGGAAAATAATGAGGACGATGTATGTGAAGGCTATCATGTGACTGACTCCGAATGGCCTCTGGACAGCTAGCTAACTAGGCTATTGCATGTGTAAAGTAGCTTCGGCCATTGTTCATTCACTCTTTCAGTGCTAATACTGACATTGTTATTATGATGCTGAAGCTGGAATATTTCCCCACTTCAGTTTATGCGAACATACAAACGCCATGAGGACAAAATGTACCAACTGTCTTAAATAAAACTCGACCTGCACAGACGAGCATTGCTCTGCATGGAGTGTCGCCGTGTTTAATGTCACTGCACCAGTTCTAGCTAGTTGGATTAGCTTTCATCTAGTCGTCTGCTTGTTTAACGTCATGGCCTCTGATCGCAGATTTTCCAGTAACACTCGACATTCTCTGTTAACTTGACCCCAGCTGCAGAAGCTGAAAGGAAGCACAGCGGAAGGCAACCAACGCACGCTCTGTGGAGGATGTCTTCACCAGTTTATTACAACCAAGACAGTGTGACGCGCTTCAAGAAGAGAAAAGCTCGTTTCTCCTTCAGTGAAGTCCACATACTGCTGGATGAAGTGAGGAAGCATCGCATGGTTGTTGTAGGTACGTGTCTTCAACGTTTAACCCACACGGAATGTCATTCACTTTCTGTTCGAAGGGGAGGTGCTCTGAGTTTTGTTGTTGTTGTGGTTGTTGTTGTTGTTGTTTTGTCACAGCGGTCCTGGGAAGCTGTTTCAAAAACATCAAAGGGATCAAAGACATTTGGATATAAAGTGCATGGATATGTGAATCAGGGGTGAACCAGTTACTGCAAAATACTGTAATATACAAGTACAATATCTTTTTGGTCTAAAATAACGTTGAATAACAATCTTTGGAGCTGAGGGAACTGTCAGTAATCAAAATAATTAACTTGGACATCATTAAACACTGAGTAAAATAAAAAAAATAGAATGTCAGTTTTTGTTGCGCATTTATTATCATTCACCTAATCCTAACCCATGCAAACAAGTCGTAACACGATACCAATATATCATCAGTATATTTACATTATGAGAAAACTTTTAACATAGAGAGGAATTTTCACAATATCTATTATATAATAAAATAAGGTCATATTATTTTTTTCTCCTTGAGGCAAGTTCAACCGTGGTGTGCCAACAGATGTGAAAAAGCGTACATGGGCAGAGATTACAGCACGGGTCAATGAGATAGGGGAGTGTCAGCGTGAGGTCATCGAGGTCATCAAGAAGTGGTCTGACCTGAAGTGTGACACCAAGCGTAAAGTGGCTGCCATGCGGTCGGGAACTGTGCCTAACAGGGGCCTTAACTCGCGTCTTTCTCGAGACCTTAACCAGACAGAGAAAATCGTGCTCCAGATCTTGGAGATGGATGAGGAAGACCAGAGCACAGCTGACTTTGGTCCACTGGGAGATGATGACGATGTACCAGAAGAGGAAGAAGAAATTGAAGAAGAGGATATGATAGGAATGCAGAGTTCTCCTAACGGCGGTTTGGACATAACACCTATTCCCCCCCCATCCTCCTACACCATGGGTGGACTTGCACCTTCAGGTAACAAATAGGAGCAGTTTCTACATGATAGTAGCTTTTATTGTGAATACAGTCCTTCACGTCCTCTTCTGAAAGTAGACATCTTACTCAAACAATAAAAATGAATGGCATGTGGGTGACAAACCTTTAAATTTTAGATACTTTCCATAGCTAAAGAGCGAGCTTATTGAGGACAACTGCTTTCAAATTGTTTTATTTATACACTGACTGCAGGGGACTCATCACAACCTGCGTATGATATGCAGTATGAAGTACCTGCAACAGAAGGTGGTTTGTCAAGATTTGTATAGTAATTAATACCATGCAGTTTTGTTACATGTTTTGGTAAAAAGAAATTGCTGATGAGCCTTTTTCTTTGACTAAAGATGTTGAACCTGCTTTTGGTGACTCGGATGACGACCAAAGGGATGACTTGCTTCCTTCCAGTCACACATCGAAATCGAACGACGAACATCAAGGAAACAATGGCATCCAGAAACAAGGACGACCTCAGGTCTCCTCAGGACTTCCAGCTTCAACAGCCACGCTTCCAGTGCCAGGACAGCACTCGCAGAACGCGAGGGACAGCATGCTTCATAATGCATCGCTGAGCCTTCAAGAGCAGCACGCCACAAACATGCTTCTGGAGACGGTTTCGCGCTCTCTGGAGTTATTGTCCGAGTCAGTGCAGCAGCTGGCAGAGACTCAGCAGGAGTTTGTGCGCGAATCGCTGCAGTTACAACGGGAAACAGTGCAAGTTCTCAGAGACTTCACAGGGGGAGCCATCGCACTCATGCATGACAAACTGAATGGAAGACCAGCGTTATAGCAACAAAGCTGTAGACGTTGTTGTTAAGTTGTATCACTGACTTTATATATGGCCTTCAGGCACGGGAACTTTTAGGTTCCTCTGGACTGCGCTGGTGATTGCTGTACTTTTTGATAGTACTCAACAGATTTTCTGTGGTTCTATTTTAAAACTATCCGTAGGAACATTGTATTGTTTGAATTGCCTGTCTGCGTGGTTACATGAAAATGGACTGAGAAATATTAATGTTAGCTATAAAGAAAGAACATGTGGAGGGTGCTTTATTTTGCTACTGAAAGTGAGACTCCTACCATTTCCGTTGTAAAACCTTTTTTTACGCATACACCATATTTAAAGCATAGGTTATTTTGACATGCAAAGAATGACTTTGTAATTTTGAAGAGTTGGTCAAATCCATACGTTTGTTCTTGTATAAATCGTAGCTTTCTCTTGCATCAGTGTCTGGAGATTATCACATGTACTGTAAAGGTGAGTGGATTTGTGTACCTGACCATTATATGGTCTGTATGTGTGAGAGCTAAACATGGAAATATCTGTAACTCATGTGTGCTTGTCTTACTTAGGTTTTTTTACATTAGAAAAAAAAGAACACTTGAATATGACACTTTTAATAATTTCTTTTAAATATGGAATAAACCCCTCCTGCATTTAAACAGAGCAGAAGTCATTTTCCTAGCTGTGAGTCTGAAAAGTGCTGTAGTCAATTTCAGTCACGTGATAATCAGATTTTTCAGTTAATATAAAGTGTAAATCTTGGATTCAGGAGCTGCACTTTTTAATCTGGAGATTTATGGCTTTATAATTAAAGTGCACCTTGACTTGACGTTGATTCCAATTCCCATTTTATTGTTAATCTGATGAAAGACAGTACATTGCAAATATATTATAATAAAATTAATATGATCTGATTAATGGGACAATTAATTAATTGTCTAAACAGACCCCAAAGACACCCAAAAACTTGTAAAAAATAATTTGGTTTCAGTTAAACCAAAACCTATTAATCTAAGATATAATATAGGTATCCAAAGTCTTTCCACCAAAATATACAAAGTGGGGAAAATAACTTCCTACCTTAGTTAACTTTTTTCCATTATACATTCAGCGCATCTTTTTACATTAATTTAAGGGCAGACACATTGATAGGATTCCAATAAATTATAAAAGTTATTTGCATTGAATTTAAATTTGACATGAATGTAAATAAACAAGTCACAACAGTTAAATATGCACAGTCACATACAGCCATATAAAAAAAACTCACAGACATGCATATCATATAAAATCTTAGTGAATCCGGAGGACATTTTACTAAAAGGTTACCAACTGTCAGTCAAGGAAAAAATACGACCTTGCAAAAGAATAAGAAAAACCAAAAAACTAAACAACAAATAAAAAAACTACTTCCTGATGATTTCTGTGGAAACCAGACAGTTCAAAATCAACACGATCTTTGTTGGGTTCATCTATGATGACCAATGATGTTACGTTATGAATGTTTACAGTCATCAGTGTTTTAATCAACAAAGTTGCCAAGTCAAATGTGCTTCTGGTTGGTTTGAAACACACAGCTTTCCTTTCCAGTCTCAAAAGGCTGTTTCAGAAAGTGAGTAACCAATGAGTTTTAAACAGGATCACTGTTAAAGCCAACAATGGACAAAGATATGTTCTGATCACCCCATTTGATTATTGAGTCTTAGGTGAGAAATTTAAGAAGTTGAAGCATCATTCAGCAGAGTGGATATTTCATGGTTATGCATGTGAGTACAGTGTATTTCCCAGTGGTGTATGGATAATATTTCCCAAAGGGCATCTAATAAAAAAGTACTGAACCAGGTGATTCCACTAATTAGTTGACATACCTGTGATAATTAGACTCAGCTGTTGCATGTAACTGTTAGTGTGTCGCCTCCACAGAGCCATCTGTGAATTCATTATTTGGAACCAGGCTGCCGCACTTTGTTACCACAGCACACAGCTCTGTTCAGTTAGTGCTCAGCTTTTTGTCCAGCCAGTACTGGTGCCACCTTTTTCCATAACGATAAACCTCGACATTAGTGTGAATGGATCCTCCACACCACGTCCTGCTGCCACATATATTCAGTAGAACAACAAATGATGTAATGAGTAATAATGCACTGTCGAAAATAGTTTAAAACTACATTGTGTTGCTGTTTGACTACATTATCATGTTACAGAACCATTTCGATGTTTACAGGTTTAGTAGAAATTAACGAGCTAGGCACAGAAAGGCATTATAAAATAAAAACTAAAAAGACACGGATCGTCCTTCAGTAAGAAACAGTTGTGAAACATGAAAGTCATGCACACTTTTGTGCAGGTGTCCCAAAGTTGTGCAGGATCTCAAAATTTGCAGTAGGGGGCTCTTGTGCACAGTCTACTTGAAAGGCCAGACACAATGCCTGATTGTGATGAGCATATCCTTAGTAAAATGAAAACACATAAATCCCACCTTTTTGAGTTTCCTTCTGACTTAATAATTTGTATACACTCCCACACACCCAACTTTATTTTTCTCTAATTGAACCATATGCAAATGATCACGTGGTGGGATGATGCTTTTTTCCAGATTCTATAAAATGAGACATCACATCTCTAATATTGATAGTGATATTGTATAGCACACTTCTTTTGTAACTTTTAAACAATCAAACTTGATATTAAAGGTGCGTTTATACATTTAATTCTTTTATATGCATTTAGATATTTTGAAGACTGTTAATTTGAATTTGTACTTTGAGTAAATTACATACTGACACACATACACACACAAAGAGTAAAAGAGTTGAGTCAAACTGCATTGTTCCCCTTCAGCCCCCACCCCACTGCCTCAGTTAGTTAAACAGCTGCTGGGGCTGGCCCAGCGTGCCACCGAAGCGGGGGAGAGAGGGCGGGATGCAGCAGGAGTTCAACAGTCTGCCGGGGCTTCCTCCACAGCATGAAGGCCGGGGGCAGCATCAGTGTCAGGCTGGGGTGCTGAACTTCTCAATAGGCAGCTGCATTCACTTCTTTACAGAGCCCTTAAACCTGAGACTTAAGCCTTTCTGAAAGGCCATTATTCACTCGAGTGCCTATAAAACTGTATTCTAACTCTCCCCCATCTCGTCAGAATAAAATACAACTTTGTCTATTTCACTCAAAAGGGAATATTTACACTACTGAGGTGCATTTTTATGCTATTCTAAATGAAGTGTTGCGTTTTTGCATCAGTGCAACATCAGCAGAACTAATTCTAAGCATCAAATCTACACTTTAACTCAGCACAATAAAGCATAATAAAACTTAGTACAATAGAAACTGTTGCTGTGGACCAAACCAAGTTTTTTCCATACCATAAATTACAGAAAATATTGCTATTTCAAGTGGGTTAGTCGACATCTGGCACGAAGAGACACTGATTTAGAGAAGCACAATACAATGGAAAAAAAATCCATCCATCGATCTTTTCCACTGCAAGTCTATATGTAAGTATCCTCCCCCTTTCTACTGGCCCAGTTGACCCCTGTACTCTTTCCTTTTCTTCACTTTTAACCCCCACCTGTTCTCATTCCCTCGTTTCTCCAGCTCCTGCTTTCATCTCCCATCTGCCACTGAATCTGCTGCAGGACAGACTCTGGGCTGAGACAGGAAAGGTGGCATTAAAGAAAGGCAGATCAGTTGGGATGGGATTAAAAATTATCATTTGTGCCCAAAACAAAAGGAAATTCTGCATCTGCTGCTAAGCATTTACCTCACCGTATCTGTTGTGTTGGGGAGGATTTGTGACACGGTGAGTCACTCAGGGAAACACATTTGTTCTTTCCATATGTTCAGGCAGCACTGCAAAATACAAACTGCTTAGAATTTTTTTGTCAGACCACCAGTGACCAGTTCAGAGAAGTGGTTGTATGATGTGTGTGGGCCTTGTGAAACTGAAGCAGTGAAGATACACAAAGAAATTGTGACTGATATATTGCAATTACAATTACTGCATCTGTAACAGTAATCTGTCATTGTCCTGCAATAAGGTGAAACACCAGTAAATCTACTTCAAATTTAACAATTCCTGATAATAAAATTCATTCATTATCCATCAGCGTAGATGATCTGGGCACATTACAGTTGATAGTATTTCATTAGGCAGAGCTTGCAACAGTTTAGGTTATGATGAATTTATGTGTCTGTTTCAGTCTGATTGTCTGATTCAGATTTTTCTTATTAAAAACATAAAAACACCTAAGAAGTTACATGGAACAATAACAGGTACAATCAACTGCTTGCGGGTTCGGTACAGAATCAAGACACATTTTATGTGTACATGAGTGACTTTAATGGACAAATGCTTCCATACTTCCGCATGTGGGCAGGAGTGGAGCTGTAAGCAATGTTCCCTCTAATTTTTTCTTTGTCTGAGCAAACCCACAAACTTCCTGAGCGGTCCCTGACCACTGTGAGCAGCATCAGACATGTGCACTGTGGTCACGCCTGCATCACATGGTTTTTAAAAGAATCCAACTACAGCGTTTACATTTCTGTTACTTTCTGAATACTTTTAATATAGTGCTTTAGCCCACTTACAATGAAGATTACAAAAATCTTGTTTATGACCTGTGTAGTGAGGTGATGTCCCACTGCCCATTTGTTTTACCATTATTATAAAGGGTCGACATAAGCAGAACTTAGCATCATTAGCATGTCACACACCGCTATGCTAAGCTAAAAAAACATAAGGACGCTGTCATAAACTGCCACTGACGGTGATTAGCTGCATTGATACGTATGTGAATCACATCATTGGCTGAAGCAGCCAGTCACCGGTCACTCACTGACTCACAGTGCAAAATAGCACAGAATGAATTGTTTTGTGTTCATTTTACTTTAATTGAGGTTGTGCAATTGCGCACGCGCGAAGCTTAGAGGGAAAGGACCAACCCTGGAATCAGTAGAAAACCTGCTCTTCCACCTGAGAAAGTTGCTAAATTGGGGAACTGTGACTCAATCAAGCAGATCACACACAGTGTGTTTAGTTTTGCTGCGTGTTCATAGGAGGGAAATGTTTCTCTGGTTAAAGCTCTATTGTGTCTGCATTGTGAGGAAGTTTAGTGTGACTTTGGCATCAAGTTAAAAAAATAAACCTTAATTTCTTTCAGAAATCTGTTCAAATTAGACTCAAGTGCTAAAACAAAACTATTTAATATGATATGATTTAAGGAAGATAAACTTACTGAAGCTAAAAAACAGAAGGGTTTGTTTGGATCTTTGTCGTATGTCTAGTGGTCGGCTCACTGGCTTGAATATGCACCTTTTTTGTCTGGACTTTACATCTTCTCCCTGTGCTTGTGTGGGTTTCCTCCAGCAGTCCACAAACATGCATGTCAGGTTACTCGGTGACCCAAAACTGGCCCATAGGTGTAAATAGTTTTATGTCTGTCTCTCTGTGTTGGCCTGAGACAGATTGGTGACCTGTCTATGGTGGACTCTGCCTCTTGCCCAGTGACAGCTTGGATAGTCACTGTGACCTGTGACCCTGAACAGAATAAGTAATTAAAATAAATGGATGCATGAATGGTATCTCAAACTGAGATCATTAACACACAAAGGGTGAGCAGACCTTTACAGAAAGAGAGAGAATTGAACCAAAGCATGATGTTGGTGTTGAAACAAGCTGAATAATGTACATGTGAAACAAGGCAGGTGAACAGATCTTCAGGATCTTTCCTCTGGGGCACTCATGTGCTTCGACTGATAGGAGGAGTGACAAAGATGAGGTCAAACCATGATGTAAAATGGTGTCCTCAGACCTCTGAGATCAGAGTAAAGTCTGAACATTGTTCACAATAAATGTAAAGCTCCACCTGAGACTGGGGACTCTTGCTCATTTGGCTGTGAAAAAATGTGACCCCTTCTTGATTTCTTCATTTTGTTTACTTCTACCATATGCTTTTTACCCAAGGAGATCTACAGAGTGATTTGGTACACACACGATGGTGGTGTCTGCCATGGGGGGTGCTCATATGGCCCACTGGGGGTGGCTTGGGGTTGGATGTGTTGCCCGGGGGGTGGGACAGGGCCAGGGATTGAGCCACCGGCCGTGTGGCTTGTCGATGACTGCCTTACCAACTGAGCTACAGCTGCCCCTGTATGTAAATTCCACAATTCCTCTATAAGAACTACATACCTGCGATCACGCGTGCTGGTGGTAGTGTGATGGTCTGGAGATGCTCTGCTGCATCACTAGCGGGGGGACTCACCATTACTGAGAACAAGCATGAATTCTGCTGTCTACCAGAGAATCCTGAAGGAGAGCATCAGATCATCAAGCTCAATTAAAACTTGTATTTGGTGTTTACTCAGGCTCAGGCCCTCACTCAGGGTTGCATACCTTATTTTAATGTGGAGAAGTGCTACTGACACCTCCTCCACTCTGTGCTTAACGTGGGTTTGACCTTGCGCATATCTGTAAGATATGGGCTTACACACAACGTATTAGAAGCCCTGGATGGATTGATCTCATTTTACTTGATTTCAAGCCTAGTTTTGTAAATTGTAATATCACATCAATCTGAGCACAGGATCTGTGCGCAGGGGTAAAGCTTACAGTTGCAGTACAGAGAAGCAGTAAGACACTGTTTTTCTGTGTGTATTTGTCTAATCCTGCGTCTCCTGATATCCCTTTCACTCAGCCCATAATTTTCCTCAATAGTGAGGTGTCACAAGCGATGTGCATTTTTCAGTACCCAACAGTGCTTCAGCGATCCAGCATCTTAATGAGATCAACCAATCAAGCAAATGACTTGCATACATTTGAGACTGCATGCACACACTCGCCTACAAACACACACACACACGCTCAAGCACAGAGCAACCTACCAGACGCCCATTCCACACCTCCTATTGTCCCCTCACAGTCAGACAGCAGGCTGGGGCTGCACAAGTGGAAACAACAGACCGACTTCTCCCCCGTGGACCCACATGGGTCTGATTTGCAGCAGTTCCCCCTCTCTGTTTCTAAGTGTCCTTGGGGAGAAGGAGCCCCAGGTTGCTGTGGGATGTAGACGAGGCAGATGCTGGTCACTCAAACTAATGGAAGGTTTGGGGGGGTTACATGACTCCTCTTTGGTTCCCATGCCCCGTGGCATGCTCGTGTCACACTCTTGCAAGTAATACACATGACAACAGCAGAGCCCTGTCCATCTGCTGTCCTGACACAAAGAGGCACACATCCCCCTACAGCCGAGGGAAGCAGCAGGTACTACTGTAGGTGGATGCAATACATGAAGCAAAAGTCCCTCACAGAGGAAAAAACATGATGTGTGTGATATGTCAGAACACACTCTACAGTTTAGTTACAAGTGTCTAAATGTTATTGGCAACCATCGATCTGGTTCATCGCTCATGAAACACAAAGTAGAAACATCTTCCAGCCGGTTCATGACATTTGGAAAAAGAAAAAAAAAGTCTGACAGATTTTTGCTGTGAAAAGCACATTTCACGACATTTAATTTTAAGGCTTGTGAACTTTTCTATATTTAAGTTCTAATATTTGAAAAAAAAAATTTAGTGCGAGGTCCTTGTTCACAGATTTAGAAGCGCTGGTCTGGACTTCAGGAACTCACAGTAACAGCAAAGCTGTTGAGAAAGTTAACAACACTTTGTCTAAACTACTACAACTGCGTGTTTCCTCACTCGCTTGTCCGCATTGTCCTGCAGGGAAGCGTGCCAGGATACAGGGGGGCCACTTCAGGCACGCGTCTTTACGCATTACAATATCAATGCCCCCCACCCCCAACACATTACCGCCACACACACGGCCCCGCACGCAGAGACGTGTGTGCTCCTCAGGAACCCTTGGAACCTGCGACTTCATGTTGATTTGCTCCGTGGAATAAATGAATCATCGATCTCGCTTTTTTTAATTTCCAAAAGTATTTATGTTCCTGTAAGTGACAAGCAGAGTGTTGGGGAAGGGGTTAAACTTAAGTCCATACAGGAAATTTCTTAAAATCTCTAACAAAGTCTCTGAAGCTCCTTTATTTTTCATCTATGACATTTGGACATAAAGATCAGCTCTGCTGTATTAATACTTTAGGTGTGTTTACTCTCCACCACATGCCTGCAAGCGACAGGTGCAGCAGCCGACGGCCGACCAGGCCCCTTCCTAAATCAATAAGGGGTTAGCGGCGTATGTGTGGGTCTGAGTGTGTGTGTGTGTGCGTGTGTGTGTGGGAGGGGGGCACACAGTCGACCATGTGCCGTTGATTACCATACAGCTGTTCGCATGAGGTCCAGACAAAGGCAACATGATAGTCCAAACTCTGCAGTACCCCTCACACACACACACACACACACACACACACACACACACACACTTTCCTCCCCCCTTCACTCTTCTCTAGGCTCAGGGACACTGAATAGCATCCGGACAATAAGGCCTCATCCTGGACTCCCCACTCTTTGTCCGCTCACACGCGTCAGAGCAATTAAATCGTTTGGTGCGCAGAATCAGAGGCTTTCTTCTATGTTCTATTCTTCCCTGCTTCTTTCTGATCTTTCATTAATGTCTATAAAACACTCTCTGTACCCACATCAAGCCTGGAGACGGCGTTAAAGGCACTAAAAGGTGCGTAGAGCAGAAGAAGTTGTGGCCCAGATGTTATTTGACGTTTCCCAAACTCGGACCTTAGGCTCGAGCTGTGGAGGACACTTCTCTCCATTCACATGTTAATAAAAACTCTTCAGTTACTAACTTTCTTAACTTTATCTGTTGTTCTCTTCACATCAATCACCTACATCATTTTAAAATCTAGGTGATTAAGCTCAAATCCAAGCCTCAGACTAACTTCCTATGCATATTCCTAAAAAGAACTACGTCCAGATGTAATGTGGGTGGGTTGATCCCTCAGGCAGCCCCCGTGTGCCAGGCTGCTCCCCTGAGGTCTGCTCCGGCTCCACCTCTCTGGCTGTGACGAGCAGCATCAGCGTATAAAACCACTGTGCGCCTTTACGCACCAGAAGCGAAACAAGTGCAGCGCCAACGGTTCATCGAGGGAGGAGGATTTAAGAGAAGACACGGCGGATCACAGGCTCCAGTGTGATGAACCACTTTTGATATATTTTAGCCATTTTTCTTCAGCAACCTTCAGGGATATAATCTCACACGTCGAATGCGGACATCAATTTAGAACTTATTAAAGAACCTGACAAGATGGCACATGTGCACCTGACATGCCTCCTGGCTTTGGCTTTAGTACAAACAGTAAGTTGGCTTCTGTTTATGCTGATATGACATTCTCAGTTCGTCAAGCTCTGCTAACTTTATTTTAATGTCACTGCAGGTTTTGTCTTCTGGTGTGTTCGAGCTGAAGATTCATTCATTCCACACAGCGCAGCGCATCTGCAGACGACACCGGGACTGTCATATATTTTTCAGAATCTGCCTGAAACACTCCGAGGATGTGATCTCCGCGGAGCCGCCTTGCACCTTTGGCACCGGACACACGAACGTCATCAGGGCCGATCACACCTCAATTTCCAGCAGCGCGCCCATCAGGGTTCCTTTCCACTTCAAGTGGCCTGTAAGTGGAAATCACAAACAACAATAATATTGTTCAAATCCAAAAAGAATAATTACCAGGGGACGTTACTGAAGCCAGTTTGTCCGCCGTCTGCTTCCTTTGTAGGGGACATTTTCACTCATCATTGAAGCCTGGAACGCAGAATCTCCGACTGAATACACAGGTGCAGTAGGTTGTATCCTTCAGTGGACTGACCCAAACCACTTTGTACCCGACGCACAGGTTTTGACTTGACGTCGTCCATTCCCTTTGCAGACAACCAAAATAACCTGGTGAGCCGTCTGGCGACGAGGAGGAGACTTGCCATTGGCGAGGACTGGTCCCAGGACGTGCACTTTGGCGAGCAGAGCGAGTTGCGCTACTCCTACCACGTCTTCTGCGACGAGTTCTACTTTGGAGACGGCTGCGCGGATTACTGCAGGCCGAGGGACGACACGCTGGGCCACTACACCTGCGACGAGGAGGGCAACCGCATCTGCATGGAGGGCTGGAAGGGGAACTACTGCTCTGAGCGTAAGTGGACGTCCTGTACTTACTGACGACTGGTCAGTTAAAGTTAAAATCTAATTTCTCTCAAAACCATTGGATCCAGCTTCACGCATCATATTCGATAGTGGCAGCAGGGTGTGAACACTATAATTTACTGTGTGTCATTTTGCAGTGTAGTGCCAATAGTGTTTCACAGGGGGAAATTTAAGTTAAGACAATTAAACTCTAGAATTTGACAAAGTGAGACACAGAAATGCCTGATGAGGAATAATGAGCAGTTTCCAGTCCTCGACTCTATTTCAATAAGAAAAACATTTGACAAAATACTGTATATGAAACACATGAGTGTAAGTAAAGAACGAGAGACTTTAGAGAGAATTTGGACACTAAAGACACTTGACTTAAACTAAAATGAATGGACTGAGACATATAAACCAATCCAAAAACCCAAGAATTATTATCATTCAGTCAAGTTTTAGTAAAGGCATGTTTAAAATTCTCATCTTGATTATTACTACTGAATATGTGGTCGACTGACACACACACACACACACTTATTGAGTATTTTCTTTATCTTAGTGATGCAAGACAGTCTGTGCTGTTCCATCTGCTTTTTGTTCTCGAGTACAATGAAAGAAAAAGCTGTGGTTGCTACTGCACACACACATTCATTCATCTTCAAGGTGATCCGGTTGCTGTGTGTGTGTGTGTGTGCGAGTGTGTGTGTGTAATGTGAAGAAGATAAAGGAAAGCATATTTCTCCGGCAGTGTGCCTACCAGCTGCTTGGCTTAATACTTAACTAACAGTGAAGTCTGGAACAGGGCTGGGGTCAGACAGGGGGCCTTTACTGTGTATGTGTGATTGTGCGTGTGTGCAAAGGCGTGCCCATTGTAATCACACCCCCCCCCCCTCCCCTCCTCTCCAGCCATCTGCTCAGCGGACTGCAGTGAGAAGCACGGCTACTGCGAGGCCCCAGGGGGCTGTACATGCCGCATGGGCTGGCAGGGCCCCTCCTGTAATGAATGTGTCCGCTACCCAGGCTGCCTCCATGGGACGTGCAGCCAGCCATGGCAATGCAACTGTCAGGAGGGCTGGGGGGGCCTCTTCTGTGACCAGGATCTCAACTACTGCACCAACCACAAGCCTTGTGCTAATGGTGCGACCTGCACCAACACGGGCCAGGGCAGCTACACCTGTACCTGCCGGCCCGGCTTCGGAGGCACCAACTGTGAGCTGGAAACCAATGAGTGTGACAGCAACCCCTGCAAGAATGGAGGCAGCTGCAATGTGAGTCTGCAGATGGGAATAGGAAAAAAATCTAAAAACTAAACACAAACATTAATGATCCCATTCAGAAGGCAAATTATTCAAATTTAGAATATTGAATGATTTACAAATACATAGAAAGTAATAAATTAATAAAAGGCAACTTTTATAAGGCAAAGTCAAATAGAATAGAAAGGGGCAACAAAAAATTAGTCTGCAATTGAAAAAATGTAATTGTGTAACAGGTGTCTTGTGTTTTCTGCTCAGACTGCTACTGTATGGCAGTAAAAACCAAAGAGTAAATTGGTTAAATTAAGACTGACTTTAAGTCATTGTCGGCCTCTGCTGGTCAGCACAAAGTTTGCACAGTTCACACTGAAAATCAAGGTCCCATCATTTGTGAGTCGATGACTCCACAGTAAGTATGTCATGTCCTAAACACAACACCTTGACCCTCCACAGGACCTGGAGAACGACTATTCCTGCACCTGCCCTCAGGGATTCTACGGCAAGAACTGCGAAATCATTGCCATGACGTGCGCTGATGGTCCCTGCTTCAACGGTGGCACCTGTGTGGAGACTATGACTGGAGGCTACACCTGCCGCTGCCCTCCAAACTACACCGGCTCCAACTGCGAGAAGAAGCTGGACCGCTGCAGCAACAGGCCCTGTCTGAACGGTGAGGCTTCTCTTTCTGGCGACATCCTGTGGCCAAAATGCAAACCAGCAGTTTGTGGAGTGGAGATGAACTTGTTTCAGTGAATATGTGGAATTGTCAACAGCACAGAGACGGTGCTAAATGTAATCCCAGTATCACACATTTCAAATGCATGGTTATCCCGGATCTCATGGATGCTAAACTGAGTATTTATCCCTTCCGCAGGTGGCGAGTGTCTGGACCTCGGTCAGAGCATCTTGTGCCGCTGTCAGGCAGGTTTCACCGGTGCCAACTGCCAGATGAACATCGACGACTGTGCATCGAGTCCCTGCCAGAATGCTGGAACCTGCCAGGATGGCGTGAATGACTACACCTGCTCCTGCACCCTGGGGTACACGGGCAAGAACTGCACCGTGCGCTCAGATGCTTGTGGTGCTCGTCCATGCCAGAACGGTGGGACTTGCTTCACCCACTTCACCGGCCCCGTGTGCCAGTGTCCCAAAGGTTTTATGGGTCCGAGCTGTGAGTTCACACTTCAGTCCAGTTTCAAGCCGGCTCTACGCCAAACCTCTCAGCCGTCATCCACCACCATCACCGTCTCCTGCATTCTGGCTGTCTTGGTTTTGGTTCTGGTGGCAGGCATTATATTTCTGAGAAGAAGAAGGAGACTGCAAGGGAGGAAGCAGCTGAGTGACACTGCAGTTTATAATGACTTGGAGAAAGTCAACAACCTAGGGGGGAGTGAGAGGGAAGCCTTCCTCGGTCCAAGTGGCCTGTTCAAGATCAGTAATAGCACAGCTCGTCTCAGCCTCTCACTATGCCCGGATGGCAGGTCCGGGTACAGGCACAACTCCATGGAGACTGGCCTGGCCAGAGGTGAGCGTCAGGACTTCATGTGGAGGGAAGAGGCTGGCCTGGGCTCTGGTGTGGGCCTGAGATGAAAAAAAAAAAAAGGACCAGCAGGGGAAGAAGCATGATAGCACTTGTTGCTCCTCTCTCTTCCTGCGTAGTGAGGAGATGAGCAAAGTCACGAGCTGAAAACCACTCAGCTCACACTGCAGATAAAACGGTGTGTAAATGTAAGGATGAGAAACAAAATGTCTGACACTTGAACTGCTCTGGTGAAGGTGACTGACAGATTGTTGTTGAAGTGAACGGGGCAAAGCTCTTCCATGTTTAGGACCCAAAGAGACAAATAATATGATCCACTTTTCATAGGACTTACAAAACAAACCAAATACAGGAAGTCACAACACTCTGAACAGCTTTGGAAAACGTGCCCAAAAATGAGTCTTACTGGGTTCTTGACTTTAATGTTTTCACTCTGTTTATTGTTTATCATTAAAAAAACACAGGTTTTTTGTTTTGCTTTTCAATCTTCCTTTAGCCATTGTTTCCTTATTGTTCGAACCATCATTTTTATTCTTTATATTATTTATTTATTTGAAAAGTTATGTTTATGGCTCCACTTTGATTGTCACAGATGTATAGATATATTTATATGATGCTGAATGAAGACCGACGCTTGATGTTGTAAGGCTGATAGGCTGCGTGGGCTGGTGTGAAATATCCCAAAGATCTTCAGTGCAGGGATATAAAGGAAAATGTGCTTTATCACACAGAGTCAGCCATTACTGTAATTTATATATAAATACAGTATATATAGTATATAAACTACTGATCATGTTGCTTTTTCATGTGCCATTTTAATTTCATGCCAAAGTTTGTGTTATTTTCCATGTTTTCATTCATCTTATTTAATTTCATTGTGATGTGGAATAAAACATTTGCTTTAATATAACGCTTGTTTTAAACTGTGTTTTTATGATTTTTTCCATTCAGTGTCTCATGATGTATCACCAAGATGTTTCCCCTCACACTAACCGCAGCGTGCATCCGTTCTTTGAAGAGTGACACTGTAATAAACAGTAAGATCGTGATGCTTCATGAACCTTACCATATATGTGCTGTAGTTGTTAAAAAGATCAAGGCTACAGGGTGGAGACTAAAAAAGAGCCAGGGAAATAAAGAGTTGCAAATTTTCCACACGTTGTTTTGGGGGATGGTTTTTTCCATCCATAATGTTTAATTGATTTTTAACACTCATGAACAAGGCCCAAAGCCCTGAAATTCCATTTTCATTCCAAGCAATTTTGCAAAATTTAAGTACAGCTGAGGTAGTTTTTGGAAATATGCAAATAAATTTAATGGTTATTATATAATATCTTAATAAAGGCCCTTAGATTATTTTCATAATAGCATTATTAAATTAAATTACAGTAAAGATAAAAGAATATCTTAAAAACTCCATCATTCAACAGCAGTTTTGTAACAAGCCCCAGACTGGAAAGAACAACATAAAAAAATCCATCTATTCCTGTGAAATTGACTAAAAAATAACAAAAGATTCAGTTCAGTGACCGTTGAACAACACACTTAGACCAAGGCATCCTCCACATGGAAAAATTGATAATTTTGAAACAGATTAAAACATAATAAAACAAATCCTACAATAACAAATAGGAGACTATCAAAGATTTCTGATAATCAGGGAGATTCCTAACTGTCTGAGCAAAAACAAAACGCCCAAACTTAGACACATCCTGAGCTCCAGGCTGCAACATCTAATGCTGCTCTTGGTTCTTGGTTTTATGCAGTTTTATGAGCTATTAAGTTTTCATTTAAATTTCAGTATATTTTCAGAGATTATACAGATAATTACCTGTCAGATCATAAAAATGCTAATGTGGTGGAAGGAATGGTTCACATTTAAGTTCTCAGACACTTTTTGTCTCCAATTTTTCTCTTTTTTGCCAATTCATATAAAATTCTTGGTTTTTCAATTCATACGTGTTTGTGTGTTTGAAATGCTTATAGCATGAAACACACACAGTTTTCCTTCTTATTATTTTCCAGTTCTGCTTATTAAGCTGCATAGCAATGCAAAACTAATTACTAAAGTGTTACCAAATTCTCTTTGTATGTTCTTGTTCCTTAGGAGTTTCTGCTTTGACCTTTGACTTACTTGCATCAAAACATTTATGTGCTTACTGATTTTTACCTTATCGACTTCTGTGTTCTACAACATTCACCTAATAAGACGAATGGCCTTAACTTGACCTGGCTGATGCTAAATTAGTCCTTTTTCATAAACACCTTATCAGTAATCTTTGTTTCAGGCTGGTAGCTCAATGGTGCAGAACTGAGCACAATCTAATCCCAGCCTACCCACCAGGTGTGTCCCTGAGCAAGACACCCAGCACCAGCTGCCAGGGGCACCAGAGGGGGCTGCACCCCAGGCCCCCAGCCCCCAGAGGGACGGGCCAAGTGCAGAGCGCAAATTTCATTGTAACATGCGTGTATGTTCTTTGTGATAAATAAAGGTTCTTCTTTGAGATTTCCAGGTTGTTCTCTGACATGTCACATTTTTAAATTCTTCAAGAAATTTCTGTTGTGGTGAAAAATGTCCCTTCTGTCTGTCTCTCTCTCTCAACTTGTCCCAGCCTGTAGCCAGTGGGAAACCTGCTGATCCTTGCTTCTAGTGTCATATAGTCACCAGCCCCTGAGTATAGTAAAGTTATTCCAGTAAACCCACCGTTTTCTTGTGTGGTTTTGAAGAACTGACATAACTAGAAAACCTGATCCAGGATCATCCAGCATAGTTTAGCAGATGTAAGAGTAGTGCTTTCTAGTTATGTCAGTTCTAACTAACTCAACATCTAGAACAAGGAAACCAAAGGAAACACTGGCATTTCCTGGCCCGAGCAGATATGAAGCTTCCCTGAACAGAGGGTTAAAGGGTCTGAAGTCGTTTGCTGTCAAAAGGCTCCGCTCAGTTTGTGCTGAAACATCATTAACATATTTGGATGCAGACGAACCAGCTGCCACCTACTTAATCAGCTGTTTTTTCCTGGCCACACCTGTCGAACTTAACTAATATCTGTAATCTGTGGAATAGTGAAAATAAGAAAACTGAAAAGCCTGATTTAGAAAAATTATCCATTCTGAGGAATGTTCCTGAACTAATCTTGTGACTATTGTCTTGTCTAATCAAGTAATCAATTGATTTCTTTGGTAAATGTAAGAAGAGAGGACTCAAAACACTATCTGGGGTTTCTGATTGGAATTTACTCAACTGATCAAAAGAAAAAGCATCAAATGCTGATATCTGAGGAACTCCGATAAAAACTGTCTTAAATCATTAAACAAAACAGTTTCTCTAATTCAGCTGATTGTTTCAGCTGTTAGTTTCAAAAAGCATCATTCACACGTTTTGTTTGCAAGTGTTAAAAGCCGTAAAAGCGGCCAAGATGAGGCAGGAAAATGCTTAAATGTTCTCCTTAAAACCTGAGTAAAGGTATAAAACATGTGAAATAGTCTGTTTGATCCTAGAGGTTCTTCTTCTTACTTTTGTCCCTTTTACGTCACGACATTTAAACGTCACAAACCTTTTGTGGATGTGGATTCTTGTAAATTACATGACATGACAAATTTTAATGTAATATCATAAATGAATCAGCTTTTCAAAGTCTCTTTCCATTTTGTAGGCACGTTTTAAAGGAACACTTTGTACATGAACTTCAGAGAACTAAAAATGTGAAGTTGTAGTTTCACTCAACTTTTACTTCAGACAGAGAGAGAAAGTCGTGCGCGCCGCCGTCGCCTCGCGGGGCCGCGCTCTGTCCTCCTGCGCAGGAAAAGTAGGACGCAGCAGTCCAACATTCCAGAGCAGACATGGCAGGAGAGCGGAGCAGGACGACGCTGGAGGACAACGATGACGCCGCAGACTTCGAGTCGCTTCAGGCTCTCGGCTGCTCCATCCAGAAGAGACAGGCCCGGGTTACCGTCAAGTACAACCGGAAAGAGCTGCAGAGGAGGCTGGACGTGGAGAAGTGGATCGACGAATGTCTGGACCGGCTGTACTCGGGTCAGGTGGGTGTCCCGGAGCCAAGTGGCTCCGGTCTGCTTTTCAGATACTGTCAGAGGAGGCACAAACCTACTTGCTTGGGTATGTTTTTAAAAGATGTCTCTTCCAGGCAGTAAACCTAGTTTTAAATATGAATTGAAAGTTTAATATCAACATATATTTGGGGGACATCCGCTCCAGGCGTCCTGTGATCTATGAGGTGTTTAGTGGAGGGGAGAGGTGGAGCAGCTGGGTTCTCCTTACAAGGCCAAGCCTCCTGCAGATGTGTGGTCTGCAGCTGTCTCCTCCACAGAGAACTCTATTTGTCTTGGGTCTTTCTGCCTTACATGGGCAGCGTGGAACTGAGACAGGGATAAATAATGAAAAAACAGGAGGGGGAGGAGGAAGAGGAGGAGGAGGAGATGGTTGTGGGTGAGGAAGAAAAGCCCTGCTCTGTGTCCCCGGAGGAGGTCAACATCTGGAAGCTGGCAGGCAATTAGGATCTCCAAGGAGAAGACGTGTATTTTTGGACATGGAGCTCATATGTGTGTTGTGAAAGCCATTATGTTGATTATAAGAAAATAGGATTGAGATGATCACAGTGATAAGTCAGCACTGCAAAGCCCAAGGAGTAAACAGGAACCAGCTTTGTTATTGTAAATCAGCCCATTATGGAGACGGGACTTAAAGCTCTGCTCCTTCATTTGCAAGAGCTGTTCAACAGAACGCCTCTGGGGTTAGTGCGTTAATCGCAATAATCAGATTTTTATCAGATTAAAAAGTAAATATCTCTGGAATTTTAAGTATTTTATGCGTAGACTTGTTTTACCTGTACAAGACTCAGCTAACGTCAGTGCTCTCCATAGTAAACATTCCAGATCACTTTCAGGTGTGTGTGCGTCTGACTGCAAGCTACACACACACAGACACACACAGACACACACACACACACACACACAGACACACAGAGACACACTTGACAGGAAAAGAAACCACAGAAGCAAGACAACTTAAGCGTGAATCAGTTGGATTTACACAAAGTCCTTCCTGCAGGCTTTTGTGCTTTTACTATTAAATCGAATCGCACTCCTACATTGTAATTATATTTTAGATAAAATTTATCCCATCCAAACGTGTGTTCGCACTAGTCAGAATGTAATTAAAGAAATGTCACATTCTTCACAATCCTACCAGCAGAAATTCTATTTCAAAAAATGTACACCTTAATTTTTCTCGTCCAAACTGCATTGAAGATACCCAAAACTCCTGAAAAACTACAAGTAGCCATTTTATTATTTAATAGCAGTGCTACATAAACATATTGAAAATATTGCAAATTTAACTGTCCCTATTATAAAAAGAACTTTTCAGACATTCACAATGACTGTGACAAATTATGCCTAATAACTTGACTTCTTCACTTTTGAAAGTCATGTGAACTGGGCTTTTAACTTCATATAATCACAAAATCTGTGTAGTCGTTCAGAAACAGTATTCTGGATATCTTTAAAAAATGTAATTACAAAATGTAACTACAAAAATTGTCAAAAGTGTCAGATATCTAAAATTTATATGATAACTAGATCAAATAATTAAAATCAGAGAAATCTACAGATGGCTGAATCTGAAATGGCAGTTTTTCATATTAAGAATCTGATTACAGATCTTCACCATATTCATTCTGCACATCTGCAGTAACAATTATGGATAAAATAAATTCAATTCAATTTAATTTTTCAGTTCAACTTTATTTATGTACAACAAAGTCATTTCAAAGCATTTTACATAATAAAGTCAAGACTATACAGACATTTAGAGAAAACTCAACAAATCCCCTTTGAGCAGGCAACAGTGGAGAGGAAAAACTCCTAAAACTAATTGTGCATATCTGAAATATTAATATCAGCAACAGTTTTTCAATGTAAAATGTAAAGTCTCCCTGCCATAGACATTTGCACTTCGGCAGGAGTGACAGTGGTTGCAGTGGACTGGCTGGATAGGGTGGTTTATGCTGTGCTCATTTCGATTTCCAAAACTAGGATACAAAACTGTAAGTGATGAATACAAAACTATGATTTTCAAGAATAGGAATAAGAAAATATTCAAAATAAAAAAACACTTAGATAAGAAGAAAAAAAGAGGAAGATAAAAAACATCAGGGGCTTTATGTGGCAAGTGGGCTTGTTCTGGTTCCCACCTGAGGCATCAAAAGTTCCAATGCACCAGCAGCTGTGGATTTACATTTACATTTAGTCATTTGGCACTTTGACACTTTATATATTTAGCATAACATATAAGTCAAAGGGACTGGAGAGTTGTTCTTCCTGAGGTGACAGGGTCCTGTCTGTGTGAGTATTAGCGTGCTGAGAAGAAGCTGGTGGGATGTGTGCAGTGGTGTGGATGGATTGTTGGGACTGTTCCCTCTCTCTCAGTTGGAACAATCACCATTTGTTCAAACAGAGCAGCCACTGTTCCAGAATTACATCAGCATTGTTTCTTTTCAGCCTCCGTGACCTCTGTAGCCTCCTTAGACTACAAATGCTTTACTGTAGCATGTACAGTGTGTACGAGCGGGAAATCTGCAACCCTGTCTTCTAAAACTGATTTTCCTATGGCACTAAACTAGAATCATAAATATGCTGGCAAAATAGAAAGCACAGTCACTGGATATATTAAGCTTTGGTGCAAATCTGTTTTGAATGAATGAAAATATGTATTTATGTAAAGAGCATTTTAGGCAACAAAAAATTGACCTTTGGGAAATTCTTTCCAGTGTAAAGATAAAACTCATTATTCAGTGTTGATGTAAAGACAAGAAAAACATATTTTTTAGGCTTGTAACATTTATTATTGTAGCCAAACTTTGTTTGCACCTACATTCATAGTATGTTGATGAACGTGTTACAGACGCCACTCTTACATTCAACCACTCGCTTAGCTCAGCGTTTGATTAGCCGACATGCCTTTCTAGACATATGCTTAGTCACGTGTTAATGAACAACATATTGTCATTAAGTTTTAGGAAGGCAGAGTTCACATCAGAGTAGTTCTTTAATTTTCACACGACTATTACTTGAAATGTGCACTAAAATTCAGCATGTACAGCACACAAAACACATGTGCACCATTTTGAATTTAGTGTAGTGATATTTTAGATACTGTTTGGTAAAGTGTCATACACTGTCAGCCACAGGGAAAGATTACTACTGGCGAAATCTTTAAAAACTTCAGGGCAGATTTTGCTTTTAGGAAGAGTCGAATATTTTGTCTGCTGACTCATAAGGTTGTGTGTGGCCCTGTTTTCATTATGTGTTTACTTTAGGAGGGGGACATGCCAGAGGAGGTGAACATTGATGACCTGATTGATCTACCCAATGATGAGGAGAAGGTCCAAAAGTTAAAGGTAACATGACCATTCTGATGACTTCAGTGAGCTGGACACGAGAGTTCGAGAGAGACAATAGGAAGTTAGGATTACACACATAATCCAATGTGTCTAATGCTTACGGTTTTGTATCACAGCTGTTACCACTGACAACAAGGTTAACAGCATGTACAGCACACAAAACACATGTGCACCATTTTGAATTTAGTGTAGTGGGTTTTAGGTGAAAGTATTTTCATGGTGAAAACAAGGTTTGTTCCAACATTATTCTCTTCTTTCAACAGGAGCTTCTTCAAAAGTGTCGAAACAGCACAGAGGTACGTCTGAACGCAGATTACATCCCCAGCAACATCAGTCAGGATGAGACAGACGTTACATATGCAAATCTCTATCTATATGCACACACACAGAGAGCTAAGATGAAGCTGCGGGATCTGACACCTCATCGCCTTCTTACTCCACATGCCTCAACAATGGCCATTTATAGTGCTCAAACAACAAGTCTTTTTGGACACAAATGTTGACCTCGCTGCTACGTGTTTACTGATGCAAACGCAGGCCAACAAGCAGGGAGCGTCAGTGTGACCGCTGCTTCTTTAGTTCCTTACAATCTGATGTGAAGCATCACTGAGGGACAGGTTCCCAAATTTGTCTTCAGACATCATTTTCTATAATATTTCTGTAAAACCTTCTCTGTAAAAAAAAATCTTTAGTTTAGAAAGGCAATTTATTGCAAAGCTTACATTTGAACCTATCCTCTGAATGTGGAACAAATGACAAGGTCCCTAAGAAATATGCCCGGTGATGCTAAAGACATCAACAGATTGTAAACTAGGCTAGAATTCTCTTTCTTGCTGTTTGTACAAGGAAATCCAGAGCCAAACAAATACTTTTAGCCAGACTGGAACCGCTTGTTTCTACTTACACAATACAAGCAAGCGGTGGAAGAGGTGGGCCAAATGTCGAAAATGTGTTATGGTCGGGCATATGCACTTAAATCCCAGTCTGGTGGCTTATTTTTATCTTTGAAGGGATGTAATAATTAATCTTGGCACACTAACACATTGACTCCACATGCCTCCTCAACAAAGGCAACCAAACACAACAAACACAAATCAGTGGATAGGGAGGGAACTTTCGCTGTGGGAGCAATGAGGTCATTGTTCTGGGACCCCACTGCTTGCCGAGGCCTTATTCCATCTATGGACATAAGAGCAGATAATTTGGTTCTATTTTTGCTATCAGCTATTGTTTTTTTTTTAATGTTCTGATGCTGTTTAGGTCACAGAAGTGTTATTAATGATGCCAGTAGAATGAGAGGACTAGGCTTACTGTCAGTGGTAAAAAAAAACAACAGTATCTCACTTTAGTTTTTAGTGGAGAAAATGTCTTTGTGCGATTAATTATGTTTTTGTCATTAGGAAAAAAATATAATAAGGTATGACAGAGTGATGTGTGAGGGTGAGAGACATTACATAACAACCCTTGTCTTAACGTCAAGTTTCATGGGAATTAAGAATGTAAAGAAAGGACTCAAGGAGCAGAAACTCAGAGGATCAAGTCCTTGTGCTCTCTAACAATATCCTGTGGACTAAACCTAAATAAAGAGCTATAGAGATGACATATTTGTTTCATCCCTGTGGGGTAATGCAGGTAGTATCTCCCTGATTACATCAGCAAAATGTCAATAGGCTTTTTCTACTGGCAGAAAAGCAGCAAAGAGAAGTTTATAATACTTATACTATTTGTTAAGCAAGACCATCTTCACAGGCCCTTAAATACAATCACCAGATGTAAAACACGATAGGCAGTAAATGATTTACACCACCACCACATGACCACCAGCACTAAGCTTCCAACATATACTTTCCGGCCACATTTTTCAACACATGCAAAATAAATTTTTATTCAATTCAACTTCAAACTATCTCTTGGCCTTTTGTTAACCACTGACCTTTATGCAAAAACCTAGATTTAGATCAGGATCCTCAGACTTAGATGAAGAGCATCCCTTGATCAAAGTCTGATTGAGCAGCATCCCACTTGCTGAAGTCCAGACTAAAGGCAGAGACACTTGAAGCTGGGCTAAAGCTGGTTTCTGTTTTGTACTTTATTGTTGGATCCATTTTTTAATTTCAAATTAAATGTGCTAGACCACAGTGACAAAAGTAAAACATTAATGATCTGGACTATATATAGTTTAAAAAATTGCTTATTAATTACTTTAAACTTAAATTTTACCAAATCTCAATCAAATAGAACTAAATTATAAATTTGGTGACTTTCAATTCTACATTTTATGGCCTAGGAAATACATTTGTTCTAACCTGTTTATATGGTTGCACTAGCCAACATGAGAGGCCTATTGGAAGCTTATGAAGTTAGATTCACTATCGCTCAATGTAACCCTCACTCTGGCTGTTGTGCTCCTCCTCAGCCTTTCATCAGAGAGCTGGTGGGAAAGCTGCATGGTCTTCACAAGCAGGAGGAGCTTCAGAGCGAAGGCATCGAGCATCCGGTCATTTCTCACAGCCACTACCGCCATGAGCCCTACCACTTCAACAACCCTCACCACCACCAACAACACCACCTCAACCACACTCACGGCCAAAACCAGACCCTCTGACGGCATCTACTGTACCCACGGCACACACGCACATAGACACACACTCTACTGACGTGAAAACACACCAGGCCGAACAACAAGGAAAGAAAAACCTAAGGGAACCTTAAGGGAATAGTCTGATGGTTTGGGAAATATGCTTGCATGCCAACAATAGATGAGAAGATTAAACTCCTTCCTACAGTATGTAGCTTCCTACTCTGCTTATGTTTAAAGAGCTTGTATCACGAGTGGCCTCTACGATCACCCCACTCAATTTATATTATTTTAAAGTGCAGCTGCAGGATGGTAGGATTGCCTCTAACTGTCAATGTAGGAGCTTGTCCACACACATCTCTCCGGTGTCACAGCAGGAACACCGCAGAGATAGTTCCGTGATTTGACAGCTCACGTCTTCACCGTAATTCACCCCAAAGCTTTTTTTTTTTTTACCATCATACCAGCTCTTTAACAGAAACACTGAGCGGCATCAATCAGCTCACTCTTGTCATGAATGTGGATAAGCATATTTACCAAACTTTGAAAATCTTCATTTAACCGCGTATTAAAACAAATATGGACAGTATTCCCCAATGAGCAGAATGCTTTTATTTGCATCATTAAAACATCCAACTCTAACTTTTGTATTGGACTGGAAAAATGTGCCTTTGTGATTGTTATTACAATCATCACATCACAGTCATTTACACTAGGGGACACTTTGGCTTGTAGCCAGTAGGAACAGGAGTCAAACCACTGACCCTGTGGTTTATGGACAACTGCTCTGCCAACTGAGCTACAGCCGCCCCATTGTAAACCGAGTCTGTGTCCATGTAGTTAGATGCTTCAGTTGGTGGCACTAAGTGATAAAGTATGTGATTAAAGTAGATGAAGGAAAGAAACAAACGAAATAGAACTTATACTGTCACATTAACACACAAACATTATTAGCTACACCTCAGTTTGTATCTTACTGTTTGAAGTTGCATGTTCAGTATATGTTTTAGTATTTAACATATATAAGCATTTTAATTACAATGATCATTCAGTTTATTTATTGTCATGATATCAGGAAATGATTCAACACAGGAGTATGCTGTGACACTGGAAATCAGCCTGTTGCATTGCTTATACACTGTAGTTGTTTAATGATTTACTGTTTTGTTAATGTGTCAAGACATTCACTAAATTCTGATTCTGCAAAGAAACATCAGTTTGCAATATTTGCTAATAAAACTGTTTAATGGTTGCATAATTTTATTACACTGTAGTTTCATACGTGTATTTTATCTTACCAGACCCCTAAGGAACATGCAATGCACCAATCAGCCACAACACGGAACCCACCTGGTGCTTTCAAGTTTGTTAAGTGACAGGGGTAGCCACAGAAAGCAGTCAGAGTGCTGAACGTTGTCCACCATGACAGTAAAACCATAGTTATTAAAGCTCAAAATATAATTGATTTTTCTAGTACTTCACATTTGCCTAGTGGCTGAATTGTGTAGAGGCACAATATACAAGAACGTCTCAGGTACACCTGTAAACATTCATGTCGTGCAATACACAATGTCAGCTCAGATAAGCTTGGTCACTCTTGAGTGATGTTGGAATGGAGTTTATCACATTGAAAGGTATTTGGTTTAAATCAAATTGTTTGTGGAGAGTTGCAGTGGAGGCGACTTATGACACGGACTTAATGAACAGCCAGTGATGGATGAAGCACTCAAAAAGTCCAAATACACAAACAAAAACTCTGGTCAAAGCTGAAGTACGTCACTGACGTTTCTTTATTAAAGGGTGAGTTTTTCATTAATAGTTCAGATGATGTCATTTGGAAGAGCTCTGGAAAAGCAGGTTGAATAGGATTACAGTCTACATCATATGAGCAACAATATGACATAATCTGAACTGAATGTTCCTCCAAGTTATGTCAACAGGAGGAGTTTTCCAGCTAGAAGTAGGGAGATAGTTTTATATTGGGAAATCAGAGGGATGTTTAATGGAATTTTTGTACATGTCCCAAACTAGAACTCAAAGAAGAAGATTTAAAATCAGTAAAAACATAATTTAAGTAAAAGTAAGTAAGTATATAATAAATCATTTACTTAAACTATTAAAAGTAAAAGTACTTTTGAAGTGGAAAGTGGTGAAAGAAAAGAAAACATTGGGCAGGTTGGTAGGACCAGTAGCTGTGCACTGGAAGACACACAGCTCCAAAGTCGGGGACACCTGAGGACAGGGACAGAGAGAGGGAGACAGAGAGGAAGAAGCACAACTACGGGAGAAAGTAGACACAGAGTTAATGAGATACAGTGGTGACATGTAAATGTTGGCTGAGAGAAGGAAAGTGTCTCAGTGCAGACAATGATTGGTTGTATTTTTATAATTTTTTGAAAACAACCATCCATTAAAACAATTGTACTCTACATGGCAAAACATTCTGGCTGAAAAAAGTGACATTTAACAAACAGCCTGATGCTGGAGGTACTGATGGTAAAACAGAGCTTTGTCAGACCTGTAGAACCAGAGTGTCATGGGCTCCAAATAAAATGTGTGTGCAATGTGCTTGTAACATGTAATGTAACTTTGAAAAGTAGCGGAGTATCAACTAAAGCTGTTTATTCTGTGATGTAGTGGACTAAAAGTCAAAGTATGCATAATTAATTCCGTTAAGTGAAATTCAGATACAGTACATGAAACTAAATTAAGTGTTCGCCCTTCTCACCCATCAGAGAAGAGCAACAATTTCTGCATGATCCATGAGTTCTTTAGTATTCTTCTTTATTGTAATCTGATAAAGGCCATTAGCTGAAGGGCTGTGCAAAGTGTAGCAGAGTGCAAATGGAAAGCAAAGCTGTGAGAGCAAGAGCTGGGTGGAGCAGTAAGTCTCACTGGCTGAAAGAAATACAAATACATATAAAATTTAAACACAACTCCAAAATACAACCTCCCGAAGGACTTTAAGTTTGCAAAGCAAATAAAAACAAATCTAAGGACTATTAATTTGAACATCTTAAAATAATTATGTTTGGCACTGAAAGTTATCAGACGGCACAACTGTTGTCGTTCTCATTTGAGATGACGATGAGACTGTATACTGACGTGAGGCTAATCAGCTGATGCTGTGGTGCACAATGACCTGCAGCTGAATATGGTGATGATGTAGTGATGACAGTGGATTTCAGCAGAAGTCCCCACACACTGCCTCCACTCATCATATTTTCCAGGCCTGTGTCAGCCGTGAAACACTTTAAATGTTTGGGGTTCACTATCTCACATAAAGCCTTAGCATCGGGTGTTCTTCCAACAGCTGAGGAAGTTCAATGTGCCACAGGAGGTGCTGATCCTGTGCTCGTCCATCCCAGTCTGGTTTGGAGTTGCCACCAAAGGTGGCCAAGAACGAGGACAAAGGACAAAGAGGACAAGAACAAACTGCAGAGAACAGTAAGAATCATTGGTGCTCTCATGCCCAATCTCCAGGACTTGTACACATCGAGCGCCAGAAAGAGGGCACAGAAAATCAGAAAATCACAGAGCAACCAATGACCGAAGCAAATTCCTTGAATGTATTAACATACTTGGCCAATAAATCTAACTTCTAAGAACATGTAAAATCGTGTCGTTAGTTTTTGACACATTCAAGGTCAAAATTAGGTTGCATTGTACTACATATAGATAGTAGTACCCACACACAACACATGAGGACAGAGAGAAGGGAAGAACAGCACCTCCTGTCCTGCCGCAGACTGTACACTGTGTGGCAGGAGGGAGCCACAGTGAGGACCTGAGGGTTTGGGAATCTGTGTGTTAACACTGCAGCATCACCTCGTTGACAAGTTGTACAAAACATTCTGATTCCCTTCCTCTCTCTCTGTCTCTCACACACACTTTTACTTCTATCAGAGACATGATTCAATCCCTAGTTACCATCACAAGGGAATGCCTAACTCCAACCTGAGCCTAAAGTTGATTCTAACTGTAACCCACTGCCACTGCGTGGCCCGCCCACTGATCCACTGTTGCCTCAGCTGGTGCTCTGCGTTGTGTTCTTATGTTGTGGAGGGGAAGCAATGGGAAGAGAATGAAGGAGCGGACACAGGGTTCTGGATGTCGTTGGGACCTTAGCTGCACTTAATTTGCCTTCCGTAATGATGTAAAACAGTATCAGACAGAGAAACATACATCCTTTTAGAAAAAGGTATTTTGTGCAGGCCATAAGTGAACACAAAATAATGCCATCTTTAAACTGAGATAACTAAGGGTTCAAATTTAATAAATTTTTAACATAAATAACGCATTGAAATAAACTCATATTGAAAATCCATATTAGGTCAACATAAAAGCTACAAATTTATTCCACTCTATTTCCACTGTGTAACTGATCTACAAGTTTACAGAATACTAGACAGACTATCTTCCAATAAAAAACTGCAAAAACTGCAGAAGCTATGGTTACAGACTGGCTAGACAGGAGGTCTGCTAAGGTGTCAAAGAATGTTCAAAGCAACAATCATTGAAAATATTTCCCAAACATGAGTAGCACATACTAGTCATGGCGGTGGGGAGTCAGGGTCTCTTGCGGGAAACAAAAGGTGAGACTTGGTGTCTGGCTTCTGCCAGAAGTGTGACTCAATGTTACACTGTTGTGTATAAAAATTCCCTCACAAAGAGATGGCTGCTACCCATAATTATACCCAACTGTAATGCTTTATCTTAATTGCCAATATAAGCAAAAACATTGACTGCATGGGGGGTATTAGTTCTGATGTTTTATGATTATACAGGCCGCCATGACAACTGATTATCTTCTATGATAATGTAAAACGAAATGAGAGAAACACAGTGTCCTGCCGAAACAAAGTTCAGAACTTCAGTGTCCTGTGAGGGACAAACAGGGGCAGTTGCTAACGTTACTGTGGCACACACAGCACAGGAGTGACACCCTGTGGTTAATTCTGGTTGCTGTCTTACATCCACCTCTTCTTTATTTGATGGCAACCCAGCCATCACACAAACTTAAATACAACTAAGACCCAGTACAAATACTGTAAATAGAACAAGGAAAACTAAAACAGTATTCAGTGTTTGATAATTGATTGTCTGCGTTTTAATAGTGTGAATGTGTCCTCCCTCTTTGTATCTGCATGGCCTGCGAATCGTAGGATAGTCTCTTTGGGGGCTGTCGATCCATTGATGGGTTTCTCCTGGTCGCACTAGAACCCTTATTAGAGGTGTCACCACCACCTGCCTCTGGTTGTGCACTTACTTGTTCTGCCCCCAGGTTCGTGTCTGCTGTGCCTGTGAACCCGTTCGAAACGTCTGGTGTTTCTGATTTCCTACAAAGCTGAATCTGTCTCTGTGCCATTCAACTCTGGCTCTGTTTCACACCTTCCTGCTTCATTGATCTGCTCCACTACTAAGAATAATGCGATTGTGTTGGTAATGAGATTGCGATGAATCACCCTTTCCATCTCACCATCCTCTGTGCGCACCACATACACAAGAATGTTTGGCTACTTTTTGATCACAATGTATGGATGAGGTTTCCACCTATCTGCTAATTTCTGGCAACGCTCCACATGACACACTCTGGCCATGACTCTATCCCCTAGGTTGAAGATTCGACTCTTTGCATTTCGGTCATAGTATTTTTTCTGCTGGCACGCTGAGACATTTTGTTGGCTTGGTCATACAGCTGTGACAGAGTTACGCAGAGTTTGAACATTCTACCAGCCTGCTCCGGTAGAATTGTAGTTCTGCCATAATACAAAATTATACACTACACAGCAAAAGATATAACAAAAACAACTCCTGAGAAGGAGGAATGACCAAACTAATTATGGCAGAACTACAATTCTACCCGAGCAGGCTGGGACATGGAGAACACAAACTAATAACTACAATGCAACAAAAGGACAGAGCAAAAATAGGGCAGGAGGACCAGAGTGAACACAATACAAAATATTGGCTATCCTATAGGCGAAAAGATTGACGGGAACAGGCTCGGCCCAACTAACAGCCGGGACAGCATGCAAAACACACCAACACTGAGCGTCTGTTTAGAGAGGTCTTAAAGGTGCTCTCTTTTCTGTCTCAAGTACAGTCAGCTGTGCACCCCACTAACGGCACTGGTTCCAGGTGTGGCTACAGCAGGGAGAGGGAGCTGCCAACCTGCACAGAGAGAGAGACTTAGTCTGTGTTAGTAAAAAACGCAGATCTTGGCATAACCCCCCTCTCTACGGCCAGCTTCTAGACTGGCGACGGGGCTGATCAGGGTGAGTCTGGTGCAACCGTTCAAGCAACCCCTTATCCAGGATGTGGCATTCTGTACTGCACTCCCTGGCCCCTCCTTCTAGAGGCTAGGAGGTGGTTGACAGTGGTAGCAGGTCCCCCATCAACAATCTGTGCTGGAGGGGGTCACGCAGAGCAGGCTGAAGTGGACACTGCTGGATGGGCTTCAACTTGGGCTCATGAAAAACAGGGTGTATGCGCAGCGAGGGGAGAATCCTCAGCTCCACAGCTACAGGGTTGAGGATCCAGGTAATAGGATAGGGACCGAGAAAGCGGGTCTGCAGTTTTCTCTCCCCCCCTTTGAGGAGCATGTCCCGGGGGGACAGCCACACCTTGTCGCCCACCTGGCAATCAGGGGCAGGAGTCTGGTGTTTAATAGCGGACAGGCGGATCCTCTCCTGGCACCTCAGTGGGGTAGAGCGGAATATCCTCCACATACACTATCAACGGCGCACAAACGACGCTCAGAGAAGGCCCTCTTCCCACCCTCTCCTGGGGTGTCGGAAGTGGGGGTTGGTAGCCGTACACAGCCTGGAAGGTAAGTAGCCAAACGAGGTGACAAGTTGGGAGGCCCATGTGCTGGGATTATTATAGAACAAAGCTTTTAGGGTGGTCTCAAGGTCCTGGTTGAACGGTTCCTAGGGTGGAAACCACAATATAGACTCACACTGGCCCCCAAGAGCTTACAAAACTCCCTCCAAAAGCTGGCCTCGATTCTGACACAATGTTCACTGGGAGACGATGTAGTAGAAAAAACAATTGATCAGACAGGACCAGGGCCAGCTCCTTGGCTGAGGTGAGCTTGGGCAGGGGAACAGCACACGCCACCTTTCAATGATCTGGATATTATTACAGGATATCAGGATGTAGCTCAGTTGGTAAGGCAAGTCGTCCTTGGACCACAGGGTCAGTGGTTAAATTCCCAGTGCCCGCTTGCTACATGTCGAAGTGTCCTTGGGCAAGACACTAAACCTGCGTGGCATCCATCACCACTGTGTATGTACCTGTTGCTTACAGATGACTAAATGTAAATGTAAATGAAACCCATGGCACAGGTGAAGGGAGCAAGAAACCTGCAGGGGGCTCTGTGGCATCTTAACTTGGGTCCAGGTTTTAACGTCATGGAAAACTGTGGGCCACCAGGAATGCAGTGCGTGTAGCGTGTGACAGGCCAGGCATTGAGAGTGTCCCCATTACAAGACCTGTGGGTGTAAATTGGAAGGCACGAACAGACAGCCAGATGGGGGGACACTGGTAACCTCCTCACTTTGGTGCTGACGGGAGTGTTCTTGGCCCCAGGGCAGTAGAATTGGAACCTGTCGAAAAATAGAGCCCACATATCCTGGCGAGGGTTAAGCCTCTTAGCAGTCTTGATATATTCAAGGTTTTTGTGGTCCGTCCAGACAAGGAACGGGTGTTTAGCCCCCTCCAGCCAGTGGCGCCACTCTTCCAGAGCTAATTTGACTGCTAGTAGTTCTCTGTTCCCTATGTCATAATTACTCTCCGCAGCAGTAAGCTTGCGGGAGAAGTCTGACGCATCTACCTCCACAATAAATAGTTTGGAGGGGTCAGGCTGCACCAGGATGAGAGTGGCAGAGTATGTCATTAATCAGGTTCTGAAAGATGGCAGGGGCGTTGTTGAGGCCAGAAGGCATCACCAGATACTTGCCCGCTGTGAGTGTTAAAAGCAGTCTTCCATTCGTCTCCCATTCTAATGCACACCAGGTGGTTGGCACTGTGAAGATCCAGCTTGGTCAAAATGTTAGCCCCCCCAACAAATCAAAAGCAGTGTGTAAGAGAGGTAGGGGATAAGTGTTCCTCGCAGTAGTCAACACAAGGCCGGAGCCCTCCCACAAAGAAGCTCCTGTGGGTGGTGAGGATGGCCAGATTAGGCCTGCCTCCAGCCACTCCTGGAGATAACGTTCCATTTCCTCTCGCTCAGGCCTAAAGGGGGGGGGAGAAGGGAGAAGGTCGATGGCATAACATTAGGGAGCACGCACATTTAAATGGTTCAACATTTAAATGCACCGTGCCAAAGGACCAATCTATGTGGGGGGAATGTCTGCACAACCACGGATAGCCCAGAATAATAGGGAGATTCACAGAATGGTAAAATGGTACGCACTTATATAGCACTTCTCTACCTTATCTACCCATTCACACACCAATGGGGAGCTGCTATGCAGCTGGCCAACACTCACTAGGAGAAACTAAGCAGGGTTAAGTGTCTTGCTCAAGGACACTTTGACATGTGATCAGAGGAACCAGGGATTGAACCAACGACTGTAGGATTGGTGATCGACCACAGTACCAACCTGTGTGTGGTTCCCTGACAGAGTTATACGAATCTCTGCAGTGCGAGCAGTAATGCTGTGAATGAGGGAGCCATTAATTGCAGAGCCAGGGGGGGGGATTGATGCTCACAGTAGGAATGTTCAGCTTTTTCACTACCTCCAGAGACATAAATTCACCATCAGACCCAGAGTCAATAAGGGCAAGGAACTCACCCGTGCGCTATTGGTGGGAGACAAAAAGCCTTGTCGGGGGTCTTGAGAGGGACTTAAAGACTGACGCATGGCTCGCAAGGTGCCCGCTCTCTGGTGAGCCCCTTTTGCCGGGCAGGTCTTGAGCAGGTGCCCTGGCAATACAGACAGAGGCCCTCTCCCACGCGTCTCCACCGCTGATATTCTTATAATAATAATAATTATAATAATAATAATATAAAAATACATTTCAGGTCACTCGAGGTCATTGTACAAAGAAGAAACAATCAATAACAAACAATAAAGCATAAAGAGAAGCACAAACGCAAACTACCTGAAGATAAAACAGTCTAATAGGCCGAAATCACTGTCCGTCTTCACTCTATAAAGAAAACAAAATGTTTGGTCTTCGTAAGTAACGAGTACACGCAAAGACCCACCAACACACACACTTAACATCCCGGTGTTCAAGCTTACTGCTCTGTTGTGTGTAGAGTGTCATTGTTGAGTGTCATGGCTACAGTGACCTTACAAAGACAATATTAGAGCAAAACAATGTTGATAGTCACTTCAGCTCAGATCTGTCCACTTAAAGTCTTCCGCTGAGGAAAAATACACAGCTGATGATGTAGGAATGGAATTTTGACTCAAGGTCACTGACACTGAATCATCCTCACAGGTCTTTATCTACATCTACCAGAAATCATTTAGGGCATGTTAACACATGCATGCACAATGTTTATGTGGAGGACTATGAAACTATGCAGTGCGATGCTATGTCTGTCCTCCTCCTTTGTACGGTTATTGCAATTAGAGCAATTAGAAAAGTCCCCAGGGTGCGGGCGTGAGGAATGGGGGGGTGGGGTAGTGGGGTGGTGGGGGGTCATTGGTGTAGGAGTCGGGGGAGAGAAAGGACGGGACGGGCCTTTCCTCTGGAAAACATATCACCTTCCACCACAATAGTCTGTCAGGAAACCACAGGCAGCCACATTGCTCTCTTGAGTCACAGAGTACTTTCAGACACGCTCTCACACTCATCATTCACAAACACACATGCACACACTTCACAGCCTGGCAACCTGCACAGCAAGCACACCCCAGGATGACATTAAACTAAGACACTGCAAGGCAAGCTCATCAGGTAAGGCTCATCCTCTGCACTCAGCTGCAGTGTTTCAGTTTGGATTCTGATGCTTTACTTTAAACCTGGGATGACTGAAGGAACCGTTTTTATTGCCTCTATTCATTCTTTGGTTTTATTCACCTGTGTGATATTTGTGTGCTTTAGTGTACAAGCTAGTGTGTATCTATCTGTCTGTTTAACCTATATTATAATTGATGCCGCCTATTTTGTCATGGTATGGAGCATCTGTGATATTCAGTTATTGATTTTGTATTTTTTAAAAATCTGTCAGAATTTACTCACAGTATATGTCATGTTATAGAGCGCAAGCTTACTATAGATTGTTGCTTACAAGATTACATGTGACATTAAACTGAGCCTGTAGGTATGAGATGCTGATAAACAGCAAAAGGGATTAGGTTAAGATAAAGATAACACTTTTATTCCTCCCACAACGGGGAATTTTCCATGTTGCTTCAGCATCCTTTTGAAGGTCACGTCCAAATATGAAAAATTAATAAAAATTATAAATGCATGACAAATATAGAGAGCAGACTCACTTCACCCATATACTGAACACCATAGTGCAATATAGAAAATGTTATTGATAAATGTCAAATGTTATTCATATTTCATCATCATTTTAATATAACACTGCTGTATTCCAGATTTGAAAAGTTACTTTTTTCATGTAATAATCAGTGAACATTGTCAAACTTCTGGTAGACTGTATTCTTTTACATCTAGTGTGGTCTGTACAAAGCGACTAAATGATCTGAAAGATTTTTCTACCTGAATTCAGGCCAGAGGTCAACAAATTGAGAAAGAGAATTGTTTGGTTAACTTGGGTTAGACAAAGAATCTTCAAGCTGAGAAAAAGCACCTTGAACAAAGAAATGGATGTGGAACAAACAAAAACTGATACAATCAATATTTAGTGGGAGGCCATAATATATTTTATTTTTACTGTATGTGACTGATGATGTTTTGTCTTTCAGAAGCTTTTACTTTTAATGCTGATAATAATGTTAGAGAACAATGATAAAGAATTGGCTCTGAAGTTTTTCTTTAAACAAAATCACACATTGTGATTGTTCCTCTCTATACTGGCTGTAACAAGAAAAAAAAACTTCTATTGAGATTTCAGGGTGGGATATAGCAGAGAAAACGTACAACTCTTATCCAAAAATGCAAATGAACGCACAGTCAAAGGTAATTTAATCAGTTGTAACCCATTTAACATTATTCAACTTTTTAGTCTCTTCAGTTTAACTTTGATTCTTTGTGTTTTCCTAGAAAATTCCTTGCTGAGTTGTGGTAAATATTAAACATACTGTAATGAGGACAGGAGTGTCAGTGCATATGGATAAAAATGTTTTGAAGATGTATAATGAACATAAGGAAAGAACATAATCATTATGTGTAGAAGACAATACAAACCAGCCGCCTGGAAGTCAGACATAACATAACAATGTTTGGATGTAAGTCAGTGTGATGACGTTACATTGCAAACAACGTGGGGCTAAGAAAGGTCCCACTTAGTGCCTAAATCAACATTCTAACACGAAGCAATATTTTGCCAACTTAGAGCTTACAAAAGATCAGGGGACAGCTTTTTGTGTGCATTATTTAACTTGTGTCTGACATTGTATCTGACATGAGACAACAAAAGCCAGAGCTGGCTTCATTAAGAGATTTACGTGAATTATTTTTTAAATATTTGACAGGTTGTCCATGTTAGTAGGAGACAGAAAAACTAATATCTGATCAAGTATTTTACTGGGAGAGTGGATTTTAATCAAGTGAGCAGATTTTTTTGGCTCCATGTTAATTTTAAAAGTTCTGGTCATTCTGTAAATCAAAGAGATCAAAAAAAGTCCTTCCATACTCTCCAGCTTCTCAGGTGTGTGGGTCAACTTGTCCTGTTCCACTCGACATAATTCTTTGTGTTTGAGAAGGGCAATATTTACATAAGAAAGTACAGCATGTGTACATTCAGGACTGTTTTGAATGCAGACTTCCTGTTTTCTGAGGAAGGTGTATTACATAACCATGTCATTTGTGTTGAAATTCAGAGGACATTTGAAACATATCCAGATTATCAGATAATGAATTCTCTGATATCAGTGTTATCCTAGAATTCTGTGGGTCGTGTTTTATCCCAAGAAGATTCACTAATTAGATGATCATATATATTTTTTCTTTTTGAGTCAATATTTTAAATTGATCTTTGTTTCGCAGTGTTTTTTTAGATCTCGAAACCATGCCCATTCTGAAGAAGCTCCCAGGAAGGTCCAAAAGCTGCCACGAGTTCCCGAGAGTGAACGGTGAACTGATCCTGCCCCGGCTGGATTTGGACCTCAGGGACTTGAATGATCTCAATGGTCTGAAGGAGCTGAACGACCTGAAAGATCTGAACAAGAACCTGAACCCCTTTGAAGATATTGACCTGGATGGTGACGAGAGGAACGAAGGCGACATGGGCCTCATCATGGGGGAGGTCCAGCTCAAGTCCTCCCGTGATGGAGAAGAGGAGGAAAATGAAGTGAATGCCGAGAGGCACGGAGCAGGGAACCCTAAAGGGAAACCCCTCAGAGGGACCCTGGAGCGTATCTGTGGAGTGTCACCGCTCAAAACCCTTGGAAAACTGGGAAAGGGGCTCCGCATATCAGGACGCAGTGTATGGGGGAACAATTCCCCCCACTACATCCCAGGAGACTCAAACACTCTCCCCCCAGAGCGGGAGAAAAGGAAGGGACGCAGAAGTTCGGAGGGAATTATGACCCTGCTCCGGTGAGGAGGGGTGGGGAGGGAAGAAAGCCCAAAAAGTGAAGTTCAAACATTAATCTGCCCTGTTGATCCTCACAAAATCACACAACAGCAGCTAAATAATAATGTCAAATCAGTGTTCTGCTTCCACAGACACTGCAAATCTGACAGTAAAAGACATTCATGAACAGCTAAAAATCCAGCTGCATTGTCAGCAACAGAATAACACAGGGTTTGCGTTTTCCTTTTTCCTAAGACGTTATGTAATATGTTATAGCAACTTGAGCAACTTTCTGTGGAATATCTTTTATTGTCTGTGGCATGTTGTGTACTTGCTGTGCTTATTGAATGGAACTATTCTCAAAAAAGACCGTAGTTCAGTAGCAGTGCAGTTTAGCAGCTGTGAAAAAAAAATGGAATTTCAACAATGATGTTTATTATAATACAAACCATTACAACATTTTTATGAGATCTTTATTAACTAGAGGGGGAAGTTTATGTCTGTGTGTGTCATTCCTCTTCATACATTCCTATATTTAGAAATATACAGTATAAATTATTCGTGTTGAATTCCTTGCAGCAGCAGTTTTTTACGTTCTGTGTTGCTGTTGTGAATGTTGCAGCTTTACAGGCCGCCGAAAGGAGGAACGCAGGGAAAGCCTGCCCTGTGGGGACCTGAGTGCAGACAGCGAGGCGGAGGCTTCCAGGCGGCCGTCCTTCCTCAGGATGGTCAGTTTGGGCAAGCTGAAGAGGGAGTCCATGTCAGACAAGTCCTCCCAGGAGGCTGAGGAGGAAACAGCAGAGGAGGAGCTGGTGGTCAAAACCAGAGAGCCCCTCTCAGGTAAAAAATCGAGGAAACATCAGGTGTGAAATCCTCATAATCACAAAATTCAGCTTGCAGGTCAAGTGCCCTAGAAGAATTATTACCTTACGTTAGAGAACTTTGGTCATCCTGGTCAGGTTTCAGCAGCACTTCCTTTCAGTCCACTCTCTGTTTAAGTTTAGAGCTCCCCAGATCCCTGAGTCACTGGGTTCAATCACCATCAGACTGTGAAATCAGGAAATGACTGCACTTCCTCATACCGCAGGTTCCTCTGGATAGACGTTCAACCACGCTACTGTTCACAGGCTCCACAGGGAACCTCATGAACAGAGGAATGTGCAGAGTGGGCAGCAAAGAACATAATTAGTCAATCAGGCACATGCACATTTACTGTTCAACCATTTAACTGATTCATAATTTGTATATTTGTTGCCCAATCCCCCAATTCGTGAATGTGGAAAAAAACATAGCCTTGTTTTCTCTTCTTGCTCCCCACAGTGCTGGAGATCCTACAGTTAGTTAACCACAGGGACCTGCTCCTGGCCGACACTCACATTCAGGAGCTGGAGAGAGAGTGTGAGCTGCTGTCTCTCCTTCCGACACCGACTCCCCCAAACCTTACTCCGACCCTGTGTCCAAGCACCCCTCACAGCCTGATTGCCTTATCATCTTCAGCTATAGAAGACGCGCTTAGCTCCAACGCAACACTGGACTCTAGCCGGCGGAAGGCTAAGGACGTGGAGCTCCTGTACGAGGCCCTGCAGAGAGAAATGTGGGATGTAGTGAGAGAGTCCCTACGCCAGCCCAGCGCTGGTCCCAACCTAGGGCTGGTGGTGCTAGTGATCCAACAGGAGGAACATGCTGATGCTGCCTGGGCCCTGAGACAGGAGACGAAGCCAACGCGAGAGAGTTCCCACATCCAGCCCAGCCAGCGTCCCCGGCATTTGAAGATGAAATGGCGGCAAGCTGTTGCAGAGGCGGCAGACTGGAGCCTACCGCATCAAGTGGACACCCAGGCAGGCCAACTGGCCTCTTACTTAGAGCGTCTTAGGAGCAGGATGGTGGAGGACCTGGATGCAGCACGGAGGAATGCCATATCCATCTATCCAGAGGAGTTTGCTGCTATCCAGGTGTATGTGGAAAGTTACCATCGAGCTGTGGCCAAACGTCTTCGGGCCATTACCAGCGGCCCACTGCAGATCACAGACGTCTACTCACTGCTCGACTGGTTCTACAACATCTACAACAGGTAAAGTAATGAATCTTGGTGCCGTCATGCAACAGTGACAATGACACATAAAACCTGAAAGCTGAATCGTTCATAAATTTCTACCAGGGATGTCCTAGGAATCATTGGCACAGCCACATCCATCAACTATGCCCCACTGGAACCCATTTTACCTCAAGACACGGTGGAGAGACTGGAAGAGGACTGCATCAGTATAGTCTGGGTAAGCTTTGTTATTTTGAACGTCTGTTATTTGGAAACTCTTGACAGCAGAGAACTTTAAAGATCTGCTTTGCTTTTCAGGAGAAGGTGACAACAGAGCTGATTCAGGTTCTCGATGAAGAGGAGAGGCGATGGGCCCAGACATTGCACATAGAAGAGTATCAGTCTCACCTAGCACGCTCTGTCATCCAGGTAAAAAAAAAAAAAAGGAACGCACACGCTTGGAAACAGATCTTTAACTCGTTTTTCAAAGACTATCTCTCACATCTTTTACAATTCCAGAGACTAAAGGTGGATTTGGACAGATCGACATCTGTGAACCACTTTTTAGGGGCAAGAGTGGCCCGCTGTAGTCTCACTGGATTAGCTAATTTTCTGTACAGGTGAGTTTCTTAATAAATAAGACTAATATTCAGTAAAAACAATGAAAGTTTTAATAAAACCAAACTTGTTGAAGTTGTGTTTATGGACAAGACGCAGGGTTTTACAGGACAATCTAATTACTTTAGTTTATTAGCAGTAGGTTCTCATCACACCTCAATGTGTTCAGTTTCCAGAGGAAGGTGGAGATGTTTCATGACACACAGGCAGAGTTTGGAGAACGAGGGGATGGATATGTTTCCAGGACCATAGCTCTGGTTAATTGTTGCCCTCCTCTCAGGTACACAAACTGCAATGGAAACATTATGCAGCAGAACTTTTTTTACATTTTTGTTGCGGTGATGGGGTTGGGTGTGTGTGTGTGGTGGTGGGGGGGGCACAAACAATAGCAGCAGTTTGCTGAAAGAGCAGCTTTATGTCCCCTAGATCTTTTGTGGAGCGCTGCAGGCAGTGTGACCCACAGGGCAGTGAGGAGTCAGCGCTAAGGGCCAACTCCTCCCTGGACAGGATCATCAACCAGTCGGTGAAGGTGCTGACTGACAGACTGTTTGAGCACATCAGGGTGAGTAAGAGGCAGGAAGAAATACCCTCAGAAATAAGGTGTAGCAGAAATAAAAACTGAATACATACAGAATAAAGTGGAAGTTCAAGTAAATTACAGGTACTTCAGAACTGCAGTTACAGGGCACTTTCTCACATTTGTTTCCTACAGTTTTAGTTTGGAGACGACATCTATATGACTAGGTTTAAAACTTCCCTCTGCACTCCATATAATAAAAAGTCTCAATGTGTCTTAAGGTTGTAGTCTTGGGTGACCTGGTCCTTCAGAGAGATGTTAATGTCGTTCAAATTTGCAGGCAAATGAGAAGCAAAATGAAAGTTGGTGAAGTTACCATGTCTGTGTTTGAGTACGTTGTACATTCTGTTAATCAGAACTCTATTGTTCCAGCCCTTTTTTGACAAACTGATAAAGAGAAAATGGCTGAACAACACAGAGGCTTTTGAGGCCATTGAAGCAGGCATCAAACAACACTTCAAGAAGTTCAGAAGGATGGACTCTCCACCATATCAGGTGAAAAATAGATGGACTGCTTACCACGTCTCACCAAAACACACAGTCTTTGCCTAAGCTAATACTTATGGAGCCAGTGATTAATGTCATGAATGTCTAACAGACGCTAGTGGGTGAGGTGCACCGGCGGGTCCTGGTGGAGTATGTCCGGGCCATCATGCGGGGGCGAGTCATCTGCACTTCCTCCAAGATGAGGAAGAGGATGGCATTCCGCCTGCAGGATGAGGCCAAACAGCTGAGGGGTCTCTTTAAAGACCTGGTGAGTCTGTTCTTCATAAAAAAAAACGTCACATTTATTTAAATGAATCAGGTAAAGCCTTTAAAAGGGACACATTTAGACTGACAAAAGAACACTCTCTTTTATTGTGCTCTGGACTTACCCATGAGCGGGGTCCTTAACAGTTTCTAATTTGAACTAAAGTAACATACTGTATATTCAGCCGTGTGACAAAGGACCTCAAAGAAGCACAATGAAGTCCAAAGCATCCTAGACAGAGCTCATAATTTCTTTTCAAGGCACCTCAAGTATTTTAAGTAATTCCAAAGTGCTTATTGTTCAAAACACTGAACAGGGGAAGGCAGAGCCTGGTGGCTGTGAATGGAGCCTGACCCATCAAACTTCCTAGGTCAGAAATAATTCAGACAATGTTGATACAGTAAGCGCTGAAAAATGGCTGCCATCAGTGAGATGGAGATGGATGAACCGGGCTTACGTTAGCACTTGCCAGAGGGGGGAAGAGAGTTTAAAGCAACTGTGCCTGACAACTTTGCATTCGTGCCCTTTCTGTGCACAAGTTAAAACAAGTGTCCATCACCTTGGCTGACAACAGGAAGCCGCTGTGCTCAGAAGTCATTTCCTGTTCCTGTCAGCTGGCTGGCTTTGATGTGGTTCTAGAATGGCCTTGATGGCCTTTTTTTACTGAGGAGTGAGATGAAGTGTCTGTGGAAAGTGGGACCCTAAGGTGGTGGGGGGGTGGGGGTAGTTTTTAATGGCTATTTTTAGTGAGTGCTAAGCCAAAGAATTCTGCTTTCTTTTTCCTGAGTGTTTGACGGAAAAAACAGGACCTACAAAAACAGAGGTGGAGCTTTGTTATTCGTATTAGTAAATCAACTTAATGTTTGGCCTCTGGTCCTTAGCAGTGCTAATCTGTGTTTCCTGTGAGGGTCTGATTGTTCACCAGCATGCTACGAATGCTTTATCTGAAAAATACATTATTTAAAAAAGTACTTACACTGATAAAAAAAAAAATTACAAGTGCAGCAAATTTATCATTCAGAGCCCTATTTCCCTATAAATGTAAATAAAAAGAGAAGGCAAAGAACAACCCTGGGATGTTTACTGTTTCTTTTAAATGAACACCTGGACTCTTTCACTACTGAGCCAGGCTTCTGTAATGTGTACAAAATTTGGTTTGACACTATATTGCTGAAATGAGTCCCTGCCTGAAAAGGATGGTATCATGTGTATACCTGTATGTCATTCAGCATCTCACTGTGTGCATTAACACAGCCTCATAGATTCTGAGATTCCTTGATATCAAATCAGATGGTTTCACTCCTCTTTAGCGCAGAGGACTCATTAAATTTTGCCTCGTCCATCCACAGGGCAGTTTTCTACTTTGATTCAGTCCATTTAAAGTGAGCTCAGGTGTAGAGTAGGAAGCATCTTGTATATATATGGTTGTTTCCATACATTAAAGAATTTAAATGTACATTTGTGAATGCAGCAACAAACTGTGTTCACGAACAGTGGTTTTCGTTGGTGTAGCTGAGCCCATTCAGTGATTAACACGATCATGTCTGCGTTTAATGAGGTGCAGCTTGAGGGCCCAAAGACTACAAACCTAACTTTAGGGTTCATACCTACAGTATGTAGTAAGTACTACATACTGTAGGTCTCTCTGAATCTTTTATTGTTATTAACGACAGATGGCAAAATGATAAACCTCCTTATTCAAAATGACTCAAGGTAGCACTTTTATACCGAGTTTTTATGGGTATGAAGGTTATAAAAGCCAGACAAAAAATGCAACAAATTGTCCACGGTCTTTTCTCACGACTGACTGCATTTTGGAGACAATAAAATTGGCTAATTGTTACACCCCTACAAATCATGATACTAACTGATACTGTAAATACCAGGACAAAAGGAAGGAAAACTAAAGCAATTATCAATTCTTTATAGCAACAAATTACTTGCTGCATGATAATTAAGACATAGCTATGCTCTTTTTCTTTTCTTATTTCAGGACTCAGGCTCATCCTGGTTGGACAGCATCATCTCCCACCTTGCTGACATCATTCTGCTGGAGGACACTCCATCCATCCAGATGGAGGTTGCTGTCCTGGTGAAAGAGTTCCCAGATATTCGGTGAGGGTTTTACCAAAAATAACAGTTGGAATGTTTCTATTGCAACCAGGAAGAGCCTATAAAAACAATATTTCTGCATCATACCCCCGAAGGTCTTATATTCTTTTATGCTTACTGCCACACATTCAGAGTGTTGTCTTTGTCACTAAGCCAAGGCAGAAAAAAATGTTGGACTATGTATGGGTTCAAAACAAGGAAAAGGAGCGCGAAAACACATCTACATTAACTTTGCTATTTTTGGAGAAGTATGTGGTTCTGTTTTGAGAATGAATGAGGCCTCAGGGGAGACCTAGTCGCTGAGGTTGTTTGCACATAGATTCAGGTGACCGTTGGCAACCCGTGATCGTGTGTGACACATAGCCCTCGGCGGAGCAGACAGGAAGCTGCTGCTGAGTACTTCCTGTCCCTGTCACACTGCAGGAGACAGACTGGTGCCACTCTTGGAATGAAAGAGGGAGAGGTGTGGAAGAGGACAGAAAAACATAGTAGTTCGGACCTGGAGACATGCTAACTCACGGCTTGAGTGGCCCCCTTTGTTTGCTGCGTGGCATTCGCTGCTGGTATTTTAGGAGATCAAAGGCTACCGGCCTTCCTTGGATTTTCTGGTTTCTTCATTCAGCAACAGCACAGTCCATTCATGCTCAAATGACTGTGCCTACACGTGGGCATACATGTCAATAAAGAAGTAAAATGGTAGTAGTGTGTACAGCTAGAAGCCCAAGTTGTTCTTGATGCGTAATACTTTTTCCAGCTTCGATTGCTGTCAAAGGTTAAGCCATTCTTGAGTAAAGGGGCCGAGAAAATGCAGTTCAGGCATTTATCAGCTCACGACTCGACTAATGGGATTTTAATACGCCATTAGCTCGTCTACAGCTGGGTAGAGAACGCTGACAAACACTCCAAGACGTGAGCACATTACCCCCGGTTTATCATCTCTCCATTGGATACCAGTCAAATCCAGGATTCATTTTAAGATTTTAATTTTTGTTTTTAAGCCACTTGAAGGTCTTGCTCCACCTTATTTATCTAACCTCCAAAGGCCATACAGGCGATCCAGATCACTGCGGTCCCAGAATCCGAGCCTGCTGGCAATCCCTCGTACCAGACACAAGAGATGGGCTGAATGTGCTTTGGTTGTAGTAGCACCTTCTCTTTGGGATAGTCTCCAGTCACAACAGCATCTGGCACCAGACTTAAGGCCTTTTAAATCAGGACTCAAAACACATCTTTTTAAGCAGGTATTTTATTTAGCAGAGCACCAGGAGACCACATTTATAATTTATTTATTAATTTATCTATTTATTTATTTTTTCCTATTTATTGGTCGACTTGGGTTTTCTTTTCTGTCTATACAATCTGTGTTTAGACTGTATAGCTCATTTATGAAATTGATGTAATAGTTTTAAACTGGTCGCTTAGATACTGTGTTTAATTAGGTCTTTGCATTTTATGTATTTTAAACCTTTTATCTTTACTGTGAGCACTTTGGTTAACCTGTTGGTTGTTGGAAAGTGCTACATATATAAACTTTGATTTGTTTTGATTTAAGGTTAGTTTACATGTAATCTTTCAAACTTTTAAAAAATGTTAAAAAATGTATGTCATTACACCTAAAACTCTTTGGAATGGGTGTGGAATTGTGTTTCCAAAAGTGGTGCCAAACCTTCTCTTCTTTCCCAGAAATTGATGCTGTGACTCAGACATTTAACTTTAAATCATAACAGCCTTTAAACACAAAATTGTTTCAGTTTTTATGAACATCCGTCTACCTCAGTTCCCCTCATCGTCCTCCTTATATCCTTCCTCCCCACAGGAAGAAGCATGTCTCCACCCTGCTAAACATACGAGGAGTGATGCGGCAGGCTGAGCGCCAGGAGATCCTCAACATTGTCAAAGACTTTGAATGCACCAGTGCGATCATGTGTCGTGACCATGCCCTGTTTGCTGACATCCCCATCACCGCAGAGCTGCACTGCATCAGCCTGGGTTTCCTCCGCCTAGCCATGACCGTCTCAAACTGGTTCTCAGAGCACCGTCCCAGTCGAAACCGCAGGGCAAGCAACAGAAACTCAACGCCTCAATCTGCTGAAAATATGGAAGACGTGAATAAACTTCACAGAGAAAACTAGCTGTTGGTGTTTGTTTTAGAGGGGAGCAGTCACAGACGTGCTGTGATGTGATGTACATGCACCTTGACCAAAAACTGATTGTACCAAAAAATTGTTACCAGCCATTCAAAGAAACTTGACTTCAGGTACTGCTTGTACTGTACTCTGACTTACTGACATTTCTCCATCTCCACAAGTGCTTTTAATTGAAATGTGAAACATAGTAGCTCAGTATCATTTTTAATGGTTTGATTTCCATCTACACAAACACAAATGGGAAAACATATCCTCAAAATGTAACTACTTCTTTGCCTTTTTGTTTTTTTTTTTTAGCATTTTATTACTCCACACTACTGCAAAAACAACAGCAAGCAGAAGCAGGCACGGTGCAATATGATGTTTGCTGTTAAACATGTATTTACCCAGCCATAAACAGTATAACCATCTCTGGTATTTAGTGCACATGTATGTATGCGTTTGAAAATGTAAATGTGTTGAACTCCCACTGTGAATGAAATGGATATGTCGCTGGAAATGTAATAAAAGCCCATTGACTGGGTAGACTGAATAGATTCAGAAGCTCTGTCATAAATATTATATTCCACATTTTAGGTAAGAATGATTAGGAAATAGGGCTTTTTGAGTGGATATGACATTAGATATTAGTCTTATTCTGCCTATGTCTAACTTCAGATGATGTGCACTGTGAACACAGTCCGGCATTAAGTCCATGTGAAACAATACATGCCACCGAGCACTTTGGGTCTGACGCAGAACAGCCAAAAGTATATATACACACATACTTTGGTGTTTATCTTAAGGACATGGCAGCTTTGAATTGTAAACTGAGATCTGGAAATATGGGGCTCCACCATGACCCACAACGCTCCGCTGTTGTACAAGAAAGGTCATTTACCCCGGGGCCAACAACGGGATATTTTTTGATAAACAAAGACTTCCTGTTGTCCACTGAGGTGCCAACGGATGCTTTTATTGAAGCCAAGTTTACGTTATGCACTGGGAGGGAACTTCCCCTCAGCCGCTCAGAGAGACGGTGCAGCAGCCACAGAGCTTTTTCATGTCTAAACCGCTTGTGCTCTTCTCAAAACAAAATCAGACAGCCTCAGCAGGGTTCATTCTGCACTCTGACCTCTTCGAGTCTATATCTTAACAACCATCTGGTTGCTTTAAAATGTTGAACTCACTCACAACGCTTGTTAGCAGCTTGTGGAAATTTACAGTACAGGTGGTGGTCGACACATACTTGACACACGACTGCTGTATAAAATCAGAGAGCGCTGTCATATGTTTAAGCATCAATTTGACAGGTCAGTGGCTTATCCTAACAGCTCTAGCCCTCCATTGTCCTACAAGATCTTGGTCTTCTGAGGTCTTTGAGATGGTGGACCACCTATCTATAAGACACTGCTAAAATTATGTACAGAAAACAATCAGATTGTTATGGTTACTGTTACTAGACAGTACCACTGTACCACTGTGAGGATTAGAGGACCCAAAAGCAGAAGCTGGTTTACTAACACATTAACTACTAATACAGTTCTTAGTTATCACACATACTGCTGATACTATAATAACTTAGTAGAGACACTTACAGAGGTAATAACATTGTTAACTCAAAAGGAGAGACTTACACTATGACAAAATCCTGAACTTCTGAGACTATAATACTGTACAGGCAATATGGGACATAACAATACTATCTCAAAGGCAGAGGCTTAGACTATAACAAAATCCAGGACTACCCTGCATTCGTCAACAAGGGTACGAAACCATAATAAATAGTACTGTCATCTCCTAAAGGCCAAACATCGGGGTGGATGGTGCTGTCATCGGACTCACCTGGAAGCTGCTGGAATCACTGTGAGGGTAATTTTTTTTGGCTTCTCCAGCCCTTTTAATATCATTCAGCTGGCAGTACTGCGTGGGGAGCTACAAGGGGCAGGAGTGGATAGTCACCAAAAGGCCCCAGTATGTGAGGCTGTGGAACTGTGTTTCTGAGGTGGCGGTATGCCGCACAGGGGCTCCTCAGGGTACGTTGCTCTCACTTTTCCTCTTCACTATATACACCTCGGCCATCACCTATAACACCAGCAGTTGTCATCTCCAGAAATTCTCTGATGACTCAGCAATAGTTGGTTGTATATCAGATGCGAATGAGCTGAAGTACAGATCAGTCATCGTGGACTTCGTGGACTGGTGTGATAGCAACCACCTGTGCTTAAACACCAGTAAGACAAAGGAGATGGTGATTGACTTCCGGAGAAAGACACTACCGTTCAGTCCGGTGAACAACCAGGTCTTGGACATTGAAAGGGTGGATAGCTTGCTTATCCAAGTACCAGGGTGTTCACCTCAACCATAAGCTGGACTGGACTAACAACACTGATGCTTTGTCCAAGAAAGGTCAAAGTCGCCTCCAACTTCTGAGAAGACTGAGGTCCCTCGGCATGTGCAGGCCCATGTTAAGGACATTCTATGACTCTGTGGTGGCCTCAGCTCTGCACTACGCTGTAGTGTGCTTGGATCAGGCAGCACCGACCAGGACAGGAACAAACTAAAAAGGCTGGTCAGGAGAGCTAGCTCTGTCCTGGGCTGCCTATTGGACTCTGTGGAGGAGGTGGTTGAGAGGAAGATGTTGGCCAAGCGGACTTCTATCATGGACAACACCTCTCACCTGCTGCACCAGACAGTGAAGGCTCTGTGCAGCTCCTTCATTGATACACGCCCTACAGTGTTAGGACAGAACGCTACTGCAGGTCTTTCATTCCCACCGCCGTTAGACTCTATAATTCCACAGTCTAAGCTGCTGGAATGTGAACTAATATTGTATATATTCTGGAGTACATAGTGAACATTTGTAAATTGATTTTTTTTTTATTGTATTTTTGTGACCTCGCACATTACTTAGCAAATTGCATTACACTAGTAAGTGCATTACTCTTGTTGTTTTCATTGTTTTTATTGCCTTGTATACGTGTAAGCTGTGTAACATGTAAATTTCCCTGATGTGGGATTAATAGAAATTACCTTACCTTAATTTAGAAAACAATGTCAACTCAAAGACAGAGAGGCTTAGATTATAACAAAACCTGAACTACTCACAAACATTATTAAGAGCTGGAGATTGGGAAAGGCAGTGCAAGGTCAGAGGGCACTGCAATCTGGGAAATAGAGAGTGCCTGTAGCCATAGTCTGAATACATGCTGCACCAGCACCTTGCAGTTTCCTTGGCAGAAGGTGGCTTAACAAGGGGAACAGCAAGGACCAATTTAGAGAAACGATTAACAAACACAAGTATAACTCTCTTGCCGTCTCATGGGGGAAGTCCTGTAATTAAGTCCAAGCTTATTTGTGACCATGGATGAGATGGGACTGGCAGAGGACGGAGGAAACAATCAGGTGCTTGATGGGGATAGTAGTTCCAGGGCCTTCAATTCATGGCCCTACCTAAGCACCTGCGTTCGAAGAGTGGCAAGCACAAACAAGTGCCCAGGACGGAAACCAGTCGGGATGGGATAGGAGTATTTGCAATCTCTTACCCTTTTCTCGAGGTCCCATCATATGGCCCCCCAACACGACAGGTGGTAGGATCATTTCCTCTGGGGAACACAGTGTGGATTATTGCTTTCTGTCTTGCTCAAACTGACGGGTTAGGTGTTCTGGGCCCCCGGGCAATACGATAAAACAAAATCTAATGTGGAGAAGAACAGTGACCAGCGGGACTGCGCTTGGCATAGCGAAAATAATCCAAGTTCCTGTGTTCAGTCCAGAACAGGAATGGCTGCTCAGATCCCACCAACCAATGTCTCCACTCTTCTAGTGCCAGTTCTAGTGCTGACATCATAATTCCTTTCAGCCTCAGCCAGACATCGTGAGAAGAGCAGGGATGCATCTCCATCCTACTCTGCGCCCTGTGAGATCGCCCCCACTCCAGTGCTTAAGGCGTCAACCTCCATAATGAACTATCTCTTGGTGTCAGGTAAGGTGTCAGGCTGGGAGAGGTAAGAGCATGGAGTGGGGCCGCTACCTTGCTATAATCCCTGATGAATCTACGATAGAAGTTAGCAAACCCCAGGAATTGCTGTAGCTGCTTGCGGTCCTGGGGTACATGCCATTCTACAACAGTTCTAACTTCACAGCTCTCCATGGATATTTTCCCAGGAGAAAGAACAAGTCCCAGAAATGTGGTTCAGGTGGTGTGGAACTCACATTTCTCAGCTTTGGCAAAGAGCTGGTTTTCCAGCCATCGTACTACCACTACCCTGACATGCTTCCTGTGCCCCTGCAATTTCCTGGAATAGTTTAGAATGTCATCTAAATACAAACACAAATTTATTAATCTTATCCCACAGAAAACAGCAGGTGCATTGGTGAGGCCAAATGGCATTACCAAGTACTCCATACATCCCACTCCCTTATACAGACCAGATGGTAGGCATTGCGAAGATCCAGCTTGGTAAGACTGTGGCATCCGGCAATAATTCGAAAGATGAGGACAAAAGAGGGAGGGGGTATCTATTCTTAACTATAATGGTGTTAACACCCCTATAGTCAATGCAAGGCCTCAGCCCCTCATTCTTCTTGCCTACAAAGAAAAATCCTGCCCCTGTGGGGGATGAGAAGGGCCGGATAATACCTGCTTTCACAGTGTCACCAATGGGGCTCTGACAGGGAGTAGAGATGACCCTGGGGGGTCGGTACCTGGTAGTAGGTCGATGGCACAATTCTGAGGCCTGTGAGGAGGTATAAAGTAGCCCATGCTTTGCTGAAAACTTTTGTTAAATCAAGATAAAGACTGGGCACATTAATCAAATCAATAGGTTCCTTAGACTTTTTACTAGTGTTAGGACGGCGAAAACAGGCATCACATAAACATTTAGGCAATGAGTGCTCCACCCCATTATCTTGCATGAGGAAGAGTTAATGTGAGGGTCTTATTTGGACAACCAAGGGTAACCCAGCAGGAGAGGAGTGTCCACACAGTCATAAATGTAAATCACACACTGTTCATGATTGCCACTGAGTCATTTTAACTGGTGCGGATCAGTAGGTAATATGATGTGAGATACGATTGTCTAGTGTCTTCAGCTTTAGCGCTTTGGAATGTTTTTCTGTCCCCACTCCTAGGGCTTGAACCAGATTCATGTCCATATAATTTGCCTCTAAACCGGAGTCCACAAAAGCTGAACAGTTCTGGGAAGAGAAAGTCCCAACGAGGAAGGCAGGGATGGTGGGTTTGGATTGGGAGCTTTTGTGGACAAAACATTTCATCAGCCCCTTCCACCCAGCTGAAGAGCCTTGTCATTTAAGGGACATGTGCGTGCCCTGTGTCCCCACAGTAGAAACAAAGGCCCCCAACAAGGCAACCTTGGTGTTCATTGGCGGACAGCCTGGACCACCCCACCTGCATGGGTCCATCAACAAGGGTTTTCTGGTCTGCGGTTCATTGGAGGGCAGGTAGATTTAGTAGTTGTCTGTCCCTGTGACTGCTGCTTCTTCTGTGGTTCCAGAATTTGGTGGTCAGTAGCAGTCGCCAGTTCCATTACATCATGAAGAGCAGAGGGCAAGTGTTGTGCCGCCATATCATCTTTAATGCGGTCTGTTAATTCCTCATAAAACCTGTTAAGAATTTGTATCTCATGAAACAGTGACATTTCTTCTGTTAGCACTGTCCTACACTGTTTTTGTGTTTGATCTATTCTCCATCACACAGCACTATTGTAACACGAAGTAAAACACGTATCAGCATGCTTCAAAACATAAAAAAACTAATTGTATAACAATAATTGTTTACATGTGCATTGGAGTTTTTGAGTTTTCACAACACAGCAAGTTGCGTAAGAAGAACTTGGAAAGAAATTGGCTCCAGACTAGTTGTAAAGTCACACACAGAGAACCTTTTCTTCTGAAAACAGTCCCTTTGAGCCAAAATCTGCACGTACTTTATTCTGTATAGTGAAAACAACCATATGAAGTAATAAAACATTTGTGAGTAGAGGGTGATTTGAGGTGTTGAGTAAATTACTTTTTATTTTTCTCTGATACTTACACATGGCATTTACCTCCTGCCTTTATATTTTATAGCTCGGATTTCCCTCCATTGTTGATGAAAGTGACTAAGGCGTACAGTATACCAGGGCATGAAGCAGCCACTACAAATGCATGTAATCAAGGAACTGTGATCAGCACAACAACGGAAGAAACAATAATAGGTGAATACAAAAATAAACACACACAAGTGAAGCAAAAATAGATCAACCCATTGGGGGTTATATGCCATTTACACTTTGAAATGTATTGTTTATTGCATCAGCCGTATCACAATTATGTAGTGAGATTAAAGTGGTGCAACATGATCAGTTTTAACACAATGGAAAATTTTAATAGCAGCACTGAATTTGATTGGTGCATGTGCGCTACGATGAGATTTAGCTTATTTGTGGGATATAAAGCATAACTGTTTCTCACTGACTCACTGACTCGCATTACAGCTGAGTGATCCAATGCAGTTCTTCTTGCTCCACATTTTTTGCGATTCGTGATGGGCGTCGCGCGGGGTTCGGCTGTGTGTTTTGACTGTGATTGTACAAAGAATCCTGCTAATTGCTTTGTTGCCTTCCCAGTTAAATGTTTCTGATTGTCCACATGTGATGCAACATGTTCAGTACTTTCCTGTTATTACATGTGGTGAAATATGGCCAGTGTGCAAAACTGCAACTGTGTGACAAAGGAAGGAATCGTACATTTCTAAAAGAAATCTAAAAGTCTAAAGAAATTTAAACTTGTCTTTAATCTGTTTACTTGTTACCAACAATAGATCACAGATGTCCCTGACCTACGACTGCACCGTGCCCTTGTTTTTATTTATAATATGTTCCACGATTTTGTGGAACAGAACAGGAAGAACATTAAGTGTAGCTGGCATCAACTAAATGTTAAGTTTGGCAGTTTGACTTCCTAGTCACATGTATATCTAAGAGCATTATCAGACATCCTCTTATATAGCAGGATGCTGGATGGCTGTTTTCCAGGTATCCCATGCGGGGGATTACCATCGGAGAAGGGCAGGTATAAATGAGGGCCAAACTCCTGGAGGTTTCCCTCGATCAAGCTTCAGAAGGTGGAACGCTCCGTGGTATCACAATGCAGTCCCTGGGAAGCACTCCCCTGCTTCCTCTCATTAACACAGCTCTGCAATGGAAAATCCATCTGGCCGTATTCAGTGTTTGTTTTGGGAAGCAAGCCGTGCCCTTTCTTTGTTCACACTGTCATGCACTTTTCACGGTTCCACTCTTTTCTGTTTGTTTGCTTCTCGAGCAGGGTTCTGTGTATTTAAAAGTGTTCAATTAAGAGATTGTGTTGTGGCTAAGGGGGCATTTCTTTCAGGTCGGGCTTGAGCACTAGGGCTTGTTTAGTCTAGACAAGGCCATTCCAGTGAATCTTTTCCTCTCTCACTTTTAAATCTATGTTCGTGCCTCAGACTGGACTGATGCCGCAGCCCACAGGAATTCTGAGCCGAGTTTGATCCCTGTAAATCGGAGTCAACGAATATCTGTGAAACGTAAGAAGAGGTGGTTTTAATATTTTGGCCACCTCATTCATTTTAAGTAGGGTGGCTACCTCTTCTTACGACTTAACTCCTCTACACACTCTGACCTCAATAATAAACACGTAGAATTATCACCTTTCTAACAGTTTCAACATAAAATGTGATAAATTATGACCATGTAAAAGTCGATTTTATGGCAGAGCTGCTGTATTGGATTGTATTCAGTTGTGCAGGTGGTCATAAGGTTCTGTCTGAAAGGTGTACACTGTGTATACAAGCAAAAACACTTGCATTACCTCACATCACCACAAACTCCACTCCACAGATTTTATTTATTTTTGAACACTAAACACTTACAGACAGAATTCCATGTTTTGGAGTCACAATCATTGTAGATGGTTCTTGCTCCGTACTAACATCATGACCGTTCAAAACCTGCAGTTTTATACTGAATAAATGACACAGACAGTCTTGGTGTTTCCTCCTGATTAGAACCGTGAGTCTAAACTATAGCCAACTGCTTGCTTTAGTTGTTATAGTCTATTTATGTCAAAATTTAGTTTTCAAGGAAAATTCCAGACTAGTTTAATCTGATTGCTTTTTTCACCATAATTGTGCATCAAGCAGGTCAGTGTCAAGCAAACTTTTATCAAATTCTTGATTGCGGAGAGAATATTGAATATTTTTTATTACTGGCACAGAGCCATAGACATGTACCAGCAGACTCTGGACGTGAAAGTTTTGGATGAGGCGTGGTCCTGACAGCCATGACATTGCGTAACTACACGAAAAACGGCCTGTTCTGACATGACCCACTGGGGCAAAATTCAATAGGGAGAAACTCCTCCTCCCACTTGTCCAGTATACACTGTCTGTCAGGATGGCTGCCCACTTGAACCAAAACAATAGTGCACTTCGTCACTCCTGATGGGATATCCTGATTTATGTTATCTGCATGTATTCATCAAGTGCATCTTTATTTAGCAATGCGGAGGTGCATGGCCCTGCCTGCCGGTGCCCACTCAACTCCGGGTCAGACTGAGCAGACACGCCAACCTGTTTGTTTCGTATCAACAGACGCATTATATCATCGCTCGCAGGCCTGGGCAACAGGCAGAGTAAAGGAAGTTCACCTTTGTACAAAAACAGCCAGTGCAATCTAAAATAAACAGTGAATCATAATCTTAAATTGTTTGTCTTCTCAAAATGTATCAAAACATGTCCATGCTCTTGATTCCCCTCCCTTAAATGGTAATACATTTGATTTGAGCTAAAAATTATGGGTGGATGCACTGATATAAATATTTTGCTCAGGCCTGTGTTGGCCTGATGCCACATACGCTGTAAACATCCCAACCTGTGGCCTTATTTGTTTTACTTTGTGTAAACTATTTTGACATCTATATAATAGTGAGAAAAACCAGGGGCAGCATTTGTTGGTCCTGAGTGTCTGTATTTATGCGAGCACATCCCCTGGCCTCACAGACTTGGCCTTATTACAACAGGACGCTCTGCGCTCTGACGCTCTGCATCAGTGCCAGTCAAGCAGTGCTTTACCTGTGGGCTTTCAACAGGTGCAAACTTTATAAAACGTGTCGCTGAGGACGGTGGATGGATTTCCATAACATGCTAAACAGAAAGTCACGGGCCCTACAGATAAATAATGGTGAATCTCTGTATTGCCAGACATTTTCTCCGGACAAGTAATGGACTCCTTTCACCAGGATTTATGTCAAATAACTAGACAACTGCTGGACAGATTTGCCACGGGTGGATGGACCTTTAGTGTGGCTCCACCTGGTTTATGCAAAACTGCAAACCATCTTTCCATTATTTCAACCTAGATTTTGTTTGAGGAACGGTGGACTTTCTTATGTCTCTGCTGTAGCATAAAACCCGATCTCCTCCTTGCAGTAAATTGGTGCTGCTCTTGTTTGTTCGTCTTTTCACCCCTTGTTGTTTCAGATTTCGGACACTAGCAAATCACACATCTCATTTATATCCAAGTTGTTGCTCAAGTATTTTGGAATCACAGAGGTAGATCCATTTTTGCAGAATGAACTCTTTTGCAGAAAGTTATGAGATTAGCTTTCACATCAGACTGTTCTCTGTAGTCTTGTGTGAAATTCTCAAGCTAACATGTCTGCCATGCAGTTTTAGCACTGTAATACTGTTGTACTGTCCTAAAAAATGAATGTAGTGGGGTAAAAAATAAGTTATTGGAGGTATGAGTAATGACACTGAGAAACGAAATTACTCAAATTAAGCACAATTATCTCATAATTTTAGTCAAACTACTAAATGGTCAGTACATGACCTAAAACTGAAAAGTGCACGAGTGTTGAAAAGATGTTTTTTCATGTTGCAGAGTGGAACAAAAGGGCTCATTGCTTTGCAGAGTGACGCCATTCGGACGTCTTTTCTTGTTGGTGGTGAGGTACAGGAAAAAAGTTTGACAACAGATGGGAGGCAAAAGAAAGAAGGAAGAAGGGAGGATGACAGTGAATGACTCTGCTGTCAGATCCTTTCAGTGAAAACAGGGTGGACAAACGGACATCCTTCAAAGCTGTGTATTTTTGAGGGAAGTCCATGGTCTGTCCTAGTGGCCTCACCTTTACTCTCTGGGAGAATCTCTGTTGTTATAACCCCAAAAGCAAACATGGTCATAGCAGCTTCTAAAGAAACAGAAGCAGAAGCTGTTGTTTTGATATGCCCGACTACTGGTACAATATTCTAACTTCTGGATCGTGGTGGACTTTGAATGACAATCCCAAATCACTGCATAAGGAGAAAATGTTTAAGAGCAAATGAGATCATTATGTTAATGAAGCAATCGTGATGAAGTGTTTGTCCGAGTAGCTCCGGTGTTCATGAAGAAGTCTGCCCCACACGGTTTTATCAGTTTCCCTGTACCTGCCAGAAACCTGTCTGTTCCTTCAGCTAACAACTAATTTATTGTCTCAGCGCTTTTGCAAGAACGGAAACTACTTTGCATGGCAAGGAATAAGTCTGGAGCTGAACAATTGTTCCTTTTGTGAAATATGGATACAGGGTCTCACCTTTGGCTCTTTGTGCCTCCTCCCCCAGCTTATTTACGTAAGCAGGTTGTGTTGTGTACCCCATCAGGAAGAGGTGTTGCAGGAAACCCAAATGTGAGGTACGATTTAGAGTAAACTCACAGCATTAAACCCCAAAAGACAGCTTATCTGATCTTCGAGTGAGGTGAATAAAAGGGTAAACACAAACGTTGACCTGTGCACCACAACCCACTGGGAGCTAGATATTGACTTCACTACACTGGATTGCAGGTGGTGTTGTTTCCACATTGCCGAGAATTCCTGCTGACCCGCAGAGTAACTTGTCTATTGTGTTCAATTCAAGCAAAGCAACGTTCATTAAGCTGCTGTTTTGAAACACACTCAACTTTGAACCATATAAAGGTCGTGACACGACAAACCGGGCAGTAAAAAATGAAAATGAAAGCCCCCAGAAGAAGTCATTAATGCACTGACGAACACTAAAGGCTATGCTATAGGTTGGCAGCATGCTTGTCTTTAAAACCTTGTATTAGAAATATTAGAAGATCCCCCTGTATACGTGCGAGCAGAAATGTTACAGTGGCAGAGGGCTGAGTGGTGGGTGGTCTCTTCTAGTTTTATCACAGTGTCAGCGTTTTTTTTGGAAGCTTTAGTTTTTATTCCTGTATCCGGTTCAGGTTTAACTATTGTTTTTTAACAACTCAGTTTGTAAGTTTAGTTTCAGTGTTCGAAAAAAATATTGTTTATTTTGTTATTATTGTAATTTTATATGTTTAATAAAATGTGTGCAGGAGACATGACAGGTGAAAGCTTTGGTATCATGATTTAGGAAATTAAAGGCTAATATAGTGTTTATCCACCATCCAAAACATGACCAAGGATTTAGGGCAACATTTATTTATTTGAAGAACAGAAATAGAGAACACTGAGGGGCAATTCATGCAAAACACGTGTATTTAAACTCACAGCCATGTGTCAATGCATATTCTTACAGCCACTGAGCCAGGTTGTCCTTGCCTCACAATTAATGAAATGTCCCCTTAAATCTGTAAATTTAATGAGACTTTTGGATGAAAATGATTTCCTTCTGAAATATTCTTGCTTTTAATTTCTTACTATTATATCCTTCTGAAAATTATTTTCTTGTTCATTTTGAGTAAGACTCAAGTGCCTCTGAACTGAAAACATTCACTTCATCAGTGCTTGGAAAACAAGGGCACAAGTCAAATGTCACTTTTCTTTATCATTTCTATATAGTTTAAATTAGGTTTACACTCACTTTCACACTTCCAATCTCTAACGCAAAGGATGTCAAATGAAAGTAGCTGATTAATAATTACTAATGTTTAGTTTACTGCATCAAAATGAGATTTTACGTAAGTGCAAGAAGTAAAATTGTTTTTTTGTTAGTTTTCCAGTAAAAGTAACTAATTTACCAGAAATTGAATCTACTGTACAAACAACTACCAGCATTAGAATTCAACAGTACATGAAACCTTGTGTCAGGGCAGTGGGGCTCAGATGGCCACACAAACTGTCTGTGGTACAAAACTGGTAGGAAGTCCAGTACAGAGGGACAGTCCTGGAGTACACGTACTTGCTACTGGTCTCACACAGATAGACACATTTTGCATAATTGTACAATACACATCACTTTGTATATGTTTAGGGCAATTGTTTGTTTAGATTCTTAGATAAATCAAATATTTATAATATGTATAAAAGTATTATTCTAAATAGAATATATTCAAAAGCTGTTTTACAAAATAACAGTTTAACACCATGATTAAAGCTTAATCATTTTTTGTGGCTGTCAGTGCAAATAAAGTCTCACTGTCCACCCAGCTTAAGTGGACTCTGACATTATTACTGAAAATTATTTTTCAGACATACTTTTGTCATCTTGGCAGTTGATCTTTAGTCAATTCTGTCTGAGAACAGATAACAGAGAATAATAGAAGGGAAACAAACATCAGCATTCTTCTTGTTCAAATGATTTAGGAGCTCTAAACACCAACATGCCTCAGCACTCTCTCTCATCCACTCATGACCCACGCAGCCTCGACTTCATCCGTCTGTCATCCATAGAAGGTCAGAGCTGGAGCCTAATGACTCCATATCCTCTCTGGTGCTCTGCAAACCTGCCCTCTCACCACTAACAATTGGTCTCTTTGACTTTTGACACGATGCCTGGACCTGTTTATCTTTCTCACACTCGTCGGTGCATCTGCGTGACAGCCCTCTCCCCATCTGTGCTACACAGCAGGTCATAGCCACTGACTGCTATGGACCATGAAAACCACTGAAGGGCCTGTACACAGCATTCAAATCCTTAGAACATAGAATCAAGGGTGGCGTAGTTTCTTTGTTAAATGTATTATTAAGAAATGGAAAGAATGACACAGGTATAAATCTGGCTAAAGCAGGTTATAATGAAAAACTGAATGATTGGGGTGGAGTAATTGCGACCAACAAGCACAAGTAGAGCTTTGTTATAAAAGTACAAATCATTGTGTAATTTTTGAGATTTGTATAACTGCAGCAGCACCAGCACGGCGGTGGAGTGGTTAGCACTGCTGCCTCAGAGCTAGAGGGTCGAAAACATCATTTGCATGTTGGCTCCATCTGGTGGTTTGCATGAAGCATTACGAGTGCATCAATATTATGTGTTTCTGACAACATATGAAATGTTCCAAAGTCACAACACATTTTGCAGCACTAATGTGTTATATATTTATGACACATTAATAAAACGCATTGTGTTGCACTGAATGTTGAAATTATTAGATTTATCCTTTACCATTAGTCATTTGGCAGATGCTGTATAGGTAGTGTGAGGTATAAGCAAAGCAAAAAATCTAAGTTAAGGAGAAAACCATCAAAGCAAAGTGCTATCAAAGAAGTTCGTCAGCAATTTTTAAATATTGAAAGTTTTTTAAAATATTATCAATGTGAAAAAGAATGTTGGTTGGCTGTAAGGATGGCAGTGCTGGTGTGTGGGGTTGGTTGACCCATCTACTAGTTCACCTACTAGCCCTTTAGCACACAGGCCCAGGGTCCAGAGAGGTTGGGGGACCCATGGGCCAGAGCCTCCAAAGTTATTGTTCAAAGTCATCTCAAGACACTTTGCATAATAAAGTCAAGACTATACAGATATGTAACTTAAGTGAACACTAACCTTAAATCCTTCAATAGAGGTGCAAAAATGTCCTGAATATCCCCAAACAGACCATAGAGAAAAGGTGGTATGCATTTTCCTTGTTTGAGTAGAATTTCAGAGTAAATTGGTGTTTGCACATATGTGCATGATGGTGATGGCTGCCATGCAGGGGGCTTGTTGGGCCCACTGGGAGAAACTAGGGGTTCAGTGTCTTGCCTAGGGACACTTTGGTGCACATCAGGGAGGGACCAGGGATTGAGCTACTGACCCTGTGGTCCATGGATGGCTGCCTTACCAACTGAGCCACGGCCACCTCGAATTGACAAATTGAGCTACTTCATTAATAATTGGCTAGTCTGACAATACTGTTAATGGTCTCATGTTTTTTTTTTTCATACACAGTAACACATCATCACATCTGGTTTTCATTGTTCTAATACTGTGAAAGCTACTGATGTACTCATCAGCCTAAGCAGATTATCATAGTTAGCATGCTCACACTAACTTGGTGAACATGTAAATATAAAACCTGCTGAATATGTGATGTGGACCTGACAAATACACCTGCTTGGCTAATAGACCTGGGCTACACATTCTAACACACAACCCTACTGGATTACTGCAGAGGTCAAGCTACAGTGAGTGCGACCAAGGGGATGTCAGGATCTGCCCGTTAGCAGTAGCCCACAATTATGAAGATCTGGTTACCAGAGGGTCAGTGGAAATGAGACTTGGGTTTGTCAGGAATGGATGGGATGGCTGCATGTTAACAAGCCAAAGGCAAAGCTCAAGCCTCTTCGGTCTTACTAGTTAGCTGGTGAGACTCAAAATCTTTACTAGTAGTGCTAGTAAACTCCAAAACATCCACTGGATCTCTAGTTAAAGGTTATTTTGCTTTACTAGTTGTCAAATGTTTACCAGTCGTACAGAGTCAAATATTTCATTACTCACACTGGTTGAGATATTTTCAACGTTACTAGTTAACAATTGAGGCTAAAAATCATGAAGTAAAAGTCAAAATATCCACTAGTCACACTAGCTGAGGTTCTCATATCCATTTAATGTAGATTTACGTCAGGCTTTTATCCAACAGGACTTGATCAAGGCAGCAAAAATCTAAGTCAGAGTGAATTGCTATAAGAAAAAGTATTTCTGTTGAGATGCAAGTACAAGAAATAAGAGAAAGGAATTTTATTTTCTTTTTTAAGTCCATGGTGATAGTTGTACTAGTAACACTAGTAAGACTAGTGTCATTAGTCATTAGTTTCACTAGCACTAGTGGCGCTAGTGGATATTGATTGGTCAGTGTCTTAAAAAGCATTAAGGTGCCTGTTCTGAATTATGATGAACTACACCATTTAGTAGCATTTTTTGTATTGCATGTCATTTTAGTTTTTTATACCACGACTATAAGGTTTTGCTTATTTAAATGTTGATTTATTAGGCTACATTATACACTCCCTGGCCAAAAAAAGTTGCCACCTGGATTTATCCATATGATAATAAACTATTGTCACTTAAATTGTAAATTTATGGATCGACCCGTAGCCATGGTTGGTAATTTTTTTTTCTAAATCTATTTAGGTACAAGGAGGAAAAACCCTTTGGCATTGCCTTTGGAATTTGTTATTATTATTATTATGTACAAAATTTTTAAAGTATTTTGTTTTTTATTGATACAACTCTGACTAGGTTTAAAGGGCAAATATAAGTAAATAAAGCAGAAGAGTGTTTTCTGTTTGATTTGCTGAAAAATAAAAATTATTACATTGGTTTCACAGTTTAAAAGGCAAAAAAGTAAAAATAATTCAAGCATTGTCAATTTAATACCTTTTTCACTGTTGCTAAGAGACAAAAATTTGTATGTGATGTTTTCATGGTTTATTGTACATAAACAAAAGGAAGGAGCTGGCAGTTCTCAACAGAGACAGCTCACCAGGATTTATAGGGTTAAATCTTTCTAATAGAATCCCAATGGGAAGCCAATGGGAAGGCTGCATTTATGCCCCTGTCCTACCTCCTCATTTGTATTTAGCACTAGTGTGACTAGTGGGCATTTTGGCCCTTTTTAGTTAACTAGTACATGTGACGAGTTTTACTAGTTAACTAGTGAATTCAAATGTCAGTTACTAGTGTAACTTGCACATGTCTTAGACTAGTTCAGCTGGTAAGCGTTTTGGGCCTTACTAGTTAACTCGTATGGTGAAGATGTCACTGGTTAACAAGTGGATCTTGTTGATCTTACTAGCATTGCATAGAAATATTAAGCCTCACCTGTTAACTAGTAAGGTGAAATAATCTTGATAAGTTTGATATCAGGGATTAAACGTCTTGCCATAGAGCAGTGTATGGCTATCAGCTTCGACAGAAAGCCTGCGTCTGCTGGAAAGAGGAATCACCAGAAGCCAACTGGTGATTAGGCACAGAGGAGCTGTGGGAGAATTATTAGACATGCACCGCCCAACACGTAGGGCTGCTGGTGAAGGCCTCTTGGTCAAAGACAGCCCTGTGTGTCCCTTGAGGCCCCCCATAATGAAGATGATAAATGCCACACATCAGTCCCTGATTATAACGTTACATGTATTTTGTAAATACAAATTTCAGATGTTCCGTCCCAAAGCAGATTGATGTGTGGAACGTTGCACTGCCATGCTCTTCATGCTCCATACAAGAGACAAACTGAACTGGATTAGTGACTGTCTTATTCTGCACCACGTTAAATACCACTGCCACAGACAGATGTGTGGAAATGCCCAGACACGTCCTAGAGCTACTGTTAGACCGGCTGAGCAGACGCGCTGTCAGCCACAGTGTCTCGGCACCAACCTCCACGTCCCACGTCCGTTTTGCTCATATACAGCAACAGTAGAGAGTGAGATTATGTGTCTTCACAAAGCCAGCAGGACGTGCTCCGTCACAGCAGCTCACACTCTGGAGTGTGACTGTCATAGATAAACCCTGAACTCAAAACAACCATTTAGTGCAGATCAGGCAGAACTTCACTAATCTAGTGCAAATGTATATTCTCATAGAAAATTATATTTGAAACTCACAAATACTTTTTCCAGATTTTCGTCTGAATATAAGATTTTATCACATTACAGGTGGAGGGTTTTATGGCTGTGGTGAAGTGGCCCTTGTGTGTTTTTTAAATGATTTGCTCTGTCTGATAAATATTCGGATACATATTCGGATAAATAGAGGCTTGGATGCTAACAATCTGTACTTCGGCCATCTTTGGAGACTTTATGCAAAATTACGCACAAATCTACGCTGGTGAGACCGGCACTGGCTTGTGTTGGACCTGTCAGCATCTCTGATGTCACGTGGAACATGCTCAAACGAATCCAACAGGAAGTTCGAAGATTTGCTTTCCAAAATAAAAGACGCTCGTCGCTTCCGGAAAGTGGGCTTAGATCACACACGCCGCTGGTTTCCAGCCAGGTGCGGGAGCAGATGAGAGGAACAGAAGATCCAAACAAACAAATGAATACATAATGAAGTGATGTGAAATCAGACAGTGACACAGAGTCAGGCCGTCAAGGGGGAGGGGCAATATTTGTGAAAGGATTTAGCAGAGAACAACAATTCACGACAACACGAGGGAATTCAGCATTCTATTGTGTTTGCTCTGTTGGTGGTGTGGTGGTGGTGTGGTGTGGTGTGGTGTGGTGTGGGGGGGGGGGTTGCATGGTGTCTGAGAAGTGGTGTGTGTGAGGGTGGGGTCACCGCTCCCCCCTCCTGAGTGGATTATACTTTGACAAGAAATTGAAGAAAATAATAATTAGGCCATATATTTAAAAAAATTTTTTACACAGGCTGGTATTGTTGTTATTATTAATATTTATATATCGTTTTTATACCTATGAAAAACGTGAAAAAAGGTTAACGTGGTTTAAACAAGGGTTCAATAGGAATTACATTTTTATAATAATAATAAAATAATATTAGAAATAATAATTGTTTAAAACAATAACACAACAGAGAATGGAAACTACAATAACTATAATGTAGGCGTTTAAAATAAAACAAAGAGTGAAATACGAAAACAAACGAACAAAGCAACGATATATCCAGCGAACACTGTTGTTTCACGGATCTGACTCGGTGGTCCACGCTTGACGCCACCAACCGGAAGTCCCCGTCTGCGTCCTGCCGCTGACTTGACCGCTGTGCGCATCTCACCGACCGGGAATACCGATTTCTGAGCACTCCGGCCTTCATCCCCCCGCCCGCCCGCCCGCCCGCCGCTGCACCGTGAGCCGTGTTTTCCTGCGAGCTGCTGCAAAGCGGGGCTTGTTGCATTGGCGTCGCGGGGTCGAAGCGAACGAAGATCGCAGCGCGGCCCCGTGTTGCCGCGTCCCACGGAGATGACACCCGTCCAGAAGGAGCCGTGTTTGTTTTGTGAGGCAAAATGAGGCGGGGGGCGGAGAGTCGCCACAGAGACGCTGGGCTCCGGCCAAACATCACCGCATTTTAGCACCTCGTCGATGCTCGGGATTTGCATTGCATTGCATTTGCTGCATCGCTGATCGGCCGTATTTTTCCACATCTTACCATCGTTTCCGTTTTTCTTTTCTTTCGTTCTTCTTTTTTTTTTTTTTTTTTTTTTTGCACAGTGGAAATGCAGCTTGTTTGAGGACACCCCCCTCTAGTTACCCAGTGCTGCCATGATAGACAGAGGTCTCCTCTCGACCGCGGCTCGGCCGTTTGCAGAGGAGGCACATTGATTCGGACGGTGGGTCGCATCTGCGGATGTTATTGTGTGTGTGGAGCGTGTGAACATCATCCGTGCCAACACAGCGTGATTCTAACTCAGGGAAAAAGGAGAACGAAAACATGTCTTCTCGATCTGCATTACCGTCAAGCAACGACAGGAGCACCGGAGACCATGTAAGTGCGACCGGTATTTCTGTTCATGCAAACGACAAATCGTACATCACTTCGCAAAGATCGTCTCATGTGCGCAGTCGTTGGGTTTGTTCACGGTGCGGACGGGGCTCATACGCGGGGCCGCTTGTCCCTCATTAGGTGATGGCACAGCGGAGGCGACGTCGGTTCGGATGTTTGAGCAGAACGGCCGCTAACCTTGAGTGTCTGTGCAGGGAAGGAGCTGATGGCCGGCAGAAAGCCCGGAATGAGTCCATCCGCATACGGTGACACTCAGCGGAGATGCGCAGAAAGCCTGAAACCAGCCGTCACCTCTTATTATAAGGCTGTGGAGAGAAAGTGGTGTCACATTATCCTCCCTGCTGCTGCTGCTGCTGATCGGCTACCTCAATGTGTGTGTGTTCCCCAGAAACTGGATGGGTGGGACGACACACAGAAGGCCAAAATAAATGTATAGAGAATATCTGGGTTGTCCGTATGAATCGAGGGGATTACTGCGTAAAAATGATGTGCGGTCCCTTGCTGCGCATCCTACAAAGCGCCCAACCCCAGAGCCAGTGGGTGTCAGACAGAGCCGAACATTCAGTACAGTGGAAATCAGTGGGGTCCTGCAGAAAGGAAGGCAGAGGGAATCTGTCCATCGCTGCACATATATATGAAAAGATGACTGACGTTGCATTGTCATCTCTCTGCCTCACGCTTATGGCAAGATTGTCCCCCATCTGTTTGTTAGAAGAGCTTTCAGCACAGAGGGATGGTTAAGCCACTAGGTTTGTGTGTGTGTGTGTGTGTTACTGCGTGCGCAGTGCCAGGATTTACGAGGTGCATGATTGATTATGAATGCAGATCTCTTCCCTCCGTTAGAGTGGATCTCGATCTGCTCCCATCACTCCACAGTGAAGCAATGATGACAGATGAGTGAACGGACTGGATGTAATGTTGGGCTGCCATGTTGGCACAGGTGAGGCTTCGTGTACTCTGCTGTCTGCTGTGAGCAGCTTAGGACTCGGTTGGTGTGTAGACTACAGGAAGAGGTTCCAAAATTGGCTCGAGGTGGGTGCATGAGACCAAGATTGGAAGCATGGGAAGGGCACTCCCGTCTGAAGGTGGAGCTTAAGGCTGCGTGGTTGTGTGTGTGTGTGTGTGCTGAGCAAGATGACATGCTGGGGGGATGGAAGTGTAATGCCTCAGGGTCTGGGACTGGCCAGGGACCACTGTGCCGGCATCTGCTCCCATTTTTTACTCGTTCTCGCTACATCCCTCTCTCCATTAGCTACCGTTTTGCTGGTTACATCCTTTTTTTGCCTCCTCGCCCTTTTGGTCCTTTCTCGATGTTGCCTTTTGTTTTCCTCTCACCACCTTCCTCCTTTGTATATTTCCCTAGTTTGTCACATGATAAAAAGCCAGTTCTTACTGTTACACACCAAGCTTTGTTGTGCACAGGTACATTGTTGTCCCCTTTTGCCTTCTGGCTCCCAAAATTTTTGACACAACCTTTGGACTCATATCATCGCTGCACAACAAGGATCTGAAGCACCGAGGTCCAGAATCAAGCGGAAGCATCAGGCTGTAACATGGAACAGTAGAAACAGCACAGCCAACTGTTTACAGGGCTGTGAAATCTTCAGGGCGGCCTCCAATGCAGTGAAATGATTAACTTTGTAGTCTGTCATACTGCCTGAAGTCATCTTCCAGTGGTCTAGCATTAGACTTTTGAAGAGGATAATGCCCAGCCCTGGACAAAACATTATGTTGAAGTGTTCACGTGCTGGCAAACAGCTGTTAACCCAGAAACGAGGGGCGTGTGTTCACTCTGCTCAGCGTCGCCCCTTTTGTGTTCATGAAACAAACATCTGGTGGAGACATGCTGCTGTCTTAGTCTGTCATTATTTTGGACTGTATATGAATCGGGCCTGCGTATTATAGTTTACCCGTGTAGTTAATGGTGGATACACATTAATCTGTGAAACCAGTAGCTGCTCAGCAACCTCCACAATTATAGTTGACAAAACATGACTGGATGGTCCTCCTTTTAACACTTTGCCCCTTATTTTTCCCAGCATATGTCACTGGGGGCCAGTCGCTCAGACAAGGCCACCAGCCAGTCCAGCCGCTCGCTGGGTGCCCGGTGCAGGAACTCCATCGCCTCCTGCTCCGACGAGCAGCCGCACATCGGCAACTACCGTCTGCTCAAGACCATTGGCAAGGGAAACTTTGCAAAGGTCAAGCTGGCCCGCCACATCTTGACGGGCAGGGAGGTGAGATATATGGAGGTGATTTGGTTGAGGATGGTTGGATGAAGGAGACAAAAAGCTATATGTAGTATGAGGATTTTCAGAGAAAATATTTTTATCTTCTTCTGTTAACTCATTATTAAATTGTCTCTGGTATAAAAGCAGAGTCTTTTTTGTAAGACATGTCATGTCAACGGTCATTTCAAACACTTAAAATGATTCTGCTTTCTTATAATGTTGTAACCAATCGCCCGTCCAATGTCTAATAGGTCAATTAATAAAGCTTTATACTGTAGATCAATTCTAAGCCATTAGGAGCAGCTTTCAAATAGCTGCAGAACAGTAGGTTGTAAAAATACCTTTGACTGGACCATATGACCACACCTGACAACCAAAAATATATTACTGTTATTAAGATGTATAAAGCCTTAGTAAGTATTTTTTTTAAATAAATCCATTAGTTTCAACTTAAAACCCTCTTCAGTAAATAGTGACTGCATTGAAAGTAGCTGTTATTTGTGTAACAGTAGAGTAGACAGTGGTGTTAATTAGTTCCAGGATTTTAGGCCGGGTCCTTATGATGAGGGGAATGCTTTGAAACTAGCGTTGTTGTTGTTGTTTTTTCTTCAATCTTCAAAATTGGCAGTAAATCATCATTAGCCCTGACTGGCTGTGCCAAATGCAAGTCAGCTGGGATTAAAACTACTCAGATTGACTTTACTGTGGCCTCAGTCCTTGTTCACCTGCTTTTGGTAAACTGTCCAAGACTCTCCTTGGTCTGATATTTGATGTTGCTGTTGTGATGTTGGACACGGATCAGTGACATCCGTAGGCTTCTGAGCATCGTGTCAGCACGCGATTACAAGTAAAGGCAAATTCGGGGGTGACACGCTTCTTTTACTCACCATGACTTCCTTCATGTCTTTTTCCAGGTTGCAATAAAAATCATTGACAAAACTCAGTTGAACCCAACCAGCCTACAAAAGGTGAGTTTGCCCTTGTGGAATGTGATGTGCGCATCAGAATAAAACACACGCTACACTCTTAATACTACCAGGTCTCATAAACAGCAGCTTAAACACTAAGAATGGGGATAATTTGGTCACATTCAACAGAGTGCTGATGCCACTGGGGACTTTGCGAGGTTCAGGTTTATCCTCAGCTGTTCAGAAGGGGCAGGAATGAGCGAGCAGCTGATGGAGAGAGGGCTCGCGGGATGTGATGCTGTTTGGCAGGTGCTAGGAACTGGATGGGAGCGAGACGAGACCTCTGCTCCAGAGATCATCTCATGTCTCTCTCCGGGCTAATCACAGGCCTGAGAGTGGGTTGACTCATCTCTCAAACCACGGCCACTCGATCCATCTTTTTTGTTTTTAATTTGCTTTCAGTGGATAACCCCACAATTCTTGTGTAGCTGACTTGCTTTGATGATGACAATTGCTACCCTAGCAATTTTACTGTGAGAGGTGTCTTTAGTACGATTAGATGTAAGTCACAAAGGCGGAGGCTTATGATTGGCTGACGTTTTTATCAAGCTGGTCAGCATGTTGGGAGTTGAGCCTTAATGGTGGACACTGTAAGTTTATTGTGCATTATGGTGAGGGACAAGCAGAACAGTGGACACTTTGCTTTTAGCAGCCGCCAAAAGCACCCTCAGTGTGATACACTTTTAATTCAGCAGTTGGAGTTGTAGACACCTCAAAGACGACTTGAAAAGGTCGATATGCAAGCACAACATGGCTGACACAAAGGTCATTTGATCAGGGTTGATCCCACACACCAGCCAATCGCTTTTGTGCCATGTTATTGCACGTGTTCGTCATGTGGCTGTACAACACACAGTCTGTGTCATGAAATGTGAATAAATTAGAGAGACTAAAGATGCTTTTAGTCAACCCGCATTTGTTTTTTCTCCACATTCTGTATGGGCTGATGTATCTCCCCAATTTGGCCATAAGTCTGTCCCTCCCTCTCTGACTCTCAGATTCTACCTCCTTTGGCCTTCCTGAGCTCCTCTGCCTGTGGGCTAAAAGTGAACAAACCAGAAGATTCAACGAGGAATTTAATTGTGTCTTGTGTATGTGTGTAGTGCTTGTGTGTGTGATTTAGTTCAACTCGTTGAGGTCTGTATTTTTAAACTTTCTTCACACGAGGTAAAACCTAGAATTGAAAAAGCAGAGGCGTAGCAAGGATTTCTTGTCCCTGTAAAAGACATTGCTGCTCCCTATATTTCATACATCCTACTAATAATTTTGCATGCAACCTGTAATTATTATTAAAATAAATAAGGATTAAAGTTAAATATCTTTAAAAATAAACTATTTATATTTTCCATTTGGCTCCTACTTTCTGGGGGATTTCCTCACTGTCTGTATTTACAGTGCAGAGATAGCGATGACCTTCAGTTGTTACAGTATTATCAAAGCTTTAGTACATAAATGCAAATCCCAATTGCTTTTTTTCCCTCATAGCCATTTGTTGCCCTTTTGATCACTGGCTTCCTGTAATCCCGATACTTGGATTTGTCATGTTGCTGCTGCTTATATCATGTCAGAAAATGGATTCTCTATACCTGGTTCCTAATATGTTCCATGTTTTGCAGCAACTGCAATCTCAACTTGTATTTTATCCCTTCTTCCTGCCTGGTGCTTTCTTCAGACTGGCTGCTGTCAAAGACAATGGTGCAACATTTAGCACAGGATTTAAGAAAGTGGTGAAGAATTGGCCACTGATTGGAGAGAATATTCTACAATTGGCTGGTGATGATAGTGGGCCTCTTTATATACCTGTGGGCTAGAGAAAATCCTTAGTACTGAAGACATGAAAGAGCCCATATTAGCATAATCTGGATAATGATGTACATATGTAGGGGGGAGAAAAAAGATGCGTATAGGTGTGGTTAAAAGAACAAAAGGAAAGGGGGAAGTGAAAACATAACATTAATCCTAATGAAGTAGGAAATAGCTGATTATAAATAGAGACTATAATCTTGGCTTTTGTGGCATGGGATGCCTGAAAACAAAATATGTGTCACTAAGAAATTAGATTTAGCCAGATTTAAATAGTATGTATGTCACACAAGTCAGGTCCACGGTGCAACTTCTATATGAATAGAATCCATTTCCACCTGCTACATTTTCTAGTGAAACTGGAACTGTGCACGTGTCCGTCCCTGTCAGCTTTATAGTAGGTTTGCTCTTTACTTGTGGTAGTCAGCACGGAACAGGATGAAACATGTTGATGGCAGGGGCTTTTGGGGGGGTTGTTTATCGTTTTGAGGAGTTTGAGTGCTCAGCTTTGTCGTGATGAGCAGAGAATTAATGGGATGCGATGAGATGCTTCAACACTACGTATCCCAAGATCCCCTCTAGCACAGCTGGAGAAGCTGGGAAAAGAGCCTGGTCTTAATACCTAGGTCGCTATGGCAACAGTGACGTTGGGGCACTGCTAGAGGAGCAGACTGCTAGAAGAATTGAATGAAGGAGGAGGGAATGGAGGGACATACGTCGCAAAATAGCAGAGGGGGAGGATTGAGAAAAGAGGATAGAAACCTTCTCACACCATCTTTTTTTTTTGTGGAATTTACAATGTGGCAAACGGAGGAGAGTTGCAGGTTTTCAGCAAAGGCCTTTTAATGAGGGCCTGTGCTGCTGTGTGCATGCAACCAGGGGAGCTGGCTCAAATTTAATCCGCTGCTCTGCTCTGACAACGTGTACAAATATATCCCCCGAGTAGACATATCACATGCAGTGAGACACTCAGACAGACTAGAAGTTGGTCTGTTTTTGGCTGCAGATTCATCACATTTGTGTGTGGGCTATTTGTTGTTGTTTTTAATGGCGAGGAGGTTTGTTGGTTGTTGTCACCCTTGCAAATTCTTGTTTGGATGAATATCAGAGATGGAAAGTGATACTCTTATTTTTAGGCAAAAGCACAAATTTGTTGTCTCCAATGGGTTGTGAATTGGAGTTTGAGCTGATTGCATGTAAGATCACTGTGATTTATAAGTGCTACGTAGTTTAACTAACTGGTGACATGGTGGAGCTGGTATCTTAACAGTTGTGAAGGAACTGTGAAGGAAAAGCATAAATGATCAGGTCCAACTCGTGTTCAAAGCCACAGTGAAGAGCTGCATACAGTAGATATCAGATTCTGCTCTGAAAAGTCGAGTTTCCATATACTGAGGCCTAAACTCCAGAATTCAGCAATTATAAAAAAAAATCACACGGCACTTTTTTCTATACAAATTCAGATTTACTGATTTATAACTATAAATATAGACCTGATTTATAAGCTATATCTGCTCAGTGACAATAACATAGAATTGAAGTTTTATCTCTGGCAAGGCAATTATGTGGAACTCTCTGTAATTATGTGAGCAGACGTCATACTATTGTGCAAACCTATTTCAGTGGAATCTGTGGGCTACACTGGTTTTTGGCTTCGGATATGTGAGTGACTCCAGTGATCCTCATCTGAAATGTCAGTTTGTTTCTTAGTCGGAACTGTGAAAATGATTAACTGCAAAATCAAAATCTTGGTTTGCAAGAACATCCAATTTATTAGAATCTTCTTGCCTTATGGTTTTGTTCCAATAGCAGGCCTCAGTTTCAATCTTGTTGTCAGATCGGACCTTTTGGTGTAGTGATAGTTCACATTTTTATAAGTGCTGAATCCAGCTCCACTGATGCAAACCCTGCAGGACATGCTGATTATGTGTGAATTTCAAATACAGCAGTTAGAAGATTAGTTTATGTCTGTTGTTGTCGTTACAATAAATTGTGTTTCTTATTCCCAGCTTTTTCGAGAGGTACGAATAATGAAAGGCTTAAATCACCCCAACATTGGTAAGGCACAATCTTTCATCTAATCATTCTTTGTATTTGTTTATGTGAGCATGCACCCATGTGTGTGACATATTTGCTTACATGCGTGCCAAGATGCAAGTGTAATGCATGAATGAGCTTTCAACCATTCATCAAAAGGACTCTAGCAAGAGCCATAGCAGAGCTCATATAGAGGTCACAAAGCGGGATGGTCTAAAGCTCAATGTTTCTGTTCTGGGTTACAGTGCAGCTGTTCGAGGTGATTGAGACGGAGAAGACCCTTTACCTAATCATGGAGTATGCCAGTGGAGGTGGGTACAACGGCTGTCAAGTCCAAGAAATGCTTTTCTTCAAGTGATGGAAATGGTTACAGATTTGGAGTGTGTGATGTGTTTTTGTAATATTTAATACATTTAATTATTTGAAATGCAGTCAGATTTTTACAGTAGTACTAACACTACATAAAGTCAAACCTATTAGATAAACAAGATAAAACAAGGTGGCAAAAGTATGGGAACCTCTAGCATTATCCCTTTATTTTAAGAGGGGGATTATAGTCAGGATGACAATCAGGTATGAGTCTGGGAGGCCCTGCTTAATTCAAATAGAAGAAATCTGCATCGGAAATGTGACGTAGATTGAACAGAGCAGATTTCCAACAGGCTGATGGCAGGATCATGGTTTAGGCCTGTTTTTCTACCCACCACTTACCATCATTGTTGGAGTTATGATTCTGAGTTTGTGATAATGTCAGTGTGTTAGGACCTGAACTGAAGCCGAAAAGAAAGTGGAAGATGCATCAAGACAGCAATCCTAAATACTGATGTCATTCTACAAGAGAACCTTAAAAGCAGAGGAAACGTATTTTTAAAAGGCTTGGTTAAGTCCTGACGTGACTTCTAATTTTTAGTTCTAGGTAATTTACTGGAAAACGGGTTGTCGTGCTTTTCCCACACAGCAACATTTGAGAGTGGATCATTTTCTTCATAATTTTTACATTTCCTTCACTTCACCTCCAATAGAAATAGTCCCCCATGTCCAGTTAGGCCACAACTTATTGTTGTCATGCTCTATCCACAAACCAAATGAGATAATATATGATCATTAATAAGGTTTACAGGTGTTGGCATGAGGTTTTTAACCTTTGGATAACGTGAAAACAGATGAATTAATCTTGTCCACTATACCTAAAATCAGATGTGGCCAATTCTAGTGAACAGAAATGGTTCAAAAGTGGGCTTGGAATTCTTTTTTTCCATTTTCCTGACATTTATTTTGTGCTTTAATTTGAACGTAAACACAGTGTCTTTACTTACTCACACGTGACGTTTGGAAACCCTGAGAGACTGCAACCTTATAATGTACAGTAACAATTGCAGTGTACAGTAGATGCTTCCTCTGTTAATCTGATTTAGAAGACCTTTAAATTAAATATGACTGTAGGCTCTCCCCTAATAGGTGTTGTACAGTGCTACATTCAACCCTAATAGAGAATGGAACCGCAACATAAATAACAGAGCAGCCTCTGTGCATTACTGCTGCTGCCGCTCTATTAAAATGACTTGTAACACAATTTCAGGGATAATGCCAGCACGTTGCTTCTAATGTCTCCTTTTCTTTTTGCTTCCATTAGTCTCTTTTGTGTTTCTATTTGTGTCACTTTCTTGTCACTAATCCCTTTTGTCTGTGTTTGGGCCCAGACCATATCATTAGCTCACTGTGACCTTGGAGAATGTCACAGACACAGTTTCAAATGTGCAATTCCTGCAGGCCCATATGACTTTAGGTCATGGATTTAAAGAACCGTAAGACAGTGTTAGGGAGTGGTCGTGGTGCCCGAATGCGGGTAAAATTTTGGTTTAATTACAGTTTATTGTTGCAACAATATACAGCTACTCTATTATTCCAAAATCTATTAGCAACTCAAACATAATGGAATGTAAAAAAGAATGAACTGTTTAAAAAAAACTGTGTAGGGGTAGAAGCTTAAAAAAGAAGCAGTGTGATGTATGTGCTCCTTTTGTAGGAGAAAACAGTCAAAATATCTATAAAGGAGGGCTGGAAGGATCCTTTTAAATGTTTTTCTATAAACTCGAGATTTCATGGTACGCTGATCGACATTCCTCTCTGTGAGTTTGGGCCTCACACTTGCCTTATCACCACGGTGTGAGTTACACCTAGCTGTGCTCTTTTATATTTGATTTGTTTGTGTAATCTGTACACAATCTGTACTTTTTTGTTGATTGTTGTTGGGAGATGATTTAACTGGATTGCTCAATGTAATTACAATTATAAATGTAATTATTATTGTAAGAATGATATGAGTTATTAAAATGTAGTGTAAAAGCTACACAACCCCAGTATTTAAGACACAACACACATAAATATATATCTTTGACAACATCTTAATATCTATCATAAACTTGCAGAGATATTAGGCCATAGAAGATGATCAGCATCCTCACGATACTGAACTGAGTAAAGGTGCATTTTATTGCCTGTGAATTCACAGTTTTTTGTTTTCTCAAAGCTACTCTGTGCAACTGTTGGAAATCAAGCTGGCTGTACCGTGAGATTCAAAATCAATCTACCGAGAGTGTCAAATAGTAACACTGAGTCAAAGCCTGTGCCGTCTCATAGACACATGGAAGGAGCCTTTTACATCAGCATGTGATACACAGTGGTTGATCTTCTTTGATTGGTGAGAAGCGAGAGCCTCACTCAACGACCTTGAGACAGGAAGTTATTTACTGTGGATTTGAGGCAAAACAATATGTATTTCTACCTTTAACGTTGTTGTCTTTTAGACAGACTCAGGCTGGCTGTTTCTCTCTGTTCCTTGTCGCACTGTTAATATCATAATATGACCCAATGCTTTTGGCTTGACTGATCAGTTTTTTGCTGTGCTCACTCACAGGTGAAGTGTTTGACTACCTCGTGTCTCATGGGAGAATGAAGGAGGTTGAAGCCAGAGCCAAATTTCGACAGGTGCGAATACATCCCCTTCTGACGCCCACATCGCGCAAGATCTCACATTTAATTCTCGCTACTTGAGTGTGTCTGTCTCCTCATGTTTGCAGATTGTTTCAGCTGTCCACTACTGCCATACGAAGAACATTGTCCACAGAGATTTGAAGGTAAGAAGACAGATCCTATGGGGTTGCTTTCAGAAAAAGGGAATTAGGGTGGTCCACAACTGGGACTAAGTTATAATTTGGGACTTATCTTAATGTGTTTTTTATAAAAAAAAAAGGCATTTTAATCATTGCACAGTGAAGAGCGGAGAGGCTTTTTTTGTGGGGGGAGCCTTGCTCTCGTTGTAATACATTATACCAACGCTGAACTCTCAGTAGTGACATATGTATGTCGTTGAACAACTCGCAACCACGACCCCCACCACGCTCTTTCTCATCCATTTTTGTTTGTTCTATCAAACCTCCCCCCACCTATTCATCTCTGCCTCATCCTTGTCTACGTCGATGTATGCATGACTCAGGCGGAGAACCTTCTGCTGGATGCCGATGCCAACATCAAGATCGCCGACTTCGGCTTTAGCAATGAGTTCACGCTGGGCAACAAGCTGGATACGTTCTGTGGCTCTCCACCCTATGCCGCCCCAGAGCTTTTCCAGGGGAAGAAGTATGATGGGCCCGAGGTGGACGTCTGGAGTCTGGGAGTCATCCTCTACACACTAGTCAGCGGCTCGCTGCCCTTTGATGGGCAAAACCTGAAGGCAAGTGGATGTGAGAAGGGATAGTCTGTCTGTCTGAGGACACTCAGAGGATTATGGCAACAGTCATGGCTTTACAATTATTCCAATGCAGCTTTCAACAACAAAAAACCCTCACTTTAAAAACTGAGCCATGCAGTTTGTGCTGTCCTTAGGGTTGTGTTTTTAGTGTCTTGAACGTGGAAATGTCAGGAAGATTGTTTGCCATTGTTGGCTTTGTTTTAGGTGTTGTCTTCATCATTATTATTATTCTGTGATGAGTTCTTTTTACACTTTTTAAACCATTTACACTCACAATCACACACACACTCACACACCGATGGGGGAAGCAGCTGTCCAACACACACACCAGGAGCAACTAAGCGGAGGTTTAGTCTCTTTCAACAACTGTGGGATTGGTGAACGACCCTGCCGCAGTCACGCCCTCTGGGATTTAGCAGCCCTGGTGATACACGATGCATTCATATTACCAATCGGAAGAATCTGTGAGTAACTTGGCCCTTAAGTTACTCACATTTTTTTCACAGTGGCATAGACAAACTAAATCAGGTTTTCCAAATTAAATCCGGGTCCCTTTTGTACAGTATGTGCTCCTAGATCTGATTCATATCTGATCTCTGACAGTGTGACTGCTGCCAGAATGATTAGAATGGAATTCATGTGTTGTTTTTTTAACTTCCCACCCCTGTGCACATGGGCATATTGCCTGTCATCATCAGTCAGTGTAAGGCTATCGCATACTGTAAAAATAAAAACAGAGACAGGCGTAAACAGACATTAGGAAGGTTTAGATTTATTGGAAGGCAAATATAATAACTACAGTTTCTGAGTCAATTGGGCGTATGACATTCTTGTTGCTATTTGTTGTTGCTGCTTACTGTCACTAAACTAACCAGCAGGTGCTATGGGATACGCTGCTGTGAATAGTATAAATGGTTCCACGGCTGCTGATGAAGAACGGTGTTCAAGAATCACGTTCTGTCTTCCCTGTGTTCGTATTCTGTAAAGTTACTGCTCCACACAATAGCACCTGCTGCTAGAACAAAACCTAAAAATAGCATTTTTTTCCAAAATCCAGCAGATGGCAATGAATGCCCCCCTACAGATCTACCAGAGGGCGTAAACAAGTGTATATTTAACCCCTTTCATATTTGACTGCACCCCTGCCTAGTGCCTGCAGTGAGCGACCTGAGGATTTCCCTCTTAATACTTCAGACACTGTTACATCACTGACTTAGCAGAAAATGCCAAGCTAGAGTGAGGCTCTGTCATGGACTGTTGGATAGATTGGAAATAATACTACACAAAGTGACATGAGTAGGGACATTCAGAATGTCCTCTACTGAGTTCAGTAATTAGTGCTATGCTGCCTGATGCAGAGTTGGAAGAAGTTGGCAAAACCTGAGGCAATTCCTAAAACTTGCATTAAAATAACGTTCTTCTTGTAGCGTCTCCAAAATGATTTTTGTTTTTTTTGCCACTGGATTGGAGCTTTTGCACTGCACTGTAAGAATAACATGCCATCGATGTGGCCAACAGGAGCTGAGGGAGCGTGTGCTGAGGGGAAAGTACCGTGTCCCCTTCTATATGTCCACAGACTGTGAGGGGATCCTTCGCCGATTCCTGGTGCTCAACCCCGCCAAACGCTGCACCCTAGAGGTAAGGCGGGCCATACGTGCAGCCGGAAGGCCCCGCTTAGCTCAGGAAATTCAATCGCAGCTGAAGCTTTTCTCTGTTTCTGCATTTACAGCAAGTCATGAAGGACAAGTGGATAAACACAGGGTATGAGGGAGATGACCTGAAGCCCCACGTTGAACCTGTTGAGGACTACAGTGACCCTGCTCGCATAGGTGAGTCAGCTACTACGGAATACTGCTACTGCAGCGCGGCTGTTGGCCTGCCTGCCATTCTGCTTCAAAGCATGTGCATTGAAGGTCTGATGAATGTATTCACCACCAAAATTCACCAGCTGTCATTTTATTGCTTTCTGGTTGTTTGTGTTCTTCAGAGGTGATGGTTGGTATGGGCTTTACTCCAGAGGAAATCAAGGACTCTCTGCTCAATCAGAAATACAATGAGGTCACCGCCACCTACTTACTGCTGGGCCGCAAGGGCGATGTGAGTTACATAGATCTGCCTAATATTTTCATCTATAATAGCTCTTTACTACTTCACTGTATTACTAGAGGATCCTGCAATGACCTTTTTTCCAATGGTTTAAAGTTCTGCGGAACAATACTATCATGTCTGTCATACCTTACTTCTACAAATATAGCTGGATTTATTTATTAAGAAAAATTCTGTTTTAAATCAGGAAACATCTGTGCTATACTGCATATTTTTTATTTTGTATTTTTGTAACAATTAACATTTGTTAGTTAATCCCAGATAAGCCAAAGCTCCCTGCGTTAACGCTTCAATTTATTATGAATTATTAATCATTTCATTAATGTCTTCACCAAGCTCTAGCTCAATTATCTTTGTAAAGTATGTAATATAGAAAATTATCAAGTTTTATACTATAAATATACTAAAAATTGTTATTCGAAGGAGTTGATCTTGAGCATATGATAGAAAAATGCTGCACTGTTAACCCCATGTTTAATGGTTGCCCTCCGGTTTTGCCCTCAATAACTGCCGTAATTCTTTGTAGCATAGATTCAGCACCTTGTTGAATCTACGAAATAAACAATTTAAATCAGCTAAACGGTTTGTGGTGGTGCATTAGAAAAATGGCTACTCTGGGGTCATAAAGACATGGCTGAGCAACAACACACAGGGAGGCTGGAGCATTTCTAACATGCTCAGTATGAACTAAGGGGTCCAAAGTGAGCCACGAAAATATCCCCCAACACCAGTAGACTACCAGCAGCAGCCTGAACCGTGTACAGAAGGCAGGGTGGATCCATGCTTTCATGTGGTTGTTGATCCTGCATCTGGACGTTGCAGCAGACATCGAGACTCACCAGACCAAGCAATATTTTTCCAATCTTCTACTGTCTAATTTTGCTGTGCCCTTGTGAATTGTAAACTCAGTCTTCCTGTTCTTGGCTGGCAAAAGTGGTACCTGTTGTGGTATTATGTAAGGTATTATCGCCCAGAGAATTTCCACTCACTGGATATTTTCTCTTGTTCAGACCATCCTCTGTAAAGAGATGGTTGTGTGCGAAAATCCCAGCAGATCATCCGTTTCTGAAATAGTCAGACCAACAGTCCTTCTATGTTCTGAGTCATCAAAGTCACCTTCTGATGTTTGGTTTGAACTTCAGGAGATCGTCTTCTCAACATCTACATGCTAAAATGCACGCACGAGTTGCTGCCTGCGATTGGCTGATTAAAGATTTGTGTTATTAATTAGTTGAACAGGTGAACACATGAGAGTACTCAGTGAGTCGTATATGTTGTAGGTCAATCAAATTATTTCTATATGGATACTTCTTACTCACCTTACCACAAGTACGGTTATTCAAGCATCATTCAAAGAAGACATTGAATAGCTGACAGTTCTGTGAAACATAATATTGAGCCCCACTTGTGGTTTTACAGGAAGGAAGTGAGACACGCACAGCTAGTACCCTGTCCCTGGCAAGGGTTCGACCAAGCCCCATCACCAACGGGACCAACAAGCACTCCTCAGCCACTGGCTCCTCCTCCTCCTCCACCTCCTCTTCACATAGCAAGACGCAGCGCAGTGCCTCCACCTACCACAGGCAGCGACGACACAGTGACTTCTGTGAGTCTCTTTTCTCACTCCGAAAATAACTCTGCGTTATAGTTACAGATTCTTGTCAGAGAATTTTACATTATTATATACAGCATAATAGAAAATTAAAAAATTAAATAATGTTTAATAGTGATTCAGTCAACTGGTAATACTTGTCTGTTTTTATACAAAATCAAAATTTTGTCTCTCTGAAGTCGCATGATTAAAAAATAGTCCAGTTGCGTCTGACGTTGGTTATAACATCAGGCTGCAACTAGCTGCTTCTGACAGTTCTATCGTGCATATCCTGCTATATTTGCAGAATATTCCTTATATGAGTCTCTGTGTGTCTGTGCTCTGCTGTCCTCCACAACAAAGGCGGGCCTTCCATGCCCGTCATGCACCCCAAACGGAGCCCGACCAGCACAGGCGACCGGGAGCTGCGGGAGGGCCGAATGCCTTCACGTAAGGCTAGTTGTAGCGTTATGGGGAGTCACAGCCTCCCTCCCTCCAGCCCAATGGTCAGCAGCGCCAATAATCCCAACAAGTCCGAGATCCCGGACCGCCGCAAAGACATGACTGCCACCACGGTAAGGGAATCACTTCCTCTGCCAGATAGAGAAGAGATGGTGATTCTCAGGTGAAGTTCTCGAGGCATTAGATTAACGTGGATCTTTCCAATGAGGTTCATGCGTGATTTTAAGCCGGTTTTCATCAGATGTGTTGTGCCCTGTGGGAAACAACTTGGCTGATGTTGCACAGATGTTTTTACCTCAGGACTTGACAGTGACTTGACAGTTGACAGACAGTGACGAGTTGTCTGAGAATGCAATGATATGTCAACAAGAGCTTTTGAGATGTTTAATCATTTAACCAGTTTTTCTTTGCCACTTTGGCCACGGCACGTAAAGCGTCTTTTGACCAGTGACCTAATACGTCAATAGCATCTGATTTTTTTTTAAATCACATACAGCTCTTGGTTTCTTTTATTAAACTTTGTGGTTACATCCTCCTAGCTCTATTTACCTGTACTATGGACTTTCATTTAGATTTAGTTTCAGAAACATTTGAACTTTTTGGTGGCTTTAAAAGCAAGCCAATTATCTTATATTAAAATGTATTTGTTCTATAGCTAAATATATACAACTCTCATCTATTCTTGATAGTTCTTTATTATTATTATTTATTGTTCAACTCATCCACTGATTTAAACCCAAACTATAGATAAATATGAGTTTGTGACATACCAACATAACCTGTTCTCAGTTGTGATACTACTTTTCACATTTTAAAACAACTTGGTCCCTGTTTATGCCGAATGTGACACTCGACTGATGTGTTGTTGACTTCGCTCCACTGAATATCAATGGGTCTTACCTAACGTCTGGCTCCTTATTCTTCTCTCTGCAGAATAACATTCCTGGAAGCGCCATGACACGCCGGAATACATACGTGTGCACAGACCGCTCAGGCGCTGACAGACACTCTCTCCTACAGAATGGCAAAGACAACAGGTAGTGTTTTTAATATTTCTGTTTGCTTGTGTGGGTCTTTCATAGCTAAAATGTGATTCTTCAGTGGTACTGCTACAAAGTATTTTTTGAACCAGCATCAGCACAAATTGTATTGACCTGGTTAAATGCTAAAATCCTACATTGAAGGTTAGGTTTAAGATGGGTGCTCGTGTTATTTAGTGTGATACTATTTACTTGAAGAGGTAGCAGCTGTCACCTTCACTGGCTCTCTTGTTAGGAGGATGTGTGAAAATCAGAAATAGAACTCCCTAGTACATTTTGTGCCTTGGAAACTCGCCGGCTCAGTTTTAGTTCTACTAACGTTAAGCCTGTATTGTCAAATTCAAATAGAGGGTTTGACTGTTCATAGATCATACTTCAAAATAGCTACATCTGCATGAAATATCCTGGTAACGATTCTGCTTTTGACATACATTCTGCTCACGTAACATTTAAGGACACACTATAGACGAAACTTGATATGTCAAAATCTTGTCAAAGCCATTCATCTGCATTACCCCACTATACAACTCAACTGCTGACACTCAAGAGTTGGGCATTATGATAGCAGCGGCCTCTGCCGTCTAGTTAATCCTTTCTGACTACAACTCTATTTATCTATTTTTTTAAAACTTGTAGCCTTCAGACAGAAGGAACACTAAAGGCTTTTTAGACAATAAAATGAAGGTTTAAGCTAAATCTATGGAACATGGAAGTTTATCAAAACAAAGTATTTATACAAGCTAACTGAAAACTAAATCATTTTATCGTGTCCCTTTTTCCTCTGCAGCTCCCTGGGCCATCGCATGCCTGCAGCATCTCCCTCCACGGTCAGTATTGCTGGAGCTGGAGCTGCTTCGTCCTCCTCCTCTACAGATCGATGCCGCCTGACCCGAGGCTCCACAATCCGCAGCACCTTTCACGGGGGACAGCTGAGGGACCGTGGCCCCCCGGTTTACTCGGCCCCACCCACATCGCCCACCTTGTCGCACCATGATGCAAGCCCCCTGCCTCATGCCCGCACCAGGGCCACATCCAACCTCTTCACCAAGCTGACCTCGAAACTCACTCGCAGGTAAATACATTATCACAGTTACATTAGTGTAAAATTTGGATAAATATTCAGGACTTAAATGAAAAGATTGTGAAATAAAACAAAGAGAACTTCACATAGCATTCTATATGCTATACATGTTGTTCCTAATAATATTATTATTGTTGGATAATATTAAATATTGGAGGGTAACTTTGTATTGGGCACAGTATCAAGAAGTTTTATGAGTAAGAGTACAAGTACAGGACTGGGCCTAATGCTCAATACTGGTACCATCATTGGGACAAAACTGAAGCACTGAAGCAGATATGAGTGATATTAAGTTTCATAATTAACTCTCTGCAAGACAGTCAATATGTAGCTCCCTCATTCAAATTAATGTCAGTCCTTAAACTACAGGTGCTTTAGTGTATCTAATAGCTACGTATTTCACTCGGATGACGAGTGAGTTCATTTTTTTGTATTTTAGTTGCAGGATCCAGCTGAGATTATTAGTTGCCTCGATCTTTGCTTAGATTTTATTTTATCTGGGGGTCCCAGATGCTGTATAATATACTCTAGGGGCAGTATGATGCTGATTGTAGTCCTTTTATTTGGTTGCTTCTAATATTTTCATTCCCTCTTTCTTTTAGCAGTTGCCTTTTTATTTACCTTAAATCAAACCTAGGAGAACACATTCAGGATATGATAGAAATTGTTTAGCATGCACTTAGTTGTTGTGAGGTTCTGCACAGCCTTGGTTTGGATCTGCCAGGCCTTTTGGCAAGCTCTTCTGTGGCCATGGATTATCCTCTGCTCCCCTCTCCCTCCCAGTCGTCATAATCACACATGTCTAATCTTATCAAACCTCAGCTTTATCCTTGCCAATCAGCTCCTGTGCTGCGCTCTTTTCCACCACTCGCTCTCCTGTGACTCAATTATAATCTCTCTTCCTCCCCGACCCCCCTGCTCTAACCCTGTATTTCCTCTTTATCTTCTGCTTTTCCCTGTCATTGCATCAGGGTCAACCTTGACCCATCCAAGCGCCAGGGCTCAAACAAATCAGTCTCGGGTTGTACTCTTCCACAAGGATCAAAAACAGTTAGTAAGTTCCCATGTCTCGCTTTTTTCTTGTCTGCTTGTGCTGTCCCATTTGTCTGCCTGGTCGCGTGGGAATTTGCTCCAGACCACGAATGCCTGCCTGACTTTTTCATACTTCTATATATGAATTACAGATTGTGTACAACATCACACTGTCCAAAGTCTCTCACACTTGGTTTCAAGCATGGTTGCAATCATGTATGATTTGTTTGATTTTTGTTTTCATATTTTTGTTTCAGGATTAGTGTCATTGTCAGTAGAGACTGGATATAATGAGTCGTTTACTCTATTATCACCCTAATAACTCCCTTAGAATGGATGTTTTGATTTTGGTTGATGGCATAAAAGGTATTGAATGTAATTTCATATTTTGCTGGGAACAGGGGAGAATGTGTCAGAATGTCCCAGAAGTCACTGGAAGTCAAACTATATACCTGCATGCTTTTTTAAATTGTGAGTGGAAAAAAACAAGTGCCTATAAATGGAGGAGCGACTGTCCTGCACATCACATGCTTGTTGTTGACACTCGCTTTCGTATCTACTGCGGATTGCCATCTCATCTGAGAGTTGTCAGTTGTTCATAAGGCCTGGAATCGGTGGAATAGTTGTGACTCTGGCTGTTTGTTCAACAGGGTCACAAATGAATCTGAGGGAATCAGGAGATTTGCGCTCACAAGGTCAGTAAATGTGTTCGAGCTGCGTTGACAGCGGTTTTTTAAAGTTTGGCTCATGGGTTGACTACTAGCAGCCATAGCTGAACTTTTTTCTGTTTCTTCCTCGTCGCCCTAGTTGCCATCTACCTGGGTATCAAAAAGCGTCCGAGCCCCGGGCCATCGGACGTGGCTGGGATCTGAGAGGCGGTGGGCGGCGGGACCCTGCAGAGGTGGTACTGGCTCTGCGGGAGGCAGCGCTGGGATGTGGCTGCCAGGTCCATCACGCCGGCCCCTTTCTGCTCTCCTGCACCCATGGCGTGGCGGGGGGCCGGGTGACTTTCGAGGCCGAGGTGTGCCATCTTTCCACGGGCAACTCCGAGACTTCTAACGGGGTGCGCTACACACGTCTCTGGGGGGCACCACTAGCTTTTCGGGACATTGCCACCCAAATCTCCAAGGACCTTGAACTTTGAACAGAGGGTGTGTTTGCAACTGAGTGTGTGTTTTTGTGTGACTGAGTGTTTGTGTGTGTGTGTGTGTGTGTGTGTGTTTGTGCAGACAGAGAGGTGGGGATGGACATATTAGAATTCCCAAAAAAAAAAAGCAGAGAAAGGCCAAGGGGCTGGACCCAACAAAAAAAGACTTCTCCTTCTGTCTCTTTCATGACCACCACCACCACCCCTGCACATACACACACACACACACAAACACACACACACATAGTCACATAAGCTGTGGCAACAAACCCCCCCAACCCCACCCCTGAATCAACCCAGCCAGCTCAGCCTGCTACTTCACTGAGCTACTGCACCCATTGGACATGGATCAGACAGAGCCTAGTTAAATATTTTTTATTGCTACTCTAGCCATAATGACTCTTTATTTTGTTATTTATTGCTCTGATCATTGTTTTTACCCACTCTCACTGTCACCACTACAGAAAAACTGTGTCTCATGATCTCTTGTGTCACACATTGACAAGCCAGTCCTTTTTTTTTAAACAGTTTTCTTATTTGCCACCTTCACGTAGACTGTTCTTTTGTTTTTTTTCTCCTCGCGGATGATAATTACTGACTTTTCATCACCTCGGGACAATAACATGCGCAAACGTGGAGAGGGCCGCTCACTGACGAGAGAAGCAGCTGCAAAGGCTTGCTCCACTTTGGTTCACGTACATATAGCAATGACGACTGCACTGGATTAAGGTCAATAGGCGCAGGGTTTACAGACCTTTGAAACAGCCAGTCAGATGCTGAGGTGATTAAAAAAGCCAATCAGAGGATGGCTGAGAGCGAGTACAGTGACTGCGCCTCACAGTTTTCTGCACAAGCCAAACTGAAACTAAATTGTAGATAAAATACATTAAGAGATAAATCTATTTGCTAAATTTTTACACACCAAAAATGGGAGAATCTTACGGTGCAGTCATACTGCATTTTATATTCATATTGTTGTTGCATCTGCAACATTAAGCCAATTCAGCATATGTGATGAAGTCTACTAACAGACAAATTATAATTTTCATTCATTGTCATCTACTGTAAGTAAATGCACATGTAGATACTGTTAAGCATCAACTTGCAGACATGCCCTTCTCTGATTGGCTGGATTCATCACCCATCAGTGCAGGTCAGTGACTTCAAAACTTGTTCACGGTTTTAAGAGCATTTGGATTTTCCAGCCCCCATCATGTGTCCACCCTCTACCTTTTTTTTCCAAAGCATTGTACTGAGGACACAACAGCAGTGACACATCCCTGAGAAAACCTTTCTAACTCAAAGCCCTAAAGTGTTGAAATCTTTCAAGGTGAGGTTCATACAAGGCTGAGCTACAAATGTGCCAACCTCGCCCTCGAAAGCAGCCAGTCGTCTACTACTACTGTATTCTGTGCCATGTGATCTCTCTTCAGTCATCATCTCAGTATGTCATTGGGAAACACCAAAAGGGGATCAGCCAAGCAGCAAAACCTCTCAGATTACAGCATCACCACCACACACAGAGAAACACACACTTCCAAGTGTCCATCCTCTTCTTGTTGTGGCACGATATATAAACTGGTCTGTTCATTACTGGTGACTGTGGGCTGTGGGGATCACAGGGAGTGCTCCAAATCTAGAAGAGACACGGTGAAGGCAGTGCGGACAGTGTTTTCTTCTGTCAGTCCAGTTGCCTTTAAAGTGAATAACCCCCAGCGCCTTCATACAGTACTTATTTAATGTTTTAAAAAAGATACAGAAAAAAGTGAGAAAGCTTTCTATTCTCCCTCCCTGTTTTTAGTGAATAATGTACTGTGATATTTACGTAGGCTACAGAGATCATGTTGTTTGGCTGCTGACTAACTGTTAATACTATCTCTCAGTTGTGGCTTTGCTCATGGTGACCCAAAACACCTTCCTACCCCACTCTCATTGCCTTTCCCACCCATCATAATCTCTCCATCCAAACTCTCCACGTTCAACAGTAAGGCTGTCCACACGTACCAGCGTACTTTATTCTGTCATCACAATGAGCGTGTGGCTTTCCTCGGCGCTGCGTCTGAGACCGTGTTTCCTTAAATTAGGGGAACGCTTTTGCCATCGTCCACACTGTCACGTTGTCAAGCCATGTATGGCATCAGTCCCATATGGTGTGCGCTGTTTAATGGAGCCTGACAGGGGAGGCCGGTTTCGACCTGTTCTCCACCTTAGGGTGAGATGCAGAAACCGATATGGATACCAGACGGCTGTCCTTGTCCTCTCCCTGGACATCTCTCATTGTGGTGTATATTAGCATTATATAATATAGACCTCAATGCACTTTGTTTTGACTTGAATCAGCTCCTTCCAGTGTACCTGTGTAGGTAATACCCAGATCTAGCCACTGGAGGGCGCCAATGTCTTAAATGTGAAACACTTCAATTTGTGGATATTTGCACAGGTACTTTATTTATTTTTTAGAATAATATCATTAAAAAACAGGATTTATATCAGTCAGTTGATGGCTGTATATAAAATATATGAATATAGTATATATCTTAGAGCTCAAGGTTTATTTATAGCTAGAGCAAGGGAAGTAATTATAGTTTAAAGCAGTTTCTGTCAGTGACAATGAGGAACAAAACCACCCTGCAATCATGCATGACGTCAGAGTTTGGGTTCTAGGGTAAAAAAAGAAACATGATGCACACATTCGATCAGAGGCTTCGTGGAATGCAGGCACAGTCAGTTTTTAGACATGAATTGATACAATGAAAATGGTGCTAGTGCCAGGTCCTTCTCCACCCTTTCACAAAAAACAGCAAGGTTCAGGTGAAATACAGCTGTTGCTCTGCATCTTGTTTGCTAGTGAATAGGTGCAGCAGATTGAAGAGGGCTTCTGAGTTCTGAGACGTTTGTAGATATGCTATAAAGCGTATCACAACTTATAGTCAGTGAGAAAAATGTTCACTTTTAGGTCCAGTGAAGACATTGGGAATAAACAGCAATTTTTATTGCTGGTTCTATTTAACTTGAATTATAACTCATTCCAGTACGTCTTTGACACATTGAAAGCCCTTGGTTGCATTCAAGCCATAGAAATATAATGTTAGTTTCCTGATAGTGAATATGGATCAGGATGTTTGCAAAGCATTTCAGTTCAAAATATTGAAATAAAACTGGCTAAAAAGCAAATAACTTGTGTAAAACAGCTCAATCTTAGTATAAAATGGATGAATATAGTCCTAAGGTGGAATCCACTGTGAGAAATTCTGTGTTGAGTAAATACTTAGAGACAGAGACAGTGTGTCACTGGTCTGATAACATGGTGATGGTGGATGGGACAGTATTATGATCCCCAGGGGCTCAGTATTTAACATGCACTGTCATTTCCAAACAGATTTTGGAAGCAGTTGATGTTATATGCAAAAAAAAAAAGTAAAATGTAATCACAGTTTGGCCTGTATGAGTAATTTTAAACTGTACTGTTTAATTCCTCCCTTCGGGACAAACTGTAAGTTGAGATCCAGTGGTTGAGGTATAGAAGAAGAACATGGAGCTGAAGGTTAATAAAATTCACTGATGTTGGCATTTTTTTCTTTCATTTCTTTTGCTGGATTTCATAAACAGTAATAGTGTGTTTGTTATTAGTTTTTGATCATCTAACATTTTTGTGTTATAAGATCTGAAATGAATTCTTCACGTCTTCCAATTTCTCAGCATTAATAACCAAAACAATGAATTTATTTTTTTATTGGGGCACGTTTTTATTGAACAGTGTGAACAGATTCAGTTATCATTACTTTTTACAACAAAAAGTAGATGACTCCACGTCTGCTAGGCATCCCCAGCTCAGTGGAGGCCAATCCCAGGATGTTACCAACCAACACAGGAGAACGTGAAAAAAAAAGGACAGGATGGAGCACAGAGGAGTTAAAAAGCTGGAAGGAGGCAAGAGAAATGTGCAGAGTCAAGAGTCTCTAGGTGAGCGGCTGTTTCCTCTGCACGCCCGTCAGCTGGCTCGATTGCACATGAATGGTCACGAGAAAAACATAATTGTCCCTCTTTACTTCTGGGCGGGAATCATGCTGTCAATGGCCTCTCCCTTCTCCAGCTTCTTCTCCATTTCAACCATCAGCTTGACACCATCAACTACCAGCTGGACCTGCTCCACCTCAGATGAGCCCAGACGGTCAGCGTTGGAGATGTCAAACACACCACCCACAGAGGCAGTGTCCACACCACCTAAAGACAACAGGGGAACAGAAACAGGAGGACACATTGTGGTTCAGAATGCAGTAAAGGCTAGATCCTCGCGCTTGATCCACAGGTGGGTATGTGCATACCTGTGCCACGCTTCTGCAGGCGCAGCCTGGTGAGGATCTCCTCAAACTTTGCATGTGTGCTCAGCTTGGGCAGCTTGACGTGGACGCCACCACGCAGGCCGGTGCCCAGGTTGGAGGGGCAGGTCAGGATGTAGCCAAGATGCTCGTTCCACATGAAGCCGTGGTTGTGCTTCTTGAAGATCTCCTCAATCTGGCAGGTAAGGAGCAAGGAGAGTCAGACGGACATCCAACCGTAATCCTCACTACTGTCCAATGAGTTAAATTATGGCTTTTTTGACTAGTTATTAATGTGTACCTTCTGCAGGCCAACACAGAAACGCCTAAAGACCTCTCTCATGTTGCCACCTTTCTGCATGGAGATCACACGGAGATGATCCTCCTCATTCACCCAGACCAGGAAGGTCTTGTTTTCGTTGTGCCTGGATGACGATGGATGCAAAGGATCAACATAAACTCCTAGTAATACAAAAATTTTAAAAAAGGCAATATGCTTATAGTTACTGGTTGTACCGAACATACTCACCAGATTCCTCTGGCGTCAGGCCAGTCACGGGCCATACCGGCGCAGGTCAGCAGGGGAGAGACAGGCTTGTCAAACAGAAAGTGATCGGCGATCAGCTGCTCCTGCTCGGCATCAGTCATGGATTTCAGAGGATAGTACTTTCCCTTGAACTCACCATCCAGGCTGTTCAAAGCTGCAGAGAGAGACTTTGTAAGATTACATATTTCAACAGATATTACCAGAAAGTCATGGGCAGTGGAACCATTTACAGAAATTAGCAGGTCCACCACCATCACTTTCAATGACAATTTCCTTTTTGTTCTTGGCCTAGTCGACTGTCAAACCCTTTGCACGTTGGCTAACGCTTTGAACGTCTTACCCTCAATTGACAGCCTCTCAATAGCTCTGCGCTCGCCACGGCTGTTGTGTGGGGGCAAGGTGAATCCCTTGATGCTGCGGCCAGTACGAACACGGCTGGACAGAACATAGTTGGGGTCCAGATCATCTCCACCCTAATAACAAAATGAGCATCTTTGATTACCTGATGAAAAATGTATATCAACATATTTAGGTCACAAAGTATCATGAATGAATCATGCAGTCTGCTGGTTGGTTTAGCCTCTGACTTTTCTGTGCAGTAAATCCTATATGTTTTCTCCAGGGATTTGAAAGTTTTAGGGTCTTTGCCCTGTGAACTATAGCGTTATCAGCTCTTTGTTGATGATTGGAGGACTGTACCTTCAGGTTCTCAAAGTTCAGGTCGGTCCTGTGCTTGTCAGTGGGTTTGTATCCACCATGACGGTCACTGATGACGGGGTCCAGCAGATCCTTGAAGACCTCATAGGACTCCTCATCACCAGCAACGCAGCCAACAGTCATGATGAAGGGGTGACCTGAAGAGAGGGAGCAATTACAAGAGCAGGAATCAAAAAATGAGAAGAATCGATAGCGTCTGTGCACTGTGATCGAGGGTTATCGTGCGGACTTCATTTGCTGAGGCCTTGTAAGTGTCTGAATGATTTTCCGACTAATAAAAAGATTTTGATCAATAAATTGAGGTTTTAATCTAGACCTCACCTGGGTTGTCGACACCAGTCTGGATGACATCATCCAAGGTGTAGCCACTAGGTGTCTGCTTATCCCTGAGTTTGTCATAAATTTCCTTGGTCAGGGCCTTGGCCATATGATTGTTGTGCTTGGACAGGTCAGGAAACTCCTCCGCAGTTTCATAGTGGAGCTTGAAGTTGTTGTGGGTGTTTCCGAAAGGCATGATTGCTTTCTAACACTGGAATAATGAGGAAGAAAACACGGGATGAGGCTCAGGCTCAGGATGATAAAAAAAAAAAAAACAACTAGAACAAGACTCTGCAAGTGTCACTAAGTTCTTAACAGCTCAAATGTCTAATATGAGGAGCATGTGGAGGAACACATGTTGGCTGGGTATTTTTAGCACCAGCAGATCTAACTGCTCTCTGTAAAGTGAAGTAGCATTTTAATTTTTGTGGTACACACGTCGCCAGTTTCCATATGTACACATAAAGAACTATTTGCTATTGTTTTACATACATTCAGCCATTACAAACACTGCACTGTGTTTGTAATCCAATTCATTCATTCATTCATAGAGCCCAGAAGCATCAATCATAAATTTGCCTCAAGGGATTCTGTAATCAGCTGTAGACATAATCTTTAAATATTTAATCATGCTGCACTAAGCAGACTAATCTGAACTCTTAACAGATGTCGGACAAGCAGAAGATTCTTCATCGCAGTTCATTCACAACGATCCACCAAGATCCTTTCACTTCTGTTCATCTATACAGTGGGTGTATGCATATTGGTTCCTTGCAGTTAGTTTCACCTTGCCTTGATGACCTGACCACATGATGATGACTAAATAAAGCATGCAATTACATGTTTCTTGCATCATAAGAAATGTGATCTGCAGTGGAACATTTTAGTAATAAGCCCCATTCATTTGGAGAACTAATATTTTTAATGCAGTGACCGTTTTTTTAAAACAATTGTTTTGTCAGCTTAAAGTTAAATCTTAAATCTTAACTTTAAATAGCTACAGTGAATTACAGGACAGTCAGGTCCTCTAGACGGCCTTTCTTACATGTCTCACACCAATGCACCTGTCCCTATCAATAACTGTCCCAGTAAAAAAAAAACATTTGCAGAGAGCAGGAGTATATATTCATACACGTATACAATGCTGCTGCATTATGTTTTAGCATAATTTGACAAATGTTAATGATCTATATTACGTATGACATTGCACGTCCCAGGAGTGTCTTCATCCTTTGATTCAAACATGGACTTTGTGTCCAAAGCTGCTGATTGTGAGAAAAGTAGCAAAAAAGAGTCATTTTTGCAATTCTAAATGTTTGGTTGGTTTCCCAAATCTGCAAATGTCTCCATACCTCTTCTCTTTCTTCTTTAAATCCACAAAACTAATGATGGTTGTAATAATTTTTTTTTTACCTGAACACCAGACAAGAACAACGGTAACAGTCCTTGGGATCTGATCCTGTTCACCACGGCCAAAATAGGTGTCACCCAACCCTGGCGGTCTCTGCACCCGGTTTATATAGCAAGCAGACACTCATCCATTTGCCAGGCCATTTTAGTGCCTGCTGCATCCTCATTGGCCAGTGCCTGTGCACTGAACACTTTATGAAAGGGATGCATTTACATGTCAGTCACCCAAGACTGCAGCTGTACCCTCACCACCCCTCACCCACCTTTGGCCCATAGATAGCACCAGTTGGATGTTGGGAGTAACTGAGAGGGGAAAGGGGGTGGGGGCGAAGGGGGATCACAAGGGTGGGTGAGGGGTGTGTTGGAACACATGAAGCAACTGAAAAAAGCTGAGATACATGTTTGCCAAACATGCCACAGAGATCAGGGATCTTTGTGTTGGGAATTAAGGTTGGGAAGGGTTGGCTGGGAACACTGCCCAAAGTATCAGTTCATATAGTACTTAGTATGGGCTGCTATTTGAATCGGAGAAATACTGACTATCTTAATTCAAAATGGTTAACATCTGACAAATACCTCCTTAGTTGTGAGTAATGGCCCCTTTGAAGCCGAGTTTATCAGTTTTGCACTATGAACAGCATGGACACACTATATTCAGTGACAGCTCATCAGGATAAACTGTTGCTCTAGGGATGGAAATGTTGGTCTGTTGCTCCACTGCTTTGTTCCAGATTCTAACATTTCAACATTATTTTATGAACTAGTGTGGAATTCTGTACTGATACCAATGGTTAGCAGAGGATGAAGCCAACTGACTTTTGCGTAAATACCTATTTGCAGGGCTTTGGTATTGAATAGCAGTGGACTGTACAGTTGACACTGCCGTATGTTGACACCCACTGATCTGCAGCAGAAATTTCCTCAACCACCCACACTTCAGTCTACCTCTAACTAATAAGCCAGACATTGAATCTTAGCTGGTACTACCGACTGTGAGATGGAATGTGGAGGATGAAAGATGATGCCATCTTTGAGATTAGCTTCATTAGCCCCGTTCTCACTCTATTTTCTCAAATATCTCACACCATTTTACCAATGCTGATTCTCTACAGATGCTTTGTGCATCATTTCAATAAAGATGTTGGCCAATGCAGCTTGCAATATGAGGCGGGCTTTTGTTTTTGATTGATAATAGTTTCCAATTGAGGTATATTAGTTTACAGTTTTAACCTGTAACATGTTTATTTGTTATAATCTTGTCTTATTTTCTCATTCTAATTCTAATCTAATATAAGCCAATTTAAAGAAAATATTTGATTCCAATTAATTCAATTTAATTCAACTTTATTTATATAGCGCCAATTTACAACGAAGTCATCTCAAGACACTTTACATAATAAAGTCAAAACTATACAGACATTTAGAGAAAACCCAACAAATCCCCCTTGAGCAGCTATAGGCAACAGTGGAGAGGAAAAACTCCCTTTAACGGAAGAAACCTTCAGCAGAACCAGGCTCAGGGTGGACGGCCATCTGCCTTGACTGGAGTTGGGGTGAGTGGAAAGTGGAGAAAGGAAAGAACACATTGGGCAGGATGGTAGGACCAGTAACTGCGGACTAGAAGACACAAAGATCCAAAGCTGGGGACACCTGAAGACAGAGACAGAGAGGGAGAAGCACAACTACGGGACAAAGAAGACACAGAGTTAAATGTCCTACAGTGGTGAAACATACATAAATGTACAGAGATAAGAAAGAGGAAAGTAGCTCTTTGCACTTGGGGGGAACTTAAGCCCAGACTGCTGGGTTATAGCAGCAGGACTATAACTAACTATAAGCTTTATCAAAGAGGAAGGTTTGGAGCCTAGTCTTAAAAGTAGAGAGGGGTCTGCTTCCCGAATCTGGACTGGGAGCTGGTTCCACAGGAGAGGAGCTTGATAGAACCAGTCAGTAACCTTGCTGCACTACTTTGGATTAATTGAAGGCTTTTAAGGGACATACTGAGACATCCAAACAATAGGAACAGCAGTCCAATCTAGAAGGACAAATTTTTAAGCATCACGTTTCATATAGGAATATAATTGATTGGACACCCAGGTTGCTGTCCAAAGGTTTGGATTCACACTTTCACAGCCCAATCAGAACATCCAGCTACTGTATGTCAGTCAGAGAGGACAAGAGTCTGTGCTCTCCAGCCAAACTGGTTCCACAGCCGTTCAAATCTGCTGCATTTTCTAGACTAGCTACTTCACTTGTATAACTTTTAGGGGCATTATCTGAATCTGTCTATATCTCAGGGATACTTGATGGAGATATCTTCTCTTGTATTTTCAAAATACCTAAATAAAAGTGCATCAGTGATTCAAATGTTGAAGTGTTATCTCAGGCATTGTCTTTGGGGTGTCCCTGCTACCTCTGACTGGCAGTTGACTCGTTCACACCTGTTGCTTCCAGTCCTCTGTATCATTACTGCCCCTCTGTAAAAACAGCATGTAGAACGCCCTCCACCCCCACCACCCACACACATCTAACCACCACACAGTTCTATACACTTTAAACCTTGCCTTGCATGTTCCCTAACTCTTCTCATGTTGTATTTTACCAGTCTCTTTCCCCATTATGCTTTTGGCCCTGCCAAAGTCTGGTCATAGTGCCCTTGCCCTTGAATTGAAACCCATCTCCTGTTACACAGCTGCCCGCTGCCTGCCCCCCTCAAAGAGCAAGGTTACCAAATTAGTCTCTGGGCAGGTTTCTACTATCACACCATGTAATAATTTTGCCAAATTTCCTCATGCAGCATCTTACACTTGATTTATTTTTTCAGTTTACTGATTAAAAGTTTTACTGAGGCAAAATGTGAGTACTTGGATTTTATAGAGGGAAAGACTCAAAGCTTTAGTTATATTTCTGATATATGTAAAAATTAGACCCACAATAGGTCTGGCCAACCATTGGGCTTCAGGAGGAATTAGTACCACCTGCAGACGGGACAGCATATACAGTGGGCGCCTCCTGACATTTCAACCAGAGCAACTGAATAATGCCGGTCTAGAACAGTTATGCAACAGGGCAGTGATCTGACGCATGTGCCTTCTGCTGATGTCAACCATACACAAGATGTTATTCAGAAGATGCTGAACCCCCCATTAGGCCACACAAATATTCACCCATCAGAGCTTGGACTTGATAAGCAAAGAGAGGTAGTGTTTTGTTTTGCAGACAAAGGAATGATTTGGTTTCAGTGTGTACAGTCTCATTATGCACGGTTAAACCTGGACAATGTCTTTTTACCCAAGGGACTGTGTCAGAGGAAGCGAGTACTAGTTTGTAGCCTTGCAGGACATTTTCTTGAAACATACACAGCTTGACACTTTTAATGGAATCAGTGCTAACTGGACTGTCCTGGGTTAGAATAGCACAGTGTCAAGCTGCATCTGTGTCGGATGCTAAGCTCAGATTTGTAGGTGAGAGCACAGTGCGACACATTGTAGTACTAGAACTGTGCACTTTCAATATTTCTGCTACAAGTAGTGACTGCAGGAGTGAGACTGACAAAGTAACATTATGTGCTTGGCAGCCGAATACAGTGACGTAGCTAGCATTTATAAATAACACCTTCATGGCAGACTATATTTAAAGCTTCTCTTGAACATTAAATTCAACACCTGTCTGTGCAGCATGCACGGCGGCATACAGGTCATTATATCACATAAAATGTTGAAAAACAGTCATTTTTAATGATTTGTTAAGGTATGCACGGAACGTGCATTAGTGCAAATAAACGTTGTTTTACCTACACCAGTGTAAAGCCTTTGAATGCTGATAAACTGCTCACAAGAACATGTTTAAATGATTGTTTTACAAAATGGAAATCAGATAAATTAGTACACTTCTTGCAGTGCTTGTTGGGAGTGTTGTGCGCTGGTCTTACTCCATTGAAGCATAAAACTAGAGTCACGTGTAAATAGTGTGGTCAGGGGGGCGGTTATAATTACACCAGGCTTGTTGGTTCATCTGCACCCTGTCAGAAGGCCCCCACCAGTGGGGGTAGGTGTCCACCCAGGACACAGATTTAATTTCATGGAGTCAGTTCTTTGTCCATGGTCTTGATCAGATACCTTCTAGCTTTGGTTAATCTTTCCACAAAAGGGAATCCAATTTATGAGGCCCTGCATTAATGTTCTGTAATTGTGCTGTGAGGTTGTGTTGCAAGGAAGCTGGATAATTTTTCAATCAATAAGTGGTCAGACAAAGTAAATTATTAATAATTGCGACAATGTGCATTTTGAATGTCCATCTAACAGCTTAGTAGTTTTTAACAAGTTAGGGGTAATTGCAGGGTGAAAATAACTCCCTACTCCTTATTGTTTTCAAGTAAAGCTGACTTAAAACATTCAAGTATAGTTGCAAAAAATTAAGCAATGACACAACTTAACCAGTAAGAGGCGGTAATTTACAAAAAGGTGCTTAATCTGAAAACTTTTAGGAAGGTATTCACAGGGTTATAAAGCTATTTACTAATTGGGTCAATGCATGTTGTTGCAGTTGTGTGGGGATCTATCTACTCTAGTGGTATGGTATATAATAGCATAGTATATTGGTATAATGTAGTATGGTTACAATAGTAATGCACCTTCATGAATTTTGGTGGGAGTGGCGTTATTAACAAACCGTGAGTGATCATGATGTGACCAAAGTAGAAAGTCCCTTATGACAGAAGTTTGGAATGTCCAAGTTACACAAGTAACCCTTATTTGACTTTTTAAGGCAGAGAGATTAGAATGAGTTTGCAAGAAAATCATGTGGTTGTCAAAGTGACTTCAACTCAGACGTTGAAAGTTGAGTGCAATGTCATGTTAGTTGCCTCAACTCAAATAAGGGTGTGTTTTGATAGACAGGCAACAGTGCACTCAACTGCATATGACTTTGTGTGAAATAATAATTCTAAGCACTACATACTGAGTTATGAGTACACCATAAGTACAATTTTAAGTACTGCACACTGTTATAATAGCATAATATTGTGGTATAATGTAGTATGGTCACAATAGAAATGCACCTTCATGAATTTTGGTGGGAGTGGCATGGTTAACAAACCATGACTGATGATGATGTGACCTAAGTAGAAAGTCCTGTATGACAGAAGTTTGGAATACTAAAGTTACACAAGTAACCCTTATTTGACCTGTTTAGGCAACGAGTGGTTGTCAAAGTGACTGCAACTCAGATCTTGAAAGTTGAAGGCAATGTCATGTTAGCTGGCCCAGCTTAAATAAGTGTGTGATTTCAAAGACAGTGCACTCAACTGCATATGACTTTGTGTGAAATAATAATTCTACATACTGTGTTATGAGTACACCATAAGTACATTTTAAGTACTGGACACTGTTGTTGTCGTGTCAGCTAAATTGTAAGAGTACAACAATTAATAAGCATTTGTAAATAGAAATACAATTCCTATTAGAGTTTACTTGTTTTTTCAAGGCAATCTGTTTGCATGCTTTCTTCAAGTAAGCAGAGCTAACCAGGAAGTCACATTAGGGAAGTTGCATTTGTCCTCCACCTCATCCCTGCACCACAAGGGAAAAATGTCATGCAGCTGCTATTGCTCACAAAATAGGTAAATCAAAAGCTGGCATTCCAAAAGCTTTGAGCAGTGTGTGACCAGGGATCACTGCACAACTGATGTGACCGTGAATGACACGCAGCCTCTGCAGTGTAACATGCATGTACACATGCTCAGTGACTTCTCCAGGACAAACATGGCCCCTTCCATAAAGCTGTCTTGGTGGGGCTGACCTTTGAAGGGATATGGCAGCGTTGAGTAAAAAATGTGTCGAGTAAAAAGTGATCTACACACATAAGACAGGAGCCTAATTTCAAACGAACTGTGTGAACTGGGATGTGAGCAACAGCCCAGACAGCTTGTCACTACAGAAATGCACTAGCTCTGTGAGTCCAGTTGTAGTAGAAGTGTACAAAGTCCAATGCTCAAGCTTAAGTGCTTTTTTCTTTCAGCCGACGTCTGTAGGAGGTCACCATCTGTGATAGGTTTTCATACCCAATGGCCTGACGCCACACTCCTTAATTCACTGGGCATGGGACCAGTGCTCAGAGTGCCCTGGCTTGTGCAACCTCAACAGCTGGGGTTAGACGTTTAGGGGGGGTTCAGTGTCTCGTCCGGGAACACTTTGACATATGCTTAGGAGGAGTAAGGCCTCAAACAGTGCACCCTGCAGGCGATGGGTAATTAAGTGTGTGTAAGAAGTCGGCACACCTGTCCATACAGTTACACAAGTCAAACAACTGGCAGCTCTGATCATATTAGTGAATGGAACTGTTACAGAATATAACAGTGTTCACTTCTTCTACCTTTCAAACATAGGTTGAGTCTGAACAAAAAAAAGTTTTGCTACTGTGTTTAAATGTATTAAATGCAAGAGTGATTCATTTTTGTAGAGTAGGTACTGTGTTCATTTTACAACTGATTTCACCGCTGTAAAATATATTGTCCACACAGCAGCTCTTTCTTCGCGAACAGGGTATGCTGCCCTTGGGGTCCACCTCATGCCATCGACAGCTGAAGTCCATGGCAGAAGAAAACGTAAGTTCAAGCAACATTATTCCTGTTTTTAGGTGAGCTTTTTCTTGTGTTTAAAGCGTCTGTGACACCCCTGACTAGCATTTAAAGAATTTTATAATTTCATACCATTTAAATGTACAACACAAAATATGTAGTCACACAGTAAGAAGACATGCCTGTGATTTAGTCAGGTGCAGTACAGTATGTCCAAAACATATAGGTTTTCTTATAGGAAATTTGCATGCAGACAGGGTATTTCAGTCCCCCTGCTCTACAACTAAAAGCTTTTTTATCGTGTTCTCATGAGTCCTCCAGCTTCGCAGAAATGCAAATCTTTTTCAATGGAGATAAAGTATTTTCATGGCCTAGAGTCTGACTGAATGTAGTGTCTTTGGATCCTTATAATCCTTAATGTTCAAAGATATGTTCTTTCATCAGTTCTGGAAATGGTACTACATTTGTTCTGTCCTTTAAAATATATGTACTGTATGCAATAAAACGGGACGTTAAGTGTTTCCTGCAGCTTTTATCCACAAGGTGGTGACATTTTACTGTGCGTGTCGCCCAGTTTGCAACATGGTCATACTTTGAGTTTGTAAAGCTTTTAAACAATTGACTCAATTCTTGTTTTTGAATTTTGTTTTATTTTTTTTTTCAATAAATCCTGTTTTTGGCACACATATCACATCATATTTTCCTCCACGCTAATTGTGTTTTGGTACAGACTTCGTAGTAGCACTAGCTCTATAACTGGAAAAACAAGAGCTGGAATTAGTCATGTAAACAAGTGAAAGCAGGTATCTTGTTGAACTCATGTTATCATTATTACTATATATAAAACACAGGGAGTCACATCTTCTTGAGGTCCCTGTTGGTCACCTGCCTGCCTAAAAAACTGCAGGACAAAGTAGATTTTTGTGTGTGTGTGTGTGTGGATGTGTTTCACTTGGAAACATTCACTTCAAGACAAAATACTTGCACTTTGTATCCACGTCAATCCACCATAAGCTTAAATTCATCTAGTGAACGTATAGGCGTCTCAGCTGTCCAAAGGTCAGGCCTTCAGATTCTCCACATTATTCCTGGAACCATGGCGGGATCCTATAGGTGCAAAGGGCCTGGGACAGGCTGCGGCCCCTGTGACTGATAAAACTGAGGATCGGAGGTGACTCACTTCTTTAGGGTGTGTTCTGTGGAGTCTAAATTCTACAACTGTAAACTCTTTAAGTGGTTAATTATAAGTGTAAATTATGCAATTGTAAGATGTAAACCATGAAAAATAAAATAGAAGAATATGCCAGCTTTAGATTTTCATTGGCTTTAGATCAGTTTTATTTTTACCTATTTTCATATGTGACTTCAGTTTCCAGATTGCACATTCTATTTCACAACTGATTTGTCTCCTCCTTTATTTACAATGAGTATCTTGGGACCAATGTGAAAAATAGCAGGTGAAACCTAAAGTTGTCCCCTTCTTTAATTATTGTTACACGGTTAAAACACTGACAAATAAATATTACTTTTAATATTTTGTCATGTCAGATGGAATTAGTTCCACAGTTCCACCTGTGCTGGGCTCCGCTCGAACCTGCTGTGGCTTTAAGAGGCCCCGGAGCTCCGTGCGTGCGTAGGCGTGCTCGCGTTGCAACAGCGGGGTGTGGCATGGACACACACTGCGGTATAAAGTTTCACACTTCCTGGATGGATCAGTGGGAGTTCACGCAGCGTCTGCTCGCACCATGGCTGCCATTGACTGGAAGAAGAAGTGTGAGGCTGAGTGGGGTCTGCAGGGCGCCCCGATGCCCGACGCTGTGGACTGGAAGTCCGTCTATGAAGCCAAACCGCTCGGGAGAAACTTACTGAAGAACCCTGCGCCCCACGGTACCGCTACGCTGAAAAGTGTCATTCCGCACCAGTAATGAGTCCGAGGCTGAACACTGCTGGGGGCGTTTTCAGCCCGTTGTTTTACACGGGTCTGTCATGTCAGTGGTTTCCAACGTGCCGAAAGATTCAGAGTTGTGTTGCGATTTAACAGGCTAATTATGGCAAACCGGGATATTCTATAACTGATCCTCTGTGGATTTCAGTTTTTTTAGATGCTTACTCATCTGGAGTTCTGTTCATTAGTCATCTATGTCATCTTCAGTGTCAGCGTGAAGTCTGTAGACTTTGGTTTTAGTTTTTGGTCATTTTGTCTCTCTTCAGGCAGATATGTGCCTACTTTTGGACAGTTTCTGCCTCCGTTAAATAGTCTTTAGTCATTGGTCATCATTTTTTAAGTATTTTGCATGATCCTGGCGGTCATGTCAACATAAGGACACTGCATACAACACACACAGATAGGGAAGGTGGTAATACTAAGAGAAGCCACAAACAGGAGAGATTTTTTCTATAATTATGTAATTTTTCTGCAATTCATGTTACAGCAAGCACAAATCTGCCTTCCAAGGCAGGGATGTGTCAAGGGTCATAGACAATTTGTACTAAAATGTTTTTAAAATGCCTTTTTAAATTATTCTAATCCTTTAAGAGTGTGTGTTGTTAACACAGAGACACACCCAGTGGCCCAGTAACAAATGTGTAATCTTTGGCTTTGGGAAGTTTACAGTGGGGATGCATAGGCTTCCGTAGATGTGGTGCATTCTACAGTTGTCTCTTTGTCTTATTCCTCTCACAGGCCTGAGTAAGGACATTCCTCCACCTGAGCCTGAGCTGCCTTCCATGCCAACGCATGGGCCTCCACGGTTTCAGCCAGATGGTGAGAGACAGAAGTGACTGGCAAATTAAAAAATAAAAACAACGAAACGGATGAATTGTAATGCAACCTCCTTCATTCTTAGGTGACTTTACTGGCTGGTCCACAAGCACGGAAGTCCTACCTTATGACAGAAGTGGCATCCCGCCAGGTGTTGTGATCTGTCAACTGCCTCAGTACAGGTAAATTTTTTCCACCGGGTCTGATGTGTAGATGTGGTTATACAGTTTTTAGCAGAAAGCATATATTTCCACCTGCAATAAGAAATGTAAAAAACATCATACGTAATGCCTAGCATACAATGTAAATAAGTTCATCCTAACTCCTAAACATCTTCTCTGTTGTCCCCAGCTGGTTTTCCATGGAGCAGGTTGTGGACCTGAAGGCAGAGGGACTGTGGAATGAGTTGCTTGATGATTTTCAGCCCAATATAATCATCCAAGACTGGTGGGTTATTAAGCATCCACTCCACCCTCTAGCTCCTATACCCGACAGTGTATGATTAGCACTCTGACGTAAAGTTACTTTGCTTCTACTTGCGAGTTTACTACTCTAACCTGACCTATTCAGCAGAGTCAGAATAATTATATAAATTATAACAAATATTACAAATTATTATAAATTATCTCAGTTTTTTTTTATCTGAGGATAATTTTGTAACATACATTGCATATGAAATTATTACAATTAGCTCCACCATTATCAGCTAAAACATTAAAGAAACACACTATTAAATGCATTGCTTTTTTTAAAAAACAAAAACAAAGTGAAATTGAACCTCTATTAAATAAGCCATTTAACTAGATTACTTTTACTTTTGGTCCTGCTTAAAGTTTGTTAATTCAGGTTACAGGTGCCCAGGTGACATCTGAAAAATGTTTTTTATTGGTGTAGTTATTCATGCTATGTGCATTTGCCATGAATACAGCCTTTGTGATAGCAGACCAAATTGACTGTTATACATACTGCGCAAAATGTATTTCATTGTATATTTCAAGGAAATATAAGTTTTCAGGTGTCTTAGTTACACTAACAGATTACCAACTTATCATTATTAAATTTGACATTGAGTTGCAGTGGAGGCAATAACAAAAAGGGGATTTTTCGCTAAAAGGGCTTCAACTTTATCCACCTAATAATTTTAGAAGGTCAAATTTAGTCGCACAAAAATGGACACACACAGGAAAAGGGCCACTGACCCTTTTTTGAGGTCATTTTGTGCTTGTGATAATTTTACTGTTGATTTTAGAAGTTTTGTTTCGTTACTTTGTATTGTATCTATTTTTGGAAGTTTAGACTTTGATTGCTCGATGTGTTAACAGTAGGATTGGTTTCAGCCAGTAAAAAGTCTTTTATATCTCCTGACTGTTGTAGACCTACTTCAAAAACTGGACATTTCTTTTTAAGTAACATTTTGACTAAAGGACCTTCACTCAGTTGTATCGCTGCACTGACCTTAATAAATTTGTGTAGGACTAATGAGCACAAAAGGGACAGGGAAGCACAAATTCCTTTGTCAGATGTTGAGATGGAGGAGAAAGGAGAAACGAAAAGCAACACAAGTGACATGCCAGTTAGCAAGAGACAAAACAAACATGAAAAACTTGACTATCTGGCAGTGAGCAGGTGGAACTGGCTGATAGAGTGGCTATCTTATAAGGAAACATGGGGTAGGTATGAGATCGGGCACAAAGGCCAGCTGAAAGGGAACAGAGAGATCCAGAGTCATGTGCTGTCAGTTCATTCTAACCAAGTAAGAATCTACATGATGACCTCAATAATCAACACATAACATAATCACCTTTCTGGTAGTTTCAACTGAGAAACTGAATTTATAACTATTTAAAAGTAGAAGTGATGGTGGAGCCACTGAATAGGATTGAAGGTGTACGTAATGAAGGGGCCAGTTAGTTGTTTCTAATATTAAAATAGAAACTTAGAAATTTAGTTTTTGTAGTTAAGCATGTTGTACCATTTTGTGAACATCTAATGCAACAGAAGCTGCAGAATGTCTTTTGTAATTATCTGCTACTTCGTCAGGTATGAGGAGAGTCAGTTGCACGAGTCCATCTACCAGCTGCATGTAAAATTACTGGGTTCTGACAAAAGCACAATAATTGCAGAGTGCAATGTCAACCCCACCGAGGACCTCAGCACTTACTCACACACCTGGAAGGAGGTAAGTTTTTGAGTCATTTTCAACCCTATCTCAGCAGGGACAGTATTTGACTTTTATCAGTTTTTCATTGCACATCTGTATGTTGACCTGCAGGTGTCGCATGTGTTCTCTGGCTACGGACCCGGGGTGCGATATGTCCACTTCCTGCACCGACTGAAGAACAAATTCATGGTGGAGTTCTTCCCCACACTTTTTGCCTGCAGCTCAGTGATCGTGAAACCACTCTAAATTAATTAACTCCCTGGCCTATTAATAACTTGCAATGGAGCCATAGTTGCATTTTCAGTTTGATCAAATGGTTTATTCAGTCTTTGATTTTTAATCATCATTTGAAATAAAATTCAGAAAGTGAATTCAGTTTTTTGTTCATGAGAAAATATTGTGGTTAAACAATAAAACATACACTTTTCTTATTTCAGAGTTGGTTATTTCTTTCAAGAAGCAAATGCCCTGTCTGAAAACACTGAAAATGCATGAAATAGGCATACAGTATTAACACAGCATATATGCACTCATTATTACTTTGCACTTAGACATAGGAACATTGTGAGGCAGGTGGATGGGATAGATCTGGTCAAAGCATTTCTTAGCTTTCTTAGAACACAAGAACAGCAGCAGGACCAGTGGATGAGATGGAAAAATGCCAAGAAAAAAATCTGTAGGGAAGACTGTGATATAACATCAGGTAAAATGGATGGACGGCATATAATTTGCATCCATTTGTCCAAAACCCTGTCTGCTGTGTTCAGTGTAGCTTCACTTTAACTTGTTTAATGAGCAAGTAAAACAAGCATGCCTCACTGGTGATACATAAGGAGACAAAGTAAGTGCTGAAGTCTACAGGAGCAGCCACTGCTGTACACTAAGCAAAGAAAGGTAAATGTAATGGACACAATATAAGGAAATAAGGTGGGGTTTTCCTCTGTGTGGATGAAGAAATTGGCAGCAGCCTAAGCAGACATATGTTGGGATGTTTGGTCATGGTGCCCAGTAGGATTCAACAACTCTTTATCAGCACATTTGTTTAGCAGGTGGTATTTTACCAATATACCATGACCATGAGAACTTAACTTAAGCAGGTACAATTTAGGCTCAATGTTGGGTCAAGAAAATGATTATTTAGTCTTCATTTGGGCAATGCTATGAATTAAAATATGTTAGGATAGAACTAGAAGACAGTGTAACCAATTATGGAGCACAGCAGATTTTTAACAAACTCACCTTCACACTATTTACCTGTGAATTACTTCCAATGGAAGGTTTCAGGAATGCTCACCCAGCTTTTGACTATTTAACTTGTTAAAATGCCTTATAAAGTTGTTTAATTAATTATAAATAAACATATGAGGAGTGTGTGTCACTAGAGTTATTGCATACACAGAATCTTCTCTGGATTACTTGTCTCTATTTCCAATTTTTGAAAGCATAATTACACAGATTTTATTTTATTTGTATTTTTTCCGTGTGTATATTCAGTGTTAACCTTTACTTTTCTGTAAAAGGGCCTCATCTTAACCAAATCTACCAGTATCTTACAAGTGCAGTTTACATGATTGAAGCCCTTAATTTTAAAAAAATGGCAGATGTAGGGACATGTTAGAAAAAAAGATCCCATGGACATTCATAATTGATCACTAGAGCAGATAGATGGACAGATGTCAAATATATTTTTTAAACCACGCAAAACGTTATTAGTAATGGCCTCAGTCTACAGCGCATTAGTAAAGTATTCATAATGTTAACAAACCACTGGCCAGAAAATATTACCGCGTTGCCTAATATAATGTGTTTTTTTAGAATATGGTGAAACATATATGCAGTAAAAATTGGAATCAAAAACAGAAGGATGGAATTTTCTATGCTACAGTGTCTATAGGAAAATAATTTTAAAAATCCCAAGCGGAAGAACAGATTATCCTGCCGTGAAATCTACGCATTTTTCGCTCAGTACAGCTACTGTCAAATCAGTGGATCAAAATCATGAGTTCTGCGGCTGCGCACTTTCACCTGCCTGTGCTGCCTTTACGTGCTCTCCCAAACAAGTCGGACAATATGTTTAATAAGACAAAATAAACCATTTGTAATCCCACATCGTTGTTAGAACAAAAAATAGTTATTTAATTCAACACACATGGTTATACTATCTACTAACCCTGTTGGTCTATTACTACTTTCTAAAACAGACACAAAACATCGCCTCAGGGTGTATTAATCGCATCGAAACTGAACTTGGGAAGAGACCCCGAAGGCAGCACTCGATTCACCGCGTGGGCTCGCAGCATCACCGCCGTTAGTTACCGGCGATGTGAGCCGAGCAGAAAGTTCCCTCAGTGAGTTCGGCTGGGTCTCGGGACGGGGATAGTTTCACCCGACGCGTGTTTCCAGACGTTCAGAAGCAATGGCAGCGTTTGGAGGAGCTGTGCCATAAAGCAGAAGGTAAGAGACAAAGGGCAGGACAGAGGAGCAGGCGCGACGGGACAAGTCCGGCGGTTTTTTGGAGAGGACACACACGCTGTTTCAGGCTACGCCCTCGTGACCCATCTGCAGATGTGATTGATAACTTTCTGATATTAAAAAAGTACGAATACACTGCATTTGTAACAAGACCATCACTCTGTGCAGGTTTTTCTGAAGAAATTGAGCTTCATATCGCTGAAAAACGGCTGTTAAAATGTAAAGATATTGTCTCAATTAATGAAGAGGTGCAGGTTAGTTACTTAACGCTAAGGTGGATGTGCCAGCTAGCTTACGCTAGTTGGAATTCAGCGAGGAATCAAGTCAACCAGTCAACAGACCGAAAGACAATATAAGAGCTTGATATAGATAAATCAAATTAATACCAACTAAAACGAAGCTTCTTCATTTTGCTATACACTTACAGGAACCCTATAGCATGTACTTTTCTTAAACAGCTGGAAAACTATGATTTAGCATAACATACAATAATCTTTAACTTATACTTTTTCAACTTGCAAATACAATTGGGAGTTTTATATAAATAAACCAACAGCAACTGTAAGCTTTTATGTGTGCTTGATATTTGAAGCACACACCTGTCCAGCTGCTGCTGCACCACCTGTGTATGGCAGTCCATAATTCACAGCCAAGAAAGCCAGTTTTCTAGGCTAAAGTGCCAAGTGATGTCGTCATTTAGCATATCTCGGAACTGTTGGTCCGACGAGTTTAGATTCACCACACAAGAATTGAAGGCCAATAAAACTATTTAAATCTGATGAGAGGTTTCATTAAGTTTCTTCTTTGAGAGCCCTGAAACAGTCCTGCAAGGACCTGGCAGTTTTATCTGGATGCCAAGATTATCCTCCCGCAGTCCGAAGATGTTTAGGGATGAATGGATTGTGTGGAAGGATACCAGGGGTAAATGTGTTTTTTTTTCCCATGCTATTATTTCACAAAGGCTTTACTGATCAGTTAATTTGTACTTTGGCAGAATCAACTTGGCAGCCAGATTAAGCTGCCAGATACTGGGCCAAGTACCTTTTGTAGTTTTTTTTTTAAAAGAAACTCTAAGAAACCTGTCATCATCTGACTTTTTTCTTTCACTCCTATTTTTGTGCTAAGAGAACCCATTTAGGTCTCACTGACTATGTGCTGACAGGTGACGTTGCATTCTCCCTGACATTTTCTAATACGGGCTGAACTTCAGAGCTGACGTTGAACTTACATAAAAGCATCATTCATTTACAGTAGCAGATAGGCAGTCTCCAGTCTCTTGTCTATAGGTGTACTAGCTGCCCTTAAAAGTGTTAAGAGTTGGTGATAATTGAGACTGGAGGTGTTGACTGCAAATATACCCCCATGTCTATTATATTTGATTACACACATGATACTGCTTATATAACCGTGTACATTCAAGCATCCTAAAACGCACTATGTCTTACTTTTGGCATCGTTTTATTTATTCATGCTTTTTTGCCATACAGTGATCTCAAATGTTTTTCATAGTTTATAAACATTTCATAATACTGGCTCACAATATCTTAATAGAATAGAATAATTCATTATAATTACAAATTTGGAACTTCAACAACAACAACAACAGTGCTGAGAAAATCTTAACCTGGCACATTGTATTATATTTTTGGAGACTTGCTTCTAAAATGTGAGTATTTGTATTATTTCATCTTTATCCTTCTCTTTTTTGTAATTGAATATCTTTGGGTTTTGAACTGTGGGTTTTGCTTGGTTTTTCAGACACTATATTTTCATCAGATACTTTATGGTATTTATTCATAGTAAAAATAATGGTTAGTAGCAGTTACAAGTTTTTCTTTGGAACATCTTATTTTTGGTAGCATTTAAACCCAAGCAACACAATATGTGTTCAGGGATTTGGATGCTAAATCTAAGGAGCCCACCATTAATCCTCGCTGACAATTATCCTGAAATACAACCTTCTCCCCCACGTAAGTGACAGCTCAAGTAAACCAATGCTGCAGCATTGTACGCGGGCACCAATATGTGCACCAGTCACAAGTGCCACAGCACAATGCACTATGTTACACCTTCCGTTTCTCTCACATTTGCCCTACAGTCAGTCAGTAAAACTGTGTTAGTAATTAGACTCGCCTCATAAAACCTTTTATTTTCTTTAATATTTGGAAGTGGAGACCTGTGGATATGACTTCTTTACCCTGAGCCAGTGACCATTGGTCACTGCAGTGTACAGACTGAAATGCATAATGTTCATAGCACCAGCCTCTGTGTGAGTGTGCGGCTGCATATGAGCAGTTTGAAGAGGAGAGTTAGTGCCTGTGGGGGTCTGTTTTGTTTTCATTGACTCCCTGGCCTATTGTGTGTTCAGGCCTGCTGGCTGCCTCTGCACATTTTGTTACATTTTGTTGGTCTAAACTAGATTGTTGCCCTGAATCCCAGTGGTCATGGTGAAGAATAAAAGGCACCATGACAGTACATGTGCAAGTGAGGTGTCAAAAATGTTTCCAATGGAAATATCAAGCTAGTGGTTTATAGACTTTTCCTTTTTGTTACTTTGCTGTCTAAGCATGATATTAATGAAAACTTAAACTGGCCATGAGACATTTTTTTCTTAACGAGCCACATTGGAGAAAAAAACGCACTTTTAGAGTTTAGTGATTGATTTGTAAAGTTTTCACAATTTGGCAGTAGTGCAGCTGCGGCAAAGAGCAAGCAGTTTTTACACAAATCAGTCTTGGAAAGCAATCTTACACTTTTAGTCAAATAATGTAGTGAGTACATATATAAAGCTTAACTTTCAGATTTTGTGTTTCCTCTGCAGAGATGGGAGAATCTGCTAGAAAGACAAAAATCTTAGTAACAATAAATCAAGTATTTATGGTTGGGTGGAAGCAACTGCTCACTGCAACTGACCAAAGAGTATAATACGCACCCTGAGTTCATGAGAATAAAGTGTCTCTCGTCTGATGAGAATACTCTTTGGGAAGAGCTCCAAACCCTGACACCAGGATCTGTCATGGAGAATGGAATAAACTATAGAGTTCCTCTGAGAGAATAGAAGCTGTAATTGCTGTTAAAAAGGCTTGAATTAGTGGTAAATACTAGTGTAATAGAAAGTTTTTGATGTTATGTGCACATTACTGGCAAACATGTTTTCACAATGTTATTGCATACCTTTTAAAATAACTACTCAAAATTACATTTTTATTACACAATAAATTCAACAAATTTTAAATTAAAAAAAGCAAAGGATAGAAAAGTGCAAATGAATTATTATCAACTGATTTTTGCTGAACTTCATTTTTAATTTGACAGTATATATTCAATATAACAAAACAAAACCATTTTCCAAAATGGCAGTACCCTAAATTTAACATTTTGTTGCTACCTTTGCTACCTTTAGGCAGTTAATGCAGTTAAGCTGATAGGATCAATTCCCTTTTTTTGCATAGTAGAGATTTTTATTTCTGAAATCTATGTAGAAATTGCAGTTCAGTCACAGAGTTTCAATGTAAAGCTAAATTAACATTCTTAACTAAAAGGATGTACAATATAATAACCTATAAATATAAATACTCCCCGTTTATGGGTTGAATCAAACAAATCAAGACATTGAATGGTTCTCGAAAAAGTATATACATTTTAATGACATAAGCTACATACCTTTCTTAGGGTGCAGATATATTAAATGGCAGTGTGCTCTCTGACATGGTTAACATATGTCCCTGTGTAGTGTGTGTATGCCTTTAGCGTACAAAGGTTAGCTACAAAGGCAGCAGACTTGGGCTTAATAACTTTTAAGATATGAAGCGCTTTGAAGATTAATTTTGAGATCATCATGGAAAAAAAAGACAACAACATAAACAACAGGTATGCAGATGCATTTAGTTGTGGACAGGCTCAGTAAGTTTTTTGCCCAAAATATTCTGTTAAATTTCAATTCAATTTAACTTTATTTAGTTGCATTCAGTGCATCGGGGTTTGGTCCCCGAACAGTCTATAGCAGCATGACTATAACTAACTGTAAGCTTTATCAAAGAGGAAAGTTTTGAGCCTAGTCTTAAAAGTAGAGAGACTGTCTGCTTCCTCCTCTCCACAGGAGAGGAGCTTCATAGCTAAAGGCTCTGCCACCCATTCTACTTTTGGAAATTCTGGGAAATACAAGTAGGCCTGCATTCTGAGACTGAAGTGGATGATCTGGCACTAGGAGATCTTTTAGGTATGATGTAGCATGACCGTTTAGAGCTTAATAGGTAAAAAGAAGGGTTTTAAATTCTATTCTACTTTTAATGGGAAGCCAATGGAGAGAAGCTAGAGAAGGCAAAATATGAGCTCTATTACCGGCCCCAGTCAGTAATCTTGTTGCAGCATTTTGGATTAATTGAAGGATTTTTAGAGAGTTGGGCAGCCTGAAAGTAGAGAATTACAGTGGTTCCACTTAGAAGTAACAAATGATTGGACCAGTTTTTCAGCATCGCTGATGCTCCTAATTTTGGCAATATTCCGTAGGTGGAAGGAGGCTGTTCTAAAGATTTGTTTTATGTGTGATGAGGTAAATGAAAAATCCAGATTTTTAGGCCCAAACACAATAACTTCAGTTTCATGTGAGTTTAGATGAAGGAAATTGTAGGACATCCAGGCATTTATGTCTTTTAGGCATGCTTGTAGTTTGATTAATTGATTTGTTCCATCTGGTTTCATATAGAGATAAAAGGGTCTCATTAGCTTTTTTTCTAATAATGTTACCTAGGACACTAATATAATGTAAAAAGTATTGGTCCTAACACAGACCCTCATGGAAGCCAAATACATGTTCCAGTCTCTGTAATAAAATGCTGTGATCATTGGTGTCAAATGCAATACTAAGATCTAATAGAGCAAGTAAAGAGATGAGTTCATTATCAGAAGCCAAGAGAAGATCGTTGGTGACTTACATCAGTGCAGTTTCTGTCCTATGATAGACTTGGCCCGTATCCACTGCATATGATACTGCCACATCAGTCCTTATACTCAACAGTATGCGTATGCACATTCTGTCTATTATTATTATGTCTAACAGTTTCTTGATAATTGGATGCCAAGTGTTGATGTCTAGGTTCATACTAAAGTTGAGAATGCTGTTCCTTCTAAGGTGACAGGCACATCAATGGCTGGGCAGGGTGCCTCACGTAATGGAAACCTCGGGAGCTGCTGGCTGTCACTTGTTTGTCTAAGGACCACTTTCTGTCCACCAGCCTCTATCGATCCACCTGTCTAAGGCCTATGTGGTGAATTCTTAGGAAAACTGTGTATTTTTTTAGTAGAGGCAGAATGAGAAAGGAGACTGGAATGGCTAAGAGAAAGCAACTGGATTTTTTGCCTCATTTTCAAACTAATAGGGGAAGAGGAGAGACACTGAACTTCCTAGTCACATTTAAAGACTCTAGTAACTCTTTCTTATGCCAGAGTATGTAAATTAGGCTCTAGTACTATTAGACTAGAATAGTACCAGAGGTCATACGCTGTAACATTAAAGAAGAATTAAGCATCGAAAGCAATGTGAGACGGCTTTCAGAAATACTGTCATGAATATTTTGTATTTATCAACTAACTTAATTTTTAAATTTGACATTTTATTAAAAAAAAAGATAGATTCTTATAATTAGGTTATATTTTATAAACTTTTTAAAATTTCTTTGATTGCAGGAGAAATGTAATCTAAAATATAACCTAATTATAAGAATCTAGCTTTTTTACCATGTTAATAACAATTGGCAGTTTTAATTGTGATTTAAGGAGTTACTAGACAAGAATGACACTTAGCGGTAGAAACTGTGGTAACTACCAGTTATACTTAAACACTAAGCATTCTGCTCTATTCATGGAGTGTACTGTAGGGCTTTCTCTACATAATTTATCACTACTCAGTAACCCTGTCCTTAGTAATTTTTAGGTAGTAGGCCAAGGCAGAACACTTGTCTTTCTGCAGTTATCAAAATACAACTTCTTAATTTACCATCTTGGCTAGTAGATAAATATTTCAACAAAGGACCTGTAGTTGCCTCTTCATCGGAAGTACCCTCCTGCAAAGATTACAGTACATTTTGCAGTTGTTTTTTGAACTTTATAATATTTGAACTAGTCCTCCATGTTTGTTTACAATAGCGAGTTATCATGCTTTTCAGGCATTATTTGGCTGTAGTAGAGAGTAAGGTCAGCCAAACTAAAAGATTCAGTAGGTTATTTGTTATGCCATGGAGAATTTGGGTATTTTACACAATTGGAACCAAATCTAGAATATTTCAGATAAGATCATACTAGAAGACATCCCTTATCAATTCAGTAATCGCTGTTAATTCCTTTTGCCTTTAAAACAGCACCATTTCTCCGAGTTACACTTGCACACCATATTTTTAAACCACTTAGCTGGTTGCTTTGTTTTCTACTCGTCCTTTGTGGAATTAGCTTTTCTCATTGTCTTGTGTCGCAGCATCAGCAATAGCATGTGTTGCAGAAATGAAGATAGTTCTTTAAAATGCTGCAGTGCTCTACTATGACAAAATAGGTTTATCAGTAATTTTGATATAGTTTTTATATGAGGATAGTATTTCTAATTAAATGTCATCAATCAATGAAAAGGATCACTTCACAGCATGATTGTTGTCATTTTCAAGTGTATCTCCGCAGATTTTCCATAAAATCTAAAAATAAAGTTTTATTAAAACAAAGAAAATTATATTAATGCAAACATTTGCATACGCTTTGATAAATTGCAGAAATTAAATTTAATTATTCTGATAAAGAAGCATCTGTGTAAGTCAAATGCGCATTAAATATTATATTGATTTTAAAAAAATATATATTTTTTAATTATTTTAGCGATTTCTAAATAAGGTATACCAACTTTTGCCCCCGACCGTACCATATGTTCACACTTTCATTGTATTACAGTACACTATCATGTCAGTTTCACACATACATAGTGTGAAGCATCCAAAGATCTATTTATTAAGATTTATAGCTTTTGTTAAAGTTGGTTTATTAAGATACAATATGTGATGAAATAAGCAGCAAATGCTGAAACTATCATTATTGTTTAGCATTCTTTTTACAATGTTTTTTAAGTAAAAAGACTTTTAAAATGAGATGACATTGATGGACTGAATAGTTTTTTGGTTATTTTCTTCTAAATTACAGAATGCTAAAAAATGATTGAAAATGTAACTCTTTGTTTGTGCTCTTGGAGAATTTTGGAGTATCTGTAACCACAACCCAATTAAAATCACATTGTTTAAGGATGGTTGTATTAGAAGAACTTTGAACTTAGAAATTCTGCATACTGTTGATCAGCCTATCAGCATTTTAGTTCTTCATTGGGTTTTTGTTAGTTCTGCCTAAGGATTTTGTGTAAGAGCTGTAGTGATTGTTAGTACAGCTCAGTATACACTGACATTTCAGTTAGTCTGCTCATATATAGGTCAGAGAAATGGAGCAGAACTGTGGTAAGTGAAAGTAGATCGCCATAATTGAAAAAGTGAATAGCGTGGCAGCATGCCCATCATGCTGTAAACCAAACCTTGTGCTCAACTGAGCTCTCGTTGATGCTGTCCAGATTGAGGGTCATTTTGACTCAGCGGGTACAGAGACTGTTCATGACTTGGTTTATCTTTCCTGCATTGCATATACATGGATGTCTCAAAAACTAATTAATTCTCTGGGGTATTATGTTCATTTAAGCACAGCGATGATATGGTAAAGATAGAGTTGCAGAATGTTTTGAAGAAATGCATAACACTAGGCATTTGTGCATAAGCATTAAAAGTACATAAGGGATTGAAAACTGCACCTTAAGTCAAATAATTAGTTTTTTGTAGCCCAACTGTCAGGTAGTCCTGATGTGATCATTGACCTTGTACTGGAACAATCATAATCTTAATCATTGCTTAACCTGATACACCTCAAAGTGCATTCATTTGTTATCCTGCGACCTAGTGAACAAAACAAAACTGGTCTGTGAGAAAGGTTTAAATCTTCCTGTTGTGTAGCTCTTTAACAATGTGAATACTTTGTTTGGATACTGCAAAAAAAAAAAAATCACAAATTCAGTAAATGACATTTCTTTTGAAGAAAAACATCTGCATGTATAATATAATGTAATATAACAAAAACAATCTGTGGAATTTTACATATATTAAAACAGTTTAGACCTAATGTTAATCTGAATTCCGTTAACTTTTTCCAAATCCACATTTTTTACCTGAGGAAGTGTTATTATAAACATACATGGTAATGTTCATGTTAGGCGTAAAAAGTGAAATTTGCGGAATGTAAACAAAGCTGTGTTTGTTTACAATGAAACCACAAGATACCCTTAATGCAGCATTTGTGGTTTGGAGCAGTCTTTCTCTGTTTGCCTGTGTGTGTTTGTGTGTGTGTGTGAAGCCTGAAGGATTAGCTTACACTGTGATTCACCTGGTTCATTGACATGCCCATTGCAGCAAGCCAAAGCCTTGTGTTACTTATTAAAGCGGCGGATCCCTTTCCTTTCTTTACTTGAACTGCAAACAGAGAATGTCTAACTACCTTGATTTGTGTGTTATCTGAACAGATGTTATTGTGCTGTAATGGATGCGTTTTATACCATGCTGCTCAAAGAGCAGCATCTGTAGCGAAGGTGATTTAGATGTCTAGTTCATGACAAGTGTCGGTGTAAGCAAATAATTTTTCCCATTTTCAATTTCCCAAACGCAGATTTGTCTCTTATAAAGCAATTAAAACTAAATATAACCTTTTTTTTTCCGACAGACGCCAATATTTTAAACAGTGTCTTTGTCATTTAACAACACACACCAACTCAGGTACAAAGTGTGAATAAACACTTTGATAAGATAAAGGCTGACAAAAAGCTGGCTATTCTTTGACTGACAAATAATCTAAAGGAAGTATACTGCAAGACTACACTACTAAGTTACAGTGTACCACCATGGATACAGCCAAAATGTGCTGTATCCATGGTGTATCAGCTGTATCAGCTTGTTTGATTTTCACTTCTTGCAATTTGGAATTTACAGTCGTGTCCTCTACCGCCTTTAAATTATGTTTTGAATTTTTGACTTTATTCACATATATTTTCAGTTTTTGTTTGAGAGTTCTGTATTTTAAAATGGCCCTGCAGTCTCATGCACCTTCATGGGCACTAAAGTATGCTAATTAGGAACAAATAGAATGTGGTTTCTAACTATAAAGACAGCATGATTGATTATGTATAATTATCAGTAAATCTGAACAGGCAATCTCCATGGTATAGCTCGCAAACCCACAATTTAAAGCAGGCGTCACGAAACCTAAAAGGAAGTGGTGTTCCACTCATTCACAAGAATCATGCTTAGCCTGGAAAAAGAGTTTTAAACTCATTCAAATTAGCACTCCGTAAAGCCAGAACAGCATATTATTCATCACAAATAGAGGAAAACAAGAACAACCCCTGGTTTCTTTTCAGCACTGTAGCCAGGCTGACTAAGATCCATAGTTCAGTTGAGACTAGTATTCCCTCAACGCTATGCAGCAATGACTTCATGACTTTCTTCACAAACAAAATTGTAGCTATTTGAAAAAAAATTCACCAGACCCCCCCCACAAATACAACAGAATTAGAATCATCAGTAAGTCCTCAGTCCCTTTTAGACTGCTTTGTGCCCATAGATCTTGCTGATTTAACTTCAACTATTATGGCATCTAAACAACAACATGTTTGATAGACCCTATTCCAGTTAGACTGCTCAAAGATGCTCTACTCTTATTAGACACGTTCGTATTAGATATCATTAATCTATCTTTACAAACAGGATATGTACCAAAGGCTTATAAGGTAGCTGTAATCAAACCTCTACTTAAAAAACCTTGTCTGGATCCAGGTGCCAATTACAGACCAATATCAAATCCCCCTTTATTTCTAAAATACTTGAAAAAGTAGTTTTAAAGCAATTATGTGACCACCTGCGCAGAAACGACTTGTTTGAAGAATTTCAGTCAGGATTTAGAGGTCATCATAGCACAGAAACCGCACTGATTAAAGTCACCAACGATCTTCTTCTGGCTTCAGATAATGGACTTGTCTCTATACTCTATACTCTGCTAGATCTTAGTGCTGCATTTGACACCACTGATCACAGAATATTATTACAGAGACTAGAACATGTAATTGGAATTAAAGGAACTGCACTAAACTGGTTTAAATCTTATCTATCAGATAGATTCCAATTTGTTTATGTTAATGATGAATCTTCCACACACACAAAAGTTAGTTATGGAGTTCCACAAGGCTCTGTGTTAGGACCAGTACTCTTTAGTCTATATATGTCTCCCCTTGGCAACATTATTAGAAAACACTGTAAATTTTCATTGCTATGCTGATGACAAGCTGTTATATCTTATCTATGAAAGCTGATGAAACAAATCAATTAATCAAACTACAAGCATGTCTAAAAGACATAAGGGACTGGATGATGTATAATTTCCTTCTTCTAAACTCAGATAAAACTGAAGTTATTGTGTTTGGGCCTAAAAGTCTAAGAAACATGTTTTCCAACCATATCGTTACTTCTGATCAGGGGTCTCAGACTCGTGGCCCTCGGGCCAATTGCGGCCCGCGAGCCGATAGTTTGTGGCCCCCACCTTATTATTAAAGTTTAATGTTAGTGCGGCCCGCGAGTTTGTTATGAACGGCACGGAACGGAAATGACGTACATTGCGGAAATGACGTATATTGAGGAAATGACGTTCTTTGTGCGTCGGCTAAAGTCCAAGTTCAGGTGCAGAATTGATGATCATCTTCAAGCCATACTGAGGGTCTCAACTGCTTCCTCCCTCAAGCCAAATGTGGCTCAGTTATGCGAGAAGAAGCGCTGCCAGGTCTCTAGCAGCAAGATGTAGGCAAGAGAGGCCATGTTAAGAAGAGCAGTTCATGTTCTTCAATGTTCCACTTATGTTCAGGACAATTCATGTTCAGAAGAAAGCTTAAAGAACTGTTAATACAGACATTTGAATCCTAATTATTATAATTATTATTATTATTTTATTTACTTATTACTGATTGATTGATTGATTTTCTTATTAATTTCTTATTTATTTTCTTCTAATTTGTTTATTTATTTTTTCATATTATTTTGTGTTAAAAATAAAAAATAAAGACATTTGAGAAGATTAAAATTATTTAAAAGTTTTTCTTGTGGAAACCTGATGCGGCCCAGCCTCACCCCGACTCTGCCTCCAGCGGCCCCCAAGTAAATTGAGTTTGAGACCCCTGCTTTAGATGACATAACTCTGGCCCCCAGTAGTACTGCAAGGAATCTCGGAGTCATTTTTGACCAGGATTTGTCATTTACCTCACACATAAAACAAATCTCTAGAACAGCCTTCTTCCACTTACAGAACATTGCCAAAATTAGGAGCATCCTGTCTCAAAGCGATGCTGAAAAACTGGTTCATGCATTTGTTACTTCTAGGTTGAAGCACTGTAATTCTCTACTTTCAGTCTGCCCCAGTAACTCTCTAAAAAGCCTTCAATTAATCCAAAATGCTGCAGCAAGATTGCTGACTGGGATTGGTAAGAGAGATCATATTTCACCTTCATTAGCTTCTCTCCATTGGCTTCTCATTAAATGTAGAATAGAATAAGACTAGGCTCAAAACTTTCCTCTTCAATAAAGCTCATAGTTGGTTATAGTCATGCTGCTATAGGCTTAGACTGCTGGGGGACTCTGCACTGATCCACTTTCCTCTTCTCTTCATTCTCTCCTCTCACCCCACATCTATAATGTCACCACTGTATGACATTAACTCTGTGTCTTCTTTGTCCCGTAGTCATCGTTCTCCCTCTCTGTCTCTGTCCCTGTCCTCAGGTGTCCCGGATTTGGCGCTGTGTGTCTTCCAGTGCGCAGCTACTGGTCCTATTACCCTGCTCAATGTTTTGTTGTTGCTTTTATTGCTCTGTTCTTTTCTCTCTTCACTTTCCACTCAGCCCAACTGGTCAAGGCAGATGGCCGCCCACCCTGAGCCTAGTTCTGCTGGAGGTTTCTTCCATTAAAGGGAGTTTTTCCTCTCCACTGTTGCCTATGGCTTGCTAAAGTGGGATTTGTTGGGTTTTCTCTAAATGTTTGTATAGTCTTGACTTTATTATGTAAAGTGCCTTTAGATGACTTTGTTGTAAATTGGCGCTATATGAAGTGAATTGAACTGAATTGAATTGAAAAGTGAAGGGGGTGTCTTTTATCTGGTTAAATGTAATTAATAAATCAGATCCACTGCTTCACTACATTTATTTCCTGTTAATGAGGCTTGAGTTAGTCATGCACAGCCTTATGCCAGAATGTGACTGTACCCCAGTGAACCCCATTGACAGGGCACAGGCAGGAAATATTCAACTGTTAAAGGTGCTAACTCCTTTTTTTGCTAGCACTCCTATCAGTGTAAGATAATCCTAGGCAATCACTTATCGATGGTGGCCAGTGTCAGAGGCAATTAAAGAGATGAGCTGTCACCCAGCTTACTGTTCCTGTAGGAGGAGTGAACAAGGAGACCACAGACCTGTCAACGCCTCACAACCCCCATCCCCCAGGCATATGAAAGGCTTGGGTTGTCCACCACCCTCAACATTGTAACATATACTGTAAAGAGGCTCTAAGTCTCTTTCCTCCCAATGAAACAACATTTGAACATTGATATATCAGGTGAACATCACTTCTGAAACAAAATGAAAAGAGCTAAATCAGTGTCACTGAGCTGATCTGTTCAAGTGAGGGTTAGAACTTTCTTTCAGCCTCTCAATTGAAATAACTGAGATACCCCTCTCCACTTAAAAAAAAATAGGATCTTCATCTCAGGGATGTTTACAGATTTGCCTGCAGATGAAACTAAGGAAAATATTTAGGTGGGGACATTACCCAATGCAATACCAGCTCTTACAGCAGCAGCTTGTTGATTAACTAGCATTCAAATACTGTATTGCCCAGTGTTAGCCTTATACAAATGTGATATAACAATATGTATTTTATTGATATTCATGACTTAGTGTTTTGTGCCACATAACTCATTTTCTGTTGTTTTTCTATTAGTTTCTCTCCATATCAAAATATGAACATTAAAGTAGTTATTTTTGGTTAGTCTCCCTCCCCTTGGGACTCACTGGTGTAAGGTGGCCCTCTGTCTGAGGTCGTGGTAACCATAGCAGGCCTTGGAAAGTGAAATGTGATGCGGTGGGCCCTCTGGACTGTGTTTCTGAATTACAACTCCATAATGAGCTGGCAGAGCTCAGGCTGCATCAAAGATGCAGCACCACAGTATCTGTTTCAACTCACAGTGCACATCAGTACAGTCTCACCTGTGGAGGTGGGTGGAAGTGGTGGGCCTACGAGGAGTTAGACACTGAAAGCTTTCTAGCATTCTGTTCTCTAATCCATACATACCAACACGACTTCTACTGTAAAATGTCTGATACACACTAAAACTTTTCTGCTGATACGAAATGCCATGCAACTAATTAAATTAACACATTTAAGCATCAGCAAAACATAACTCATTTTAAATGTTTTAAATATTTTGTTAAAATACTGATTAGTGAAAATGACCCAAAGTACCGTACCACAGTACAAAATTCTGAAATGATCTCAGCTAAAAGTGTCATCAAATGTTATTTTCAATAGTGAACAATTAAGACATGTTTTAAAATCAGTGAAACATTTCACAATATTACAACTTGGTAAGTGGTTACCATAATGGCCAATTAGTTTATAACCTATAGTAGTGCATACAAGGGTCACTCAGCCACTGTAGCAGTAATGAGTGTAGACACAGAAGATTGATAAATTACAGTTAGCAAAAGTTGTAATTATTTGGATTTCAAAGAAAGTAGGTAATTAACAGCTGGATTAATGATTGATTAAATATCTTACAGATTGTTGTCATTATATGAAGATCAATGCAATAGTTACCATTCTGTCTTCTTTTTTAAGGTAAAATACTTAGTAACACAGTATAAAACATGATTAGTAAGTACAACAACAACAACAATAATCATAATAATAATAATATATGACGCAGATAAGATAAATACTTCAATGTGGGTGTGACCACAATGATATTTTTGACATGTACCATAAAGTTGTGATGTTTTCCTGACCAGTCTGCTATTTAGGTAGACCCAGGTTTGTTGGCACAATCAACAAGTTTTAAGTTCACTCCCCAAAAGTTCCAAACTTTCACAGATTCCTTCTTCTTGTTTATCACGTCTGTAGTGCAGGGCATAGTGCAGTCTTCCATCGATGGCCGGGTTGTTGGTTTGATCCTCACATGTTAAAGTGGCCTTGAGTAAGACACTGAATGCCAACATAGTTGCTCTTGGAGAGTGTAGGCCAGCAGATCTCCCATTGGTGTGTTAGTATGAATGAGAAGCAGTTTAAAGTGCTTTGAGTACTAATAGGTAAAAAACACTATATAAGTTCAATTTAGTTCAACTTTATTTATATAGTGCCAATTTACAACAAGTTCATCTCAAGGCACTTTACATAATAAAATCAAGACTATACAAACATTTAAAGAAAGCCCAACAAATCCCACTTGAGCAACCCATAGGCAACAATGGAGAGGAAAAATTTCCTTTAACGGAAGAAACCTGCAGCAGAACCAGCTTAAGCATGGGCGGTCATCTGCCTTGACCGGTTGGGGTGAGTGGAAAGTGGAGAGAGAAAAGAACAGAGCAATAAAAGCAACACCAAATGTTGGATAGGGACAGAGAGAGGGAGACAGAGAGGGAGAGAGAAGACTACGGGACAAAGAAGACACAGGGTTAATGTCAAAAAGTGGCGACATTATAGATGTGGGGTGAGAGGAGAGAGTAAGAGAAGAGGAAAGTGGCACAGGGCAGAGTCCCCCATCAGTCTAAGCCTATAGCAGCATGACTATAGCCAGCTTTATCGAAGAGGAAGGTTTGGAGCCTAGTCTTAAAAGTAGAGAGGGTGTCTTCTTCCCGAATCTGGACTGTGAGCTGGTTCCACAGGAGAGGAGCTTGATAGCTAAAGGCTCTGCCTCCCATTCTACTTTTGGAAATTCTGGGAACCATAAGTAGGCCTGCATTTTTGGACCAAAGTGGTCTAGTAGGATGATATGGTAAAAGGAGATCTTTTAGGTATGATGGAGCTTGGACGTTTAGAGCTTTATAGATACGAAGAATGGTTTTAAATTCTATTCTACATTTAATGAGAAGCCAATAGAGAGAAGCTAATGAAGGTGAAATATGATCTCTCTTACCAATCTCAGTCAATAATCTCGCTGCAGCATTTTGGATTAATTGGAGACTTTTTAGAGAGTTACTGGGGCAGCCTGAAAGTAGAGAATTACAGAATCCCAATCTAGAAGTAACAAATGCATTAACCAGTTTTTCAGCATTGCTGATGCTCCTAATTTTGGCAATGTTCCGTAGGTGGAAAAGGCTGTTCTAGAGATTTGTTTTGGAATCTATCTGATAAATGCAGACAATTAACCATTTAACCTATCCTGGTTTGACAAGAAAACCCCGTTTTTCTGGCACAAGCTCATAGTTTATGACGGTGCTTTTAGGGCAGAGTTAAATCTCACATTGTTTTTTGGAAAATCTTTCTTGAATGGGTTTTGTGAGTAAGTACTGTAGCTCTTGTAGTTCTCAGTACAAGTCGTTAAAGGGAGTTTTCCTCTAAACTGTTGCCTATGGCTTGCTAATGGGGGAATTGTTGGGTTTTCTCTGGTCTTGCCTGTATTAAGTAAAGTGGCTTGACATGACTTTGTTGTGAATTGGCGCTATATAAATAAATAAATAAAATAAATAAAAACAGTACTCCCTGGACAGGTCACCAGTAAAGTATAGGCTTGGTATATACATATACAGACATGGGTTTGAATCAGGGGTACTCTGGGTGTAGCTAACTCTAGGCCGCAGCACTAATCGCTGCGCCATTATGCAGCTAAATTTACCAGTGTTGTCAGCCTTAAGCATTGTGGTCGGCTTTTAATTTCATACGGTGTTGAACGTGTGCCCCTGTGTGGCATTTTCTGTCTCATTTGTCTGTGAGGGGGCCATTAGAACAGAAACTCTCGCTTTCAAAATGGCTGCTTGCTTGATGTGAGCAAGAGTAGTGAGTGATAAAAAAACAGTAATTGTTTTGTTTTGTGTGAATACAATTTTGAACAACTTTGGCAGTTTTTCAACAACTGCTATTATTTAATATATTATGTGACATGATGAAACAACAGCATTACTTACAACAGTACAAATATAGTTATCTGGAGGAGCATGTTTGCTTCCCAATTCTTGGGATGATATGTTTTTATAAATAGAAAAAAGTAATGTAATCTTTTACAACCGACAATCTTTTACAATCATATTGTTTCTAAAAAATGTGCCTCCTCTGTGTCTAGGAGATTCTTCTGACCCTGCGATTCCCCCAGCGAACCCCCAGGCCCCCCCTGACTCAGGGATATTATGGCACCACTCCCAGTTAGAGTTTTCCCACTCTGTATCTTCATCCTCTCACTTTTCCTCCTGGCCCACCCCTGCACCTCCTTCCAGCCACAGGATGTGAAGCGGACATCTGGACCTGAGGTGCCTCAGTCCACAGGTAACACTACAGGGTCTGGACAGCGGAAATGCTCAGGCACTGTGGTGTGTAAACCTGGTATCTTGCTGCCGGTGTGGTTACCACTCAACCCTCCACTGATGGAACAGACGGGGAGAGCTGTCATCTACTTCCTCAGTCTCATGTACATGTTCCTTGGTGTATCCGTCATTGCAGATCGATTCATGGCATCCATAGAAGTTATCACTTCTCAGGTAATATTGCTGTCAATACTTTGGTCCCATTCTACTCCTTCACATCACCAGTAATGGGCACAATGCCTCGAGTGAGCAACACTTAAACATGCTTTTATGAAGCCAGGTTTGTAAACAAATACAAGACTAAACTGCACATTGCAATTATACATTTACATATACATACTGTATATCCCTCTTGTTACTGCTAATCTATATTAATGGCTCAGAAACAGATGGAAACAATTGGCTTAATGATAAATAAAAAAAATATGTTTTTTTGGTTGCTGATTTCTCAATCATTGCCTGAAGTCTGTAATCAATAGATCAATACATACTAGTTTCTACTTTCTTCCCTCGTGATGTTCTGCCAGGCTTATAACATGGCTGCTTCCACGTTCTACTTTTGTGATGGTGTTTTGCATTCATTAACCCTCTGGCCTTGTTCAAAATCACTATACATACATGCAACAACAACTGAATGTATAGTGAATGTATAGCCAGTTGTAAAGCCAATTGTATGATTTAATTCTGTAAATAACAAGGAATTAAAAAAAATATTTTTCATGGGTTCAAATTGGCCAAAAGTGGTCACGATAGAGCCAAGTGCAACAATTTGATTTAAATGGTATATTATTGATATTTTTAAACAGCTGAAGTTGAAAACTAAAAAATCTGAAGAATATCCAGACCTTTGGGGAGTTTTATTCCGTTTGCATTAACACAGACAAAATGGTCAAAGAAAAAAGGGAAATGGCCACAAATGGCCAGAGGGTCAAGCAAAATGCACCATAGTTTGGTATTATTCATGTGACAAACTTGGCCCCTGCAGCACCTTAAACAGTTTTTACGTTAAAGGGGGGGGGTTTTTTACACAACCACACCATAACACTACCTCCACCAGACTAGAGATAAGGTGGTACCTTCAAAACATGAGCAGTTCTCCACTTGTAGTAAGCTCTTTCACACATAGTTGAGCATAATTGCAATACTGAACTACAGTCACTTTTGTTCATTCATAATTTTAATGGTTTTGACGTAAGAAAGGCAGCAAGCAGATCTACTTTCAACAAAAGTCTAAAAGAAACAGAAAGGTGTCAAAAACACAAATCTCTGTTGTTGAAGGAGAAGGAGGTGACTATCACCAAACCAAATGGTGAAACTACAGTGACAACAGTGAGGATCTGGAACGAAACTGTGTCTAACCTCACACTCATGGCCCTGGGTTCCTCTGCACCAGAGATCTTACTTTCTGTTATTGAGGTAAACTTCAAATACTTTAAAGCACCAATAAGCACTGTTTGGTACATTTGAGATTTGCCTGTCTCTACTGTGGCTTGGAGTTTCTCACTTTTATATGTGTTATAAAAACAAATTTTGCAGTTTGAGCACTCCTCATGTATATGTTTACAAGCTAAAGCTGTAACTGAAACTGCAAAGAGAGCATCAACAAACAGTGGCACTGTTAAACACACTGTTAATGTAATATTACAGGATTTTGTCCAAATATAATTCTGCATAGTTTAATTATTTTTACATTGAAGATTAAAAATAACAACAGTGTGACAGTGACACTATGTATTTTCAGGTTTCTGTACCAATAATTTTTGATACAATCTGCAGCAATAAAACTAAGTTGTATTATGAAATACATATGCATATTCAAACATTCAAAGAACAGATTCCAAATAAATAAACCCTACAAAATTCAATACCAAGCTAATAATGAATAAAATGAACATTATAATCTAAGCAGAGACAAACTCTTTTCTCGTTGTAGTATATTTAATGTCTAGTTTTGTTTTTGTACTTATATGTTCAGAAAATACTATATTTGATCATGTCTAGTAAAAAGTAATAAGAATATTTTAGTATAATTTTGTTAATATGGCTGTTCAGTTTTAGTTACTACTGAAGAGTCTTATTTGCTTAATTTGTTTTGGTCCCTCAAATGTTTCTCTTTGACAGGTGTGTGGGCACAACTTTGATGCAGGAGAGCTGGGCCCAGGCACCATAGTGGGCAGTGCTGCCTTCAATATGTTTGTCATAATTGGACTGTGTGTGTGGGTGATCCCTGATGGAGAGTCTCGCAAGATCAAACATCTTCGTGTCTTTTTCATTACGGCTTTCTGGAGTATTTTTGCCTACATTTGGCTCTACCTAATACTGGCTGTCATCTCACCAGGGATTGTAGAGGTATGTTTCCACTGTCTTCATATGCATTACTTTATTTTCTAATCAACAAAGTATATAAATCACGATGCTTAACTTGCCAGGTGTGGGAGGCTGTAGTGACACTGCTTTACTTTCCGGTGTGTGTGATCCTGGCTTGGATTGCTGACCGCCGCCTACTCTTCTATAAATATATGCACAAGCGTTACCGTGCCGACAAGAGGCATGGCATTGTGGTGGAAATGGAAGGTGACCTTGGCCCTAACGGCACAGATGTGATCATGGATGGAAAGTTGTCCGATGGCAGTTCGTGCCCTGGAAACTCCAGTGTTATGGTCTCTGTCCAGACAGGCAAGGAATTAGACCAGAACAAAGAGGTAAGATCAAGATTTAGGATTACATTTTTCTGACATACATGGCATTATGGGAGAAGACTGCTTCTAAACCATGTCTTTTTTCCTTTAAGATCAGAGTTTGTACCTATTTTTGTATTTTATATAATAATTTGTTCTCTGTAAATTTTCTTCACGAAAATTTGGTAATATACTTGTAATTAAAAGAGCTGGTATTATGGACGGCACAAAAAATGTTTTGGGATGGATCAAGGTGATTGTTGGTGTCCTGTTGTACTTTCAAATGCATGAACTCTATCTCTGTGGTGGTTTCAAATAATAAAACATTTTAAATCTCTTGCCTGGAGAGTGAAAGGTGTTGAAACTGCATAAGCCTCACCTATGCTAAAGGAAAATATGTAAATGCTCACCCACTACTCACCCATTGTTGCTCACAATTACACATTGATAGGGGAGCTGCGATTCAGCTGGCTGACACTCACCTGGAGCAGCTAAGTAGGGGTTTGGTGGAGGATCTAACCAACAACTGTAGGATTGGTGGATGACCATTCTATCTCCTAAGCCACAGTTGCCCCAGCTGTAGAGTACAGAGAGTTTACATTACAGCAGAGTAAGAATCAAAGCAAGATGTTGCATGTCTCATTTAAACACTAACTACTTGATGAACTTAAAACTACCACAGCCGTGAACATTGTTTTTTGAGGTGGGAGGAAAATGGCAGCAGTCTGGCACTCTTTCCCACCACATCCTTGTAAATAGGATCTGGGGTGGGAATAACAGTGTGTTTTACATATTTCTGGTGCTAATTGATGCATTGCCTGTGCCTGTCTGTTTGGAGCTCTTTGGAGCTCTGCCACAGAAATCAGTGTCATTCCTGCACAGAGTGGCCTGATGAAATTTGGCAGTGTGGTAACCCAGACTGCATTTACATGGCACACATATTTTAACTGTATAGTGTGTTTATGTGTGTTTGTGTTGCAGTAGAGTGACAGCCCAGGGGCTTGGAAATGAAATAAGGGGGATACATGCATCTGATCCACAATGGAAATTGTATTAATTTTAAAAGTCTGCCAGAGAAAGTAACTTTTCATACAACACAGAAGGTCAGGATTTTAATTTAGCTATGACTGCCACTTCCAAGTCAACACGCCTATTAATTCTTTAAGAAACTCTACATGTAAAGATGTCATCCAAGTTTAAATATTGCTTCCTAAAAACAAGGTTGCTAAGAATGTTGTCACTGAAAAAATAACTCAAGTAATTTAGGTTTAAATTATTTACAGATTGGCTTTAGAGTAAAACATTTTACCAAAATCTGTAGCCCTACACCACATAGGCATAACAACATAATTCATTGTGACTCCTGTTCCTTTTGACTGGTGTTGAACACAAATGCCATAATATCAGCTCTTTAAAAAGCAAAGACATGTATGAGCAGGTGTACATGGCCTGTCCTGTCAGGACCAGTGGTTGTTCTAAAGTTTTATATAATGGGAATTTATGGGAAAATTGTGTTTCCTGTGACTGGTAGGATTTAGTCCTAGTCCTTTCTCACAGGAAACACCAAAAGCTTTATCAAATCTAAGCCATGTGATATTTTGCTAAGAACTCTCAAGAGAACTGTATGAAGGGGACTACTGAACAAATTGTGCAGCAGTTTTATCTGCCAAAAAGTGCACTTCTGTAGAGATGCTGGTTTAATATACACCTGATTTCTTGGCTAGGTGGTTTGCATTCTCAAAGACCTGAAAGAAAAACATCCAGACAAAGACCTGGACCAGCTGATTGAGATGGCCAATTACTCTGCCTTAATCCACCAGAAAAAAAGCCGTGCCTTCTATCGTGTTCAGGCCACACGCATGTTGATTGGTGCTGGCAACATACTGAAGAAACACGCTGCTGAGCACACACAGCGTTTAGGAGGCCAAAATGCTGACAAGGCCACATGCTCGCATATTTGTTTTGAACGTCCTCAGTACCAGTGCACTGAGAACTGTGGCTCACTGAGCCTTGGAGTAATCATTGATGGGGGCACTGGCGAGAACATTTTTTACGTGGACTACTGCACAGAAAATGGCTCTGCGAATGCTGGGGCAGATTATGAATTCACTAAAGGAACCCTGGTGTTTAAGCCAGGGGAAAATCGCAAAGAGATCAAGGTGAGCAAGAAATGTAGGCTGTGGAAGGTAATCATCGTAGTCACTACAAAGAATTTTGTCTTCATTTTAAAATTTGTCTATGTCAAAAAGTTGTCTGCTTGCTGTATTTAAATTTTTAGTTGTACCACATTATTTTGCAATGTTGGTTTATGATGTGTTCCACGAGGCCTGTAACTGTATAATACTTTGTACTCTCCAGGTTGTTATCTTGGATGATGACATCTTTGAGGAGGATGAGCATTTCTTTATGCGTCTCCAAAACCTGAGGTTAGAAGAAGGTGGAAATGAAGGGACAGGAACCCCACCTAAGGGACAACTGGTGGAGCCACTGGTTGCCACTATAACTATCTTGGACGATGACCATGCTGGCATCTTTACTTTTGATCAGCGGGTGCTGCGGGTGAGTGAGAGCACAGGCACACTGAGTGTGACTGTGGTGAGGAACTCAGGCTCCAGAGGCACTGTTGCTGTGCCCTTCCATACAGAGGATGGCAGTGCCAAGGCTGGGGTGGACTACGAGGAGACAAGTGGGGAGCTGGAATTCACCAATGAACAGACAAGGTTAGGCACTGACTAGCAAGCACGGTAGAAAGTCAACCTCTGCAGAGAAGGAGACAGTGGAATACGTTGAGTCAATTGTGGATGTTTCACTTTCCTGCTCCTTAAAATACAATAAATTAAAACCAGGCTTTTTCATCATCGTGAACTCTCCGAGTAATATTATTTGAGGGGCAATGTCTGTAATATTTTTCTAATAACTTCACTGGAACAGTACTGACTCTCAAACCCATTGATTTCTACTGAAGTCAAAAACCAAATGTTAAGCATGTGGTTTGGCTTAATTATATTTTTGATAGGATTAGCTCCTTTAGTTCTTCTGAAAAGGTCTTCTTTAAACATTTCTATTTATCCAACTTAATATAAGCCCAATAATAGACAAAAAATGTAAAAATGGACTGATGGCCACTTTCCAGTAAAATCAAAAATGCAGTAATCAAAAAGACTACTGTGGTGGTTTAAAAAAATATATATTCTTATAAAACCCTTAGTTCTGAAACACTGCATTGTAAATGCTTTTTATTATGCTACTAGTGTTAGGACTCTTAGGAAAAGAGTATATCAACCTGAACTGAAAGATTACTATGGGTGATCAGTCAGCCACTTGAAGTGGAAGAGGACCTTTTAGACAGAATTACTTGACGACTTGACACCCAAAGATAATCCTTTCTCCGGTCGAGTCTGGGAACCTCCAGTCACCCTGTGTAAGCTGATAGATCCTCATCCCATTAAATGTTAAGGTGATATAAACTGTTTGCACATGGACCAATTGTACTATTAGTAAAAGAGTGTTACGTAACATGTCCCATCAGAGGTGGGATGGGAGGTGAACCATCAGAGGGAACCATGGGAGGTGGCTAGGCATATTATTTTATTTTAATTTATTTTATTATTCTTTGCTGAAACAATTTATTTGTGTACTCATGAGATGTCAGCGCTTAGATTAGTGCTATTTCTGTGGCACAGTTGGAGAAAGAACCCACTATGATTAGTCTTGAATTATTTACAGGTCCTTTGTGATTAATTATTTAGTTCCCTTCAATTGGCGATGTGATTTACATGTTAGAGCCAAGAAATATCAAGAGGTTTTGTGTATTTATCCATCTTAAAGTGAATTGAATTTTATAGTAAAGTATTATTTTGTGTCTGTGTGTTTGTGTGTGTGTGTGTGTGCTTGCATATATCTAGTCAGGTGTTACAAGTGCGCATTATAAATGTGGAGGAATATGAAAAGCAGGAAAACTTCTTCATAGTGCTCGAGGACCCAAAATGGCTGAAGCGAGGAATTTCTGGTGAGTGTATAGGAGTTTTAGATTTTATTATTAATGAGTGATGTGATTTTATGATGCTACTTTAGCCAATATAAAGTGATAGTGAAATAATTGTTTTTTTTTATGTATACTACCCTAGGACACTAGAGATAAATATGAGTTGAACTAAAATAAATTAAACCATCAGCAGAGCTGTTTGTTGGACACCTGTATCAAAGCCAGTGATGGAAGATTACACCCTGCCCTTCACTGCTGTCTCCGTTTCACTGTAGCACAGGTGCTGCAGCCAATTATAAGTTTAGTATCCTTTAGTTGCCTGTTCCCTGTAACCCAATGTGTCAGCAGGATGATGCAGGAATTGGATATGTACTCGTTAGTGCGGGTCAAAAGAATCAGTTACATCAGCTTGTAATGAACGTTTACTTCATCAGGTGAAAGTGAAAATGGCCAGCACTCGGGATGTGCTGTAAGTGCCAAATTAAGCATAAAGTATTTCGTTTGCCTGTTGTGTTTTAGATTCTGTGAGGCCAATCAATGTATTATTATATGTTACTGAATCATCATCTGTCTTTCTTCACAGCACTGCTGCTAAACCAGGGTAAGGCGTTCTGCAATATGCTACATATCATTTAAAATTATCACACTATCAGCAGTAAAATAAATGTTTCAGAATATGCGTAAACCCTTCTTGTTTCCTTGGACTATTAGGTCCAGTTTAAGAAAGGACTAACTAATTTCCATTTATCTTCACTTGTCCTTTTTGGTAAAACAGTATAAACACAGATTCAATCTTTTTTTAAACTCTGAAGGTGTGCTTCTTCTTTTTGTGTGCTGCAATTTAGAGTCATTCAGTATTTCTTAAGTAACTATTCATGAACGTGATCACGTCCGGGTGTTTTTCATACTGTAGATGTACTGTAGTTTGTGCAGCTGCTGACAGTTGTTTCTAATTTAAACCCTATTTACAGTATACACTGTAATTGATGCTTGGCTAAATAACAGAAACACCTCTCTGTTTAACGCATTACAGTTCAGCAACCATCAGGTGCCATGTTTAGCCCGTTTGTCCCACTGATTTATTAAAATTTTTTCCATAACAAGCTAAAATTTCACCAGGCTGATTTTGGTCTCAGTGATCCTTTACCACTGCTAGAGGTATAGGGACCACTACTGGCTTTAGGGACTAGACTGGCATTGGGAGCATTGTATACCACCCATGGTTGCTGAGCCACGAAAAATACTGTGTGGGTAGCGATAAGGCTGGAGCTTCAAATCCACTGCGATGTCCAGCTGTACTGGATCAGACTGCCCCTACCCACTAACAACTTGAAAACTTCCCTTAACAAATCTTCCGGCTATTAACTTATATGCTGCTGGTTTACACTTATGAATGATCCATCTATTATGTGGGGTTTAGTGAGATCATGTTTATTTGAACAAGAATTCAGAGAATGCTTTCTTCCTGGCAATGGACAACCTACATATTCCTTGAGTTTATAGATATAAACTTGCCACTGCAAAATTGGATGCCCTAAACAATTTTAAAGTGAAAGCATTTGAAAAGAAATTTTTTTCAACAACTTTAGGCGGTCAGATTGAAACAATTTAAAAGTAAAAACACTTAAAAAATATACATTTTTACATAACAAATTTTGTAACACTCCAGCAGGTGGCACTATACTTCTTTCACTGCTTGTAGTGAGATTTGAAGCCCTGAATAATTTAAAAATGAAAGCAATGAAACAACACATTCAACGCAGTTCAACGAATGACCGCAATTACGGTAAAACAGTTGTCACCATGTAGAGTAATAGCAGCCCTCACTGTCATGTCTGTAATGTTTAAAAAGACATGACAGAAATTAATGACTGTCCCTCATTTGTGAAAACACATGATAGGCAATTGCAATTTTGTAACGTTCTAGCAGGTGGCACTCCCATAGACCGCCATTCAAAACAAAAATTTGTAAAATATTTATAAATAATTAGCTATCAGTACACAAAGTAGTAGGACACATCTCTTTACTATGCTTAACACGGCAGAGTTGGAACCGTGTTTCTAGCTGTAAGTGTTTAGGACTAGTAGTGCACACAAAAAACTTAATACTAGAAACAACGAGAGCACTTACAGCAATCATACTAAGTATGAATGCATACATACTAGGACTAGAAGACGTAAATAAAAGTTTGACAATCATTTATCATATTTTCCTTTCCATATTTGAAGATGGTGTCAAACCTTTCTGGATTAAAAAACGAATTGTTATCATTTTGTGTTAATTTTACACACAGCCCATTTACACAAAGTGTGTGCAGAGTGTGGCATGTTTTTATCCGTGTGCTTGAGGTTTGGTCCTGTACCTTTACTAATATTTATGATATTTGTGTTTGTTTTATATACATGAGATGATAAATTATAAACCTGATAAATAAGCGTGTTTGCTTCCTGACAGGAAACCCCACCCCTGAAGAAGAAGAGGCTCGGCGAATCTCTGAGATGGGTAAACCTATTTTAGGAGAGCACAGCAGGCTAGAGGTCATCATAGAGGAGTCCTGTGAGTTTAAGGTGTGTAAGTGGAGTTACATTAGCTCTAAACTTTGTACAAACACATTATTGTGGAGGATATAGGAGGATTATAGGAACAGAGAAATATATACATATACAATGTCTTCATTCGAAAATAGAACCAATCATCATTAGCCTCTTAAGACCTGAGCTCTAATTTGATATGCATTTTTATTTGTATTTGCTATTTGGGCTTATTGGAACCTGATAACTATAAAAACTAAGCATGATCTTTTCACATGATGCAGTTTTAGAGAAAAATTTAGAACATCAATCCAAAAAAATAATAAATTCACTTTTTGTAATTGAATGTAAAACTCTTTATTTTGAGCCTGAACCACAGTTTTTCCCCCTGACTGCTTTTACATGTATTAATAACACATACAAAATTATATAACAAAACATGTTGTGAACATCAGTGCAATAAACTAAATAAAAAACAGTTTTGCCCCATTTGGACAGTCACAGCTACAGTATGGCTGAATGGTATTGTTGCAAACAGTTTCAGGAATTTACGTGGCCACAAGGTCTCAGTTAAACAGAATTAAGTGGTAATATAATCCAAAAATGTGATGCACACCATGTGTACGCCAGGTCCTAAGAAGTTAAGTTTTGAACAAATTGGGTGAACATATGCCGCTTAAAGCTTACATTAGAATGGTGAAAACAACCTTAAGATGCAATATGTAAATTCTTTAAAACTGAGTAGTGTTTCATCTTAAAGACTTTCACAATAAAGCACTATGGAGGTTTGGAGTTGTTTTAATTTCAGTGTATGTGTTTTTCATTCATTAAACACCTGGTGCTCTCTCACACACCAGACTCCCAATGGAGTACTAGACAAGGTACAGTTCTGCCAGCATGTTGTTTGATCTTTCTTTTCTGATGTAAAATTGTTGTTATTTTCAAAATAACATTTTCTCTTATAATACATGCATTTCATTTTAAGATGCACTGCTTCAGTGTGTGTGTTTTTGTATGGGATGAATAAGCATATTCATATTTTCACTATTTGTTATTGATATTATTTTACAAAAAACCTTTTGGGTTTTAACAAGAAAATAAAGATGGAGAGACAAAAATACACATATCTTCGGTGTAAATTCACGTGAGCTATGATTATTACTTCATTATCTAAATATTGTGTTGTGACAGAGCACTGTGGACAAACTCTTGAAGGACACAAATCTGGCTGTAGTGATTGGCTCTCATTCATGGAAAGAGCAGTTCATTGAAGCAGTCACAGTCAGTGCAGGTCGGTGGATACTTTGAATAATACTTCATATGTTTTTTTACAAGTTAATCTCTGCAAATAGACAAGGGAGGTCATTACTGGTTGGCTTAGCTTAGCCTGAAAACTGTCACAGTTACTATACAAATGTGACAGTGGAATTGACTTCATCAGAAACTGAACTGTATATTAAAGCATTCACAGCTTTCTTTTTTCATGTTTTCAGCTTGATTTTGACACTATAAAGTTGTCCGTAATTGGCTAAAAATGTGATTGTATTACTTGTGGTTAATGCCTTTTCTTATATCTTTATTATGTCATTTTAACAGGTGATGGAGATGAGAGGGAAGGACAGGAACAGCTGACGCCCAACTGCTTTGACTATTTCATGCACATATTGTGCATTTTTTGGAAGATTTTGTTTGCCTTTGTTCCACCCACTGAGTATTGGAATGGCTGGGCATGCTTCATAGTGTCAATCAGTGTCATTGGTCTCCTAACAGCCATTATTGGAGACCTAGCATCCCATTTTGGCTGCACGGTAGGCCTGAGGGACTCTGTCACTGCAGTCGTCTTTGTTGCACTGGGCACCTCCCTTCCTGGTGAGTGATAGTACTAGTTCTTTATTACTTCTATTTGTTAACAAATGCATTATGCGACAGTGTTTATATCCAATGTTTAATTCGGTAAATGTAAGCCTTAGTCAGGCTAATAAGAGCACTGAGACTGCTCAAATTTTACACTTTTTTTCTAGATACCTTTGCCAGTAAAGTGGCTGCCACCCAGGACCAGTATGCGGATGCATCTGTGGGAAATGTGACCGGAAGCAATGCAGTTAATGTGTTTTTGGGCATTGGGGTGGCCTGGTCCGTGGCTGCCATATATTGGGAAGTTAAAGGTACAGTTTTCCGTGTGGACCCTGGCTCACTGGCCTTTTCTGTCACACTCTTTACAATTTTTGCCTTCTTCAGTATGGGAGTCTTAATGCTACGCCGGAGACCTTCCATAGGTGGCGAACTGGGAGGCGCAAAGGTCCCCAAAGTTCTCACCTCACTACTTTTCTTTGGACTCTGGTTCCTCTACATCCTCTTCTCCAGCTTGGAAGCCTATTGCCATATACAAGGCTTCTGAGATAACAACACTGACGGCTCCAAACTCTCTCACAATTCACCAGCACTCTGACTTGGAAAGTATTATTACAGTAACTACCAAGTAATTTTGAGAACTGCTGCCACAGATGGTACAAAGGCGTATACACACTGAAGACAGACACATGCAAATAGGTTCATTACGTCCACTGCAAATAAAAATGGATGTGACTATACTGATGTTTTACACTCAAGTGGACTGTGAAGTCACTGAACTCTGCCTGATACTGGCTAGATACCTGTTCACTCATTACCTGGAGTTTGGTCACACTTGTCATGGGTCACATCAGACTGAATTTCCTAGTGTATAAATCAGACAGGTGAACTATGTTAAGTGATGAGACATGGGAAGCTCTAATATATGAAAATGTTTGATGATGAACACTACTCCTTTGCTAAGTAGAAGTTCAGTTGGTTGTTTTTGTATATTATTGTTAGATTATTTTTCAGGACACCTGAGTGTATTATTACATTTATACTATGGCCACTTGTCACAAAAAAGATCAAGGTTATGTTCAAATTGTCCCAGTGATTTGTTTGACTGTGTTGTTGTTAATCAGTAATGTATCTCAAAGTAAAAGTACTGTTGTTATCGCTACCTCCACTTTTTGAATTGAACCCTGCCAGCAAATACGAAACCTATATCTGCTGTGGCCATGGTATTAAAACCTGAACAGTTTGATCTGAGAGACAACCTGCTGTCTTCACTTCTCCCACAGCTAAATTATTTCTCTCTGTTATGTGACACAAGGCAGTGTCAACTGCATCTAAAATATTTGATCCCACTAAAAATATTACTGATAATGATGTTTAAACATGCACTTTTAGTGTTAAAATAGGTAAATGACAGAATTACACACGTGATCATTTTTAATAAGCTGTCAAAAAAGCACATATTCTTATTATCTGCCATTTACTGTGAAAGTTTGAAACTGATTATTAATTCCCCCCTGAAGTCTTAGCTGTTTATTTATCAATGGTGTACATTAATGTCTTTATAGTTTAATGTATTTTAAATGATATGAGCAGTATCTCAAATATTATAATTTATTTGAAGTTGAAACAATTACATCGAAATATTAACTGTGTTTGCACTGGATCGGTCATTCACATTTGTTGTTTAACTACAGTATTATTTCCTCATTAGTACAATACAGTATTTTTATAAGGGAGTGCAATACATTATTAAGTGTTTTGTTGTTTGCTGCAAAGAAACTATGTGTATATATGTATATGTGTATATATATATATATATATATATATATATATATATATATATATAATCTCAATCGTCATGGAATGCTTGGAAGTGTACAAGATCAACAGGACTCTAAGAGCCTTCATCCAGAACTCAATGGGGAAGTGGAAAAAACCCTAGAGGCCAACTTCGTGCTAATTGCACAAGTCAACATCAAGTGCAGAATATACCAAGGAGATTCTCTGTCCCCGCTGCTGTTCTGCATAGGCCTGAACCCCCTCAGTCAGATATTTGCCAAGAGTGGTTATGGATACCCACTACAGAATGGCGGAACCCTCAGCCACCTCCCCTACATGGATGACACCAGGAGCGAACGACACTTCGACTCGCTGATACATACCAACAGGATTTACAGCCAAGAATTGGGATGTCATTCTGACTGGATAAGTGTGGCCGGATGGTAGCAAGGCAGAACTGAAGGGATTGTACTACCAGAAGGCAAGATGGCAGATGTTGAGGATAGCTACAAATATCTTGGGATCCCGCAGGCAAATGGTAACCACGAAGAGGCCCAAGGAATACAGAAACCACCAAGTACCTCGAAAGAGTGAGGCAAGACCTGAGAAGTCAGCAGAATTGGAAGAACAAAGTCTGGGCGATCAACATTTACACCCTCCCGGTCATGGGGAGGAAGAGCAGGAACCCTCACGGAAGGACAAACACCTGTACGGTACGTATCACGGCCGATAAAAGAAGTGGCTTATATTGGATAATCCTACCAGTGGCTGGACAAAGCTGAACTGAAAGACAGCGTGGAGCCACTAACCCCAAGTACCTCCGAAGAGTAAGGCAAGACCTGAGAAGTCAGCTGAATTGGAAGAACAAAGTCTGGGCGATCAACACTTACACCCTCCCGGTCATGGGGAGGAAGAGCAGGAACCCTCACGGAAGGACAAACACCTGTACGGTACGTATCACGGCCGATAAAAGAAGTGGCTTATATTGAATAATCCTAGCTAGCCAAAGACTGGCTGGAGCCAAAGCTGGAGCACTGCAAAGATGACCACACCAGGCAGGACAATCCAATCCAGCACATAACTGCAGGGTGCAAGATGCTAGCTGGGACTTCCAGATACAGACTGACAAAGTGGCCAATCAACCCGACATAGCAGTTGTGGACAAACAGGAGAACAAGGCTGTAGTGATGGATGTAACAGGAAGAAGGAACGTGAAGCTCGAGAAATACCAAGAGCGGAAAGAAGGATGTGGAAGGTGAAGGCACAAGTGGTACCTGTGGTGATAGGAACACTGGGGGCTGTAACACCTAAACTAGGAGAGTGGCTCCAGCAGATTCCAGGAACAGCATGTAATATCTCTGTCCAAAAGAGTGCAGTGCTAGGAACAGCTAAGATACTGCGAAGGACCCTCAAGCTCCCAGGCCTCTGGTAGAGGAGCTGAGCTTGAAGGAAGGAACAAGACCGCCCCATATATATATATAGTATATAAACACTATTATTTCAAAATCTGCATTCTATTGGCTTCAGGGTTTTAAAATAATAAAGTCTGGTCATTTCAGAAAATGTTTGAAATTTGTTAAATAAAGACTGTCCACTGAGATACATGTACAGTCTAATAAATATGGCAAAAAATATTTCCTCAGCTTTCCTCACTTTGATAGGTATACATTTCGAGAAATGTTAAGCTATGTAGGGCAGAAATAAAATGAGTTATGTAAACTCTCATAGAGCTTGGGCACACATGGACCGCTTTAATGAAAGCAGGGTTCTCCTAAGGAGGAGTATATTATTAATAATTGAAGGGATGAATTGAACAATCATAAGTCTGGGGTGTGACGCTCTGCTGTTGCGTTCACAAAACATGGGAAATAAAACAAATGAGCGGCCTGGTCTGAATGAGTCACAATGGCCAACAAGTCGTAATTTGAAGAGAACAATAAAAACTTAAACTGGTAATTCAGTCATGCTGTCTAGTCAGCTGTTTCATTACTAGAGGAGAAGATGTGTTCATGTGCAGAAAATGTTACACGTTCTAATGCTCCATCTGCATTATATGGAGCATTAGAACGTGTAATATTGAGAATAACATAGATCACTCGAAAGGTTCGGTCCGGACGCCTTAACAGCTTCGAGCACTTAATGATGGACCGTCGGAAACCGAGTCGTTGCTCCCCAATGTAAACGTTAAGCACAGAGTTTACCGTTGTCCTACGTCGTGAATGCAGCACTTGCCCGGCACAGGGGACAGGACAACATGGCTGCTGCTGCAGGCCGATACTACGGAGAAGGTGGCAGAGCAACGAAAAGACAAAAAACTGAAGACGGAGGAATGACGACGGTGAGTGTTTCCCGCTTGCCTGCTTACAGCGAGTCTGCTCTATCTTGTGAGAGTGTGCGAGGCTTTGCTTTTAAAGCCACAAACGGACATATAGCGCCTAGCCGAATCTCGCCGCTAGCTAAAATGTTGAAGCTAGCTAACCTAGCAACTGTTTAACTGGGAAAGACAGCGCACGCTAACGTTCTTTGATTGGGGCTCGAACCGTTGCTGCCCTGAGACGTCGCCCGAGTTTGTAACTGTTAGTGAAGAGCTAACGGAACCACTTAGTTGAACGTAACTGTGTGTTCGGTGATAACGTTACGTGTAGCTTGTTCCTTATAACGTTGGGTTACCTTAAATAAATTCTATTGGACAATGGCAAACCCAGAGAATTTCTTTATCGTCTGCTTATTTATTTGCTCCCTTCTCGTTCCACCTGGGACGATCGAAAGATTGGTACAACCCAGCAAGCATGTGTCTGTCATTGTAGGAGAGCTACGATGACCCTCATAAACCGCTTCCCTCGCCTGTAGTGCACATCAGGGGCTTGGTGGACGGTGTCATGGAAGCTGACCTGGTGGAGGCCTTGCAAGAATTTGGGGCTATCAGGTAAACCTACTGTAACGTCCTCACATAATTCACCATAACCTGTAGAGCTGTGAATCTCATATTTTGGATTTCATGGGCCCAGCTGTGCGAAAATGCATAAACTCACTCACAGGCAACACATCGTTGCGTTGTAAAGCTGTTTAACCCATGGTGATTATCTTGGAAAGCAGTTTAAACGTTCACATTTACCTTTGAAGACATGTTTCTAGAAATTTAACAACTGAAACTCTCTCACCTTTAATTCGGAGTACAGATCTGGATATCTGTCTGTGTGATGCTTTGTTCGAGGTTTTTCCTCCTATGATTTTTAGGCACAGTTTGTGTGGTGTCTTTTGATTGCCGATAACTAGTCTCTGATCATCACATTCAAAAGCTAATTATCTCCAATTGCCGTAGTAATGCTGCTGCTTCAGCTGACATCAGAATTCCACGTTGTTGTAGCGTTGTCTAACCTTAGACTACACTTGTAAGGCTTTTATGTGTGGCTTCAGGGCAAGAAAAACAACGTTTCTACTACAGTTACTATGCTACTTCGGTATCATCTGTACTAATGCTTCAGAATTTCAATATAAATTTATTACCCAAGTCTTAGTTCTTGCAGCATCTCTATTCTCCACATCCTTTGGAACTTGCCTTTTTCACAAGCCAGTGTGATGCCGTTGCATACAAGTGGTTCATTTGATCCTGTCAACAAGAAACAAATTTGTATTGTTTTGTGTAGGGATTTTAGTAGGTGCAGTGAAAATCTAAATCTAAATAAGCGTAGATCTGCACATGTATAAATTAATTACTGTTTACTCCACCATATTATTGGGAATTCATTGCTACTGTGTTAAGATGAAACACAAATAGCTGTTTTTAAATTAACTACAAGTTCAAAGAAGTTGTCAGAGTTGGTAAAACATCTAGGACTCGTGGTTATATTAACGAAATATGCTTAATCAAGCCCAGTGTTAAATTTTTTTTAACCCTTTTTTTCAGTTATGTGGTCATGATGCCAAAGAAGCGCCAGGCCCTGGTAGAGTATGAGGACATGAATGGCTCCTGCAATGCTGTTACATATGCAGCAGAGAACCAGGTTTACATTGCAGGCCACCCTGCTTTCATTAATTACTCCACTAGCCAAAAGATCTCTCGACCAGGAGACTCAGACGACACCCGGAGCGTCAATAACGTCCTGCTGCTCACAATCATAAACCCCATCTATCCCATCACCACGGTAACAAAATTATATTGACAAGCTTAAAGTACAGTGTGTTTAAAATAATTACTATGTTTTTGTTGTTGTTGTTGCTGCCTCTTCATATGTAAAGTGAGAAATAAAGGGGGAAAAAAATTATACGTGATGTTATTATGTTTTGTCTCTATCAGCTGCCAGCCATCATTATGCAAAACACTGCAGGGCTTGTTGTAAAACAGAGACTGTGCTTAGTTATTTATTTATTTCCCCAGCCTGCTCTTGGTTGACGTTTTCAGCTGCTCAGCTAGTTTATTAACAGATCAACAGAATACTTCATCTATGTCTTCCAGACCAGCTGTGCTAAGGTTCTCAACAAACAATAACATTTACACATTTTTATTGGAAAAACCGTAAAACCAGGCTCACTTCTAAGACTGGAAACTTTTGAAGGCTACAGCCTTTTTAAAGAAGTTCATAGCATTTATCTGTGGGTGATTAACGTGTGTTTATTGTACCAGGAGTACTTAATAATAGTATCTGTGTTCTTCTACAGGATGTACTCTACACCATTTGTAACAACTGTGGTCCTGTACAGAGGATTGTTATCTTCAGAAAGAATGGTGTTCAGGCCATGGTTGAATATCCTTTCTAAGAACCTCCTTTATTATTGGCTTTTGTCTTTTACATTTTGTCAGTTTCCTATTGTTTAACGTGATGTTAAAGTTCATCTTCAGAAATCATCCCATAATCAGATCTCCCCTTAACTCATTGCCACATTTGATTCTGTCCAAAGTGCCCAGAGGGCCAAAGCCTCTCTAAATGGGGCAGACATCTATTCTGGCTGTTGCACTCTGAAAATCGAATATGCCAAGGTAAGTGTATGTCAAGGTCTGTAACATTACCATTAATGGGAGGAAACACGTTTTGAATGGTTTTTTTTTCTTAAATGCAATCCTATCAACAGCCAGCACGCCTTAATGTCTTCAAGAACGACCAAGACACATGGGATTACACAAACCCCAACCTGAGTGGCCAAGGTAACATGCAGTCTCCAACCCTTCCTTCCCCCCTTTTCTTCCTCTTTCCCTCTAATGCCACTGTATGGGATTTTTAGGGTTCTCTGCCTCTGGGAGTATTGCCTTTGATCACAGATGGATGGTTTCTTTACCATTCAATATGCAGCTGGACTCTGTGTTCAGAGGCAGTATTCTTGTGATGCCTTCACAGTTTTCATGCATTTTCTTGCCACACAGCAACCAAAGAGTAAGGGCATGAGGAGCAACCTCAAGGGCAGCCAACTTTAGTTACAAGGTCGTGCATGTGAAAAGCCCCACACACTCGTCACAGTAGCATATGCAGGTGCACCATTTGTCACATAGGTTCACATTTCCTAAAGAGCATGTCACAGCAGCATAGCCTCACATCCCTGCCTACTCAGATTCAGTAAAAGCTGGACACTATCACGCCTGTTAGCATTCTTTCAAACATAGTGGAGATTTTGTCATTGTTAAAATTAGACACTAGATTAGCCATCTGAGATGAGGAGACCATGAGGCAAACCTCTGGATAGAGGAGTCCCATCAAATGTTTCTTGAAATTATCTGTTTTTGCCACTGGTGGTCAACCAATATGTTGTTTTATTTTAATGGTCCGTGCTTATGCAGATTTTTAGATATTGGGGAGTCTGTTGGCCACTTATTTTGTCCCGATATGTTTATTTTCTTCTCTGTCATGTGCTAAATGATGACAAAAGCTTAATTTTGTTCAAGTAAGTTAAATTAAATAAGAATTGGGCCACCTAAACTAATTCAGATCCAGATTAGAAATATTTCTATATTATCTTTATAAAACTAATTTACTGTTGATTTAAAATAATCCATAACACACAGTCAGGTCTGTGCGTTCACCAATAGACCTGAGTTTTTCACATAGCTGAACCAATCCACTCCGATAAATCGTCATTTCATGAAGATTAGGTTTGTTCAAACTCTTTCCTATCTGCTTGTTCAATTGTGATCATATTTTAGGCTTCAGTGTTTGATGCTGTTAGGTTGTATTGCATTGTACTGAATGGAGTTTCTATTATTTATATCTGTAAAGCTAGGCACAGAAACACCTCTTTGTTTAAAAACTACAGTGTAGTTCAACACTGCAGATTCAACCAAAGCTCTGTTAGATAACAGTTGAGCAAAGGTCAACTTTATACAGAGCCATTCAGTAGCCTTTTCATTCTAGCGGAAACCAAATAGAGACTCAAAGAAATTATAAATTAAAATTAGGAAAGGCTGTAATCTTTGTGATTTCCTGATCATCAACAGTCTGTGTTTAGCAAACATCTAGTTTACTGTAACTTAGGGAGACAAAAGAAAACAAAAATGAGTTAAACAATTTCCGAAAATCATTGGTGTGTAGCAGTGGCAGATAGATCAGAAAACAACTCAAGGCCCAGCTACAGTAAACATGTCATATCTGTATGTTTGCACACCCAGGATTTTTGGTGAGGCATAAACATCAGAATGACCAGTAGTACTGCTAACACTCAACTGTATGGTTGGTTGTTGCAGTACAGTCAGTAGAGATAGTTGTTGCTGTTGTCTTTTTTACTGGTTATATTATTACTGTTTACATGACTGCATTTAATAAGAGAACATGACCAGAGTTTGGTTTTGATAAATCTGTGTATTATTTTGTTGTCTTCTGCATAATGGAGTTGCTCAATCTTTAGATATTATAGAACCCCATGCGCAGTGTAATCATTTGTAGATGTAATTTTAAATAGATACAGTTTTGTCTTGCCCTTCAATTAGTTCTCTATAGCCTATTATGACCGAGCAGAAAGGTAAACAAATTTTTATGATTTTTTTAGCAAACATATTGCAACTTTAACGAAGCTCTAACTGATTTCCAAAATTTTTAGTTATTGATTTAGAGATTGATGGGCAAGAAGTGTACTGTAAGCTATAAACTGCATAGCATCTACATTATATTTTGAAATGACAATTTTGTTTCAAAACTTGCTAGAGAACTTTCTAAAAGAGCAAAATGATGAACCTTCATGTAATGCTAAAGCAGTAAAGTACATCCAGAAACTATTTGGACCCTCTTGACTTTTTAAAAATTTCTTATGTTGCAGCCTGATGCTGCAGGTGTTTGAATTCAATGTTTTCTCAATAATCTGCACTCAGTACCTCATTATGACAAAGTGAAAACAGAATTTCATATATGTCTGTAAATGTATGAAAAGAAAAAACAAATCACCTGTACACAAGTGTTCAACCCCTTTATTCCGTTCTTTGTCGAAGAACCACTGGCAGCAATCTTTTTGGGTCACTGGTTGGGCCGCTCTAAGACACTCACAGAGTTGTACCTAAGCGACTCCTGTGTGGACTTGGCATTTCTGAACTCTACTCCATTCAGCTTTTCTCAACCCTGACCAGTTTCCCACTCCCTGTTGCTGAAAACCTTTCCCACAGCCATGTTTCACTGTTCAAATAGGTGATGAGCAGTGCCTGGTTTTCTCCAGACATAATATAAGAACTTGACAGTTCAGTCTTGGTTTCATCAGGTTTGGTTTCCAAACCATGGTTTCACATGATCTAATTTGCACTGTCTACTGTCACTCAACCGTAAAGCCCAAATTGGTGGAGGGCTGCAGTGCTAGTAGTCCTACTGGAATTGTGTCCCATATTCAGTAGGGCGCAGACAGAGCATCACATCAGGTTCTTGGTCACTTCTCTTACGCAGGCTGTAATTATGATTGTGATAGTTTGGAATGGTAAATGGTCCGCACTTATATAGCACTTTTCAGCCTGTTGGTACTTAAAGCACTTTACACTGCTTCTTATTTAGCCATTCACACTCCCAATCACACACATATTCATACATACATGGGGAAGCTGCCATGCAGCTCACGGGAGCAACAAGGTGGGGGTTCAGTGTCTTGCTCAAGCACACTTCAGTGTCTTGCTCAAGCACACTTCAGTGTCTTGTTTAAGCACACTTCAAGATGTGACCGGGGGAGCTGGGGTTCGAACCAACAACTGTAGGATTGGTGGGAAACCACGCCACGGTCACCCCTGGAAGAGTCCTGGTTTTACCAAACTTCTTCCCTTTGAAAGTTACGGAGGCCACTGTATGCTTGGGAACCTGCAGTGCAGCAGAATTTTTGCCTTCTACATATCATATCTTTGGCCTATAATAATCCTGTTTCTGACCTCTGCAACCATTGCCTTTGACCTCATGGCTTATGCTATGATACATTACGCATCGTGTGCCTTTCCAAAACATGTCCAATCTATTTATCAAAGGTAGATTCCAGACGAGCTGTAGAAACATCTAAGCAACAATCTAGGGAAATGGGAGGCACCTACGCTAAGTGTTGCAAAGGGTCTTATACCAGTGTAATACTTCAGTTTTTCCCTTTTCGTACATTTGCAAACATTTCTAAAATTCTGTTATCACTTTTTCATTTTTTTGTACTGAGGGGAGATTAATGAGAAAAACAATTTGATCTATTTTATCTATCTGTCTCTATCTAATTTAGTCTATTTGATTAACTGTATTGGGCTGCACCATAACAAAATAGAAAAAAATGAATTCTGAGTATTTTCAGAATGCACTGTTTGTTCAAAAAACAGTATCTATCAGTGCAGGAGATTGAACCTGATCAACAAATTGCCACTGAATTTGTTTTGCCACATTAATTACCCAGATACAAATTAGACAAAATTAGGTAATCAGATTTATGGGAAAAGAACTAATATGCTACGTGTCAGAAGACTAATGGAGAGTTGATAATATTACACATTCACATTAGTGTGCCTGTTGTCACTTCTGCTGGTGTTTTAAACCTAATTCAAAACAGCTACATAATGGGGATGTAATTGTGTGGAGTAATTGTCTAATATTCGTTTATTTAAAAACTGTGAAATGATGACACGACCCATACCAAACCATATACAATGCAACTTCCATACAGGTGTTTGACATCTTGATCTCCCACTAGATTTCTTGACGTTCTATCTTGTTCTGCCTTGACCCAGAGGTACTCCTTGTGTCCTCACTGCAAACTCATGCAGGCTTACTTAAAGCTCTAAGCAGACACATGCTGCAAAGATTCAGGGTCTTCTAAAGCTACAGTATAACAGCACCCACAGCCACAAATAACGTAAATCAGCTCTGTGGCATACATCGGACACAGTGGGGCAACAAACACTGGAACACAACCTCAACTCAGCACTTCCTTATTCCAAGTTCATCATCACCCCTATCTCCACCATCTGACACGGAAATCCATTTTATTGTTGGTGGTGGGACACTAGCCGCCATTTCAGTTTAAGGGACAGAAATACTCCAAGGCCACGTTAAGCAGACACCTTGCATATCCACCACAGACTGATGACAAATTGATAAGCATCTACCACCACCTCTTTACCAGTACAGCACATCTCATCTGCAGAGCTCCGCGGAGTCACCAGTTTTGACAAAACACATTGAAGGTGATGGGAGTCAGGTATGTGATGGTTGTGGCCACGCCTCATTGGCCTTTGGATGTGCCTGCCATAACACAACCACAGCGAGCAACAGAGGAGATTTCAAACACATTCAGCCTGACCAGGGAACAGATGACACCACATACTGGGGCAATAAACAAACAAAAGAGGCCATTTTCTTTCTCAGATGCTATTGCAGCTCGTCTCTGCCTTCCTGTGCCGAACACAACATGACAACACAACATGCTGAATATCCACGGCATCACACAGAGCCCAGCCACCATGACAGCACATCGTCACGCAGATATTCCAGATGACTTATTGTCAAGCACTAGATGCCTTTTCAAAAGTGGCTGGCAGCTTTTAAACCAATAAAGCAAGCATCATGTGAACGCCAATTTTTACATGAGAAGAAATATCCACAGGGGGGCCTATGAAGACACAAGCATCAAACACCAATCAAGCATACAGCACAGAGGCAAACAGTTTAAAAATCCTTTCCCAAAGCTTTCTACATTTATGGACTCTGGTGTTCTGTTTTCCCTCTGCCTTCCTCCCCATTTCCCTCCTTCTCACTGTGCTGTTCTTGTTTTGTTTCTGCGTTATTTCATTTACCTTTTTTTTTTTTTTTTTTTTCCCACTGGCCCATAGTGATGCCTTTAACGCCTCCCGTGTGATACAGGTATGGCTCAGTGTGTCTGTGGACTGACAGCCCACTGTCAAATGGTGCAAATGTCCTGCGTTGTGGTCAGAGCATGGTAAGCTGGAAATGAGCCTCTAATAGCAACTTTCGAAAACAAACTGGCAGCAAGTCAAAACCAAGTATGGACACGCGGATGTACTTTGCCTCTGGTGGTGGGGATGCAAGGAAGCAAAGAAGAAAGCAAAGACTGAGGAGGGAGAATGAGTTGAGGCTGGAATCAGAGGTTGGCAGGTAGCATCCTTACTGAAGACTGCCCCCTACCTGCCCACTGTGTCCCATGCTCCATGTGTGGTGCTGTAAGTACTTGAATAAAATGAATTAATCTGAATCGATGGTTAACAATTGAATGTGTCTGTGAAACTAAAACAACTTGGTTATTATCTTTCAAATTTTTGAACCATGCTGTCATTTCTAGTATGTCATATTAATAGGGCCATAGTAATGTCTTGTCATCGTTTTTCTCTTAAGTCGTTTAACCAGGCAGTTGTTTAAAACTGCTTTCTGTTGGATTCCCAAGCATCCTAGAATCTAAGAAAATAGGAGGGCCACTGACTACCTGAAATATTTTTGGATATATGGATAAAATGTAAGCCTCTGTTAAAGGAGTATTTGGTGTATAATTTTTAGTTGTAATAACAAACTGCAAAACAGTAAGTTTTATATAGGCATTTTTGTTTTTTCTTTCTTTTGTGTTACTTTTGTTTTTAGCACTTTTAAGTGGTTGTCCTGTTATACAACACTGTGGCAATAGAAGGTTTTGTTTAATGGTTTACCTTCAGTTTTTGTGTTTATTCGAAATCCTCCTGCATTGTTGTAGTGGTGCTTGTACAAAACCATTTTTTTCAAAAAGGTAAAAAAAATCTAAATACAAAAAAATGCAGTGATTTGAATATCATTTGATACCTTTTTGACAGGATTTATTTGTATATTAGTCATGACATTGATATGTGGGTTTAAAAGTATAAAAAGTAACAAATAACACATATAGAAATTAGTCACCATCACTGAAATTCTGCCCTCCCTTTCTTTTTCTGGGGGTCCACCAGAATTTACTGAGCTTTAAAATTTGCAGTAAAGGGGGGTATAAATAGTCATTGTATTCAAGGATTCAAACGGTCAACTTTCATTTAAGTGTGTTTGTAGTAATTAACAATCAGCCAGCAAAGTTGTTGGGACCAGTGCAACAACGGATATGAGATTGATAATTGTTTTTTGTTTTTTTACTTTATAAACATGTGCTCTGAAACGGTTTTTGGCAGAGTAGGCTGTAGATGTGTCTGCCGAAATTGTTATTAAAAGGGCTGGTGTTACCACAGACATTCAATCCTGATTAAATAAAATTGTCAAAGATTCGTTAAGTAATTGGCCGACCATCACTACAGAGACACTTCGGACACACGGTTGAGCATCGTTAGAGGGATAAAGCTTAATTATTTGAACAGTCTAGTGAACAGGCTGCGGCCTTGTGTTGAAGCCTGTTTCCCATCAACATCCAGAGAGAATACACACTGACAACAACACACTGAATTTAAATCACGGAATTCACCCTACCAATAGGTAACGTAAGTTGTTTTTTGATGTTTTAAGCAGCAAATAAGAAGTCTACAGTAGTGGTAGAGGACTGGAAATCATCCTTTAATTAAGTGTTTGGGGATGTTTGTAGTTCTGTTGAACTAAAAAAAATTTATTGGCCAGTTGTACTTGGGCACCTCTATATATTCCTTGGTGACCTCAGCATATGGTATGTAGAAGTAATGCAAAACAGTGGAAAACATCACACCTTTTCAAAATGAACAAATGCACTACATTTCACAATGCAATGTTATTTCTCAGATTCAACGTTGTTCAGTTTGTACTATCTACTGTCAAAAATAGGTTTCAAATGATTGCATTCTCTTTTACATTTTACACTGCATCCATAAATTTCTGGAAATTGAATTTGTATTTAAATTCCTTGTATGGTGACTAATTGCACACTACTTCTGTTTATTGCTGTTTAAACTGTTGGGAGAAGAGTGTTGATCTGCTGATGAAAACATGACATAATGGCCCCTTAAATCAGGTGGATGCTGATGAAGTGCACCTAGCCCTTCTGTCTTTACTGTTACTCTACAGTGTAATCTAGGCCACATGCTTGAGACATTTTCGCTTCTGATACTATACCTGTGTCTTATCCTGATTTGTATAAACTGTTTTTTTTTTTATAGGATATGAAAAAATGTTTTGTAAATGTTAATTTGGATTTGACCTGTGTGTATGTGTACTTGCACAGATGCTGATGGTGAAGGCAATTGGAACAATTCACAAGGTGTGTGTGTGTGTGTGTGTGTGTGTGTGTGTGTGTTTGTGCTGGAATGGCAGATATAGAAGTGCTGTGAAAATTGTTTAAAGCTGTCTCTCAAAAACTCAGTTTAAAAAAAATCTCCATTATGTTAGTGTGGCAAAATAAAGCCTGCAAACTTTAACACTGAAATTGCTAGGACACTTTGTTGCATGTAAAGTCTAGCCTTGCCCGTTAGCATTAGAATATCCCCCTGCCCTTCGTGTAAGCTAACTGTTTGATAGGAAACTTTATTTTACCGTTTTAGATCCTAATGCGAATCCTAACAAACGGCAGAGGCAGCCAGCTCTTCTGGGAGACCACCCACCTGATTATGGTAAATTTCCAGTGAAGAAACTGCTCTGACAATAACAGATCACATCCAATACTGGACCTGTACCTTTTTTTTTGTTTGTTTGTTTGTTTGTTTTTTTTAATTTTGCTCCCTTAAATTAGGTGGACCTCAAGGAGGTTACCATGGCTACAACGACGACAGCTATGGTCCCCCTCCTCCCCATCGAATGGGGCCAGGGATGGGTGGACGTGGTCGGGGTAGCCAGCGCTACGGACCTGGATACGGACCACCACCCCCTGAGTATGGCCCTCATGCTGACTCTCCAGTTCTTATGGTATACGGCCTTGAGCCCTCCAAGATCAACGCTGACAGGGTCTTCAACATCTTCTGCCTCTATGGCAATGTAGAGCGGGTTAGTAAAATGAAGATAACCAAATACTCTTTGGAGTAATGCTCAGTGCTTTGCTCTTGCACACCAAATAGTAATGGTTGAGTCTCCTGTCCTTTCAGAAAAGTGATGAGTGAAATTAGTTAAAACTGAAAGCTGGTACCTCCAGTACTTCTTTAATCAACTATTTTGCATCCTCTGGATGCTTTTCCGCCCTAGGTTAAGTTCATGAAGAGTAAGCCTGGGGCAGCAATGGTGGAAATGGGAGACTGTTACTCTGTGGACAGAGCCATTACTCACCTCAATAACAACTTCCTTTTTGGTCAGAAACTCAACGTTTGGTAAGACAAGCTGTCAAACATTACAAAACATTAGCCCAGACTGATCAAATATAAGCAAGGAAAAACTATGTGAACCCTTTGGATTGACCTAGATGTCTGCATTAATAAGTTTCATAGGCTAAATCTGTACCCTGCAAACATTTTAAGCAGCACCCAGCTTACATTACAAGCACTCTGTATGTTTTGTTAACACTAACATTTCAAGATATTAACGTTTTTATGATATTGTGCAATTTTATAATGTTTATATAGAGTTATGTATTCTTCCTGCTCTGTGCATTGTTCTATATAAACATATTTGTTTGATTTCAGATTGACATACCACATTCATCTTTGGCAAACTTTAGGTCCACTGCAGTGTTTTAGAGAACACACAGCATTAAGTATGATAAAATTGAATAGCATACTAACCTGATAATACACCAGTCAGACGTAGCATTACACCCACTGTGCAATTCAATGCAATCCAATACAGTAGCTCTGCCATTAATTCCACTTTCAGAAGGTTATAATATCTCACTTTTGAGGTTAAAATTGTCAGAAAAGTGATAATTCTCCTGTGTTTATTTTTAAGAAAGTTTGGAGTAGAGTCGGACTGGAGTGGATTTTATGCAGAGGTGGTTCTAATGTTTTGGCCACCATATTTAAATTGAATGAGGCAGGATTAAATTGCACAGGTGGTCATAATGATATGCCTGATCAGTGTATCATAATGTTTAAGCACATTGGATTCGTCTATACTGGTGACTTGGATCAAGATCATTCCACATTTTTAGACAGATTAATGCAGAAAAGTAGGTGCCATCATACACAAAAAAGAAGATTCAAACTTCGGAGCTAGGTATACTGATGTCAGAGCTATGTCTGTATTTCCTCGGCAGTGTGTCCAAGCAGCAGGCTATTGTGCCAGGGCAGTGTTATCAATTGGAGGACAATACTAGCAGCTTCAAAGATTTCCACGGGTCCCGCAACAATCGCTTCACCTCCCCAGAGCAAGCTGCCAAAAATCGAATCCAGCACCCTAGCAATGTCCTCCACTTCTTTAACGCGCAGCCCGACATATCTGCAGAGATTTTTAATCAGGTAAGAGAATCCACCAGGGTTCTTTCTGAAACACTTGTCATACCCCACCTTCTTAACTGATCTTTTCTTCCAGGTCTGTGATGAACTGGGAATTAAGAGTCCCACCAGTGTGAAGCTTTTCACTGGAAAGAGTGAGTAACTAGTTAGAACTGGCACCAACTGGTGTTATTGCTGCACTTCGATATATTTTGCATTACAGTTCATTAATGATTCTGGCTTCTAGCCTAAATCTAATAAGTGAGTAGGCAAATATTTCTTAGAAAACACAGTGCTCAAGCAATACATTTTTTCACAGTTACAATTCAGGGACAGGGAAAACTGTTAGTGTACAACTAGACTATCAGCACTTACAGTGTGAACACAGTACAACTCCTGTTTTACATGCAACACACTGCTAATTGTCAACAGAGCTTTGCTGTAGTAGGTAATTCCTTCATCATCATTCACCATAGAAAGACACACAGATTTTTACTATAATAATTATTTTATACATTCTAGATAAAACAAAAGAAACTGATATATAATGCTAATAACTGGTAGAGTTTAGGCTGAAGCCTAATGCTTATATTTGCCTATCCCAGTGTTTCTCAAATAGTGGGGCGTGGCGGAGCGCAGCCAGGGGGGGCGCGTGAGACCGTGTAATTGTAAAGTGTAATTGCACCTCCAGTCCAGTAGTTGGCAGTGGCGCTCTCATTGTCAGAGTGTGCGCAGGGAGGAACGAACGCGAGTAAACGAACGCTTTTTTGGTTTCTAGGACAGTAAACATCTCTTAAATAGTAGTTTCCCAGAAATCAATCTTTTTAGTGTATCTGGCAATGACTTGGTTTTTCCCTGTACATTATTTCCATTATTTTAAAATAAACAAAATCATTAAATTTCAAAATATGTGACTTTATGCCCAAAGGTTCATAATAACAAACATATCTTTAGTTCAATATTCTCTTTGTTTTACTGTCAAAAACCATAAATTCTGTTTTCTTTATATTGAGGGACAATTTAGTAACATCAAACCAACATTATAAAATCTGAAGTTCCCTCTCTATTGCAAATGCTTTCCTGAAAAAATATATGATCTGCAAAAGTTACAAATTTCAATTGATCTGTAACCTTACAATTATCATTGATATAAAGTAAACAACAACATGATTAGCAAATCAAGCTTAAAACAGGGTTAAAATGTTGCTCAGGTACCTATTTATCTTAAAGTTACATATATCCTAGCAGGTTTTATGTTATTTTAGCTGTTAAGTGTCTGCTTCAAGTATATTAATGAATGATGAAACCTACACAGATCTGGGGATAAAGTAATATGATAATCTAATAAGTAGTGTTTGTTTTCCTGTGGCACAAAAGGTGAGCGAAGTTCATCTGGCCTGCTGGAGTGGGAATCCATCAATGATGCCATGGAGGCCCTAGCTATGATGAACCACTACCAAATGAAAAATCCTAGTAAGTAATCCGTGGTGTGGCAATAAACAGCGGGGTATTTGAAAGGCTTGTCTTTAACCACTCTTCATGTTACGGCAGCATTCAAGACTTTGAAAGCATAATTGTGTTACCTTTTGTAAATGTAATATTTTTGTGTCTTTCAGGTGGGCCTTACCCTTACACACTGAAACTGTGTTTTTCAACTACACACCATGCCAACTAATTTTTTTTTCAATCTGTTTGTAATGTTTTGTGTCTTTGCATAGTGTATACTGCAGTTTTGTTGTCACCCCCCATTAAAACATTCAATCAGTATTGATTAAAAACTAGGATTAATGTGTTTTAGAACAAGTTACTTTATGATTTTGTATGATTTTAATTTTGCCATGTTTTCAATTGTATGTTCACAACATGAGAAACACACACTACCCTAAAAAGAGCTTTTCCATGTGGATCTTTTTTTTTGTTTTTAAATAAAGTGAACTGTAACATAATGTGATTACTGATTTAACCATGTTTGTGATGTGTTTGCATCTCCATGAACACATTTTGTAGCTCTATTAATTTTCATCTATCTTAAGGTTAAGGTCCAATCTAAATGTCCGTTGGTTGGCCACTTTATGGAAAGTCGTTTTCTGGTTGAAAGCGTCATGCTGCCATCTGTGTTTTCACTGATTTTGGCTGAGGATCTAGCCAGTGGCAGTGTGCAGACCAAGGAGGATCATCACTGTCACGGTGAAAGGAGAGCAAACACTGATATGTTACAGTCAGTCAGGCACACACCATTATTTAGTGAACAGTTGTGAATATTACCTATTAAATTACTTCGCTTTACACTTACTGCATTAGGAGAAACTCATATTTAGCCTGGGAGAGGCTCAGTCTACAGCCTGGGAAGCTTAATTCTATAGTCATTATATTCGATGGACAGTTGAAATCAGACGTGCCACCTTAGAGCGGGTTCTAAAGCTCCCATATTGTCTAATCAGGATTTCACTTTTATTGGACCTCTTTACTATCATATTAGATCGATAGAATGTTTGCCAAAAAGGAACAACTGGTTTTTAGTTGCATTTTGTCTACAGACCACATTACTGGTGTCTGTGGTGTTGAAACTTTACATTTACTCACATTCAGCTGCTAATATAAGCAACTATTTTAATAAAATAAGCGTTGTATTTAACACAGTAGACAATAATACATTTTCTAAATAACTAATAAGCAGTCAAAGTTTCACAAAAAAAAAAAAGAAAAACGTGTTCCTTGTCTGAACCTTAAATCCCTCACGTTGAATTCTTCCATATGTTGAATATTCACATATTTTTTTTCTACACAATCGTGATTTTTCTTCAGTTGTGTGAGTTCCAGTGGCTGCACAAATTAAGGTACCTGCCTCTATATATATGTATGTGTGTGTGTGTGTGTGTATATATATATGTATGTATATGTATATATGTACATATATATATGTACACACACACACACATATAATGTATATTCTCTGAATACATATCCTGGCTCGATGCCTCCGAACAAAATGTGGCGACATCTTGAGGCTTCTCTAAAGAAGAACACCCGCACCTAAAGAACGGGACCGATGCCCCACAGAACCTGGTTCGGTTCGTTCTACTTTCCTTCCACTGCAGATTCACGTAACAGCTCTTCCAACACGATCACTGGGTTCGGTGGGAATATTCTCCTCTAAACGTTCTAGTATGTCGCTGTATTTATGTTGAAATGCGTTTTGTCATGACCTAAACTCAGTGAAGCGTCATCGCTCACATGATTTAATCATATATTTATTTATTCATTTGTCCGTTTGTCTGTAACGTGAAACGGAACCAGCTTTGACGTGTCACAGGAGCGTGACGGGGGAAACGTGGCGCCGCTACCCAGAAAACTACAAATCCCACACCGAGCCCCTGTCACGTAGGTGTTTCCGGTGTCTTATAACATTTTACTTCCTTCCAGACGGACCGACACGAACAAATCGAGAAAGAAGACGTCGCTAACTTTGAATGTTGTCGCCCACCGTCGCCTTTCGAGCTTAGCTTGTGTTCGATTCCAACGGTAAGTGCCGCGGCATGTGGCGTGTGGCGTCCAAGAACTGAAGGATTGTCGGCAAACCTTGACGGTAACGTGTAGGCCTCCGAAGAAAGTTTGGTCGAGGGCCTGTAAACAACATGTCCTCCGCCTCGCAGTCTTCCTCCAGACGCCAGTGGTGCTACCTCTGCGATCTGCCCAAGATGCCCTGGGCCATGCTGTGGGAGTTCAGCGAGGCTGTCTGCAGGGGCTGCGTGAACTACGACGGCGCAGACCGCATAGAGCTGCTCATCGAAACCGCCAGGCAGCTGAAGAGCACGCACGGAGTTCTGGACGGCAGGTCCCCCGGTCCACAGCAGGGCAAACCCAGCTCGGCCGGGCCCGTCGAAGCTGGGCGGCAGCATGGGGAGCGTATAGACAGGGGGAGGGGTGAGTACGGGATGTCTTCCCGCCTCCCCAACGGCCTGCACAGAGCTGAAGATGTGGTCATGTCAGAGGGCAGCCGACAGAGCCCGAATACTCGCCGTGCCATAGCCGGGGCAGTTTCCAACCTTCATGGCACCATATCCCATGCCTTGATAGCTCAGGGGTTAGTAGCAGCCGCCCCTCATGGGCTTCTGGCCCCAATATCAGGCTCCAGGGCTGGGGCGGCTCCTATTGCAGTCTCGGCTGGCCCCATCTTAGGTGACGGTGGCAGAAGACAGGCTGTGTCTTTGAGCGTGGGAGCCAGCACCTCCGCTATGGTGGGTATAGATCAAGCAGTGTGGAGGAGCAATGAAGTGATGGTGGAACTTAACGAGGTGTCTCGGAACAGGGCCGAAGGCTGGCCCAACCGTCCCAAAGCGGTCCGTGACGTGCTCGTGGCTCTCAGCAGCTGCGTGCCTTTCAACGTACGTTTTAGGAAAGACCATAGTCTGGTGGGTCGTGTCCTGGCCTTTGATGCCAGCACAGCCCCCGATTTTGACCTGAAGGTGTTTGTGGAGTATCCCGTCGGCACTGGAATGATCTTCTCAGGAGTCCCAGACCTGGTCAGACAGATGTTCCGTGATTCAGCCAAAGATGCAGGTAAAGCGGTGAACTCTGGGCTACGATACGTGGAATATGAGAAACGCCAAGGCACGGGAGACTGGCATGGGCTGTCTGAGCTGTTGAGTGACCACGTGCGCATGTTTAAGGAGCCCCCGATGCAGGAGGTTCTGCCACAACCAGATGCAGTGTTGTCTATAGCACCTGCTGGGCGCTCTGTAGCAGCGAAGAGCACAACCCGGCGCCGCAAGGCTTCTCCGGGCTCTGAGAATGGAGAAAGTGAAGGGAGGCCCGATCACCCAGCGAGGGATCCCTGGCCTCGAGGCGCTTACCCGACCATGGAACCTCTGCCTGGCATGGCAGCCTCTCAAGAGGGACCCCCCCGTCTACACAGCCAGCCCTCACCCATCTCGGCGCTCATGGGAGTCGCAGACAGTCTGAGCTCCAGCCAGATGGCTAGAGAGAGCCCCAGCATGTCTTCAGCCCACTCCTCCTCGGCAGGGCGTCCCACCAGCAGCAGCCCCTCCACTGCCTCCACCTCGGTCTCCCAGGCAGCCATGGGGCAGGGTGTGGTGGGGCAGGGCAGCAACACCAGCGCCGGTGAGTCCTCCAGCAGCGCTCAGGGCAGTCTGCTCTGCTGCACCCTCTGCAAAGAGCGCTTGGAGGACACGCATTTTGTCCAGTGTCCATCTGTCCCACACCACAAGTTCTGCTTCCCCTGTACCCGAGGATTCATCCGCAACCAAGGCCAAGGGGGGGAGGTGTACTGCCCCAGTGGAGAGCGCTGCCCTTTGGCCGGGTCCAGCGTGCCTTGGGCCTTCATGCAGGGAGAGATCTCGACCATCCTGGCTGGAGACGGAGATGTGACAGTAAAGAAGGAGAATGACCCTTGACGTCTTCATCTGTTGTTGGTCAGTGGTAAGATGGTGAGTTTTTACTTTTGGGATCAGAATCTGTAACTCCATTGTGATGCAGAGGCGGCTTTGGGTGTCACCATCGTGTAACATTTTAATACTTACCTTTTAATGCTATCAAAAATATTATTTAGCTTATAAGGGAAAGCTGAGTCTTAACATTTTACTATAGTTAAAAATGTATGCACGACCTAATAGATTTACTTAACAGTCATAATGTTTAGTACGAATCGAAGTACACTGACCTACTAAGGCTTAATGTGTCTGCTGGCATAGCAAAATAAATGCATATCTAAATTAGTTTTTATCCTTTGAGCTATAACGAAAAAAACATTAACTAACTTCAGTTGGGCAGCTGGTTTACACTGGAATGTCTCCCACCTCAACCTTTACTCGCTGAGTTCAGCGGAGCACTGCTGCAAACGTGACTTCAGTGTTTCTCCGGGACACCTGCTCTGCACACAGATCTGGGATCAGAGCTGAAACACTTAGTTGGTCGAAAGATTTGTTGCTGTCAGCTGTTCTGATTATGGGCAATTTAAATGTGGTTTTATCAGTCAAAATTAACATTTAATATAATAGTTTTAATGAGTATCTTGACTTGCATAATTGGACAAAGTTTTTGGAACCCTTCCATGAAAAAACGTTGGAACCCATAATTTTCTGTGAAATAATTTCAAACAGGCTTTAGATTTTTGATTCAAAAGTAAATAATGCAGCAAACTAAAATGTCACAGATAACCGTTTAGAAATAATAATTTTTCATTTTCTACATCCCAAAATACATTTGACTCACTGCGCACACAGAAATGATTACCCTTCTGTTTGACATGTTGCCAGATTCTAAAACCCACTTCTGTTTCCACAGTGGATCAAACACTTTGAAAGCACTTCCCGAATATTTCAAGCAGAGGTCCTCTTTGGCTCCACTTCATCAATCGTGCCTCTGAGAACAGAATAACTCTGACGACCAGGAGAGCTACACACAGTAACTAAAGATGCAGCAACTTGTGAGAGGAGAGACGTGTCTGTCTGTCGGGGCTGGGCCTGTTCCACCACGATCGAATGTTGAGTGCACTCTGTCCAGTGCAACAGAGACCTCTTCTTGTCAAGCCTCCATTTCAAAGCACACACTTGTTTTAAGAACGACAATCTATTTGGTTTTTTGTTTGTTTTGTTATATATGTTGCATACTGTTCTTATACAGCTGGATGATGGTGACATTGATATAATTGACAAAATCATGCAGTTGTTTAAAAAACGAATGTTCCGAATATGGCAAACCATTGGGTATTTGCAGCCAAGGATTGGGAAAAAAAATGTAATCCCCCAATATGTCTCTTAGGTATTCTCCTCATATTGTCTGTCAAAAATGTGAATTTACTTTCAATATGGCTATGTAATTTCTATTTTTGATACAATACAAATTTCTATGTATTTGTTTATAGCGATAAGAAGACCAAAGATGGCTTCATGCTCAATGTAATTTTATTGTATTGTAGCTATGTATGCTGTATTCACTGATAACCTTGGCATCAGTCACTAATTTGTTCATCTATCACAGAGGTAAGCTTGGTTTGTCTATTTACTTTTTGAAATGTATGTATGGTAAGATGATTAGCAACACAATCTTCGATGGTTAACCCACATACTCATGTGATCTTAACAGGTCAATTCTCCAATAAATTACAAAACCATTACTTGTCACAGCTGCTTTATTCTTGTACTGCTGATTTGAAATTGAAATGTATAACACACCAATACAACCAAAACATTATTAATTCAGAAATATTTTGAGAAAAAAAAAAAAAAAAAGAAACCCACACCAGGTATTGAAAAACCATGTAGCCCTTGAAACAAACTTACCCAGTTGTGTAAACACTTTACATCTCATGAGTGACAGTGTTAATATTAGCTGACCATTCAAATACAATGCATGATTAAAGGTCAGCACAGTGCACTAATAATAAAAATAACAATCAGACACACAGGTAGCTAATAACAGATTTGATCTGTAAACATAATTCAGCACAAGATAGTGGTTTAAACCCTTTGCTTTTCTTTGGTTTTAAAAGTGGTTGTGTTTGAATCGCGTTCATACCACTCATGATTATAGGAATAGTGGTGTCACTCATCTACCACACGTGTCTTGGAACAGCAGTGTTTCAGATGGGCCCCCTGGTGTCTCCCAGGGCCTCTTGAGCTCCCTTCAGTGTCTCTCGCTTCACACACTTCCAGTAACCAGAGAGGCCGTTCTGAGCTGGCACCTGAGGGCGGGGCAGTGTAAGTCACAGTTTGTTCATTTTAACGGCCGTCAAATTTGCTTCAGGAGTATATTTATGACTTAAAAAGAGCTGAAGGCACCTTTAAACCTCGCAGGACTCTGTCGTTCATCACACCAAGGAATTCCTTATGGCTCAGGCAGTTATCTCCGTCTGTATCAAATAGTTTAAATACAGTGTCCAGCACATTGTCGGACAGATCGTTGCCTGTGGCGATCCTCACAGCTCGCTTAAATTGGGCTGCAATTAGATGAAAGAACAATGCAGTCACCTGTTAAAGAACGTGTTGGAAGGATTCAAACCCAAGAACAGTTCTTACCCATTCCAACAGGACGGCTGGCTTCAGTGACCATCTTTAACGAAATGGAAAAATCCTCGAGGTTGTTGGTGAAGAGACAGAAGGCTCGGAACTCATCGAATGTGATGCTCTGCCACACGAACACATGTCAGCTCAGTTTCATGCTGCATTTCTGCGGGATTTGTTTAGCAGCACAGCTTCATAACAGTGTTTGTACCTCACCAGCAGGGATCCTCTTCCTCATGTTTTCCCAATACACTTCATTGTCTTCTTCACTTGTGTAGTGCAGTAGCCACTCGGCAAAGTCTTCTCTTCGCATGGTGTCCATGCCTTTAGAGAACTGCAGGAACTCCATCTCCTGAACCTCGGCTTGCAAGTCCTCCATGAACCTGAAGAACAGGGTTTGTTTAAATAGTTTATACTAACATTACATTTTTAACAGGTCACCAGTAATTAATACTTCTTACATATTGCAAAGAAACACTGTGTGTAACATATGAACAGCAGGTTTAGTACTGAATAGTTGAAACTGTATTTTAACATTCAAACATTTGTGGTGTAAGAGTAAAAGATTCTCACAGAAAGAGCCTGCACCTTTACTTTATGTATGTCCTAACACTACGTGTATGTAAATGTGGCTTAGCTTTGCATTTACATTAAATTTGACATTTATACACAGTAAAACAATAGTTTTTTTATCACATTAACATTACTGTTTACGGTTTCTGCTGTGTCCAACAGGTTGAAGATGATTATTCAAACACTGATGTTCTTAAACAAAATGAGCCAAAGAAATTGTTGAATAAGCAAATGTTTATGGAATAGCAATGACGGAACAACGAATATCCCATTTTTAGACTCACTTTATCTCCATGTTTGTGAGCCAAGTAATACGCCAACAAATGCATATGTAAAATATTCAATATTTTATAAAACCCAAATATAACAGCAGCAGGTTTGTGCTTGTTTGAGAGAGAACTTTGTTTTACTTGCGGAACTCCTGATATTGCAACTTGTTGTCTCCTTTCCTCCCAAAGAAATAGGCCTGTAGTGTTGTCTCCACATCTTGTGCGTCCTCCGCTGGGCTCTAGAAACATCGTGCATTATATACTGTTACCATTTAAAGTAAACAATGATATAGATACACTCTATTACTGATGTTGAAACGGAATACTGACCTCTGTGCTATCCTTAGCAACTCTTAGTTTAGTTTTCCCAATGATGTTTTTGAGCTTCATCAGGAAAAAGAAAGAAAATGTTATTGTTCATATTTAAACTAAGTCCAAAAGAATGCTTTGTAGTATAAATGACAGAACATGTATATACTCTGACCTATCGCACAAATGAACTACTTCACTGATAAACCACAGGTATGACCCTCATCTACAGCAAGTCACACACATAACAGGAACTGAAGCAAATAAGATTCCATGCACCAGATCTTACTCAATGCTTGAGGCCTGTGCATCAATATACAATATGAAATTATGACACAAGGTGCATAACGTGCCAACATGCAGGTCTACTTGGCTTAGGCCTGATACGGACTAATAACACTAAAGGCCTCATCACATCTCCTCATCTCCTCATCACAGGCGACAAGTCTGGTTGGGCTGATTTCTAAAATAAACAGGACTCAGGCTGCAGATATGCAAACACATGACATGATGAAAACCAGAGTCGAGCAGCTAGCAGTGCACCCCCCCCTCACCTCTTCCTGGCTCCATGTCTCCATACTTACCGAGGTAGCATCAGTGCGCGAAGCAGCATTAAAGGTGGCAACAGTTTGAAATTTAAATGCACACAGTAACAGTAGACATGTGACAGAATCACAATATAATAATCTAAGACCACAAAAAGCCGTGTAAAATTTAAAAACACAACTTGATCATTTGAAAACTTTTAAAGAACAAAGACAACTTCTCAATTCTTGTAACAGCTCCCTGTTACAAGATTATTATTATTATTATTATTTAGAAAAATATATCTTCATTTGGAATTTGATGCCAACAACAGATTAAAATAGGACAGGGGCGTGTTTGGAACCTATGGAGACTGACCGTTTTAGTTTTTAGTTTAGCTCCTAGACTCTCGTCCTACTGAGCCATGCTGTTGTAATACACGCAGAATGTGGTTTGACATTGTTTCGTTCAATTTTGTTGTTCCAAAACTTGAATATATGACTAAAGATTAACGGAGCCTTGAAAGATTAAAGTTACTCATGCGATGGGTGCGGGGTTCATGAACAAACTATTTGTTAATAATGGTTTTTCAGGCGTGTTCCTGGGCCCATGCAGTCATTTGTACTAGAGTCATGTCTGTTTTTAATGCACTGCTGCCTGAGGGTGATTCTGTATGGATTTTGGTCCCTTGCATATAGCAGTTCCTTTGGTTTTGCTAAATGTTTTATTGAGATCCTGAAATTCTTTTTCATTTGAGGCAGAAAAAACACTCTTACTATTCTTATTATTCTAAGTTTTTGAACTGCTTGTCTTGTCACATTGTGGAAAGCCTAATCCCATCCTTCCTTTTCAAAGACTTCTCTTCTCTCTGACACAGACTTGTTGCCAATTACCCTGATTAACTCTGAGCTTTCGAACTATTTCTTTAAGCATTACATAACTTTCCATGTTGGCTTCATATTCAGACGGAGTTAACATTTTGGAAAAACAATCACAGTTCTTAGTTACTAGACACATGTCATTCTATTATTTATAATCAAAATTGGTTTTACATAATGTGGAATTACTACATTCTCTTTTTAATTGATATTTTTCACAATGTCCCCTTTTCATGGCACAGGGTTTATCCTACTGCAATAACAGGCCTGCAATAGTGAACAACCTGTTTTATGATTGATATTTATTCTGTTGATCATTCTTTAGAGGTCTTACCTTGAGGAATTCCTTTTGGTCCACTTGCTCATTGCCGTCCACATCAAGCATTTTAAAAGCTATATGAAATCCTGTGCGTGGCTCTGAAACAGCAATGCACGGTCATCTGGATTCTGACAATCTGAATACTAAAAACTAGAAATGAATCAGTAAATGTGTGGGGAAGAAAGTGGTGACTTACTGGTCAGAATGGTCAGCAGGAACAGATACTCTGTGTAGGATATCAAACCTGAGAAGATTATTGGAAACAAGACAAATCAGAAAGCTGAGTGATACTCAGAAAAAATCCTCTCAGGACACATATTTATCACTGTGAAGAGAAATGTGAATTAAAAAAAAAGTACACCCCTAAGTGTGTCACTCAAAATGCATCTGAGACACATTGAATCAAGTGATGCATGTATGTGGTTAGAGGAGATTATTAGGCCTTAAGTGGGCCAACTGGACTCTGAGGATTCACGGATTATTAACGTACCATTGTCTCCTAAGCTTCTGAACAGATCTTTACCAGCTCGAGCTTTGGAGGCAGCCACTAACATCTTATTCATTTCCTGGGGAAAAATAAATCAATTAATAACAGCAGCCCCAACTAGCAACTGTGCTCTAGACTGTGAAAATGATTTCAACAAACCTTATTTATTAAAACTCTTTTCTGCAGCTTTCCTAGATGAGAAAAAAAGAAAAGAAAAGCGAATCAGTAGAAAAATAGCGATATACAACTACACATTTTAAGAAATGTTTGCGTATTAAAAATGACACATCAGGATGTGGCAAATCAATTCAAAACGATATTGCAAAGGGTTACGTTTAGATTTTTTATTAAATTTGGCATGTGCAAGTTTCCTTCCACAGTTCAAAAACATGCAGGTAAGATTAGATTCAACTTTGTCATTACACATGTACAAGTACAAGGCAACGAAATGTAGTTCAGCATCTAACCAGAAGCGCAAAACTGCAAAATATACACTGTCTAGAGTATTACGGACATAATGTACATGTGGCAGTAACCATAAGGTTACATGGTGTTAGGTGTGAATGTGACTCAATGCTTGTCTGTCTGTGTATGTCTGTGTTGACCCTGAGATAGACTGGAGACCTGTCCAGGGTGTATTCTGCGTCTCGCTTTATGACAGCTGGGATAAGAACCACTGCATATTACACCATTTCTTAAAACTACTGCAGGCAAATTCGTTTTTAATCTTCCATGCAAGGTGTAAACATTCGGTCAGCTCCATGCCAGTCCCCACCTATTTGAATACATTTACAAAGATCAGGACCACTATCCTTTCGTAATTACTGTTTCATTCTGTCACAATATTTGGGGGGGTTCCCAATTTTCTGTCACTGTCATTACACGACCAGGCATCCGGTCAGTGCGTCTTACTGTCAACGTTCTCCAGCATCACAGAGAACAGGAAGTCTCTCGGGGTCATGTAGGGCTCGTCGTCGTAGACCACAGAGGCGAACTTGGTGAAACGGACCTTCCTGGCGGACATCTGGGGGGCGGCAGCTTCCTGCAACGCGAAGGGAAACGGACACGTCAGACGTGCGAAGGAGCGAGTGACAGCTGGAGGCGGCAGCGGTTCCCTCCACCTGTCGCTAAACACAGAGGCTGCGGTTGTTGCCGACACTGAAACGCCATTAGCTGCTCACTTTCTGATCCTGAGCGTAAACTGCGAAGGGCCGCGTCCGGCTGTTAGCATGACGCTGGTGGCACCACAGTACACCGGCTCCTACTACAGAGACCAGGACACCGGGACCGACAGCACGGCGCGGCGCGAACCGAGTCACGGAGCCAGAACTTCTCAAAGCGTTCCTCAAGGAAGCCGCGACCTTTCCCCAGCTCGCCATTTTCAGGAAGCGGTCTGACCAAGCTGCTAACGCTTCAAGGCTTCCGTAGCTACGCGAAGCGGGCAGCGTCACAAACAAAGGTCCCGTGACGACGTCATAAACGAGGCAACAGACCACGCGAGCCGTTTTAGCAATAACACAAGTGAAATTCTCTTTATCCGACTGTACAAATATTGTGTTATTGTAGATTAAATCAGCCCCGGCAAATAATGAACCGTCCCAGACACGTCAGTGCAAGCGTCAGTCTGTCCTTCCAAACACATGGACATGTGAAGTTAGTATGAACACCTTATTCTGCGTTGGTTATTAGAGTGATCACCAGCAGGTTTTTTTTTCATGATATTTGTAGTGTAAATATAAGATCCCACAGTGGGGAAATTCTTGTGATCCAGCAGCAAATAGGAACAGAAAACAAAGAACCTAGTTCTGGTTTTTATGTCTTCATTGTTCACCATCTCATGTCAAACTTCAACATGAATGTCCCTGCATATGCACCAAAATAATAAATTACTTCTTAAGCTAAGCTGTACAATAAAATCTTTGAAAGTAGAGACTAAAATGTTCATAAGTCGGTGGTTATTTCATAGGGTAAAACTTGACCACAAATTGCTTCCAAGACAGTTGTAATGACAAGACCAACAGCTGTTTCCATAGAAGAAAAAAATGTGTTTCACATAACACATGAAAAGGTCATTGTGTACCATCAATAAGAAAATATAAACAGAAATAGAAGATGCTGAAACAGGGTAAACATGTATAACATTACTGCCATGTTATACGTGATGGGGTTTTAGATCTTAGGGTGGAAAATGTGAAGATCTCTGAAGATATATTCTTATGCAATAATGCCCAGGTCCAGGCGTTTGCAGAAACACTACTGGTATAAGAGAGTTCTGGATTTATCAAACTGCTCCTGTGAAAGATCTACAATTTAGAAAGCAGATATCAAGTCATGAGGTTAAACATCTGTGAGGGTCTAACTCTTGTTCCAAGTCAGTGCATACATAGAAACGGACGTGGGCTAGACAGAAAATTCATCACAGCATCTCCTCCTAATTATCAAATTTTGATGCAGGCTTGTTCATTTTTCTTTTTCTTTAACTGAGACAGAAAATCATATCAGCAGAGGATTGCATTGCAGGTTTTTATTATTGCAGCACTCTATGATAGGCAGAGTATTGTTGTACGTGTCCTCTGACTGTGTTATAAATTTAAGCATGGGGGAAAAAAGACAATGGCAAAATTAAGGGCTAAACAGATTTTATGAGACAGTACTATATTTCATATTTTCACAGAGAGATATTGACCAGTGATCTTCAATCCAATAAACAAGTCATAATTCAAAGGTACATTCTTAAAACACACATCAAGTTGTGCAGAATTTGTGCAATATTGTAGACATGTAGATTTGTGTTTTTATGATGGAACAGGAACCTGCGTTACCACTGTTTCACACACTGAATGGGGCTGTAGCCTGGTGCAAATCAAAAGTTGCATCAATCTTTATTTTTAGTCACATTAATTATTCACACATCCACTCACATTTGATTTAAAAGTGCACATACGTAAGCCTGGGTGAGATTCGGCAATTTCACCCCTTGCTATAAGAAAGCCAAAAATACAGCAAAGAGATGTTTATGTTGTAGCAGTTACTATAGTATATGTACAGAAGTAAATATAATGGCTCTTGTCTAGATAATGTCTAGACATGGACACAGTTTGGGAAACAAAAGCCCTTCAGTTGATCTCGACAAAGAAGTGATTCCTGTAGGAAAATGGCAAAGACTAGTTCAGCTTTAGTGACACACAACAAGAAACTGCTGTTTAAAAAAAAGACAAGGTAATCAATGTTTGCAAATGAGTTTATATTCTGTTATATTTCATGTATGCCCCCAGACTTTCTTCAGAAACAGATTAGATGCAGCTGATCATCTACAGTCTAATCAGTGGGCGCCCCTCTCTGTTGATGCCAGCGTTTTGTCTTTTGTCTTCACCATCCAAAAGTTATGGATCACAGAGAAAGCTACAATAAATGGTCACTGGCAGTTTCAGGAATTTGCAATTACTGCTTGTAGTTAAAATGTAATGGACAAACTGTTGCCACTGGATGTGTGTGTTTGTATGTGTTTGCGAGAGAGAAGGTGAAAGGGCAAAAGAGAGAAAGACCAGCATGTACGTTCACATCAATTCCACATCAAGTCTGCATCAGCAAGTTTGGAGATTTATTTAATGTCATAGCAGCAAGTTGTAAATGTAAAGTAACAAAGACATACACACACTCGAAGACCATCACTAAAGTAAATGAGGTCTGCACCGTAATGTTTTTTTCTTTTGTTAGGATTTATATGTCCAATTCAATTTTCACTGTTATTGTTATAACATAGTGGGAAAAATTGGTCTGTGTGTTTCCTAAAAAGGATGAGGAGCACACAATTAAAACATGATGACTAACTGACTATCTACTGTGAGCAATGAATCTAAACAATTACAGCCACATGAAAATACTAAAGCTCCTACTCCAGCCATAGAAATCTGTATTACAATGACAGGGTCAATCGTCTGTCAGACGATTTAGATGAAAAGTTTTAAATTACCAATTAGTTTTCTCTTCTCAGCCTCTCTTTTGACAAACTTCATGACATGGCACGCATCTAAAGACAAACAATGACATTTACATCATATCACACAGTTTTTTCAACTGATCTGGATGTTGCCAAGATGCAGACAACACTGCCGCATGTGACATACACTTCTGGTGCTTATGAACCACTTTTTTTTTTTTTTTTACATAGGTGCAATTTGAAAGCAAAGAAAATGGAAAAACATTATAATCTCAGCTGTTTCTGTTTCCTCGTTTTTCTTCAATGTAGGTACAATTTGCCACATTTTACTGACATCAAGGGAAGTTTAAGTCTCTTTGTAAAATGAATTATCTCTGTGATCACAACATTCTGTTCTGTACTAAGTGACCAATATTTTGATTATCCAGATAAGCATGTAGAGAACAGCGCAGACTACTTTTGTTGTTGGTGGTAAGATATAGATTTCTCACTGATACCCTGGCTATTCAATCGACAAACATCACACGTTCGTAGTGGGGCTGTGGGGCTACTCCAGATGTGATGAGAATAAATATATGCATATAAAAATACAGCAAACATACTTACACGTATGTCCTGCCGCTCTTCCCTGGTAAAAGGTGTTTAATACAACTAGCTACTGGTGTACTTATATACACTATTATAGTTAATAGTGACTCCTAATTTGCATATTTGTCAATTTCAATAAATGTAATAAACACTAATATATTTGAGTGATGATTGATTTGTGGATTAATACAAATGTTTAATTTTACCCATTTTAGTTCAGAGTATTGTTTTATTAGAGCACAGAATTTATTGGTATACATACAAAGATAGGTATATACATTTCATGACTTAATTCATTACAATCTTACATTGAACTTGCCTTTGGTAAAGAGATTCCAATCAGAGTGAACTTCAGATTAAAGGCTTCACAGAGAGGTTTCCCTCTCAGTGAGTCTGTTTTAAGAGTTTTGGCCACCGCAAGCTTGGTGGTGATTGAACATTTTACAGCTGAAGTCTGTATATTCTGTGGAGAATAAATCGCAGTAACACAGTACAAACAGCACGAGGCCATGTGGCTTAATTCATGTTACAGATAAAAGAGAAGTTGATATCCTTCCTTCTTCTCATGCTAACTGAGGATAGAAGACAACCCTACTTAGTCAAACTTACGTCTGGATTTCGAGAAGTGGACCATGTTAGCAAAATGCATGTATCTGCCACTTACATTAAATTATTGCAATTCCAATACTGCCCAACTTGCTATTCAAGAACATAAAAATAAAGGCAATTTTAGCAGGTGCACTAAGACTATTCCATGCAATGTTCTGATTCTGGTCATGTATACAAAGACATTGTGTCACATAGGCTAGTGTTACTTTGAGCATTGCCACTTTGAACACACCTTGGATTCAATGAATTAGAATATGATGTCCAGCTCTTTTCCTGACATGGATCATTGGGGATGAAGAATAATAGAAACAACTGAACAGAAACTGTAGAATTGTGGATTCACTGGCACCAATGAAGTCAGGTGGATAACACCAGCATTCCGTTATACTAAGATGATTAAAAGCTAGCCATGTGATGGGTTTACGTGTCTTTATGATTAGTATACAGATGTGTTGAGTGTCAAAGGTGCACAACTGCCTGGAGTAAGCGTATGTGGATGTGGTGAATCATAGCTCAGTAACAGAGTTCACATTTGCAACTGTTTCTTGTTTCCTTTTTCTCTCTAACAAAGAGAAGAAATAAAAAAGTATATTGCTTCAAAAAACTTTTGTTCTTTTTTTTTAATATTGTGAAACATTTCATTCACCACTTCTCAGGTTTGTCTAGATAGACAGAGCATTACATTGTCAGTCAGAGATACATACAGAAAGATGCTGTAAATCCAAGAGATTAAACGATCAATGATGGGACGTGACAGTGACTAATTCATGGGACCACTTGTTGTAGGTCAGTCTGTCTGTCTACCTCCTATCTACCAGCAGGTGGCACAAAGCAAGCACGGATGTATTGCCTGGGTGAAGGGGAGGGGCTGAGAGATTAGTCCGTCACAGTTACAGTAGTCAGTCCAAGGACCATGGCTTCCGTGTGTTCCAGCTCCATGACTGAGGATCTACAACCTAGCTGCACATCCTCTCCAGCCGTCCCTCCCACCCACTGCCTCACACACTTTTTGTCATTGAGTAACATAAAATTACAAAGGGGCTCCTCATTTGCTTTTCCCAGACGTGCTGGAGCCCCCTGCCCCGCCCTCCAGCTTGTCTGCAATTTCAGATGTGTCTAACTTCTCAGAACCATCCCCTTTCTCTGACCTCTCCTTCTCAGACCTCTCCTCCCCTTCGGCGGGCTCGGACCTCTCTGATCTGGCATCGGCATCCCCTTCCGACTTCTCCTTCCTTTCTGAGCAGTCAGGGTCCATGGACGAGGTGCCCGGCTTGTCCCACTTGGCCATGGCCTCATGCTCAGCTATGCAGGTGGAGATATTTGTAGTCCAAGCCTTCAAGTCCTCCTAAAGAGAGAAGCAAGAGGCAGTAAGCTTACAGTACACCATTTACTGGGTTTGGGGATTTCAACCATCACCACTGTTATTGCAGGACTACAAAGTATGTGAGAATGCAAAAGAACCGAGCCTCCAATGAAACCTTTATTTCATACTATGAGTACAAATCAGCAAATGACCAGTTTTATCTTGGCATCAATCAACTACGTCTTAGTTGACATTCCTAAATTGCCCACACTTGCTGGTGTTAGGATTTCAGGCTTTTAATGACATCAGCAGTGGTGGAAGCGAGAAGAAGTACTCTAATTCTTTACTTACAGTATGGATTGCGACAACCATGAGTCTTATGAGCTGAAGGGACTCAAACAAGTCAAAAGCGGAAATATCTTTAGTAAGAATGCTTTACCCCTGCAGTAGAGCATCAGAAACTTGGAGAATCAACGCCAAGGCCCAATGAAGGTGAAGTTAGCTGAAGAAATGTTCTAAATGTTGGTGTTTTCTTGTCACTCCCTCTGCATAAAGTCTGCTGTTGTTTTGTTGGAGCCACTGGAGATCACTGGGATGGATGGACTCAAGAATAAACCGGTGCTCTCCTCCCAGCACACTCTCTCCCTGCTACACCCTTTTCCTACATGCTACTCATATTAGCTGTCTCAGTTGTGTAGGATTTAGGAGCTTACTATCTGTGAGTCAGTCATTTTTAAACTGTAAAATGCTGCTTAATCAAGTAAAGCTCAAGATTGTACTTAAGTACAGAACTTACAGGGTAGCTTCACCAAATTTCAACTTGCTTTCTATTTACATTTACGTTTAGTCATTTGGCAGATGCTTTTATCCAAAGCGACTTACAAGTGATGGCTTTAGTTTATGGTAAATGTACATTAATACTTTGAAGGCTCCCCCTGACTTATTAGGACTTCTCACAATATTGTAATATTACAAAACAAAAACTCCAGATGACAGATTCAGATGATGTCAACTGAGAAAGCTCTGGAAAAGCAGGTTGACCATAATTACAAACTTCATAGTGTGAGCAACAAGACAACAAAATCTGAACTGAAGGTTACTCCAAGTGATGTCACTTGGAGGTGTTTTTCACCCAGAAGTAGGGAGAACTTTTCAATCCCTATTTCAATATAGGGAACTCAGAGGGAATTTAAACGGTATCAATTTCCATATACTAATAAAACTAGACCCCAAAGAAGCAAGTTCAATATCAGTGAAAGTGTTCTTTTTTTAACTTCATTTACTTCAGTGCATGAAGCATTTTTTAGATGTTAATTTTAATTCTTTCATGAGTCATCTGCAGGTTCCACAGTTCATATAGGGATTACACTGAGATGATTAGGAAATCTCCCTGCAGTTGTCCTGAATACATTGTGCAATTTACTTAGTTTGTTAACCCATTATATAAAACAAAAAGAAAGAAAATTAATTTTCTGCACAATGTGATGATGAATGTGAGAAAACTGAACAAAATGTTTTCTGTATATTTTTGTGTTTCGCTATTTTGTTAGATTTTGCTGCACTTGGTTCATACTAAATTCCTTTGGGTAGTTTTTGGAAGCAGGTTGGTTATTTTCTCCAAAGGAAAACTTCAAATGTCCTACTCTTAATTGTTTAGATCACTTCTCTTTCTGTAGCTCCAAGTTTACTTATTCCTTCGAAGGAGATAAATGTTTATTAAAAGCTCATAGATTAATAAATTTAGCTGAAAAATACCAATAGTGAGTTGTCTGCAGATCCATATACATTGGGTTTAATATATGGTATATAATAATATGTGTGGGTAAACAGTCACCACAGTGCCCACTACTGAAACATGGATGTTCTTACCTCATCTTTTGCGTGGAAAACAAAGTTGTTCCCGTCATTTATTCTGTTGCAAAAAAAAAAGTGCATATTAATAGTGTGTAATGAATAACGTAACTGCAACAGTTTCATTTTCTGATGTTTCTCTCCCAAATCAGGAAAAAAGGCTGTAACCTTTTAAGTAACGTTGAGAATTGTGAAAAATCCAAAATTTAAAATAAATTTGCAATATTAAAATAGTTCTTACTGAAGAACGAAGACATTTTTCTTCTTCTTATATCCCAGTGAAGGGTCAAATGAGCAGTTACTAAGGTCCTCAGGAGGCTCTCCATTGTATGTTGTGTTATGGTTTCTAGCATCCTTGTAGAAGGTCAGCTTTCCCTCTTTCAGCACGCAGTATACATTCACCCAGGACTTGCTGTAAAATCCAAATTATATTAATTACATCTTAGCAGAGAAATACGACATGCATTTTCAGAAATCTAGAAAGAAAAAAAGGTGTTTTAAGGTGGTCAAACTACTATTTAAAATGCTTTGAACGACTCATCTCTGGTTCTTCATTATATGACCAATCATTAGAAATGTACTAAAAACACTATGTGAAATATATTTAACACATTTAACTTAACGTATAAACATGTTGTTTATACGTGAAGTTAAATGGTCAATTAAACAAATAAAACACAGCATAAGACCACTAAAACAATACATACTTTCAATTTCACACTGTGGGGAATTACAACCATAAGCATGTTTTTAACCTTTCACAAACTCATGTAGTTCATGTTGTGCTCCTTGGTCTAGGTGGTCAGGTAGTTAACTCAGCTTGGGGATATTTGTAACTTTACCTGACATTAAGGAATTATAAAAGACACCTTCCTAACCAGTTAGTCCTGACCTCCTTGCACCCTGGGCAAGTTTGGGTGTTGACCATAACCCACCACCCACCAACCCCTCACAACACACTCTTCATCAGCTGTAAAACTGAAATTCTTGGCTCTGTCTTAAATCACAAAGTTGAAGTTTTGTGCTCACCAAAATAACACTACGCCACATATTACTGCATTTATGAAACAAAAATGTAAATGAATGATCAACTGTAACTTGCAGAAAAGAGAAACTTTTTAAACATTTTTGCTACAAATAAAATATGTAGTAACAAAATAAATAGTGCAGGACTAACCAAACATAATGTCACTGCAGATTGCCTGTTTTCTACGCAGAAATTATCTAAGTTTAAAGTCTATAGTCATGCGGAAATATGCACTGTCTCTCTCTTAAAAATTGTCTCAGAGATGTAAGTTGAGTAAGGGGGGCTGTATTTTTGTGATTGACAGTGGGACGGCGCCTGAAAGCCATGATGTTAAAGAGAAAAGAGTGACCAGGCAACACTGCGATACTAAAGAAAACAGAGTTGCATCTTGCTCTGTGCCCCTTGGATGTTATGAGCCAGAGCTTGTCCACTTGGAGGACTGTTTAGCATCGATAAAAACTAATAGTAAGGTATCATATCGATGCTATGATGATGAATGATACAAAAGGAAAAAACATAGAGACAAGAGAAGACAAACTAAACTTGTGTGCTGTTACCAGCTGCCTAAACAATCCTCAAACCTGTTTAAATGCTGTGTATTGCCCTCTGCCCTTTTCACACCGCAACAGATTTCTTGTGCCTTATAATTTCTAGGCTACGATTAGGTGTTCCTAAAATTGGTTGTATGAATTGTTGGAGATGGTCGCACCTGTTGGGGCTCCTCTGCTGAGCTTCTAGGTCAGAGCTGGTGGCCTTTTTGCGGTAGAGGAAGCCCTCGTTATGGGCAGTGTGTGAAGGCGGCTGGGGTGTTGTTGGGGCACCAGTTGCTGGGGCGGAACGAGAACGTCGTGTTTCCTCAGGTTCTTTCGGACGGGGCCTCCTCCTTGGCTTCGGACGGTCTCTTGCTCGAGGACGTCCATCAAAGCGGGTGACCGGCGCTGAGAGGCTGCTAGGAGGTCGGTAAGGTTCTCCTCTTGCCTGAGAAAACAAAGAAAATAAATATGACAATAAGAGAAATTATTTTACTAAACAACATTGGTGCATAGCTCATGAGGGCTAACTCACATGTGCTGCCTCTCGCTCCTGGGCCTGTTCTACAATTTCTGCCATGGTAGATCTCTTCTCCCTGCGGTGACAGACATGATTCACCCAAATAGTCTATACAACCTTAAAAATCATTAGAATCCCAGTGGTGACTAGGCACTTACTGTAAAACAAAATTCTGTAAAGATTATTTGAATTTCACAATAACTGGCACAGCCCCTTCACATACCCTGAGCGTTTGTCTGAGCCCTCCTTAGCAGAGCCCTCCAGGTCACTCGAGTCCTGTCTCTGCAGCCTCTGCTTGCCACTCCCCTCCTGTTCGCTGGACGACTGCCTCTCCAGGCGCCTCCGGTAGCGCTCCTGACGCACAATCATCGGTAACTCGTTCAGCCTGGCCTGGATCTCCTGTTCGCTAGAGGTCTGTCTACCTAGTTTGTATTCCCTTTCGCGCCTCAGATGGTCCATTTGAGGGTCTGAGCGGCTTCCACGGGGATCCCTCTGGAGACGACCATGGAGGAGTTCCAGTCCTGACTCTGGTCCCATCATGTCTGCCATTGGGATGTCCCCATACTGTTCCCGCTGCATTCTGCTGGCTTCTAGGAGTGGGTTTACAGCCTTGTGGATGTGGTTGATTCTGGGCTGCATAAAGTCAGCTTTTAAGTGCTGCCATGCATACGCCATTTTAGGGTCCATGATGCCACCACTCTGTGCCAGGTAACTAGAACTGCCTAGACTTCCACTGCTGTAATGATTTTGTGCCAGAAAGCCTGAGCTGCCCAATCCTCCACTGCTCTGATAATTCTGCGCTAGGTAACCAGAACCCATAATAGGCTGTTGTGCCAAATATCCAGAACTCCCAATATTAAGCTGTTGTGCCAAATATCCAGAACTCCCCATATTAGGCTGCTGTGCCAAATACCCAGAACTCCCCATATTAGGCTGCTGTACCAAATATCCTGAGCTCCCTAAATTAGGCTGCTGTCCCAAGTATCCAGAACTTCCTATATTCTGTGGCTGGGCTAAATATCCAGCAATGCCCATATTCTGTTGTGGCAGAAAGCCAGGGCTTCCCATCCCTCCACTGCTTGGTTGCTGAGTAAGGTTTCCTGAACTTCCTAATCTGCCAGTGCTAAGATGGTTCTGCATACCACCCACACACCCAGTAGTCAGTCCATAGTACCCAGAGCTTTCTGCACTACCAGCAGTTTGATGGTTTATCCCGAGGTAAGTAGAAGTGTCTGCTTCACCACCCTGGGAGGTCAATGCTGAGAAACCAGAGTCACTTCCACCTCCAGAGGACCCAACCAACTTGCCACCGCATTGATGTTCCAGTCCATGGTAGCCTGATCCATTTAGAACCGGGTTGTAACTGGCTAGATTCGAAGACAATCTCTGGGTTGCAGGGGTGGCCCCCAAACCCAGACTGGTCTGCAAACATTTGGGTTCTATGTGTGCCTGAACTGTCTGCCTCAAAAAGGATGAGGTAGCACAAGGTGAGGAAACACCTGGCGTCAGGCATGATAACGGGAACATCCTACGGCTAGAAAGTGGGGTGGTTTTTTTCTCCTCTTCTTTTTTCTTCTCAGCCTAAAAGAAAGAATTTACATAAATTGAATTATATTGTATAAACAATATAATAAAATCAGAAACCAAAGGCAGGTAGGGTGTAATAAAATGGAGGTATGACATGTGATTAGGATTATTTGCACTGCTTTATTTGGCTACTGAACAATGTAGTATGGAAAGCCGATGGGATGAAGTAAGCGACTAAATGTCATAAGACAGACATGCATGTCCCCATGTTTGCTAAGCAAATACAGCATCTCAAGGTCACACTTTTTTCCTGTAGCAGCATTAAATTGTGACTCCACCAAACTGATTAAACATTCATCTGGAGTCAAGCTTACTGCAGAAAGCTGGCGGAGGGAACTGAAGCGTTCTTTCCAGGTTACGGCAGCCTTGCGGAAGGCCTCGTGGCGAAGGATGAGCTGCTCAGCCTCATCTGTCTGGGCCTGGGCCCCTCCTCCTTCTGGTTGCTTGGAGGCGATCAGTGGCTCCTTGGCCTTAAGCCAGGCTTCCGCCTTGACTGTCTCCTGGGCAAACCGGAAATGTTCCTGTTCTGTAACAGCAGATCAGCAGTCTGAGTAACATGAAACCACAATTTAATGTGTTATTTAAATGCTTGCGTATACATAATGCTGATGTGTTTTATGTGTTTGATCCTAACTCAGATGTTTATCTTATTCAAAGTCACGTTCCGAGTTGGCGTGCAGTGTTAACTCAAACAAGAAGAATTACATTTATACATAATTCATGATATTTTAACCGCGTATGGCAGGATGATGTGGAAAAAGCATTTATATTGAGTCAATTTAACATTTAGCATCGTGTTGTTCCTGCTCTGACTAGTGAGTGAGCTACTGTACTCACTGCGCTGTAACTTGTCTTGGTGTTTGTCCCATTTTTCAACAAGATCCTTCTGCTTAGACAGAAGGCTGTCCAACTTCTCTTTAATCTGGGGTGACAGACAGATTGCAGTCATGACTACAACAGCACACTGCTATGTCTTCATGAAGTCTTGCATGGGTGCATCTACTTTCTATCGGCTGTGTGAGAACTCATTGGTTGTACAGTCTGCTGACCTCCTCAGATGCAGGGTTGCCTGCAGCAATCAGAATCTTGCCAAGATCTGCACACTGCTGCAGGGTCTTGCTGCGGCCATCTATTTTGGCTTTCAACTCTTGGTGTTGTTTCATCATCACGTCCAGAGCCGTTAAATCCCTGAGGACCAGATTATTCAGATTAAATCGAGCAACAAATAGTTGTAGGGAATCCCTAAACCTGCATGCAGATAGCAACGTGTTAGCTACATGCTTCATAAGTATACCAGTTTACACAGAATATACAGTAATTGTGCCATAACTAAAACTATCACTCAATTATTAACAAATTAATCATCCAAATATTTAGCTAAATAACGTTTCATCTATAATGATTCTTACAGGCATTTACCCTCTGCAGAGGATAAATCCAAATGCTTCAGTACGGCATCTGGCTTTGTGTAAAATCTGTCACAAATTTTGGGTGAAATATTGAATTAATCCCAGTGACTTTGGTTTCCTGATGGAGATTCAGCATATAACACTCTCACTTATAGATCAACTGCTCATATGTTATAGGACAAAGGAAGCTAATTGGATACATCTGCTTAGACGTTTCCTGACATTTCTTAGCCTAAACAATTTATTTAAGTAGCCACAAATGATACAGTCACTGGATTATCGCAACAAGTAACAATTGGTTTAGGTAATGAAAAAAAGGGTGGAATATTGCATTTCACTAAATGAAAAAAAACAACCCTTTTCCTTAAACAATCACATTAGACAAATAAAAGCTCCACGTCTCTGGACCTGGAAAACTAGATACTTTCTCTTACTGAAACGACTAACTTCATTGCACTTGATCAACTGATATTTCAACAGACAGGTCAGCGCTGAATGAAAGAAACTGTACTTTACTGCTCCAGTGCATCTGCTAAAACATTTCAGGCCAAGTTGGTAGTTCTGCAAACTCAATGCACAACCAAACAGGTTGGCAGTGATGGCAGTGTACAACTGTACCCATCAGTTACATCATATGAGAAACGGAATAACAGCTGTGGTTTAAAATTAGGTCAAGGTGACACAGCAGCCTATTTCGACACTGCAGAGTAATGACATTCTGTCTACAGGGACTGCACAAGACCACAGAGACTTTCACTTTAACTGAACACTGAAATGCAGAACTAAACCTGGGCCACATACTACACGGTTTTCTTTTTGTTGTTTATTTGCACACCTCAAGAGAGAAAAGCTGACGTCTTACCTGGGATCATCCCATCTTATCTGGCCCATGATGCCCTCCATCCACATCAGGTTTTCACGCACCACTGAGAAAAACTGCACCTTATCGGTTACTGAAGTGACTTGGACGCGACTGGCCTCGCAGGAGCTTAGCAGATCTTTCCACGCCTCCATTACCTCCTGCTCTTTGACCATAATGGCCTCAGCCTTTTCACCAGCATAGATGGTCCTCAGCTGGGCAGCATTCTCCTGCAGCTGTCTCACCTGCACCAGCACAAGATGAAGGGAGTTAGTGGCTTCATTACACAAATATCAATGTTTCGTGAAATTCCACCGATCCTTGTGTCCGCAAACAATGAATAGAATGTGTAAATGAGTTCAGATATTACTTGCCTGTGCAACCAGCAATTGAAGGGCATGCTCAAAGGAGTGCATGAGTCTCTGCAGGGTGGCTGGATTAGTAATGTTGGCTTGGCATGCCCTCACCTCTGGCAACTGCTTCATCTTTCCTGCAATTTGAGCCAAGACCTACAACACAGGACAGAGTCAACATCACAAGCATTTTTTTTTAAATATATAAGGCACATGTCACAGTCAGACTGTCTGCCTTGGAAATGTAAATGAAAAATTAGATATCAGATACTGTTTTATGATGTGGCCGTACCTCTTTGCAGTCAGTGAAGAATTTGTGCAGCTGGTGCGACGCTGCCAGCATCTGCCTGCGGGTCTCCATGAGCTCGAGGAGGTCCGCCCATGACTCGTTCAGGCCATCCTTCCACTCAGCGATGGTGGCTGCGTCAGAGTGACCGCAGTCGATCATCTCATTTACCATTTTGTTGACTTGCTCCATGCGCTGCTGGCCAATGCTGTTGGTTTCTGATGCAAACTTGGTGAACTTCTCCTGAAGCACCTGAAACACAGAAACTACAAAACACTACAGGGACTGGACAAAATGATATGAACGAATATATTCTGTTACATCAGCCCTACAATAAATACCACATTTGTGAAGCTTAGATCTATTTTTTGAGAATGTTGATGCGTTCCAGTATGCTAATTTTATTGTGTTCCTCTGTACTTGACCGTCTAATCACTTCTGTGTCTCAGAGGAGACATGGAGAACCACATATTTAGACTGGACAGCATCACTCTGTTCACTGATTGTTTTATCTGATGGGAGTCGGCTGCTTTGGCAACAAGAAACAGTACCAAACATGATGTTTATTGGTAAAAGTTACTGGATATGTCAATAAAATCGCCCTTTTCTACTTTGTCTATTTTTTCTTTAGGTAAACCATTTCCCCTGTAGTCTTTTTAGACATATGTGCAGACATAGTGTAAGCATTTAATATTTGAATCGGCAGAGCTTTTAGCCTCGGACCTAAAAATGCAATTTTATTTAGAACACTTATAGCTATTTTTGCTCTTTCAATAAAAATCTAATTTTAATTGCATTTTGGTGTTATTTATATGAATCACATTCTGACATCCTGATGGAACAAAAAATGTTAAAATAATCGGAGCAGCAATCATCAAAACATTCTGTTTGACTAACAGAATTGCTTTATCTCTACATACTGAAGACCTAAAGATATTACACAATAGTGTACAAAACAACATTATGCTATGTTTAATTAATATAATTATTATCAGTTAAAAGAACTGGGTGTCGGCCCATTTAGATATCCACTGTTAAAACAAGAGGTGTCTTTTACTGCTGATGTGATATGAAAAATATGAGGTTTCATGCCTAACATTCATTGTAGTATCTAAAACTGTGTGATGGACTGACCGTGACATCCTCCAGGTCTTGGCCAAGCTCTGTGGAACTGGCCACTGTCTCACGCTCAGTGATCCATTTCTCTAACTCCTCCACCTCTTTGTTGAGCTGATAAAGCCAATACTGCTGCTCCAGCTTGGTCTTCCTGTGCTCCACCATGTCCTTCAAAGAAACGTACAGCCGGTCTATGTGGGACTGCTGCTTGGTGATCTGCTCACTGTGGAAAATGTTACAGCAACCAGCAAGAACATTATTGACAGCTATTCTTATATTATCCAATACAATAGACGGAATATGAAGAGATAAAAGTAAGTGCAAATGTGAGACTCAGTCATGCCACACCTGTCTGGGTGTCCTAGTTCTAGTAGATGCTGGCATTGCTGGGACAACATGCCTACGGTCTCTGCATATGTTTCCACTGTTTGCTCCAGAGTCAGGTGGGCCTTCAGCAGCTGCAGGGTGCTCGCCTCATCCTGACAAATATATCAAGGAAAATATCAAGATGGTTGTCATGTGTCAAAGCATTTTTTCCAACAAATAGCTGTTCTTTCCTGAAGGTGAGAGTCGTCCTTACCATGCCTTTTTCTTCATTGGCCAGCTGGAGCTTTTGACCTGATAGCCAGGACTCTACTTTAGCGGCCTCACTGTAGTACAGCTGTGCCTGCAGTGCCGCGTCCAGCATTACTGACCTCCTCTCTGTCTCCAGCTGCAAAACCTCCCACAGCTGCCGCACATGTCCTGCCCCTTCACGTATAAACTCCACCTCAGGGGTCCTCAGCGAAGCAATAATACCTGCCCTGTCCAGAACCTCCTCAATACGAGCCCGTCGCCCTGTTAGCTCCCTCTGGAGTGTCTGAAAAATCAATCAGAGGTAAGTTCCCAGACTTAGCACAGTTAGGTCAGGCTGCATCATGACAAAATTTCATTTTTAACACATACCTGGTTCTTTTTTAAATGCTGCTGCGCACTCTGGAGGTTAGTCCCATAATCCTTACATGAGGCTAGGGGAAGCCTCTCCTGAATCCACAGCTATCAAGTAGTCAATATCAGGTCATTACCTTATGTAATGTGCGTGGAAGAAGAGACACAGCCATAAAAAGCTCAAAGAATTGAAGTGTGTCACTCACTATCTCATCCTCCAGATCCTGGGCGACTTGGTGCATCTCTTTGGAAGCCAGCAAGATGCGACGTCTTTCCTTCAGGGGCTCAATGAGTCGGACGATGCGGGTCTCTACCTCACCTGGCTGATCTCCTCCCTCCTTTTCACCTGCCATCAGCCCTCGCTGGGGTAGGCAGACCCCCTGTAAGCTCCCCAGCTCCCCACATCTTTGTAAAAGTCCCCTATCTGAGACTCCATGGCCTGTATTGGAATGAAAAAAAAAGGTCATGTTAGCGACACGGACAAACCCAGCACGTCAGCTATTTTTCTATCAGAACATCTCAATGTTACGTAAAGCTTTGCATCACTTTAAGATAAAAAAGGATATGTTGCACTTTTTAATGCCCCCGAATCTCAGGTTTAGGAACATGCCACAACACTGGCATCTTTGGACACACGTCACAGCAATGAAAATTATATAAACTACAACAAGCTGATCTAAACAGTCTGTCAAAAACATTTGCTTTAACAAAGTATATTAGAGACTTTAAGTTAGACAACCACATTTCCTGTACACTGAGTAAAATATACATTACAGGAGAATTTATATTTAACACATAGTACAAAGACGATTGTGCTGGATGATTAAAGACTTAACATTTGATTAAAGTTAATATCCAGAGGAACATCTCACCACTAATAAGGTTAACTGGCAACCAATCCACAAGTATCAAGAGCTATGAACAATCAGTAGTAAGACAGGGCGAAGTCTACTACTCTACACTACTTCAACACTTTAAGAATACTAAATTGAATAAAAAATTGGGTTTGAGGATTTCACTATCTCTTGTACATATTATTCCAAAAAGGTCCAAAGAATCCAGAGAGATCTGTGTATGGGCTCGGGAACATCTCTGAAAAACACTGTCATTGAGCACAGCTGCATCCACAAATGCAAGTTAAATCGCTACCAAAGAAACAATCCTCATAATTGACTGAGGAAAACTGTCCTTGTGCTTGGACAAGTCAAGTCCCTCAACTTTTCCCACATTCCCACATCCTCCATGAGTGACCAGACGTTTTATCAGAACACAGTATAAAGCCTGTATCTTTTATGGATACATGACATACATTGCACATCTGGAAAGAGTCCATTAATGGAGAACAATATATGCACATTTTTTGGTGGAAAGGCCTTGACAAAGCCATATTCTATTTTGGACATATAACAACAGTATGGCTCTATAATAAAAGGGTCATGATGCTAAATTGGCCAGTGTCAGTGTAAGCAGTCCAGCTCTGTCACCTACTGAAAATATCTGGAACATTATGAAACAAAGACTACAACAAAGGAGACCCGAACTCTATATCAAGTATTTATTTAAAATGGTCTCCAGGAATTCTTAAAATATGAGTCGATGCAACAGTTTCAACATTTAATGTTGTCAGTGATTTGTAAATCACTGCATTCTTTATAATCGACTCTGTGGAGTGAGAAATAATTGGTAATGGACTGAGAAAAACAATCTTGGTTTAAAGAGGCTGTTTATACATTTGAATGTATAAATATTATTATTATTATAACTTCTATTATTATTATCAATATTAATTAGGATATTTTAATACATTGTTAGTTTTATTTTCTATTGAATATTGTTTTCTGTTTTGCTTCTTCGGCAGCTATAACATTGTCAACAATAAGGTTTTACCTTATTTTACGCTAGTTGCTAGTTATACTTTCATGTATATAAACAGAAAACTCTAAGCACTGTGATGTGTACAATTTTCCTTGGTGTAAAAACATTGAAGATATGTGAATAGCACTTTATGGTTTAGAGTGCAAACATGCACTCATGCAGGGCAGTGCAAAGTATGGAGGAAAGTTTGTTGTTCTGCCTATTCAGTTATTAGAGAAGAAAAATTTCACTGGCCATTGGAGTTTTGCAAGGCTGTGGCAGAAACCTGGAAACCTACCTGGAATTTCTGTAGCTGCTCATTGAAGGTAGGCAGATGGTGGGCCTGCTCCAGCTGAGGGGGCTGCTGCTCCAGGTGTGAGAGCTGGTTGTCGAGGTCTGAGTAGCTCTTCACTGCTGGTTCAGGCTTGTTGTTCTCAAACAGCTGGCGGGCCTTGGCTTTGGTTGTGCTCTCCAGGTCTGACCAGCACTCTCTGATCTCTTCCAGCTTCTGCTGAACAACTGAACGCAGCTCTGGCTTCTCTTGGATCAGCTCCTGACCCTCCTGGAGACAGAAAAGAGTAAATGCAAAGGACCTGAGGCTGATAGTTGCATTATTGACTTGATAATAGTAACGGCAAATGTTCATATCCACAAATCTATTTGAAAAATAAACTATTTGCTGAAATTGTAGCATAACTAAATAAATGATACATATATGTACCTGTTACTGCTTGGGAACATATATGTACTTTTTGTACACGCATTTACCTTTACTACTTCTCTTTCGGCTTTTCCCATCAGGGGTCGCCACAGCGAATAATCCTCACTCTATCCTGGGCATCTTCCTCTCTGACACCAGCTAACCTCATGTCCTCTGTTAGAACATCCATATGTCTCCTCCTTGGTCGTCCTATCGCCCTCTTGCCTGGCAGCTCCATCTCCAACATCCTTCTACCAAAATATTCACTATCCCTCCTCTGCACATGTCCAAACCATCTCAGTCTGGCCTCTCTGACTTTGTTGCTAACGCAGACAACGTGCGCTGTCCCTCTAATGAGCTTGTTCCTTTTTCTGTCCAACCTTGTCACTCCTAAAGAGAACCTCAACATCTTCATCTCTGCTGCCATCCATCATGTCAGCCAGCTCTCTACCTTTCCCTGTCATTGTGTTAAGAGTCCCTACTCTCAAATCTAAGCTCCTGCCTTTCCTCTTCTCTCTCTGTTCACGAACCCTTCTGCCTCCTCTTCTTCTTCGACCAACAGTAGTCCAATTTCCACTGGCACCCTGTAGGTTAACAGCACCGGTGGCGGTCGCTGTTAACCCGGGCCTCAACCGATCAGGTATGAAATTCCTATGGATGACTCTCATGGTTGTTCTTGGCAAGTTTTACGCCGGATGCCCTTCCTGACGCAACATCTCTATTTATCGGGCTTGGAACCGGCACATTGAGCATTCATTTCCTGGCTGAGAGATTGTTTGCTTCTCACTCATACACCCTGTTAATGTCAATTTTTGGTCCAAGGGAGGATTCTTATAAGCTGAGATGATTGCTGCATCCCTTGGTACCAGAAATCTTTGAACTGTACAACAGCTGCACTGTCAAACTACAAACTATTCCAAAAACAAAACAGCAATGTAATAATTTATTTTAATATCCATTAAAGCATCCACTACAACATGAGTGGCTAAATTCGGTGTGTCCTTAAAATAGACTGGGACAACACAGGTCCATGCCAAGACTGGAGCCCCCCGCTCGCAGAAAAACAGGTGTATGGAGCAAAGACTGGCCTCAGGCTGACCTAAAAAGCACGCATGGTGAGTCTAATAAACCTCTGTTTTGTCCTTTGCCTGAGCTCTTCTGTTTCTCTTCCCACACCAAACTCTTAGGATTTGCGTGATGTGATGTGATTTGGATGAGCAGATAGCAAAGATCAACGAGGGTCAATGAAGGGTCAATAAAGCTCTTTTTTATAATCGATGATTGCTTCCTCCCATACCCAGACTTAAGTATGAATATGAGGCCTTTAATTAAATGAGTTATCTGGAAATGAGTTTCCAGATATTTCGTTATCTTTCTCATGTAAACTCATTCATAGCGTACACCTTCAAGACCAGAAAGCCAATAGTAATGACATTTATATTTATAATATTTAATCTATTAAAATAGAACCACGTGAAAGGTGTTGGACTATGTATTTAACTTGAATTGTAATGTAATGTGCATATGATGTGTTTTATTATCTAAATTCTGCTTCCCTCAATTATCTTTCACAGAGAGCTGGACCTATATCCTATGGCTTTCATAATGCAGTGTTGCATTCCTCCTCTTGGCACAAGCTGACTGCTTAACTGCTACTAGTGCTCACTCTCTCACATCACACTCTCATTCCTCTTTCCTCAGCCTTGCTCTCGCTCTCATAATGCAGAGCCAGCAGAAAGCAGGTCTCTCTCTCTCTCTCTCTCTCTCTCTTGGCTTTACTGACACACAGAGTAAAACAGAGGGAGAGGAAGAGGGGGTGGAGAGAGAAGAGGAGAAAGGCAGAGTCAAGCAAGAAGGGAAGCAAAAGGAGAGAAAATCAAAGGTTTATGGAACAGAAATCATGCTGCGCTGGTGCTGGGATCTGCTACAGCCTTGGCACAGTTTGATCTAAAGGGCATTTGTGAAATTAGTTTTCTAGCCAGTCATGCCTCTCATAGTGTGATATTTTACTGGCCACCACATATGAATTGTGCTATTATGGCAGCATTGTGTTGCCAAAACTTGTAGGCTTTTTTGTAATGCTGATGCAGCATAGGGAAGCAGTAGGTGTTTTTCATGGGCTTGTCTTATTCTAATGCCACAAAAAATGTATTAACACCTACTCCATGCATAAAGACAACACTCTGTAACTTGCAACGTGCAGCTGGTCTGCAAAGCCATATCAACAAATTGGTTTTAGTCTTGATGTCATTTTAACCCAAACCATTTAACTATGCTGGTAAGTACTAATTTCAAATGTGCTTCAAATTGGCATGTTAGTAAATGGGTTTCACTATGTTTGGCTAGTATGTAATTCATGAAGAGGCTTTAGTGCGCTAAGTTTCTGCTGCGTTAAAAAAAAGGCCAGTGATGCATATTAAAACCAAGTACATTTTCCATTAGTATGTATTTTATGTATATATTCTTCATTAAAACTGTTTTGTTATGTTTAAATCTCACACACAGCAGATGTTACTAAATACATTTGAATTTACAATGCCAAGACACATTTTTTTTCAAAATTGGCCAACATCATATAACCCTGTAATTTTTTTTCACCTGAGTCATTTTCATTGGCTATTATACATACGACCACATAGTACAGATACAAATATTTAAATCTGATTCAGGAAAATCAAATATTGAATCAGAATGCAAGCATGGGCTATTGGCCAATATGAATTACCACATTGTACACAGCTGAGTGAAAATGTTGCTTATGTTGAAATATCAAATAAAGCATAATACTTGATGCACATTCAGCTTGTGCAAATGCTTTTTCAGCACCAGAAGTAAAAAAAACTGTTAATGAGTGAATTAGAAGTTCTTAAGTTATATTAGTGTCAGCGTCTTTCTTGATAAACACCTTTTAAATACTTTATGAGCAGATCTTGAAAAAAATGTTCATTTACACTTAAATGTTAAACAATTTTTTTTTGTGGCACCAGGTGTGTTAAATTTGACTTGCACTTTAAATTTGCAAGTGGGTATTTTTCTAACAGTAGTCTCAATTTTGCTTAGAGCCACAAAAATAATTGGATCAGGAAAACTACTTTCACAAGACCTCAAAATGAAATTGGGTAACCTTCATAAAGCTAGAGAGGAATAATAAAATATTTTAAAGTGTACCAGTACCAGAAAAATAACCCCAAGAGGCATTACAAAACTTGCTTGAAAGGTACATATGAATCCAAAACAAAAAACAAGTTGTAAAGAGGGACCTGGATAAAAGTCCAAACCTCCACAAACCAAGGAGTTGCAAAAGTCTGAATTGTTTGGGATAAAATCACAGAGGAAGCCATTGCTTACCTCAATACATACAGCAGCATGTATGGAGTATGCTGAAGAGCATTTGGGAACAAGAATATACGGTCTGATGAAACCAAAGTTGAATTATTCATTCATAACTTTCACAGGTATTGTGACAAAAAAACTGACTATGAGGAGATGAACATTATTTCCACAGTGAAGCCTGCTAGATACTGATATACTGTGATGTATTTCTGCGTTTTCACTGGAGCTCTGAAAAAGTGGGAGTAAGAAAAGAGAAAGAAAAAAGAACTAACGAGTTAGTGAAAGAAGTAGAAAGAAGTCAGTGACTTGACTCAATGTCCAGTAAAGTTAGCAAAGAATGAATGTTGCCCAAGCATCAGTCAAAACGCTAAAAATCAAGAGACAGTGGATCCTACATCAGATTGTCCCTATACAGGTTGCAGGAGATTATAAAGGTAAAAGGCCATATAAGAACATTTCATAAAAGGAGTATAAACAATGATTGCAATGATTTCATTTTTTTCATTATTTTATTAGAACTTTTTTTATTCACCCCTTAACCATACAGGCATACTGCCCGTTACACCCGGGGACAGAGCAATTACACAATATAAACCCCAAAAATGTATTGCTTCTATATAGTTAAGTACAGTTATTGTGGTTGAAAATAAATCATGTGTGGAAGGAATTTGGAAGGTAGATGTGGAAGGATATGATGAAATTATGAAAAACAATGGAAACAAACAAAGCTTGCTTTGACAGTCTGGTTTAAACTTACTTAAACTACTGAATAAATAGTAAAAGATCCTGATAATATAAAAAAAAGTGTTATGTGACAAGTAGAAGTTTTCGTGGTATTTCAGCAGCAGGTTCTCTGTATTTATTTACTTATTACATATGGCAATTACCTAGTACATATTATAATTATTTTCCACGTATTCACCAGGCAAACACTGTAATTAGCAGACTGTATGTCAATAAATTTCAACTGTGGAAACATGTATAGTTACTTTCATAGATGTATTGATAAAAATAAGGAAATTGTAAAATGCAGGTCTCTCCTTATTTGTGATGAATTACAACACTATCATTTTTTTTAGGATTAACAAATCCCATAAGTAACATTAAACTCACATGTCTAACGAATAGTAGACATAGCCTGATACAGAGTAGGTTCCCTGTGCTATATGTAGTTGCTATGAAAATATATATATATATATTATATATTTTTTATATATATTATATATATATTGTTAAAAACAAGACAAGTGATGATGACTGATGAAAAAAAATATTATGATGCTGTGATTTATTTTTCACTTTCAGTTTTTATGTCAATGTTGTTCAAAATATTTTTTGTGACTATGGTACATTTATTTAGGCATTTATAAACAAGCACAACATGGGGAAAGGGTGTTTTTGTTTTGGGTTCTCCAAAAATATATTATTGGACCAGACACTGTTTTAAAAATCAATTTTTTCTGAAGAGAGAGCCGTACTGCTGTATCGCCTTATAAGTTCTTTCATTACAGTAAACACAGTATTGCCATACGCTATCCTACTAAGTGCTAACCAGAGAATCAAACATGTGTAAATTACATAACTCAAGATTGCGCGGTTCATTTTTACCCGTTTGGGTAACTGGGCCCGGCTAATTCAGGACACTGTTAAGACCTAAGCATGGAAACTACTGTACATTGTTACTGTATCTGAAACCTATTTCAAAGATGGGCTTGGAGGTGAGAGCCACAGTGAGATATTAAAGTATTAAAGTGAATAGGAAGAATTATGTGTCACTGATAACATTAAAAATGGCTGTTACTACATGTCACTGATAACATTGAAAAACCCGTGCTTTTTGGCTGTTACTTTTAGTGAGGAAAGGTCTATCAACAGATGCACCAATGTATTTTTAGTTTTGGTCCACTGGAATTTATTGTTTTGCTTATTGATCATGGAATTAATTGACAAATAGAAAAACACAGAACAATGCCAGCCAGAACAATATTGATAAATATACCAGCAACCAATTAAAATCAGTGTCCATGTATGCATGTAAGCAGTGTGGGTCCAACAGTCAGCAAACTATGTGTCAGCCGGTTAGACAGATACTTGGTTTACGTGTACTGACCCCAGGAGCCCATGTGAGCCCTGGCACAAGGTCAGGTGTGAGTCCTCTCGATCTAACAGGGAGCCACCTACACACCGTCTACCTACACATGCCAGTTTAGAGCCGCACGCCCGGCGTCATGCGCTGAGTAAGTACCGAGATAGAACAGAGGTAAGGGGCCGAGAGAGAAACCCTTCCAAAAAAGGACACAGAGTTCTGTGATCACGGCAGGACGCAGTGTCATCTTTTCTCTCTCTGTCTCTCAGGTAACGACAGAGAGAATGATGGGGGCAGATTAAGTGATGCACGGAGGCCACGAAGACATGAGGGGCGCTGTAACTGTCTGTACTGGGCTACATACACGCTAACTTTATGAAATCATACCAGACAGGTGGGAGAACCTCTGTGGAGCAGCCATCTTCTGTGCCAGTCCTTTCAGCTTATTTCTTTTTTTTCATGAAAGGTTACACAGATATGCTGATGATTTAGAAGGAAAGCAGTATCCTGTTTCAGGCCATTTTCATTTCAAGCTCAAGGTGTCATTCCGGGTGACGGGAGGAGTTACAGGACGAAAATAAGTTTAGTTGTAGTGTTTTACCTTGTTTTATATCTATTAAACCACATTTGTTCTGGGTTACACAGTGTCCTGGCTCTTGAACTGCACTGCATGTGTAACCCTTTTCCCCAGTTCTCCCTGTCTACCCAGTGCAAAACAACAGCGACCATGGCACTTACATGGCACTTAGACATAATATGTTAACATGTTGAAAATCTGTAACCTATGACATAAATCATGCGCATTTTAGCACATTTATTTTATTTCACCAATATTGGTCAAAATCTGATGTTGGATTTTTTTTCTTCTTTTTTGTTGTATACAAAATACTATTGTGCTCTACCATCTGACTTTCATTTTGTTTTTATCATGAGGCAGTTGTTAAAGCAACTTGTTCACAAACCACAGACTCTGGTTCAATCCCTGGCTCCTTCTCCTGGCCACATGCCTGCAGTATAACAAGACACTAAACCCTCAAGTAGTGGCCCTCGAATGGCAGCTGTCCACAGTAATGATTTTCTGATGGGATCAATAAAGTATTTCCAAACTAAACCAGGATACACAAACCTAGGTGCTCCTCTATGATGATTTACAGTGCAACACGTTGACACGTCTTTGGGTTAAACTTCACAAAACCAACAAACTAATATGAACTGTCCTGAACAATGAAACATTTCCAAGATATTCTCTGAAATGTTTCATTTCTTCTTCTACAAATTTTTAGTACTTGTTCAAAAAAAAAAACACTGTTTCCTCAAGGCTGACATATAGTTTTATATCAGCCAAACGCCCAAAGAAAATTAAAGCAGCTAAAACAAGAGAACATCTGTTTATTCTAGACTTGTCTTGTGTCCTGGTAATCTGTATTTGTAAATCACAGTATATACTAAAACAACATACACTATTTTTAAATTTCTCACAATAGTATATTACAATAATTTAGTCACTATAATGATAATGCACCCATAATAGATTCTAAATCTGCATCTGTTTATAAATCCGTATAAATTAGTCTCTGTACTTTTGTAAAAATACCATTCAGGAGATTCCACCATGAATAACAAAGTCTGTAGTGTTCTGTTCAACTCAATATCAACTTCAATATTTGAGCTAACAAAATATTCTGCAGAATTAAGCCATGAGATGTAACACTGTTGAGAATACAAATTAAAATAACTTTAGAGTTAGTGACTAAACCTAGGGACTTACAAATAAAAAAAAAAACTATCAGGACATCCTGAGTGATGACAACGCAGTCATGTCCAAAGTTTTCTCTTAGCTCCTTTGGATCTTGACTGAACTAAATTAAGGTGCCTGTTAGATCTATGTAGTCTTTCTTAACATTTATGGACATATAAACTGTAAAATACATTTCATAGATGGACTAACAAGATGGCTTATGAGGATTGCGTCATTAGGTAACACACAGCACTGGTGCATTTCTTCAAGGACCACCGTAACAATTAGTACACTGCTATTCTATGAATATTTCATAATACTATATATACACTCCAAAAACTAATGTGTTAAAATCTATACACTCTAATGAATTCCATAGTGTGTTCAATAAAAAATGAATAATTAAAACACAAAGAAATATCAACAGTCCCCTTCAGAATATGATTAGGGATGTAACACATTTTAGCAAGGTCAAGGATAAATATGACCAATGCTGAACTAAACTATTACTGTAGACGAGTCCAAAAAGATCATGTAAATGTGTCTAGATGGCACTTATGTTACTGACAGAGGACCCATCATATAACAAATCAAATAATCACAAAAACTCTCTTACAGGACACCCCTTACACAATAACAAAGAATAGATCATAAATACATTCTGCATGGGTGAAGCTTTTGGCATGTAAAATCCGTCAAAGTAAATAATATTAATTGGAATATGTGTGAACAATGAAGAAATCAGAAGAGTCTATCTGTAAAAATAGTTACTGCCTGACATTTTGCTAATGCTCATAGAATTGCTTTGGGGCTAAATTCAAAAGAGCAATTCCTGGTTTAACCACAGCACACGCTTTCCATTATGAAACATTACTAATTTACAGTGCAAAGCTAAAGTCAACAATTCTGTAAACAGTTTAAAAGCTTAAGCATTAATGGGTCAAAGTATATTGCACTATGCCAAACAAGCCAGATAAACTAGACACATATAAGCCAAACAATATTTTATGCAACCTTCACTTGGTTAAGTGAAGGTTGCATAAAACAGGACTCGTATCCCATGTGTTCTACATGTTCTCACCACCAGCAACTGACACAACTGATCGCCACGTTTTATGTCTGTGATTTAAAGCAAAGTCTTCAATATAAGCCCACTACCAATTTCCGATAACAGAGATGAAAATAGAGTGTCACTGGCTAATTTATATCTCACTAAGGTAGAGGGCATGGAGAACATTCTGTGCGGGTGGGATGTTGCTTTGTCAGGCCAGAAAAACATGATGGCAATGTGGGGCATGAAAAGCAGACCAGAGAATATTATCATGATGTAACCCTCTATATGCTGTTTGTTCCCAGAGGATTCCATTTGTGCACGATAGAAAATGAAAGGAAAGTGCATTCTCTGTATGTCAGGCCTTCACTGGTGCAAAGGCTTACATGTCCTCTATAGTATGTCAGAAACCATGTAAATCATATGATCTATTTTCAGTGCAGGGATCACAGCACCTGTCAACCTGGAAACAGCAGGGCCACTATAACCTTGAGATTGTAACTCAGGATGTCCCAATACCAAGTGACAGAATTACAGCTGAGTGATGACATTTCTCCCACTTTCACCTATTCCATTAACACCACACCCACCTTTGACAAGGAATCTTAGTCATGCATTCCGCTTGGTACGTTAACCACCCCGACTCACCTGTTTTACTTATCCGTCCTCCCCATCCAGCCCTCCCTCCATCGCCCAGCCACGGTCGTCTCCACTCACCTGTTCTATCTTGGCCAGCCATTCTTTATTGCGGGCCAGTTCGGCCATAAAGGCCTGATGCTTCAGCCACTTCCTGTGTAGCTTTTGAGCCTCATCCCGTGCTGTGTCTCGGGCCATCAGCATCTTCTCTTCCACCTGCTGTCCCAAACACTCAGCTAGGGGAGACAAAAATAGCCACCATCAGGAGCCCAGTGCTTGAGCCAGCCCTTCTTCCCCCCTTTCCCACAGGACGTCCTGCCTGCCTCCTGGATGCAAGAGCCACCCGCTCTGCTCTGCAGGGGCCTGGATACCTGTGCTGTAACCACCCACCCCAACCCCGAACAGAGACCCTTTCTGAAGGAAAAAAAATCAAGATAAGCACCTCAGCAGCAGTGTTAGCAATGGAAGCACTCAAGCCCTTCCCTTGGGTCGCCCCTGGGTCCTCATGCCCTACCACTTCATGGGTCTTGCGGTCCTGATGCTGCAGTGCCTGCTAGCTAGTGTCAGAGAAGGCAGAAACACCCGGTGAAATTGAGGAAATGCGCCAGTGACAGCACCGGTAAAGAGTGACACACACATCCAAAATTCCTCGCAAATAGTGGTGATCTTTTAGCTCCAAATCTTGATCACAATCCAGGCATCAGAGAAGGTACACATGTAGTGTAGCCACAGAAGAACCTTTTGGCTGGGGCAAAACCTCACCGTCCACCACTAGTCAGTCAATCTGTAGTCCTGTTCAACGATGCTGTAGACAGGAGGAGGAGGAAGTATTGGAGTGGGAGGAGCAGGGTGAATGGGATGCAGAGGCAGTGCAGAGGAGGCCGGATAACACGAGCTATCTGCTCCTGAAATACAGCGTTCCCACCACTGAAAAGATGTACATGCAGGCTGGTGTGAGACAGCAGACTATTTCCTCTGCTCAGTGCGCCGTCCTCGTGTCCCTGAACAGCTCAGCCATGGATGGTGCATGCTGCTGCAGTCCTTGCCTCTTAGCTATGCTCCTCTGTGTGTGCGTGTGTGCTCGCATGAGTGTGTGTAAGTGTGTGCAATCACAATCAGCACTGCAGTGCTGGAGCAGGGAGATAGAGAGGGGGGGGGGAGAAAGGGAGAGCTAGAAGGAGGGAGGGGTTGGGGGTGTTGGGGGACAGCAAGAAGAGACGTGTAGAGGGAGCGAGAGAGAGCAAATAGAGAAAGGGGAGTGCCACAGAAAAAAAAGAAGGGAAGAAAAGATGGAAGAGGGAAAAGATGATGTTGGGGGGGGGGGCTGGTACTGAAACAGAGAAAGGAAGAGAGAGCCTGCGTCATCCCTAAGTGTTACCAGGGACATTTCTCTGCACTAAAAATGACTGTGGTGGTGGTGGTGGGGGGATTTGATTTCAAAACAGCTGAATGAGAGGGAAGGCGGACGCATGCACACATGGTCCGCGGTGTAGCTGACTGATTGGGATCACTGCTCGCTCACCCTTTTCAAGGGGGATCTGAATGTAACTCTCCAGCTGCAAATATGTCATTTGGGTGCAGACTGTGCGCACGTTTTACTGCCGCTGATACAACACTGCTACATCAGATCTGAATTATAGAAATTCATATTATAGCAATTATAAATTATCAAAAAAAAATGTTTTAAATTCACATTTGCAAGTTTGCTTGACAGAATTGAAACGGGACTTCTTTATACACTGTCCGTTAATAAATACCTATTTTTATCATATTGAATTGCCGTAGCCTCTCAAGGTGATTTAAGTTTCAGGAGTAGAGGCTGAAGCAGTGCTACCCCAAAACACCAAGTCTGGTTGCTCTGGTGGATTTTTGCTGTTTCTGTTTAGTTCAAAATGTAATAGATTGCATGCAGTTTCTTGAATCAAAGAAAAAAAACTTGGCTTCCTTAATGTTACATTATATTGTATTTTGAAAGCAGATTGCACAGTTTTTAATAGTATACTTATCACTGCAGAAGTCAGTCAGACAGCGTCAGACCTCTGTCATTTAAGCATGTTAAACTCACAGTATGTGCTTACCTTGCATTTACCAAAATATCTGATTTTGAAATTGAAAGCATAATAAAACCTAATTAATTTAAACTAATTATTTAGAATGTAATTGAAGCCAGCTGCCAGTCATTGCAACAGTGGCCGCAGCTTTTAACCCAGGGGTGTAAAAATGGTGAAACATTCTGTCTTCAAAACCAGATACCTTAGCACACAATAGAAAATTTACACAGTCACACAGTCTGGATGAATTCAGGCATGAGACTTCGATGGAAGGCTCAAACATTTTTTTAAAACCATGGTGTAAAGTCCCCTTGATCAGAACAAATTGCAGTTTCAAAACCACTACCTCAGATGTTTAAATACTGTTACCAACCTGAAGCACCTAAAAGCTTTTAGTTAGTTAAAGCATTGCACAAGCAAATTTACTGCAAATGTCAAATACAGTACTCATCACATCACCAAAACATATATTTCTGATGGCCGATGATACTGGGAGGGACTCAAATATCTTTGGGCAAATCAAGTCAACAAGACTAAAGCCATGCTCTTTAAGGCTTTGAGCAAATTCCAAATGTCAGCATTTCAAGATGGTCATTGTTTGCCTGCCAGCAGGATAGATTTGTATGTTGTTTGCTTTTCAGGCATTTGCTCATTATTTGAAATAATTAAATATCCATCAATCCATTATTTGAAACTGTTAACATGCTCAGGGTCACCAAGGGCTAGACCCATTCTGTACGCTCTGTAGCCAACACAGAGAGACATGCGCAGACAAAAACCATTCACGTTCACACTTACAACTAAGGGCAAACCAGAGCAGCCAACGCAAGCACAGGGAGAACACGCACACTCCACACAGAAAGACCACAGCCAAGTATTCGAACTGGGGACCTTCTGGCTGTGAGGCAGCAGCGCAAATCAAATACTGATGCAGTTCACTCAAAACTTATTCATCATCATCATGTGGCTGCATGATGCTTTTTTATCCTGATTGGGCTCTTAATCTGATTATGAGCTTTTCACAGAGATGGCATGTAGAAAGAGAGGATTTGCACAAAGAGAGACAACCATTCATACTTCCTGCACCTATTATTTATAGTTGACATTAAAGTTATATGCAACTTAGGTTGGCACTATCACTCTGCTACATTCTGCTATGCTCCGAGCTTCCAGCGCTTCAGATAGTGAGTGTTGAGCATAAGAACGCTCCAAAAGCTTCTAAACCAGGAGAACTTTTAGTAATGAACACACACTACACTGGCTACTTTATTAGGTACACCTTGCTAGTACCGGGTTGAACTAGCTTTTGCCTTCAGAACAGCCTCAATTCCTCATGGCAATAATTCTACCAGGTGCTGGAAACATTCCTTATAGATCTATCGTGACATGATGGCATCTAGCAGTTGGTGCAGATTTGCTGGCTGCACATCCATGTTGCGAATCTCCCTTTCCACCCCATCCCAAATGTGCTTTGTTATGTTGAGCTCCATAAGTGTGGGAGTCTGGTGACTGCTGAGGTTATTTGAGTGGAGTGAACTCAATGTCATGTTCAAGAAACAAGTCTGAGTTTATTTTAGCTTTGTGATAGTCGTGTTAGCCTGCTGGAAATGGCCATCAGCAGATGGCTACACTGTGGTCATAGAGGGATGTGGGCAGGCTGTGGCATTTAAACAATGCTCAACCGGAAATAAGAGCCCCAAAATGTGCCAAAACAATATCCTCTACACCTCTGCACCACCACCACTCTGAAGAACTGGTCCGTTTCAGACTATTCTCTGTAAACCTTAGAAATTGTGTATAGAAAATCCTTTTAGTTTAGCAGTACATTTCATGAACCAATCAGATGCCAGAAGGAAGAGAACATCCTCTAATAGGCTGAAACAAGCAATAACTTACTGTTTCAGTTTTGTTTCTCCAACTACTTCTTATTCCATCAACAACAAGCTAACTGGATGTTTCCATTCAAATTTTAAAAAAGCATGTGTTTATAATATTTAAACATTTTATTTAGCAAGATAACGTCACAGATGAATACCATTTTTATGACTGTTGAAGCTTTAGCACAGTAACAATAAGTAAAAAGCTGCTTTTGGGCTAGAAACAACTACAGTACGGTTGCAGGATTTCAGCATGAAAACACATTTGTTGGAAAAGTTGGAAAGTCCAAAAGTTGGAAAGACTGTTTGCAGGAGACATTAATATTAAATCTCCAATAATTAATTTTGAAACTGTTTTGTCCTAAAAGATTGAACTTGCATGTAGAATTTGAACTAGATGTGAACTCTGATGTGAAAATTGTGATGCAGTTTTGGATATAAATGTAATAATCCATTGTCATATTACTATAGTGTGGACAAAAAAAACTACGATTGTTTTTTAAAGTTTAGATTAAAGCTGCATCACCTGTTCTATGGTAGCTGTTGCTTAGTGCTTTTCTGTGTAAAATTCTCAAACTACTATTCTTTTATCATTTTATTTGTTCTGCCTTTGTAAACTTACCAAACTACCAATGATTTTCACTCAACCCCTCTGCTGTATAATCCCCACCAGCAGCCACCAGAAGAACTAAGTCAATTCCGTCCTCACAACATATATATCCTCAGAAACAACTCTTTAACAAAGTGCTATTTTAACAAAATACCCCGAGATATCATATTGTTCATGTAATGAAAGAGCTTGGATGCATTTGTGAGTTTCAGTCACGTGTAGGTGCAAAATCCCAAATAATAAATCTGACAGAAAGCACATGCACTGGTGGGGTGACCATACTTACAGCTTATGCACACCACCTAGAGGGAAGCGCGGGCACTTGCTTGGCCACACACTGGGAAAGGATTTTCAACCTTTTGTCGCTCATCTTTTTATTTTTACTTTGTCAAGAAGGTTAACACATTTGACTATTAGTGCCATGGATACTTACTTTTTTAACAAAACATTTTAACTGCATGAATGCTGCCCTGAAAAGATAATAGAAGATGTAAAAATGTAACAATGTACCCTTGTGGCAAAAATGGCCATGTCCAGAAAAACAGCTATAAAATCTTCATATGTCAATATTTTTTTGCTTTTTTTCAGACCTACCAAAAACTACCAAGCATTTAATCATTTTCATGATTTAAACACTTTACCTGTTTACTTATTTGAATCATTGCTTATTTTTTGGCAAAAAACACAAAAACTCTGTTTTTTCCATAAACTAAACAGTAGGAAGATGAAGTTTTGGTGGTGATTACAGTCTTTGATATGTATAAGATTAACAAAAAAAATATATTTTTATGTAGTGCCAGATAGTTCCTCTGGAGACCCTTGTGACCAAAAATGCCCCACAGATTTCAATGTAAACCACATTTTTTTAAATCTTCCTTCCATTACACTATAGAAACATGCATTCTGTAATGTCAGCATTTCATCTTTAAGAAAAGTAGTGACATTTGACATTTTGACTGTATCCCACCAGAATCAACCATTTTCCCATTGTAGTCTGGTGCATGAAATCTTCTGAAATTCGTCTTGAAAATGTTGCCAGTAATATTATGGAGGTATGTTACTACCAGGGTCCCCAAAAGTGATTTGTTTATGTGTGTGTAGAAAATCATTTTGAAATCAACAGCTGATTCATCAGTGGGAACATTTATTGTGCAAACTGCAACATCTTTGGTATTTGAACAACAAAGAGAAGACAAAAAACATATGAAATACAAGAATTTGAATATGCAATGTGTGTGTGTTTGAGAGAGCATCAGATAAATTATTTGAGAGGGGGTGCATGTGTGCATGTGTGCATGTGTAATGTGCGTGGTGTGTGTATGTGTGTGTGACCAAAGAATTTTTTAACCAACAGAGTGAGAACATATTTGTAAACTGAGAACATTTTGGCCGGTCCTGAGGTTCAGGGCTATGTTTTAGGTTGAGGGTTAGACATTCAGTTGTTATTTTATGGCCTACTCTAACAGGTGAATTTGTGGAGTGTACAAAGTCACATGCTGCAGGCCCTGGTAGTCTGCTGCAGGAAATGAATTAAACTAAACATGCATGCATGTACACACACACACACACACACATTTGTACAGCTTTAGTTGTGAGGACACTCCTTGATATAATGCAATCATAATGACATAATGAATGCCTAACCCTAACCCTAAAAGTATCAGACAGTAATATAAATATATCGAGAGTAGAAGTCTTTCCAACCCATCAGTACAACAAGCGACCACACAAGAAGCTCTGACATCAAAGTGACAATATCTGGGACTAATGACCCCAAAACCCTAAGCTGAAAACGGTAGGGGACATGCTCGAGTCTCACTATCCATCACTCTCCAGTCATTCCTCTGACATTAATGGTAAGAAACTGAACCATAAATCTAGCTTTTTAGCAAAGTAAAGCAAAGGATGAAGCTAATTTTCCACCTCCTCCAGTGACATTACTCTAATGTCGTGTGGCTTAAAACAACCACCACAGCCACACAGTGTATATATTACCTTGGCTATATGTTAGATCAGACCCTATCCTTACTGTAAGCATATTCTAATGATGTGCCAACATCACTAAGCACAAGAAATGTCTGGAAATATTATGACTGCTGCTACACTTTTTATTAATGTTGACCACACATGTGCAGTATACTATGTAAGCCCTTCTGATACATAAAACTGGGAGAGATGTGTGAGGATAAGAGTCTCCTGATAAAAGTTTTTTGTTGATTTTCTGCCATGTCTTAAAATTAGTCTGTGGAATATTTTGGCCACTAGAGGGAAACCTTTCTACAACTGTTTCCTTCTGAGGGAAAACCCTTTACAACAGACAAATGTCTGGGTTGATCACAATTTCTGTTCCTAACTTACAATCTTCTATGGACAAAGTCAAAGTCAAAGTTCAGTTTTATTAATTTACCTCTAGCACAATGCCTGTGAGGTAGGCTAATGTCTTTTGTTTAATGTCTGACCACCGTCTGCAAAGGGGACATTTGTAAAGCAAGGAGAGACAGATACAGTTTCTGTCTTGTCCGAGTTACATGTGCCGTGTACATCTCATACAAATCACACAGTAGAGCACAACCAAGGCCTTGGAAACAAGGCTGTGACCATCTGAGCAATAACCCATGACAGATTAAACAGCTGTCTGTCTCTCACACTCAACGGCTAGTCTGACACACTGCAGTGTTGTCTGTAATAAAACAATCATAATACAGTGAAATTAAAAGGTAACTTTCACTGTTCATGTCATTTTAAGGTGTTTTTTAAGTGTACTCTGTATTTTGCTAACCAAAGTGTTGATTTTAGTAAAAGTGTATGATAAGTTCAAATTTTTGAAACCCATCTTGAAGGATTATCATTTTCTAACTTTTCTATATTTTCAACAAGCCCTCTACAGACATCAAAACTAAGAAACTCTATTTACTCTCACTCCACTCAAATCACATGACAGCAACTTCATCCGCTTTGCAATCAGGATAAGTTTATTAGTCTGTGCCATAGATCTCTACAGTAGTTCAAAAACAGTTTAAAGCGCATCAGATAAACTCATCGCTCCACTGGAGGACATTTTCATTACAAAATACTTTGACAAAATATAATCCAAAAATGTTGCCCCAAAGCCTGTGAATCTCCGTAATACCAGCAGGAGGTCTTGACCGTGCACATTTGGGTGGCTTACTTGATATATTTGCAAAAAGTTATGGAGAGTCTGCATTTGTGACAACGTGAGGTGTTTTTGCCTCCTTGTACAAATGACCTACAATGACTTACATATCAGTGCAAATAGAGATTAGCCATCCGTCCAGAGAGTGCTGTGAACATATGCGACTCATGTCACGATGGTGATTCTTCGTTACCACGTCTGTGCTCGTAGGGCATCACTTTAACTGCTGTGGGTTGTGTGGGAACTAGCCTACAGACACTTAACCTTGACCACATGTTCCAACACTCCAAATGGAGCCTTTAATGACAACCCCACATAATGAGTGACTTCTCTCGGTAAGGAATGCACCAGGAACATACTGTACACCTCTGCCTTTTTTACTCTATGCACATTTTTGCAAGCTACAATTTCACTACATAGAAAAATTACATCAGTCAAAAAATACGATTTCAGTGAATAGCTGAGTGCAGGCTGTTGACTGTTCTAAGCAATAAATACATTCAGCAAATGTCTTCAGTTCACCGTGCTGTTTGTTGCATACAGTAGATCCTAGCATGGAAAAAACGACAGGGGAGGAAGCACACTGACATTCCTACGTGGAGGAAACTGTTAGACATGTTATGACATCAGTACTGACAGATATGCATGGTTTTGTTACCAGGTATAAATCACTAAGAGCAGAGGCTATACTAAATGTTCTGCTTATGGGTAAATTAGAGAGCACAGGATTTTTAGTGACCCAAACATTAAATGTGTTGTTTTTCTCTACATGGCAACCGGCCTGTATTTATGACCTGACTGAAACAAAAATGTCTCATTAATCAAACGCTTACTGCTCTACCTCTGGTAGTGAAGATATAGGGTTAACATTCAATAAACATGTAGATCTTGAGATAACGACAGCACATAAATTCAACATATTTATAAGTATTATTCAGGTTTTTAGAGTATTTAACCACTGTAAACATTACACACATGTAATGTTGCAAAATAAACCTCAACACACCTCGATGATTAATGGTGGACGCTGTGACAGACATTCAGTGAATAACACTTTCAGTGCTGAGCTGAGTGTGCTGAATGACCGCGGGCATTGCTTCAACCCAACAACTGAGATTTTATAGCTGCTGTGCACTTTGAGAAGGATTAAAGCAGCCAGCTACACGTAATTGCCAGTAATTCAGACAGAATGAGTCACAACGGTTGTGTCAGTAGGCTGTTTTTCATTTTGTTTTTAACCTGTTTGGCGACATCACTGATACAGAGGCTTTCTCAGTATGTCAAGTGTGTTTCATTCAAGCATGTTTCTGTGGTACAAGTTGACAGATGGTGACAACAGCTCATACTAAACCTAACTGGACCTTAAATCAATATGACAACTTGACTCACTTTGATCATTCAGCAAAAGTGTGATGCGGAGAGCCCTGATCATATCCTTCACTGCAGTAGTTATCTAAAAAAAAAAAGCAGTCATGACAGGCAGCATTCAGGGATGATCGAAAATGAATGACGGACAAAGACCTGCCGAGCAGCGCGTTATTTGACAACAACAAAATCCAGAGACCAGTACAACACTGCTCTTGACCCGACGAAAGTATTGCTCAGTGGTTGAAGAACAGAGTTCACTCGATTACACTACCGTGCAATTTTGACGTGCATATTTGTACTTTAGAAAAGTACAAAAAAAAAAAAAAAGTCTTTATATTTTGTCATTCTTCGACTTTCACTACACATCAAATGCAAATATTGTACCCAACTACAAGTAATTCCAGCAACACTTACCAGTTTGCAAATTTAGTATTTACTTAAATAAATACCAGATTAACTTACAGAAATACACTGTTAGCAGCATTATAGACTGATGTGACATTTAAATACCGCTGACATGTTTAGAACATGATGTGTTTACACATACACACACACAAATTACAGTATATACCAAATTTAAGGTGAGGCACTAAAAAAAACCCACAAATATCAATTATTTATTAGTTTTTTAAATTAGATGGGATGAACAGAAGCACCCAGAATGAAGTCATAAATATGGCGATCAGCCGTGACACTGCATCCACCTGGTGATATTAATGTTCTGACTGGCTGTGACCTACAGGTTTCTGACACCGTGGCCAGCATTACTGTTTTCCAAGGCTGAGTCCTACCTACCACAACATGAAACACCAGGTGGTGTCAATGTCATGGCTGGTCAGCCGCAAACACTCCTAAAACCAAAGCCACAACCAGGCTCAAATCCACTCTGGATGGCATAGACAGTGCATTGAATTGTCCAGCCGTACTTCCGGCAGACCTTGCTGCTCTCTTCTGGTCAGTGGAGAAGTCTCTTTGACCAGAGGGACCTGTGGACCAGCTAGCTCCTTCTTCCTCTGCTCACATTGCTGTTGCAGAATTTTATCCATACTCACAACCTTTCTTCTGCTCCTGGGCAGTTCTTGGATCACCCCTCTCCTTTTTGTTCGGCTTCTAGGTTAGACTCCGAATTAGTTTTTTCAGAACAGATCGTTCCTCTCTTGCAGCACACTCTGCTATGATGCCTGTATGGCTGCCATCTCCACTTCCAAATGTAAGGGTCTTTTGGATGGAGAGCAGAATTCTCGCTGATGATGTTTAGCTGCTTTCAATGTCTTGTACTCACTCAGCAAAGCATTCTGTTGACTGACCTTATCTTGAAGCTCCCTAAATTCCTGTGACAGACTGTCCCTTGTCTTGTGAATTGTCTCTCTCTCAAGCTGTGGTTTCAACCTTTCATACTGTTGTTTCTGTTCCTAAACATTCAAGTTTGTAGTCGTCGTCTATCTTGTACTCATATTATCACTCAATCATATAATACTGAGTCGTAATCCTTGCTTCATCTTTCAGTCTGAATCTGTTTTTGCAGATTGATGGTGCACTGATCCAGGTTTGATTCTCATGCTCCTTAGTTCTGCATTCCTCTTCCACTTGATTCTGCCTTAAATTTTCTGCAGGAGATCCTTGACCTTGTGTTTCAACACTTTATTTTGCTGGATCAGGGTTGTTGTTTCAGCTTTAAATCTCTTTTATATAGCTTCCAATTTAGTTTGATCTTCAAGTCTCAAGTTAATGTCCCTGATTTCTTGCTGGTTTCTGCTTGTACTAACTCTGCAACAGACTAAAATGTTTTTGCAGTTTTATGCACTTGATTGATGGATACAGATAATGATAAAAATGTTAGATAGAATCGATACTGATCAGGAGGTTAAGCCTTGCTCAAAAACCTGGTGAAGCAAACACTGCTGTGTTCAGTGCTGTTCAGTAAGTCTGACTTTAGTGGAGAGGAGGAGGCATCGACAGCATCTCTCTGCATTTCCACTAAGTATATTTAAAAAACCTTCTCTGGCACTTTTCTAGCACTAGTCTTTAATGAGTTCCATTTGCGCCACAAACAACAAATCTTTTTTTTTTTACTTAAGCCCAAACATGAGTATCATTTAACATACAAAGAATCAGAAATGACGAGGTAAAATTCTGTGGTAAAGGAAATGACCCTTTGGTAGAACACTACTGCCTTGAATTGACACGGATTGACAGAGATAACATTGATTTCAACAGACATTAACAATTCCTAAGAGGTTGTGGTGGACAAATAGTGGAGAAGCAGTTTAACCGCAAACCCTCCTCTTTTTGACTGGAGGCTTTTTATTGAGGTGAGAAAATTCCATGACAGGCACCAAAAACATACATTAACATACCACGGCAAAGCCAAGGTTAGCGAACCCGGACCTTACTCACTTATTACTCCTAACTACCCCCTTGGAAATATACATCTATAACATTTGGCACACAGACCTCTAATAACAAATGGCTAACAACCAGTCATTATAGGGGCTTGAGCAGGAGATTTACAAATCTTAGGTTCAGCAGAGTTGGACAGGTTCCCCTTGCTTGAAAACGGTTATTCCATCAGGAGCATGATGAGCTGCGTGATAAAATCTTGTGATTTATTCCTGGCGTTTGATAATTATTGGTGTCTTGTCACCTGTCAAAAATGAATGGACAGGGAGAGTCCGAGGCTGCAGTCTTCATGCTCTTTACACCAAAGCAATAAATTTGACATGTTTGTGAAGCTATAAATCACAGCTAGTGATAAAACGTACATACTCCTTGGAGCAGAGTGGTGTGGGCTGAACATTTCAAACAAATGGTAACTATAAAGGCATGCAGCTATTTAGGTTAACTAAAATGGTCACTTTACAACTTCACAAGAATGGACCAAGAGTTGAACAGAAAACCATGAAAGACAAAGATTAGTGAAAGACGCATCAGAGTGCCTAACTGGGTATTGTGCACTGTGTGTAACTTCAACTCCTGTAGATGAAAAAATATACAGTGCAATGCCATTGACGTTTGCACATACAATACAAAGACTTTAAGAATACTCTTTCCAAATTGTAATAATTTAATCTGAAAGGAATTGTGGCATAGAAAATGTGCAAAACGTGGACATGTTAGGATACCAGGAGGTGTCCTAACGTGTGTGTGTGAACACATCCATGTCCACATGTGCTCTTATCTTCTAAAACTATAGTAGTAGTAGTATAGTGTATCGTATAGAATGACTAATCCAAGGATATGCTCCTTTTCTAAGTGAAAATGCCTAAACTAAACATTCCCACCTGAAATAAATAACTGCGCTTCCAGAGCTACAACTCTGGACTGTAAAAAGAAAAAGCAAAGGGCAGGAAGGAAGCAATACTTTTCAACGACCCCCAGTTCAGTCTCTGAAGGCCTTTAGTTACCTGACCTGTTGTACTTGGCTCGTAACACAGCTTAAGGTCAGCGTAGTCCCTTTTCTCTGTCCACTAGACACATTTTTCATGTTTTGTTTCATGAAGACACAAAAAGTGCAATATTTAGTAAAGTAGGTAAAATTTAATAAAATCCTATTCAAACAATCTATATGCTTGACTCTATGAGTCATGTAATAATGACATGTAACTCCTCAGCGTACAATGTAACTTGTAAAATAAATACTTAAAGCACTTTGGTCAAAATTGGACTGGAATTGAATGAAGTTTTTACTGGCCTAAGACTATGTAAGATCGATAGCCAAAGCCGGTAGCAATTGTAGGTTATGTTTGTAAAATATTTGTCCTTTGAAGTCTCAGACTCTACTCTGCTCTTGTCCTCAGGTGCTGCCCAGGCCTGATTTATGGGGATGGGTTCCAGAGGAGCTACTCTAAATTACATGGCCCCTTAAGCCTGAGCAGAGAGAGAGAGAGAGACAGAGAGAATCGCCACTCTAAAGACAAATAATTGCAAGGACAGATCTACCCTACAGTGCAGAAAAAGGTCCCCCTTTTCCTCCTACCTCAGAAAAGACAGTATGCTGCTTGTACAAAAATGCAATTGTGTCATGAATGTTCATATTCATGCAAAACCTAATTGAGTGGACATCTTTTCATTGCAACGTAAAAAAAATGCACACAGCGGGCTACTGTGCAGAAAAAGAAAAAGTGGTTTTGGGGGACATTAAGTCTAAATGGCATTATTTTGCTGTTCTTTGTAAGGAGGGAATTACAATGACAGCAACTGGTCCATTTGACACGAGTATGAAGTATTCTACTAAATCTTTTTAAAGCTCTACAATTTCATGGAAAGTGTCCAGTGACATTACGTGTAACTGTAGTTAGGGATTAGATGAGCATTAGGGAGTGAAACAAATTTTAATCAGGAGGCATAGCAATAACTGCTACTTCCAAAAAATGTGCATGTTTCACTTATGATATTACAATGACATAAAGTGTTCTGCAAGATTGTCTAAGGGATTCGAGGGAGAGTCAAAGTAGGAGGAGGAGGTGACAGTGCCATTTGCCCGGAGGGTGCCCATAAACCTGGAGTAGGAGAGAGAGTGTACCATTCCTCACAGGTGACGGTATCACGTGACTTCAAGAGATTTAAAAAGCAGGCCAACCTGTCTTGTCAAGGTACAAGTAATCACAAGGCACCAGAGGAGTCAGAGGAGGAGAATACCTGGGCTGTCGGCACAGCATCAAATACCGACAGCCCCTGGAAAACAAGCCAAGGAATACTCAGAGAGCGTTCACAGCCTGCAAAAGGAGCAGAACAACTTTAATCCAGACCACTACAATACAAATACGAACGTTTTACTGACGTCTCCACGTTCCTTACAAAATGAGCTGCAGCAGCGTTGCAAGTTCTGAATTATCTGAGGAAGAGTTGGAGATTGGCATGCTGGGAGAAGTGGAGGATGAAGAAAGTCCAAAGGCATCTTTTCAAGACAGTGAGAGCTCAACCAGCAGTCCAAGTGACCCAGAGGAAGGCCAGAGTAAGAAGCGGAATCGGCCGGTCCGCTCGAAAGCTCGACGAATGGCTGCCAATATCCGCGAGCGAAAACGCATCTTGGACTACAACCAAGCTTTCAATGCTCTGCGTGTTGCTCTGAACCACGATCTCAGTGGCAAACGGCTCTCCAAAATTGCCACTCTGCAGAGGGCCATCAACCGCATTTCTGCTCTCTCTGTGTTCCTGAGCTCCAACCCTCCCACCAAGCCTTGCAGTCACAGGGAGTGCAACCGGGATTCTGTGGGGCCAGATGCAGCAGGAGTTTCTAGACATGAGCAGACAAGGGTAACATCTCATCTGGAGCATCAGAGTTACGTCCCCTGGCATGCGTCCATATCTCGCCACATGCAGCAACAACAAGGACCTCATGTGCACAGGCTGCCCACAGAGCCACACGTCTACATGGATAACACTGTGTCATCGTGCCCTCCATCGCCACACTACCCGTGCTATCCCACAGAGGGACAGCTTTACGTATCACATGGACACTGCACAAGCCCCCATGAACATCCGCCCAGTCCTCTGCGATTCCCACAGATGGGTGAAGGGTTGGGATACCAGCCAGGGGTGTGGGCCTCCAGCACTCAGGGATACATGGACCCTTTTGTCGAGTCACCTCCAGCTCTGGGGCTTCCATGGCAGGTGAGCTACCTGCAAGAGCCAGAGCACAGCAGCACTCTGTGCTCTGACATACTGTGACAGACCACATGCTCTACTGTGAACCCTGAAGACTGCTCTTTTCGGACTGTTAAAGGATCTCAGGGAGAAAATGTGAGATTTTGAGTATTCTGCTGCAATGAACTCAGTATTTCAGCAACACTTTTTTAATGTAGAGCAGAGTCATCTAAATGTAACTGACAGTAATAAGGAAAAAGTGCAATGGCAATGTCGACAGCAGAATGTTGTACATATTGGAAACGTATCATCTAGTGTAGCTTATTCTCCCGCAAACTGAGTTTTTAGTGATTAAATTGACATCTGTTTCTGTTCTGCAAAAGCTGAATCATTTGACATTATAGTAAAAGAAATATGTGTGATATATAAAGAGCGACTAAAACACTTGAGTTAAGCCATAAAATGCAACAAACAGACTAAGGTAGAATGATGATGAACAGCCTACGTACTATTCATGCTATGTAATTTGTTCAGGCAGTGAAAAGTGCATCTTAAAGAAATGTGATTCTAGTGAACTTTGAAAATGTGTTGTTGTATTTATTCTTTATACTGCATAAAAGTCTTGACTGTTCATACAATTGTAAAGCAACTGTACTATTTTGAATTTTCATAATTAAATGTTAAAAAATAATATGGGTCCTTTAATTTCCTTTCACGTTAAACTTCCATATAACAGTTACACAACAATGTGCTTTACAGTTGTGTGGGTCTAAGTGTGAGCCAACACGTGTGTGTGTCTGTATGTGTCTGTGTGTGCGCGCGTGTGTGTGTGATTATAGCTTAAGGTCAAAAGCCTATACTATTATGAGTATGAGATGATGGAGGTCCTTCACTCAGTTAAAAATGTACTTACAAGTCTATTCTTGTCATTTTCCTGGGAGATAAAAGGCAAGGTGCTGTTTACACACAAAAAAATAAAAGTATGGGCTCATGGGTAACAAAAACTTGAATTAGTTTTGCTATGTGAGAAAAAAAAAGTAATGCAGGGGTTTGAAAGGTGCATGTAGTGCATCTTGCACAATACATTTCTGTAGACTTTTTTTCTGCACATAAGAACATTTTCAAATGTTTAAACAGGCTCAAACTACTGCTGCAGAAACAGTAACAGAGCTAATTCCCTAGTGATAGATCGACTGGTGTTCTTTGCAGATCAAGAAATGTAAATTCTAACCACAAGCTCTTCTTCAAGCTTAACCACATCATGTTTGACAATACCAGCTTTCCCTCCCCTACAGAGTGGCGTGTCATGGAAAACAGCTTAATTATTAGACTAAAGGACAGAGCCCATCGACAGATTTATGTGGGCTCAGGAAGGAAGAGTGTGCCCCGTCATCAGCGTGGTGAAATCCCCTGATGGGCTGCACTGGCCCGCAGGTGAAATTAGGTGTGTGGGGGTTTTTTGAACATCCTGGAGGTCTTCCAACAAGGGCTTCGAAGATGCTGCAGAAAAGAGTTGGCCCGGGGAGAAGTATTGCAGGCTTTGGGAGAAATAAATGGTGTGGTACAACAACAATTAGCAGGCAGGAAGGAAAGGGAATAAGGAGAAAAAGATGAATGGAGAGGAGGTGTGAGATAATAGGAAGAGGAGGGTGTAGGTGGTAAGAAAAAGGAGGAGAGTGACTATACTTCGAGGCTGTCGTACAGCTTCTGCACAGACGTGAATCACTGGAAAGCCTTGACTCACCAGTGACAGACAAATGTGGCTGACAGTACTCAGTGACGGCATGTCTCCTTCTCCTTCCTTTCTGGCACAAAAGCAGAGCTCTACTCACTACGGTGCCAGTTTATCTACCTGTCTGGGTCCTCATGACAAGCGGGAGTGAAAGTGGTCTGATAGCACCATGTAATTCCACAGAGACTATACTGCTTTTCTAGCTCTTGTGGTCGGTGTATATCACAGAGAAAATCCCCACAGGGATCAGGAAATAAGAGTACAAAAAGTTTGGCTTCTCATTGTCTTTGAAAAAAGCTGCCACTGCAGGCAGGGATAACTTGGTGGCCAGCTGTTTTGCTGCGAATGTTTTCTGCGTGTTTAACACTAAAGGTCCTTCAACTGGAACAGCCCTAACTCATATATCATGTTATCCAGCAGTGTTAACTGAAGAATTATCTGGCTACAGTATTCATCAAAACACTTTATTATGTAAAGTGCCTTGAGATGCCTTTGTTATAAATTGGCGCCATATAAATAATGTTGAATTGATTTGAGTTGAACTATAATCATTTGTAATGTGAATATGGAGTAATAATAGCAATTGTATTTAGACAAAATACCAAAACTAAATTTAAGAAACAGGTAAAACACACTCCAAAGGGAACAGAAAAAAAATACATTTTTGAAGTTGAAAGAAGCAAAGCAGAAAGAAGCAGAAACTCCTGCCGTCACAAGCATAGAGGTCTGATAGTTATAAACATGCTCTGTGAGCTCAATTTCAAGTATTTATTACTGATCACAACAATGCATTTCTCAAATTGATCCAACATTTGAATTGATCATTTACATTACTTTCCAGTAGTGCAGTCCAATAAAGATGTGGAAAAACTACAGTCAGTCCAGATTACACCCGCAAGACACACTCTGAACTGTTAACAGTTCGATAAAATCTTACGCTTGTTCACAACCACAGGCAGGCTATTGGTGGGGGAGTGCAAGGCCACAAACTATCCAACTGTTATATTATGTGCAGAAAAATTAAAACAGGGAGTAGTTTACCATGCCTAAAGCTGTACTTTTTTCTCAAATCTTTGTTTACTAACAATATGCTCCAAATCTTATTTTATTGTGTCCATGCCAATAACTGAAAACCACTGGCACCAATGTAAGCAAGTTTTTTTAAATAAAGCCCTTCCAACTATTTAAAGGATTTTAACCTTTTTAGCTTTGTGAGTATGTTTTACAGCGTTATTTATTTTATCTTAATCATGACTAAGACACAAAAGGCTGTGCAATGCATGGTAGAGTAAAGAAGATGGTAGAAGAGAGAGAGCTGGGTGGAACAGAGTGGTTTTATCTGAAGTCTCATACTAGTTCTAGCTTGTAGTTGCAAATTGTACAGTTTCTTTAACAAGTAAAGTGTTTGAAGAAATACCCAGGGTTATCAAACACCTTCAACCTTCGACTTCTGCACTCCTGATCATTTTCAGGTAGAGTGTTGTCCTAGATTTCTTAAAAACTGAAACATAGTTAGAACCAAATCAACCCACTGTATGCTGTTTTTAATTGTACAATCACTATCCTATCTGTAGTATTTTGTGATTAAAATTAAAAAATGTTATTACTAATAAGATATGCAACATTTTTACAGGCAAATTCATGCCCAATTATTGTTCTTGTTGTGATTGGCAGTAGTTCCTATTGTTGTTAATTTATCTATTTTTTATTACAATGTAATAATAGCTAATAGCTGTAATTTTATTAAATAACAATCTCAGTTTAAAGAAGTGGTAAAAAGTGGCACTGATATACCTTCATAGCGAATGTCCCACAGAAATCTCAAACTATATCTTTATAATCTTTTATTTGATTACTGACTCAACTGAATTCTGGTCTAGAGTAGAAAGATTTTAAATAACTGTGACAGACTAGTGATTTTACATTTTCTGGACACAATGATTATAATTGATTAAAAAACAACAACATAACTAGGGATACATAGATAATAATCTTATCATTTTAAAGTTGCAGTAAAAGTAGGATTAAAAATAATTTTTAAATGTTATTTAAAACATTTCCTAAAACGGGCAGCATGGTGGTGCAGTGCTAGCATGGAGAGCTTGATTGCTGCAGCCTTTTTAAATGGAGTTTGCATGTTTTTTCCTGTGCGTGCGTAGGTTTCCTCCTGTGAGTGTGAATGGTTGTCTATCCATGTCTCTCTATATTGGGCCTGAGACAGTCTGGACTGTCTGTTCAAATTAACCGAAAATATTAAATCCGTTAATGAGAAAAATATGATTAATGAAAGATTATCTAACTCAGTGAAAAGCTCACAGCTGAGTCTAGTCTGTGGGCAGAGAGTGCTTTCACAGGTCAACATTTTAATGCAAAACTGTGACCCACCTGAGGATTTACCTCACTTGTTCGACACGCAGGCATGTCAGTGATGAATCTTCTTTCAGACTGTTCCGCCTCCTTGACACCCGCTACTGCCAAGCTGATGGAAAAGAAAACAAGCAAACATGGGAGAAATGATGCCAAGACACGAGGGTGTGTTTGAGTGATATATGGGGATGAGTCAGCCGTCAGACTGAAAATGCATGTTACTATGCTGACCCCCGTTCTCTAGCAGTACACATGCACACACACAAACACACAGTCATGTTTTCATCACTTCAGAAGACAAGAAAAGGACTGACAGTGCCTATTTAGGACGGACCCTAAACATTCCCACAGCTTTTCTAACCCTTGCCCTTATCCCAATCTTAAAGCATCTGGTAATGTAATCACTGCCCTCATGTGGACTTCAAAAAAAGTGGGGAGCCAACTCTGTAACCATCTAAAAAAATGATTGTCTCTAAATCATGAATTGCACAAGTACCCGTACACACAAACACCCACGCACACACACACACATTAAAGATGCTGATATGACATCACTGAAGTAAAGGTGCCGCAGGACAAGAAGTGAAAGACATAGTTTGTTCCCATGACACACATGGCACAAACAAACACATTTTCCCTGAACTATTACTCACTGTCTCAGACTAATAACCAAAGAAGAATATTAAATTAAATCACGTTATTAAATAAGTTAAAATTTAAGGCACTGTTAAAATAATACAGAGTATGTACAGGGAAAATAAAAGATATTTTTAGATGAAATCTAGTTAATAACATACAAGTCTCCTTTGAAATGATAACGTTTTAATGTTTGGCCCGTGATCTATGCGTCACAGACTGTACGCAACTAGGTGCTACATTAGGAACAACAGATGCTTATTTTGTCATGTTGTTCCTACAATTTCTTGGAGGAATGCCAGTTTTTTGTCTAACTATGACATGTTGAATTCGGACATGCTGCCTTCAGAGGCTGACTCCATTGAATAGCATTCATGTATTGAATTTTACAGTAAAATCCAAACAGATTTGGAAAACCTATACAAGGCTTTTCATTTACATATGGTTAAACGTCAGAAGTCAGATGATGTAGCTGTTTTTGTCGTATCATTAAAACCAAATTCCTTATATTCTTTCACTAAGCTTTCTCTCCCAGAGTGGATTTAACTCTGTTGTGCATTTTTACGTATGTTAAATATCAAAAACTCCTGCTCCACTCATTCATAAAGTGTTCTCTCTGGCATTTTTCCTGTCAAATAGGACAAGCTGCAGCTTGTTTTATGGGTTTGTTTGGATTCACAGAGCAGCAAGTGGTTTCCCTACTAAACACTAGAGGGAGGCAGGACAACACAGTTCTGCTGTCTGTCCGGCTAGTGAACAAAACAGGGTTTTGAACTGTACATTACAGACGTATACATAACTGGGGTCAGGAAAAAATATTGAATGTAACACAACACAACAACAACAGCAAAAAAATATAACATTTTAAAGATATTAGTATGATGAATTTTACTTTCCACGATACAGATCTGTTTTCATTATTATATAAATGCAATGAACTTGCTTTTGTAAGCTCTTATTTAAGAATGCAAATTGTCTAAATGCCCATCGTCTTGAGATTTATAACCAAAAGGTTTTGTGGGCTTACATGATGTTACCATCTCTGGATGTGGAAAAACGTTTTTGAGGTTTTAGAGTTTTGTTATTTTACATTTCCTGTGGTGACCAGTTATATGATTTCATTTTTCCCTGAGACAATTCTCCCTCTGTAAAAAGCTAGAAATTGGTATGAATTTCCTGCTCAGGCTCAACTACAAGAACACAAAATATCAGATGAGGTAAAATAAAACAAATATGCAACGCAGAAAAACACAAAAGCCCCCCCAAGAAGCCATAGAAACGTATTTTCAGGGTGCATACCATTGGGGTCTTGGCACTAAAACAGATCTTGTATAGGTTGTACATTAAAATGTCGCCGCTGTGCAGGGGTCTGATACACAATCAGAAACCGGTTCCACTGTATTTACAATCACAATCTAACAGTTATCCCTCAATGCATTTATTTTTCTGAAAAGTCAAATTTTATATTCTGAATAATTATATCAAGTAGTATCCCAGGACTCCAGGACAAATACTAAACCACAGGGACCAACACAATTTATCTGGAACATCTGGATACCATAGATGATGATGCTTTACTTAGCAAACAAAAATCAGCACAAGTGGAAGACCAATTAAGAATTTGGGAGGGAGCAGCTGACCCCAGCAGCTGCATCTGATCCTGGTTCTGATTTGTTTATTATTCAAATTTTCAATCTGCCAAGCAATTCTACCATTGCCCGATGCCACTGCACCACTGAGGACCAAACAAATTATTGCACAGATGCAAAGTTTGTCTTTTATTGGTTTGCAGAGGTAAAGCTTTGTCTTTACTGTGAGATTTACTGCAGAGGGCTCCAGACACGCCTGGAACAGCCTATTGCTTCAGGCCCTTCTAGGTAGTCAGGCTGGAATTTGTGTGGGCTGCTACAGCAAGAACACCCCAACATATAAAATCAAATGTGTGACAACATTTACCTGCTCAGAAAAACTTCAACAACTCAGTTATTACTATTAACTAACTATTTGATCAACAGAGAAATCTCGGTATAAAAAAGAATGTAAATATTTCATTCGGCTCTGTCTATGAACGTGTTCTTAACAATCAGCACTTTCAGCTCTGATGGCCGCAACATGCTAGCACTGCAACACCATGCTGCCTGTTATTTTAAATAACATTTAACATTTTCTTTAATCCTCCTTTTACTGCAACTTTAAAACGATAGGTATCTATGTATTCCTAGTTATATTGTATATGTATATCCAGCAGACAAATACTAAAGAGGACACATTTTTGATACGCTGGCTGCTGCAGGTGAAGTGATGTTTTTTGGCTAATTAACCCTCATGAGTCTGATCATGTCGGCGTGATCAAGTCACACGCTCTCTTTAAGATGAAGGAGCAGGAAGATGAAGCGCATACGCTTGATTATTTCCATGTCAAAAGTGCAGATGTCAAACTCTATGGCAGTTTGAATGGTGTCGATAGGCCAAGTAAAACCAGAGTTATGATAACTGGTTTAAGTGTGTTCAGTTGCACAAATTATGATGCTTTGTCTCAAATATTCAGAAGTTTTTTTCTTTCTCCCCCTTTGGCGAATCTGTTGATGTTAATCTCACCAAAATGAATGTTTCTTGTGTGGTTGTAGATTTAATATTTTATTACAGTATTTTCAAATTAACTGTCACACCAGTGATGTTTTGTTGTAAAAAAAGAACACCAAATATTGGCACGGAAAAATATAAAGGTAAAATCTAAAGTATTCAAAAACGACTAGATACACGCTAGACTTCTAAGGGTTAAAAGCTTCTTTAGCTTCAAGGTTCGTACTGAACAATCAGGATGACTTAAATTTCCACTATCTACAGCGATAGATACAATTGTTTTCAAAACAATACATAATTTATGCGCAATTTAATCTATGCAAGTTGCCATGTGAAGATCTGTGAGTCCAACTGCTTCATTGGCTCACGTCATGTTTTGTCAGGTCTGACATTTGGCACTTGAACACTCGCAAAGATGACAGCCGATGAGCACGCAGCATGTGCATCAGAGGAAGAGAAAGTTGAAATCCTGACACCACAGAAACACAAATTGTAAACAAAGCAGCATTAGCTTACCATTTTCACACCAAGCACCCTCACCACAAACAGTTTACAGCTAATAACTTCTAATGAAGGTCATTTCTAATAAGAAGCTACAAACTGTACTGGTGTTATTATGACCATCTCTTGTAGAGTACAGACTCAGCCAGTAAGACTGGTCACCCTCATCGACAGGAGTGACACGACATGCAGAATTCCGAGGAGCTGCAGATGGGGTCCAACAGCTGCCCAATATTGACTGATACCTATGTTTGAATATTGTCTTTTATATTCTGTATATTCTGAAAAGGACCTGGTGACACGGGTGCTATAAACATTACTGCAGCGACTGGGCAGTTGAGCTTGAGCAGAATGTGACAGGAGCACAGAGGTGACACTCTGACAAGATGACACGTCTCCCAATCCACCATGGATAACCTGCTTGGCTGACACTCGAGTTAACAAGACACAGGGATTCGCTGAGAATAGAGGGTGGCGACTCTTATCTGGCTCTGGGGTCAGAGGGGCTGTTTTCAATGTCAGTATGAAGTTTTCCCTTTTCTTTATGACTTTGAAAAAGTGAAACCCAGGTCTAATGGATTTTCTGCATTTGATTTTGTTTCCAGGCCCTGCATCTTTGCTTTTTCATTAAATTCCAGGCTTTCTTCATTTGCCAATACAGTACATGTTTTTATTTGCTTTGTGATGGGGAAAAAAGACATTCAGCCTTATGTTGATATGCAGCAGAAAATAACCAGGGGTGGGAAATTTGATGACATTTACTGTTCTGGCTACTATTCATCTGGAATCTCGCTCACACACAGGCACACACACAGAAAAGCACTTTGTGTTACACTTTGTTTATTTATTCACTGCTGGCTATGTATTTTTATCGTGTATGTAAACAACTATGTTGTATTGTTATTCACTCCCTCCTTCATTGTATTTACTGCCTTCAGCTCTGAGGACAGTCTGTTCCAATTAAGCCTGAATCATAAGTGCAAAGAGAGAATCTGATCTGAAAAGAAGGATCTGGGGTGTCTTTCAACATGTCTGTGTCCAAACTGGAAAACTTGGATGGCTGTGTTAAGTGCTCTCAGAAAATGCTGCAACTGCTTGTACTGTATAGGAAATGTGTCATTCCTAACTGTCAGCTATAACTGGCAGAAATGAGAATGACACGTATAATAAGAAACAAAGAAAAATCTTTACTTATTTGACCATTTTGGGTCACATTTACCAAATTTACAACACATGCAGACGCACAACCATAGACACAGCCCAAATTAATATGAACAAAAAATATTAACACTTGGCAGAAAAGATTTTCCTCTTTGATTTTGGTTTTGGTTATTTGCATGCATATATTTTTTCAATTTTATTTTGGTGCAGTGCACTCAGCTCTGCGGTAACCCATGAAATAGAATATCTGTGTAAAAATGCTGCCTGTCTCTGAAGGACCCCCGGTTGGTTCTACTGTAATGTGTTTTGAAAATGTATATTAATGCCAGACAATCTGTTTTTGGAACACACACTCTGACCCAAAATTCCCTAGTTGAAAACAAGTGGATGACAGAAACATGTCTGAGCCGAAACTTAAGGCTGAAATCATGCTGTGGTTTATCCACACTGGCCTTCGCTCTGTTCATTATTGTTTGATTTGTCCAAATCCCCATTGCCTTTAACTCTAATATAGATATGATATCTATATTGTTCTAAGAAGTGTAGTTCTGACATTACTGTTACTTCTATTAGTATGTTCTTTGGGATTTTGGGTTGAAGTAGAATATACTATTTATTACTGTGGTTGTTTTACATAAGTATGTTAGATAGATCATTTGCAAAGAACTGCTACATAAAATAGACAATTATTGCTTGGCTGTGACATAATCTGCAAACAAGCATGATTTCAGATAAATTCTGACTCACCTGAATAAGGCCAAGATGAATGTCATTTCTTCAGGTACCCTCTAACGTCAGTAATCAAGGTGTAGGCAGAACATACTGTTCATATTGCAGCCATTTGCCATGCTGGTGTTTCAGGTGGTAAAGACATCTCAGGCAATAATTCAGTTTTTCCCATGTCACCTGCTAAAAAGCTGGAAAAGTAGCTTTGATGAGAGTAGCGAATACATTAAACTCTGAGCATGTTAACTTAACTCGTATTTCTCCTGTGTTATAATAATCTGTGCAGCAGGTTACACTGTAAACATGTGAGAACCACCTAATGACATCAACAGGAGAACTTCAATTTTACACTCTGACCTTACCCACGGACAGCTGGTACATGTACAGTAGATGTTGCTTTCCCACCCCCACTCTGTAATAACTCAAAGGTTAATAAATACATGCTCACACTGAATGAATTTTTAGATTGTGTCAGTTGCTGACATTTTCAGCAAAACCAACATTTTAGTGTGTGTTCCCTATGATATAATCACATGATTGTATTTATAGCACATTTAGTGAGAGCATTTCCTTAAGAAACATTTACTTGAAAGTTGGAGCTGATTTATTGCAAAAGGCGAGACATTTTTTCCTCTATATTGTATGTCAACTTTCAGGTAAATTCATTGGCATGCTGTGCAGCCCTCAGCAGTAACAACTTAAGTGAGTACAGAGGCTAGATCTCATAAAGCTGGTAATTTAGTTAATAGAGTTGGTCTGAATAATTGTGAAAAAGAAATTGGTCTTTTAAAAGGTTATCTGTACTCTGACACAGGACCACCTCTCAGGAATGTAAAACGACACCTTGTTAAGTGATTGGGCAGGCTCATTTCAGCAGCTATTTTCACTGCTGCATCCTTAATTATTTAATTTTGTCTCCATCTCGGAATCCACCTCTACGCGATTGATTTTCTTCCCCAGAGAAAGTAGTTTAAAGAACCCCTAGGAAGGAGAGCAACGGGAATGTGTCAGACAAGAGGGAAATGAGCTGAGAATGTCTAGAGGCTTTGAAGAAAAGTGTCAGTGAAGACATCAGGGAAGACACTAAGGACAATGTGGTAAAAAGCTGAATTTCATCCTTGTGTCTTAACAGGCTTGCCAAGCAATTACACCCACTTGTATTCCACAACCTCCCTCTAACCATTTGTTTGAAACAATTTCATCACAGTTATGAGGAAAAAAAATTAACATCGCTGATTGAACTTCAACATCCTGAGGTCAAATTAATATTGGACCTGGGCAAGATAGATCTTCATACACATTTTTACAATCTCTTTCAAATTAGTGTCCTCTGGGAGAGATAGCAAAGGCTCAGCTGTAATGAGAGTACCAGAGAAGTTGTGTCATTAGTCACAGATAAAGATACATTATATGCCAGACTTACTAGGCCTCTGGGGCTTTAATGTTTTGTTTGTTTTTTTTTTTATGGACTTGAGTTTCTTCGCTTCCTATGCTGTTGAGACTCTGAATTTAATAAATTCTCCTTTCTGAGTTGGAGAAATAGAAAGAAAAGGCAATTACTGAAGGAGAAAATATGATAAGAGTGAAGAATTGAACCCCAACTGTCAAAAGAAGATGGATTAGTTTTGTTCAGTTAGGTAGGACAAACAAGCTTTATATTTACTGTGAGGTTAAAGAAAATGAAACGCAAACATAATAACGGCCATGGCCGAGTTGTGTGCACAGAGGGAACCGTTCCATGATTGTGTTCCAACAACATAGGTACCTGAGAGGGAAACTACACAGCTGAACAATAACACGCTGCTTAACAAGGTTACATGATATTTACAGTATTAACCGTTACAATGTCATTTAATACAATTACGTTTTAAGGTAACAACTGCGCACAAAGGAACAAATTAAAAGGGGAAAGTGCTGAATATTTGAGGGGCTCGTGACAACGACTATTAGCGTTTAGCTATTGAATTTAAGCGAACATTGGCTAGCTAGAGCTAGCGTATAGCATTATCATAACAAGGGCTAGCAAAAGCGTTTTAAGTTGCATTCAACATATATATTATATATATATATATATATATATATATATATATAATACCTTCTAAATAAAATACGTGCCGTTTACTAAGGCAGTAGAGGATACAGTAATTGTAGTTGTTCTTTACTAAACAGACACGAGCTTAAATATGAAATCAAATTACAGCAAGTGGCGCAGGAGAGGACGTTGGTCTTGCGCGCCCTCTAGTGGCTGCGTCCCCACAGAGAGAACCGGGGTTGTGCCAGCCTCCAAAACCCACCGGAAAAAAAGATTAATGGTAATTTCTAAACAAAACATAAACTGTCAAAGGGTTATCTATCTCTTAAACCTATAATTGATTCAATTATTACACTCCACCTGTCATTTCCATTTCTTTAATTGATTAAAACATAGAATAGACTCTGATGTTACATTTGCACATTTCTATAGATTTGAACAAGTTTATTCTCTTTAATCACTGTGTGAGATAAGACTGCAAGATCAAAAGGCTGATAAGGCAGTGCTTTCAGAAGGGTGTTCAAAAATGTGCATTTAACAGCGTTCGAAAAAGAGAAGTAATAATTAATGTAATTCTTTCTGGAAATGAACAACAATCTCGTTCTCAACATCAGATGGACGCTTTCTTATGCATGAGACATCTACAAAACCAAGACCCAATTATAGAAAAGACAGAGCCTTTCCTGTGACTGCTCGCTGTAATGAGGCTCACTCCAACACGTCTCTGTGTGCAGGCTTATGGGGGAGGGGGCATCCTTCTTGCTTTCCACTCTTTTTGGATCTCTACTGCAAAATAAATTTTAACTGATGATGTTGTGTCGGTTGTTGGTCCGTCCTCTATTTGATAAATATCTATAATTTATCCCCAGTAAGAAAAGATTTGAATCTGCATTGTATTTAAACAATAATTTGCAATTTAACGTTAAAAACAATCCTATTCACATCATATGATTTGCGGCTTTTGAATTTCTCTGTGGGCTAATAGAGACAGTGTGCACTATTGTTTAATACCCGTTTCTTCTTACTTAACATCGACTGTGAATGAACCAAAGTTTTAGTTATTTCTTTTTTTGTGTGTATTAGTGGTGAATTTGACCCTCTTCATGGCAAACATTTGTAATTGCATTAAGCCCAGGTGTTGCAAATAATATTAAAAATGGCTCAGGTCTGTTCACGCACCCCACTTTGACACTAACAATAGACCTTTTTCACAGCAGACACACTGAATTTTGAAGGAAATAGCGGAAGTGAACAACAAGGGCTTTCCATTCGAAATGTGCAAGTTCACAGTAGTGGTGAGCGAATGAAATGGAGCCATGTGTGCTTCAGTGTGACTCTTTTACTAAACAAATCAAAATGTCTGCAGTGTGAAAAGTAAGACCCTGCAACTGAATCAATGTAATTCAACCATCATTCATTTTATTATTTACCGACATTTTGTACTGGGACATGTCAAAATGTCCTGTGAAAAAGGTCTACTGTCGCTCAGGTTTTTCTTTTGTGCAATTTAGTTGTCTCTCAACTGGATTATATTGTGTATTTCTCCGAGCTTTCTTTGGGTCCATTCAGTGTATCATGAAGGTCTGTTTATGCGCATGTCTCTCAGCAGCAGTCATTTTGACTCATCAAACACAGGTGCAAGTTAACATGATTAATGGCTGAATTCTGTTGGGGTGTGCCTGTTCCAGAAACCTGGTGTTGTGCATGCTGGCTTATGGGGGACATTTAAATGGAACAAAGTCATCACTAATGTTATTAATTACACACGAGTGGCTGTGGCTCAGAGGGAGAGCAGGTCGTCCACTAATCGTAGGGTTGGCGGTCCTTGTGTCACACTCTGAACCTGGGCTCTGCCATCATCGGTGTGTGTGTGTGTGTGTGTGTGCATGTTAATGGTAGAATGACAGAGATTGTAAAGTGCATTGTCCATAAAGGTAGAAAAGAACTGTCCATTTTACCACTGAGCTCTGCTGTTCCTTCTGTATCAGTTCTGCTTTGAGAATGGCCCATTAAAACAAAACCACTCCACCCTTAACACAGTTTGCAGGGGGCTCAGGTTCTATTGTTTCTGTGAAAAGATGAACAATGATTGGCTCCAATAAAATTCAAACTTTGGGGTCACATAAAAAAAGGTTTCCATTATCACTGGTGCACTGCACCTTACAGTTGGAATCGCTGGGTCTTTCCTCAGTAACAAAGCAACGTTTTCTCGAGTCACTGAACAGTCAAGCTCCAACAATACTTAACATGCTATTTATAACATTTGTAATAGAAAAGATTTCCTGCTTCGTCACTTTATTTTTCGCCTCTGTTGTTCTGTAATTGCCTTTGAAAGTGTACATGCAGCAGAACTAATGTGCTTTGCTTGCTTTATTCTATTGAAATGTCAAATTGTTTTCTTGAGAAAGAGTAAACTTGCCGGTCAATGATCCTGAAAGACAATTTAGATGAATTGCTGAGTAAAGGACAGCTTCAGGCTTTCTCTTTGAAAGAAATCCAGGATGTTCAAAAATAAATAAATACCAAGGCTCTTTTCTGAAATATACATTTTTATATCCTGTTTGGTTTTATTGACAAAAGAAACTACATTTTAAGATTTAGGTTACAACAAGTAAATAAAAAAATGTGCCAATACTAGCAAATAAGCTGCAAATGCTCAACACATCCATCACTCTCAGAACACTAACAGATCAACATAATGCCTTTGCTGAGCCTTGGTTGACAATTAAGCGGGAGGTAATTATGCTTGAGCATTACCATAGAATTGTGGAGCACTCACCCAGAGGGCAATTAGCCTCAAATAACCCCCATATCTGGAGGAAGTGAACAAAATAAAGGCAGATTTTCACACTAGGGTAAAGGTCATTGTTCTATTAAGAAATTGTTCACTTAGTCTTGGAGGACTATGAGCTGGGGTGGGCCTACAGTTTTGAAGTTTAATAACAAATTAAAATAAAATCTTAAACTAGAGTATCACAGCACCACGTATATTGTGACTTCTAACACTGTATTACAACTACACAGATGGTTTTATCTGAAACAAAATAATTGACCTCCAGTTCTTAAAAGACATTGAAGTGAAGTTAAAAAGGTGCTTCCGTCAACTATGAATAATGTTACACACAACTCAGCACACTAATGAGGATGCTGAAATGGCTCCAGATAATAGATTGTTCATGACAATATAGTGCATGGCTGGCTCATTAAGATGAGGGCAATTTACTGTGTTATCAGCAGCACTGCGAGCTTCATCTAGCTCCAAATAGCACATTAACTCATGTCAGCAAAGTGACACTATTTGATAAATTCCTGAGAAGTGAGCAAACTAAAACAATGCAAGGCAGCACAGTGTGATAAAGGTCAGCAGACAGCCAACAAATTTTATGGGAAAACCTGTCAAATTACGTCAAATTACAGGAGTGCAAATAAGACGTAGTTAGTTTTTGAATACACTGACCCATATTAAAACAGGCTCCTAAATGATGCAGCATGCATTTTCAGCATCGCTTTTAGACAGGATGCTGTTCCATAGGTGGAAGAAGGCTGTTCTAGAGATTTGTTTTATGTGTGAGCTAAATGACAAATCGTGGTCAAAAATGACTCAGAGATTCCTGGCAGCAGTACTTGAGGCCAGAGTTATGTCATCTAAAGTAACGATATGGTTGGACAATATGTTTCTGAGATTTTAAGGCCCAAACACAATAACTTCAGTTTTTTCTGAGTTTAAAAGGGAGTGGCTGTGGCCCAGTTGGTGAGGCAGTCGTCCACAGACCACAGGGTCAGTGACTCAATCCCCGCTTGCTGCATGTCGAAGTGTCCTTGGGCAAGACACTGAATCCCTAATACTGGTCCTAACCCAGAGCCTTGTGGAACTCCATAACTAACTTTTGTGTATGTGGAAGATTCATCATTAACATGAACAAATTGGAATCTGATAGATAAGATTTAAACCAACTTAATGTAGTTCCTTTAATCCAAATTACATGTTCTAGTCTCTGTAATAATATTCTGTGATCAGTGGTGTCTAATGCAGCCCTAAGGTTTAAGGTTTAAGGTATCTTTATTGATCCCACGACGGGGAAATTTATATGTTACACAGCTCCCAGATGTACAAAGCAACAAGAAAGTGCAAGTAATGTGCAAAAATATACAATGTATAACTTTTTACAATATTGAAGGTCAAGTTGGTTAGACTGTGGAGTTATACAGTCTAACTGCAGTAGGAATGAAAGACCTGCGGTAGCGCTCTGTCTAAGATCTAACAGAACTAGTATAGAGACAAGTCCATTATCAGAAGCCAAGAGAAGATCATTGGTGACTTTAATCAGTGCGGTTTTTGTGCTATGATGACCTCTAAATCCTGACTGAAATTCTTCAAACAGTTTGTTTCTGCACAGATGGTCACATAACTGCTTTGCAACTACTTTTTCAAGTATTTTAAAATAAAGGAGAGATTGGATATTGGTCTAAAAGGTTTATAAGTAGCAGTTTGATTATAGCTACATTATAGGCCTTTGGTACATATCCTGTTTCTAAAGATAGATTAATGATATCAAATATGAATGTGTTTAATAAGGGTAAGGCTTGTTTGAGCAATGTAACTGGTTGGTTTAAATCTTATCTACCAACACGTCTAGCAGACGTGTTGGTTTTGATGACGTAATAGCTGAAATTGGCTCAGTAAAATCTTGAGTAAAAGGCAGCCTAAAAGAGGTAGAAGCCTTACTGATGATTTTATTACTGTTGTATTTGTGTGGAGGGTCTGGTGAATTGATTGCATTTTGTATTGGGGATCTGCATATGTGAAGTAATTAAAACTGAATGTAGTGAATATTTCCCTCTTGAATGTAGTGGAGTAATATTTTACACAAGTAGTGTACCTTAAAACTATACAAGTACAGATCTTAAGCAAGTGTGGGTTTTCATCCATTTTTATAAATTGTTTTAAAACTGTTTATCCTGAGCCCAGCAATTGTGAAGTAACAGTGCAATGCTAAACTGGAGGAGTAGTAATTTAGGAAAGAAATAAAGACAGATCAGGTAGCTTACTGAGTGCAGACACCCAGTCCCTTCAGTATTCAAGTATTTGCCTCTGTTGTTTCGTTAGTATGCTGCATGTTTGTCTGTTAACGTTAACATTGGTCAGATTATTTGCACTGTTTCACATGAATTGTAGATCAAGAAGTCAAATGATTCAAATTCATTCACTCTGCTCTTGCTGCCTGGCTGCAGATGAACAAAGCTGACCCATGCAGCTTTGAGGAGATTAATCTTGTAGTTAGTCCAATAAGTGAAATGTCAGATAGCAAGTGCTGCTGCACTGTAATGAGTGATTTGTTTGATGAGTGAGAAGATCAAACCAGAGAGGAGTACAAAGCAGAGGCAGTGGTGTTCCTAAATTAATTATATTGGTGTGTATGTGTGTGTGCGTGAAAATAATAGCAATAAGGGTAATCAGGTACGACGTAAATTAAACTTTCAAAAAGCAAGCAGCATAGGTAAGATTTCAGCATGAAACCATCTAGTACCGGCCTTTAATCAGCATCAGTCTATTTCTGACCCGAGAGTATTTTTACATGTGCAATTTAGTTTATTTGATCCAAATATTTTTCTGTACAGATTGTGGTTTGTTTACATTCCCAATCCCTGAACTGGAGCAATGCTCTATAAAGGAGGAGAAGAAAATTCAGGGCCTTCTGCAAAAAGCCTGTCTTAAATAAGCAAAAATATTTAAAAGTTCTCATTGATGATTTAAAGCTGCTTTAAACCATATTTTGATATTAAAATCCCAGCATTGCCTGTGGACTTTCATTCACAGCTGCAATTTCCCTCAGCTCTACAGAGCTTTGGTTTGGGTTTGGTGTTCTGGCGACGGCTGGAGCCTAGTGTGAGTCACCATAGTAAGCAGCAGAGGAGTGGCCAGTGATGGTAGTTTGCTAGTTTTGATTGGATTAATTAGTTAGATAAGACTCCAACAACGGTGCTTTTTAATCACAATCGCTTGAAAACCAGTTGATTTCCTCAGATTATACATGCACTAAAAGCTACAGTCAAGTGCAACGTTTTTCCTAAATATTTCCAGTGCTTCAGTGCTTAAGCTTCATATCAAAGCTTTAAGCAACCTGGTTACTGATAAAAACCGGAAACTTGGTGAATTAATTTTTTACACCATACACTAATAACCTGATCACACTATGAGGAACATATTGGTTCACTCATATGTTGTATATACTTCAAGTGTATTTTAGAACCATGACTCACTGATTTCAACGAAATTTAGTGATAGAAACCTCTGCTGCTTCCTGACTTTTTTCCTTTCTTGCTGTGTGTGTGTGTGTGACTAGAGTGAAAGGAAGAAAGGCAGATAGACAGAGGAGCTTCTTTTCACCCTGCAAACTGTCTAAATTTGGTGGAAACTGACTTATTTATACTTCAACAGGCAAGTTTCTGCTTTACATGGACTTGTTTTGAATACAGAGAGGCATTGCTCCATTTAATAATCTGTCATTTCATCTAGCCAGTGCACTCTGTTATTTACCCCCTCTTCTGTCTTTTAGGACACTTGTAGCTGATTAGAAATATAGATACATGAAGCAATGGCAAAGCCTTCTCCAGGAAAACAACAGATATGTGTGTTCCCCCTTAGAGAATAATACCTGTAAAAATACTCTACACACATTACAGTAACCAGGTTTCAGTTTGAATGAGAGTTAAGCAAATATCTAATAGAGAAAGATGACTTTAAGCAATTTATTATGGCATATTGCATAAAAAACTTATATAAATAAGAGAAAACAGAATAATAAGCATTGCAGTACTTCCTAATTGAAGTTTTACCACGCTACACATCAACCTACAGTATAAGGTTCTAATATGCTGGAGTTGAGGTCACAACACTGGCATATTAGATCATATTAATCGCATATTCATTGGGCACAATAAAAGAAACCTGAAATGTAAATTAAATGTGTCCTCTGATAGAAGAAAATGTGTGTTTGAGTTATGTTCCAACTTAATTATCAAAAAGTCCCTGAGCTTGTTGAGATGTTATAAAATACAATATATGATAATTTGCACTTTTCCTTTTTAAATTGGAGCAAGGACAACTGACGTTTACATGATGTAAATGAAGGATTTAGTTTCAATGTAATTAAAAACGTAAATATTCTAAAGCAATAAAAAAAACAATTAAATGGAAAATATGAAATCTCATGAAGCATTTCAATAAATCTTATATGCTCTGTATATTTATAGGGATATTTCCAATAAACTAAATTTGGTTCCAAAAACAATCTGAGTTTGTTCATTTATAATATAGAGTTTGAGGTGAAGCAGACATAATGCATTTTGACTTAGCTGTTAAATTTCTTTCCTTCTTCCCCTTAGACTACAATTAACAATGATAATTAATAAATAATCTGTCATGGCTTTCACATTAGAGTATGTCTTGCAGCTACAAACAGATTAAATTTTCATTTTAAAAGCAGCAACAGCTACAAAAGTTTGTGAGCACAGCAGATCCCAAAAGTTTTCTACAAATGCTGGCTGTAGACTGAGTGGTCATGCTCACAGTTAGACCCCAGGGAACCGTCCTGTTTCAGGGATGTTATCCAAAGTGGCACAGACAGCACCCACAAGGGTGAAAAGGGATTTATTGTCAATTTGGGGAGCTAGGAGTCTTCAAGCAAAAACGTCAGTAAGTCTGAACAACTGCCAGAGGGTGATGTTGGTCTCCATCAGCCCCCACATTCAACTGTACAGCAGCGGAGGCTGTAATAGCTGAGCAGTTGATCTCTGAGAGGAGCTGCTGCCCAAAAAAATAGAAACCAGGAGGGAGGACTGGTGTTTTTCAGTTTTAAAAGGGAACAGCCAAACACCCGATGTCACAAGAAGGTCCTCCAAGCTCCATTATTGCTCCTTAATATGCACGGAAAAACTACCGGCTAATGTGGCACATAATAGTCAGGAGACAAAAGGACACAAAAACCAATGGGGCCCTCAGGCAGAAAGCCAAAAGCGACCTTGGCCCCATGCCCTCGTCTGTCTCACATCAGTCCTTCTGAAAACCATGTAGTAGGTGTTGTGTATGATTTTAGTAAAGCACAGGGCAGTAAGGCACCAGGCACCAGTGACCGTGTCTATGATATATCCACGGTTCCAGGTACATGTGGGTCTACATACTCATCTGCTCTCATCTTTACACGGTGTTCTAGGTGGACATGATCCCAACGAAGCAGTTGGTCTTCATTGGTGCTAGTTCTTTACATTGACTTGGCGTGTAAAGCGTAGGACTCTAAAGAAGGTGACACGTGTTGGACGGCTCCAGAAATCACTCTGTGGCACTCACTGATAAGATAACATTCAGTTCTCATTCTGTGTAACAGCTTTTCCATCGAGCCAGTTCAAGACCAGTCTGGTTTGGATGCCAGTGTAAGTTCACAAAGCCAGGAGAACTTGTGCTTCGCTGTTGGTAAAGTGGCAACATATACAGTCGAGTAATGACTCGACTGTGGCTCTAAAGGTCATGACAAAACAAACTGGTTCTTAGAAGTTTTCAAGCTAAACTGGCTTTAATCTTACTCTACTTTACACATGTAAAATATCCAAAATCTGTTTGTATGGTTTATAAAATGCAGCACATGAGGTATCTATGATCACCATGTAAACTGACTGTATTAGTGTTGCTCACTACAGCAGACAGTGGAAACCAGAGCACAAAATATTTTCATAGAGTGTACTGTGTGCGGAAATACTGTGTTGCTGAGCTACTAATATTACTAACAGAACATTGTAAAAACTGGAGTTTATATTGAATTGAATGTAATAGGAGCAGACTGAGCACACTACAAAGTGCAATAAATGATGATGCTTAAGAAAAAACTAGCAAACTGCAAAGGCAGTGAGAATGAATTTAGACAATTGAAAAATACAGAACTTTAAAAAAAAACGTTACCAAGGCTATACAAAAAGCAAAATCATCAATGTGTTGCTTGTTGTTTTCATATCATGAAGCATCCATAGCACAAGCAGCTTTTTTCCACTCTAAATCAGATCCATAATTTAATAATAAAACAAAATCTCACCTCTTAGGATGTTTGAATTTTGCAAACAAAATACTATCAGATTATCAGATTATCAGATTATAATTCATCTTCATCTCGGCTAAGGATAGCTATACCCATCATTTATTTTTCAAACAGGTATTTTCTCAGCTTTTCTGTGATACTGATTTATATAATGTATGTCATATCATCCCCTTACATTACTTCAGAGTGATATATTATAACCTCTTCTCTTTAGTCTCTCCTGGCCTCGGTTGCACAGTCTCTGAATACACCAGTGGTTGCTGTCAGTGAGCAACGTGACAGTGTGTTGTCACAAGAGGTCTAGGTACATAATTAGCACGAGTGTGGAGGCTCGAGTGAGGCTTAACAAGCTAATGTTATATAATGAGAGGACACTTGAAAAGACAGTGTTGTACTGTAACTTTATGTGCATTGCAAACCAGTTAGTACAGTTCAGTAGGCATACAGCAAATGGACACGACATGTCTTTTGATAGGTCAAGTAAATCTGATGTATGGAAGGTTGTAATATTTACAACACTGTGCAGTTTTAGTCCCGCAGTCATGTTAGCTTTATAAGTTCAACATGCACCTGCAGAAAGAGTTTGGCAACGAGCAGGTAGCAGTCCCACATAGAATTAAGGGTATTGATCACATCTGTAACGCAAAAAGATCCGAGATTGATTTCCTGGAGGACGAAATGGAGAATGTTGCTTAGAGACAGGGCAGTTAATTAATGGTGGATGTAAGCTCACATAGAGGAGGTATTTCTTTGTGCCACATAATGCATAGGGATTGAATAAGATTTTCTGTTGCTGTATACTCACTAATGAGCTAAGTGGACCACTAGGAGCGGATTTATCTATTATAAAAATCCCTTTTGCTGTGTACATTCCTTCAACAAAAGCACTAGAGGAGGTTTTGTAACACAAAACTTCATATTTTCTTGTGACTCCTGACTAGTTGTAAGTGACACAATGATCACTGCTTCAGCTAGTTTTGCATTGTGCATACAGTAAAAATCCCATTCTTTCCCGTTTTCTGAGTAACGCGGTAGCCAGAGGTTTTGCTTCCACACAAACTCAGCTATTGATTGAGACTCGCCAAGAATTTTTATTGATTTTACACAGATGTGTTTTCCTCATCTTTTATCACTGTGTGCTTGTCAAATGGATTAACTGTGAGATTTATTGGAGGCTGCAGCTCCTCAGAATACAGAAAGCGATTCGGACACAATAATCATAGGTTCCATTAATTATGCTGAATTTGTCTTCTTCCTAGGCCTCCGTTCTAACAAGATAACATGGGAGAAAAGCATCTTGAAACGCCTTCCTCTGATATGAGGTACTATTTAAAGAAGAGGAAAATGGCCCGGGTGGGAGAGAGCGGAATAAGGAATAATAGCACCTGTCACATGCCCTGCATCTAGGTGCACACCAAAGTCACAAAGCGTATGGAAGAAATACAGTTTTAATAAACTCCCCTTCCCACATAATCAGATGTGTTTTATTAAACACCGCCTGGGACCCGCTGAAGTTATTTACGAGGGGTGAAACAACATTAAAAGAGAATTGAGTTTGTGTGCTAAGGGCCTAGAGATTGAGCTCTGGCTCTGCACTGCCTGCATGTATACTTACCCTGATGAGCACGCTAAGAGGACTGAGATAACTGGGGGCCAGTGGAGACTGTGGTCTGAGAGCCTATCCATTAGTTGACATTTAGTTCAGCTCAAGAACAGCCCTCATTAGAGGATAGGTTTCAAAATTGAACGCTCACTTTGAAAGTGGACTCCTGTTTGTTGCCGCGTCCGGTGATTCTTACTGTGGGGCGAACGAACGGCATATCCAGGGATTTGAACTAGCAGCTAATCTATTCAATTTGATACTAATGTACATAATGACCAGCGCACTTATGCTTTCACTGGCGCTCAGCATCATTAGTGGAACTCTGCCATGACAGCAGTGAAATATCTAATCCTTTACAGCAGAGAATTCTTCATCAATTTGTAGAAAAAAGAAAACACAATGTTCTTCTACAAACACGAGACATTGTGTACTTTCACGTTAAAAATATGTGTAATGTTTTTATATAAACGTCGTCTAACTGTCTGTATTCCTTGTTGGTAAGATGTAATTCATGTTATGCCCAGTTCATGAAAGCGTTGACATTTACAAGCATTTTGATTGTATTTGGTGAATAAAACAAAACTCTGATTCACAGGACTTTGTCAGTTTTATGGTCATGATTTGTTCAGAATAAATAAAATAAATGTATTTTGTGCTGTCTGTGCATGACTAACACTGCTATGGCTACCACTTACTAATGTAAAAATACAAATGTTCCTCACATTATCAGGTCCTAGGCAATGTCCTCCAAAAATATTCAGCTATAGAAAAGCAGCGACTTTCCTATTGGATGAAGTGAAACATATAAATGTGGCAAAAGATACAAAGAGCTCCAGCGCTGGCAGAAACATTGCAGTGATGACTCCGTTTGGCCTGCGATTCAAATAATACATTCTAAGAGAAAAAAAATTAAATACTGTATTATGGATTTTCATTGGTAAGACTTTGAGAAATTAAGATCTTAATCACATACAGCCTTTCTCGTTGAGTGATTTCCCCCGTGTGTATGACAACATGACTTGAAGCAGTTTACTATGTCAAAACCTAATCACATTTCTCTAAACATGGATAATTAACATACGCATTTCATTAAATATTTCAGCGTGCACAAAGAAGCAATTAACATGATGAAGTTGAAAAAAAAAAGCACAAAACAAAAACAAAAACCCCTTAAACTCAGACTTCAAGCATCAAGCACAAGGAGCTCTTCAGTGAAATGTGTTGGCTACATTTCAGAAGTGGTTATGGTGAATTGATGAAAACATAATATTCTTACTACATGGACAACATTACAGTGAGCAAATAATCAGAAATCTAAAATCCCTCAAGCCTTAAATAGCTATGATGTTAAAGTAAAGGTCAATCTTGCCCTATACACCACAGAGCCGGGGGCCGTGTGAACACTCTGACCTTGGCCACAAACATTTCTACTGGCAGAAAACAATCGGAAGCAGTTAGTTGTTAATGAGCCAGTGTTTGAGCTTAAATGTTGTGAGAGCTGTTCGGTGACTAGGGGCTGTGCTTGTGCGACAAATGTTTCCCGTTGAGCCATATGTATGTTTTTTCTTTTTGCATGAATGTTCTGCAAAGCTGAGAGCGTCTGCAAAGACAAGGGCAGTGTAAAAATACTGTAAGTGAGTAGCATCACTCAAGTGCTCCGCTACCGCTGTGAGAAAAGGCTCTAAACTGAGAAACAGACTGTGTGTGGTGCTCTGCCAATGCAATCTTTTATCTGTCTGGCCTCTGTTGGATCTCTCACTGTTGCTCTTCATGAAGGGCCTTAGTTGATTTGAGGGTCTAAGGACAGAGGCGGATGTGACACTGGCCTGTGTAAATTTTCATTAGCCGTAAGATAAAAAGATATACAATGTTAAAACAAGCATCATCAGCAAGGTTTGAAATTAGATCATTTTTTTGTATAGGCCATGGGTTTTACCTCATGGGACATTGTTTTTTGAGCATGTGATGCCATTAAAAATTGATAAAGACCTTAAAGGTTTTTTATCATAGATGTTTACAACCAAAGCTGCAGCAACTGCAATCAAGCGGATCGAATCTCTTTGTATCTTGGATTGGATGTTTCTTTTTTCTTGACCATTTTCATAGAACACAAGTTTAGAAAATGAGTGAGTTTGAGGACCATTTGCCTCCCAGTTGTTTGCACTCACTTAGCTCACCATTAATCACTTCAGAAATTAGCTTGGCTTCTTGTCATTACATTGAACTCCTGAAAGGTAATCAGTCTTTAGGTGATGCCCAAGGAAAGCGAGACTTGAGTGATGGATGTGGAAATGAATCGAGACATTACTAAAGGTGAAATTGGACGGCTGAAAATAAACATGTGAGCCAAAGACGGTGTGCAGTGGGAGGCTGCGAAACAAGAGCTGGACTCACGACTGCTCCGTCGTTTGTGTTTCTCTTCTCATCATCGCCTGTGTGAGAAGAACAAAGACAATACAGTACATACAGTTTTTGGCTGTCTGGTATGACAGCACAGAAGGCAGGATGAGACTAGGACAGATAAGGCCATTGTGTGATTTGGAACTGAAACCACCCAAACAGATATGCACACAGTCTGTACTGATTCCATCTCCAAAACCGCTCCTCTGAGACTCATCTTTTGAAGCTGGCAGGTGGAACGGCAGCTTCAGCAGCCGTCACTACACAGCACTACAATTTAAATATTAATGTAGGCAGGCAGGCAGAATCCGGCTTTAAGAAAGTGGATGTGAAACCAAGGTGGGTTGTAGAATAAAGATTTTATAGCAGCGCACAAAGAGCTGATTGTTGGTACGGTGTGGCGATATTTCACATCACTTTCCTGTGCACACACTTTCCATCGTGGTTCAAGAGCAGTCAACCTCCAAATTGCCTGCCCTGGGGATCAGCGATTACCACCAGCAATCTGGCTTCCTCACCCTCAACACCACAGCATCAATAACTGCAAACTGAAAAAAAATTACACCAAGGAAAAAATGACCCTGAAATTCGAAATAAACCCCCCCCACACGCTCACTTGGGTTGCAATTTTTCCTGCTTTTGGATCAGCTAACAAGAAAGTACATTGATATATATATATATATATATTAAGAGGGATATTTATCTTCCTATTTGTGTCCTTAAGCTGAGACCTGTTTCGAACAAATCAGGTGGTCTTTTTCTGTGTGTGTGTGTGTGTGTGTGGCTGAATCGTCCTGAAGTGCTGCACGCTGTGGGCAATTGCTGAAAATGATAAAATATTCAAACTGCAATGAAATCTCTCTTTAAAGGCACCTGGGAGAGCAGATGAGATACGTTTTCCTGCAGTCTTTGTATTCTGATGAGTGAGTATGACACCCAGTGTGGGGATGACCTTTGATGGTGCCAGGAGGAACAGCGGATGGTGAGTCATTATGCTTGTGAATGACAAGTAATGCGCTGCGTTTGCACAGGCAGATTCAGCCCAAGGTTGAAGAAAATGTTGGATGAATAGATGAAAGAATTGTGAATCACATCAAGGGCCTCTCTTCAAGAATGTGCACAGTAACAAGAAATGTCTCGATTATAATTTGAAATTGAATTCTTCAGCTTCCATATAGTAGGCTCTTATGAAACATGCATCACCTTTGATGTCATAGCTGCAACAGACAGCAAACGTAAAGCAGATGGCCGCTCAGTGGCACCCAGCTTGTCTGTGATACTCTGAAACTGTGATGGAGAAAGTGTTTAAATAGTGAGCACCTTCCTCTATAGTCGCCCTTCTGTTTGTGCATCGGAGCCTGACAAATTATTTGAAATGTTTATTGGAGTAAAAAGCTTCGGTAGCTCAAGATCATAGGCTGATTTAGCGACAGCTATAAAATCAGGCCTGAGCCATAAAATTGTACTGGAAAAACAGACATTTTGTCTTTGCCACTTCTTCACGCTCGTAGTTATTGCTGTTTCCTGCTAATCTTGTTCGTTCAATCCATTTTTTAACCGAAGAAAACCGATGAAAGCACAATCTTTGGCTACATGCACAATCCAGTTCAAGTTATTGCTTTCATGAAACATGAGAGATTAGTAATTTCTCTCACCACAGAACACTAGAAAACCTGGGAGTGTGACTGGCTTTGTGCTAGCTGATGAGACTGTGAGAGCTGACGATGAAAATACACCAAGCTCAGGTACAGTTGCATTTCCCGTGTTTGGGCCCTGGGTGCTCGCTCCAGCTGCTCTTCTTGTTGTGCCGTTTCTGCTCTGTGCCTCCTGCACTGTGGAGTGTTTGTTTCACAGGTGAAGGAAATTTGTTACTTAAAACTTCTTCCAAGCCCGCAGTCATTGTCAGACCAAAAGGTGAGGACACGGGAGAGCATGTAGAGACAGGTTACAATATCACCTCGTCCTCTGAGGACGGCAGATCCGCTTACACGGAGTCCTGGCAGGATGCTTAGAAGAGCCTTTCTGTGGCCTGCCATGTTCTAGCGATGATTCAGTGAATCTGCTGTATATCATCTCTGTGTCTCTGACCCATGGCATGAATCCAGCTGCTGATTTAGAAGAGCTCAATAATCCCCCACACACTCAGGGCTGTGGCTCCATTAGGTACATCATCTAGTATTCATGACAGGAAACCTGCAAATAAAAGTAGCACTGTGGGGCCATAATGTCATGCATGAGCTTCACACAAAGGTGTAAAAACACAAATACAAATGAAAGTGACATAAAACGGAATACAGTTTGAGCGCAGTTCATCCCAACGTGGTAAAGTCTGTGGTTTCTATTGGCACAATACTGCTCAGTTACCATCCGACGTAGCAGTATCACAAAATAACCATGGCTACAGAGAAATGGACATAGTGGGACAAATATCTGTTTTTGCACCTCTGCATTGATACAAGCTCTTTAAGCTCGAGTTTTAAAGGTGTTTTCTCCGTCGGGCTTTCCTTTGAAGACAGAGGCTATAAGTATAACTTGAAACATTTTCAAGAACTGAGTATCTCTACAGTATTCATTAGACCCAAGCCCATTAGAAAAGGGTAATAATCTGTGGGACGAGGGGAAGGGTGAGTCTGGTTACATTTGTGATTCAATCAGGCCATTTTGTGTGTTTAATTAGCTGACTCTGTTGCTGTACGTCAGGACACACAGGTCCTAGTAAGGTCACTAATAACATGCCTTCCCACAATTTCCCTCAAAATCAAGGTAAGATCCCATGATATTTTTGATATAAGCTTGACATTTCTCTCTTTACTAAAAAACGATCTGCCACCAGGTTGGGAATGAATCACGTTAGTTATTAACTTTAACTTCCCATTTATTATGTTTTAGTAGGTGTCTCTCTAGTAGATTTGTCATTTTGTATTGATTGTACTACACATCTCAACCAGCCCCTGTCAATACTGGTGTCCCGCAGGGCTCAGTCCTTGGTCTCCTCCTCTTCATCACATAACTACTTCCCTTTGGTCCAGAATTTAGAAAACACAATATCCACTTCCACTGTTATGCAGATGACACGATGCTCTACTTGTTCTTGGTCAGCCCACCTGTCTTGCCTGTCTTCTATGGGGGCTAGAATATCCAGTCTGATCCATACACTCTCTCCGGATGTTTAAATCCCCTCTTACAACTCACATTTTCCATATTGCCTATTCCACCTAAAATGAATAATTAATAAACTGTTCTTTTTTCATACTTTTTATTTTATGTTGTGTGTCGCTAATTTGTTTTTTGTTTTAGCTTGTGTCTGTGATCTTACGTTTAAGGTCTAGGTAGAGGGCTACCCACTGAACCATAATTATAGGCTAAGACTTAATAATGCCCAACTAATTGGTGTAATAGCTGTACATAAACATAAATCTCAACTGCTGGTTTTATTGTCAGCACAGGAATGTAATGCTGAGCGTGACCCACATGTGACCCACACATAGTGTAACCCCTGCCTCAATAAAACATAATAGTAATAATAGTAGTGGTTATAATGTTGTGGCTGATCAGTGTATATTCTCAGTGTTGATTCACACCAACACTTGATGCATTTGGTTATTCAGTCTGAAGTGTTCCAGTTATAAATAGATTTGCAGCAACACACTATTCATCCAAATGGCTTGTTATGATAATTATTAAATATATAACATCCAAGAGCTAAAGAATGATGCTTCCTGCAGAGCATTACTAATTCTTCCTTCAGAAGTCTCATTACGCTCTCTGCAAGAGGGTTTGCAATTAATCACAGTGTACTTCTGGTAAACAAACATGTCAGATGTAGCAGATCTAAACCAAAAATATGATGAGTCACTATATTCTGCTCATTTTCTCTCACTAAAAAGACACTCGATATGGGTTTATGAGTGAAAGGAAGTGGATATTAAAGTATGGATACTCTATATGAGAGAGGATTACAAATAGCTAACAGACAGCATATCTTTGACAGATGGATGTATATTGCTATCCTTAAAGAAATATTTGTCATTTGAGAGAAACGTTTGTCACATATCTCTCAAATGGCAGAAGAAAAAGGTCACATATGATGTATTTTTGGTGCAACGATATTTGACAGTGTTTTTACTACAAAGAAAACATAAAGAGAGCTATCTGAGATTGAGCTGTACTGATACAGCAGCTTTCACAGATGCGACTACCTACCATAAATCATAAATCAAACATAAAGGTAAAGGGTCATTTTGACTGTCTAAACTATAATCTGTAAACTTTTGGAAAGTTGAGAGTTTTAAGAGAGAATATTTAAATGTGTTTTAAGTTTGAAAATGTAACACGGTTCTTCCATTTGTTGAAAGAATTTCAATCCATTGCACCAGCAAGATCCCCCAAAGATATGCCCGCTCACAGCAGAACAAATCAACATGTTCTTCTTCATATCTTACTGAAAAACAAATGAACATGAACAAAGCTTATATAACAAATACAGTTTGAATGATGTGCGATTTTGTTTTTCCACACTCAAAAAGGAGAACTTGGGAGATGAAGAGGATATTTTTGTAATATTTCATGATAAAGTGCTTTATCATAAAAAGCTGGTGGGTAATTAAAATATTTTCTGTTTACAGTGGTGAACCCAATCAATTTGGCTGGTTTATCCAGAGGAAGGCATAAAGTTATTATTATTTCATGGTATTTCATCCAATAATGATAAAGAAATGTCATTAAACAAACATCAGTGGCAGTGTGGTGCTAGTAAGAACTCACCAAAGTCAGCAGGATTCATCTTCCTACAACCATGAACGTGTGTCCAAAAGTTTGTAGCCGTCCAGTAGTTGTGAGACCAACAGCGTATAATTGTTGGAAATATGCAGCATGTTACATGGCTAAAGGATGGAACACACACACACTCCAAAATTGCAAAGAGTGTGAGAATGCTTAATGCAGTTCCCGCTTTATCTGTCCTTTTCACTTCCATAGGGCCCCCGAGACCCTCAGGTTTGAATGAATGCAGCGTGAACGTCTGTGCAAAAGATGAAAAGGTTAGAGAAGACACAGCAGCCGAAGTGATACACACGGCGGAGAGCTGCGCTGACGCTATGGGGGTCCTCGAGATGAATAAAGAGCAGCTTCTTCATGTATAAGTCATGCAGTATGACGCGTAAACACTGGAGGCTATCGCCACAGCTCGGGAGAGCGCGAGAGATGGGCTGAGGAGCACAGTGAGGCAAGGATGAAAGAGCAAAGGCCTTACAGAGAGAGATGTAACCTCACGCTTTCAAAATGTGTCCTTCAGTATTCATCCCGAGAGGTTAGGGCGAGACTCTGAAAGCCAAACAGATCCCTCTGTCATCATTCTGAAAAGTAGGCTGTTTAGACTCCGGGGGATAAACTGTGACTTATGGAAACTTTATTCTACAATGTAAATGTTTTGTCATTCCACGACTTTTAGAACTCTTTAAAGTGCTGTTTTTCGTGCCAACACTTTTAACTGTCGTATCCCCCAGCTGTAAAATAGTTTAATATAAAATCTATGGGAACTATCGAATAATACTTTGAAAAGTGTAAACGTAATTGTCAGAAAAATCCATAGACATAAGACATACACACTTCCTGTTTTGTAACCCTGGATGTTTGAGATTGATTACTCTGACATTGCAAACTGTGTGTGTCATGCAGTGTGTGTCTTTGCCTAGAGGAAAAATTTACTTCTCAAAACTTGCTTTTCTACTGCTCAGAAGAATTGTGATTCTCATTTCAGCCACATTGAAGTTTCAGTTTTGGCTTTTATGTTTCTGTTATGTTTCTTTTAAAACTCATTAGCTGAAACTAACCTCGTGCTTGAGATAGAAAGGGAGACACAATGCAGATGGCTCAATCTCATCTCTTTTGGATAAGAAAAATGGCAATATTCTTTAAGGCACGAAAATTTACAGTACAATTCTGATCCTGTTGAATGGAAGGATTCATTGTCTGCCTGCTGTTTTACACTGTGTACATTTAATCCAGGTGTACTTTAAATACTGTAGTAATACTGCAGTAAATAGTTGTACAAACCTGGAAAATTTTATAAATCTCTGAGTAATTTTGTTTCAACCCAAACTGCATGTGTCATTAGTTATGTTTCCATCCATTTTCGTAAGGAAGAGCTTGCATAAGAAAGTGTGACAATGGGACCTTTTCTTTTTACATAAATTATAGAATGTACAATCCGATTCTCAGTGCCATATTTATTTCTCCAACTCTAAACGAACACAGTTTGGTTTTGGTCCCAATACAAACGTCTGACTCTGAGATTCTTTTCACCCAACCCAGAATTCTAAAACACATGATTTTCATGTGTATTTACTACGTTTCTTTCTTTTTTTTCATTTCAAACAAATTATTTCCATACAGATAGGTGGCAGAAACCTGAATGAACACGTGTTGTGGAATGGTTGACCCCGCTCAGCGGTCACTGAGTGGTTTGATGCTAGATCTCAACCTGACGGAAATGGAACACCTTTGAGAGATTTCGGGGTTATGAGTGAATAGCTGCACTTCCACCACCCTCATCAGTCCAAGTGTAATGAAGAATATCTTTATGGAGGATGATGTTCAAAAAGACCAAGAAGTTTGTTGCTGTTCTTACTTCCAGTCACTGAGATTTTACGAACAATCCACGTCATGCTTCTTGTTCTTTATCTGTGTAAAATGACCAAGAGTGCTCAACTCCTGAACTGATTGCATTTTGAAGACTGAATATGAAGTCTCTCTGTTACCTGTTGAAGAAAAAGCCAAAGATTGTGTAAGCTACTTACTGATTCCAAGTAATCCATTGGATCTTGCTGCTAATTTTAATTTAAAATTTTTATTTAAATTTATAATCCTTTTTAAGCTACACATACCTTTCTTCTGCATTTGGGTCCAGGCTTGTCTCCTAAAATAATTTAAGGTGCTTGCAATGGTCACTTATATAGTGCTTTCATCCAAAGCACTTACAATGTTGCCTCTCATTCACACACACTCTCACAGATGGCAGTGCTCGATACTCACCTGACTCCTTGGCAGCAACCTGCTGTTCAACTTCTTGCCCAGGAGCACTTCGACACATAAATTGGAACGACCAGGAATCGAACCACTAACACTGTCATCCATGGATGACTGGCTTACCAACTATCTTAGGGTGGTCAAATGTATGAACAGGAAGCAGTATAAAATGCTTTGAGTATCAATAGGTAGAAAAGTGCTATACAAGTGCAGGCCATTTACCAGTCAGCTGCTCTGGTGGCCTATGATCTCCATGTTGGTTTGTTTTTTAAATGTCAGCTGCTTGTATCTTCCATTGAACAGCACATGATTTCCATCCCTGCTTCTCCAGTGTAGTCAACATCAGCACACACTTGTGCACACTGATACTCAGAGTGTGGTACTACTTCTCTACACACAGGGGCCGAGAGATCACTAAGGTCATATACTGCAGCAGTTTAATCAATCACAAGACACAAACAAAAGCTTGTTCGGGGAATGTTTGAAAAGTCGTATCCAAAGCACTACCTGCTAACTCAACAAGAACTTGAACCACTTTTATGAAATTCATGTTCATCAGTATCAATACCTTTTAATATGGATGTCTATGTCATGTTCCAGGGCATGTGTCTTTTAAATGTGGTTTTAGTTGTGTTTATTAGGAGCGAGCACGATCTGTGCAGATGTGTGCCCGAGTTATAGGTGACCTGTCTGATTGGCTGAGTTCGGGGGCAGTGCTGGCAGCTGATTGGGTCATCCTGCACTTTCGGAAGTTTAAAAAGTCTGGTTCCCTGGCAGCAGCACCTGTGAGCCTGTCCTCACCTCTAAATCACCTTAGGGAATCAGGTTTAGCAAATTAATTTATTTTAGGGATTAGCAGCACATTCTTTTTGGTATAGATCTTAAAGAGCAACTTCACCAATTTTCAACTTGCTTTGTTTGTCTTTATTGTAGTGTGCTAATGTACATTTATGCCTTTAAAGATCACTCTGACTCACCTGTATTAAAATATTTCTCTTTTTCTAGTTGAAAACCTCCTCCAGACGACATCACCCAGCGGAGTTTTTTATCGTGTGGAGTTCAGATGATGTCATCTGGAGGAGCTCTGGAAAAGGAGCTTGACCATGACAGTGAAAGCACCACGTTGACATAATGTGAACTCAAGGTCATCTGGAGGCATTTTTCAAATACAAATTGAGAAATACTTTCATGTGGCGAAGTCAAACGGAAGTTTAAGGGTGTGTGTGCATGTACTAATCAAACTAGACAATAGACGCAAGGTTAAAATCAGTGACATTCACTTAACTGTGGGTGACAAAGCTTTACCTTGCTCACCCCTCAGGAGGTTAGGAACCAGTTTGTATAGTATTTTTTTAGTCTATTCACAAAAGGTCACTGTAAATGCCCTGTAAAATGTTTCATTCATCGCAGAAAATCTTCGTCTAACAGTAACTTCAGATTTTTTTTAATATCTTAAAATGCCTGTAGCAACAAGCATGTCTGTGAGAGAGAGAGTTCCCGATTGAAGTGATCCTTTTGATAGTAAGTCTTTTTAAGGTGGAATGTGAACGTTTTTAGACATAATTGATTTTCTGGCTTTTTTGTTTGTTACATGATAAAAGGATTTTGATGGAAACATATTTAAAATTAGACTAGAAATACATGTATTGATATATATTCATATCAGTGCTAATAAAAATAAGCGACAATATGCACCGTACCAGGCCTGATATGCTGAAAAATACTGTGAGCATGTAACTGTAACATGTAAGCTGGTCCATAGTATGTGTCCTAACATGTTCGACATAAACAGGGACATTTTGACACTAGTGAGATACAGAGAAGAAAAATGGGTCACCACTGGGAGGAAAATGTTTTCCCAGCACACACACACACACACACACACACACACACACACACACACACACAAGGATGCTTGAACAAGCCAGCGGGTTGTCCTGAGGTTGTATGAGCATGTCTCTGCACTTTTGATGACTGCTGTATACTTGGTGGGCAAACCAACTGGATTCCCCCTCGGGAAGTTAGAAGCTAATTACATTCAGACTCATTTCATCAAGCTAAACCGAGTTGTGAAAGTGTGTTTGCCCTACAAAATGGGAGTAAACATCACACCAGCATATGTAATCATGAAAATGAATTCTGCACATGGCTTTATTGGCTAAAAACACTTTTCTCTCCCATGGATAGATAAAAAATAAAATATCTATTAGAAAACTAATAGTATTTCTTTGAAACTGAATTTTATTGAAATAATGATTTGTGTAACCTTTATATCCGGCAAACAAGGTTGGGAAATTAATGCTATATTAGACGTTCTTTAAAATGTATACCAACTGATATCATCTCATATTTGATATTTAATGTGCACGTCAGGCACAGTGTCATTATACAAAGTTAGCATAACAGATGTGAAGCCTTGCGCACAAGAAGCCCATGTGAGAATTATTACGAGGATCATATCTTTTCACTGTCTCCTCTCCATCTGATTTGCAAATGGGAGGGGGTTTTGCCATAATTGCTTGTGGATGATTGAAAGAGGCAGAGCATGTAGAGACATGCTGATTGTGTTTGCCATCTCCAAAGCTTTAACTGCGTGGCCCTCCCAATACCTTAATCCAGTTTATCCCTCGGAGGCAGAAACAGCAAGCACGCTCGTAGTCAATCTCTTGATTGTTCAGTGACCTTGAGCAAGCAAATAATAAGAGTGCTCGGTTTGCCTGGGCCATCGTTTGGCAGAGCTATGTCAAAGAGATGGACACCTGAGGAAAAAATGGCTCCCTCGTTAAAACTAAAACCTGCAGATTAAATCAGAGAGGAGGCGGAAAGGAACTGGAGCCTGAGTCTGACTACATTCAGAAGGCAAAAAGGAAGATGAAAATCAAACGGGAGCAAATTAGCATGGTAATGTGAAATTTTTAATATATTGGCTTGTTGATTTGAGAGGAGTCTTGCGAATATGTTATCTGTAAGTGAGTCTATTATTAGCAGTGCTGGTGGCGTGCCCGTAAGGCCGAGTCCACCACTGGGTTCCAGACTAAATTGTCTTAACTGCTGTTGGGTCAAATGTGTGCAGACATTTGTGGTCACCAGAAGATAAACCCTGATCTGTGTGGTGATCTACTTCTTTGTTATCTAGTGACTGTGGATTTGACCTGAAAACTAATGACATTCTCTTCAGCCTCAGCTGCATGTGTGCTTAGTGCAAATAGGCAAATATTAACATGCCAACAGGTTGAAGTGAAATTTTGAACAATTGCATTGAGCTTACTGCAAATCAGCTTATCAGGATTGCCATTATTGGGCTGCCTTGCTGATGTTAGCATAATTATCTCAAAGCGCCGCTGTGCTCAGTACAGGCTCACACTCAATAGCATGACTGGAGACAGATTTAGTCTTGCATCAGCATACTTTAACAACAGCAAATAAAAAATGTTAGCAGGCGCACTGCACTGTTGCACTTTCAATCTGAATCTGTACAAAGAGCTACTTGGGCACATGAGTGGATAAAGACATACTTGATTTATTATGGAGAGAATGCAGAAATGTTTAATTGTACTGGCTAAATAAAACATCGAACATGTCCATTATAAATATGCTTTTCGCTTTTGCAAGCAAGGTCAGGGACTGGTGAAGTGCTAGGAAGAGCTGGTGTGTGTCCCCTTCAGAGAGGATTGCTTGTTCAGTTAAACAAAATGATCAGAAAATGAAAAAGCATTCCTTCTTCAAAATGAGTCATTCACAGCGAAAGGAAAAGAAAGCTTTTGGAATATTTAATAACAGTGAACTGTGCAAAGATGGGGGAGCCATCTGTATGAAGAACATGCCAATGCTGGTTTGGTTTTACTGAGGCACATTCTACCCACACATAAAAATGCCAAAGCAAGTTTTAGCGGAGAGGCTCAGATGAGCTGCTGGCAGACGCTGTAGATGGGAGCATAAATGCAGTGTTACTGCAAAGTGTTTAATATCTTAAAGTAAAATCTCGGAATAAGAAATAAAAAGAAAAAGTGTCCTTTGAATTCTCTGAATGAAAGCCCATCATTTTAATTAGCGTCCACTTAATGCACTGGAATCTATTCAGATATTCTTCGATTATTTAAGTCAGAGTGTCTTTGCTTGCTGAAGTACTGCTGAGGAATAATTATTTTCCCATATGTCTGCAGGTTTAAAAAGCACGCCGCTCCACTATTCCTTATATCTTGTTGTTTTAGGCTTCACTTCCCCTCTGTCTTCCTGCTGCAGCTAGTCTGCCATTGGGGGGATTCAGGCTTCTTTACCGTCCAGCCACATCTGCCAGTAAACACACACAGTGTATGTGCCAGGACTAATGTTTCTGGGGCCACGACAGCAGAAAAAATGCTTTGCTTCTGGAAATTATTGTGAGCGTAACTACAAATATGATATAACACACAAATATGACTGTGAACCCTATTTCTTTCAAAGTTAGTTAGTTTAGTTTGCACTGGGACTGACAAGAGAAGGAAACAGAGGGATCTGTGGATGTAAAACTGGTTTTTAGAACCGAGGGGGACACAAAGAAGTCAGATGTAAAATAAAAATCTTAATACTTTATGATGTACTTCACCAGTAGCAACAAGGTGCTAAAATAGTGTCAATCATCCATCCCTCCATTCCTCCATACATCCTGGAGAGATCACCATTTTAGAAAATACTTTCCAAGACAGAGACCTGAAAAAATATTGTTTTTGAAAGAAAATGTCACAAACACGTCACACAAAAAGTGAAAACAGCTAAATCACTTTAGCAGATTACTGCTACTCCTTAAACATTCAAATGTTTGGCATTGGTTGGCATTTAAATATTTTTCAACAACTGCATAGTCATTTTTTTTTTGTAAATCAAATGGTCTGCACTTATGTAGTGCTTTTTAACATAATAGTAGTCAAAGCACTTCACACTAATTGTATATAAGTATTGTCTTGGTCTTGCCGAGTTGGGGCTCAGTGTCTACAGGAGCCAGGGATCAAATCAAAAACTGTAGGTTTGGTGGAGGACTGACCCACCTCCTGCACCACAGTCACCCACATTTACATTTAGTCATTTTGGCAAAAGCTTTTATCCAGTTTGATGCACATGCACACACACGATGGCAGGGTGCTCATCTGGTCCACCGGTAGCAGCTGGGGGGTTGTGTGTTGCCCAGGGGCACTGCAGCGCGTGGCGGGGAGGGACCGGAGATCAAATCACTGGCCCTGTGGTCTGTGGGCGACTGCCTTACCAACTGAACTATAGCCGCCCCCCCACGTGTGAATGTGAGAGTTGCAGTCTCTTTGTTAAGCAGTGTAATTCAGGTGTGTTTTAAATATGACAGCACAGTCAAATTGACGTCACATAGAAATGGTTGATTGTGATTATATCGTACGTTATATCTTACATGTGCTGTATGGGGCTGATTGAGAGTTCTGTTTTGTGTGACAGGGTGCAGCAGTCTGTAGCCACTATTGCCCCAGATGCATACCTAATGTGCACACTCAATTCCTGACTATTTGTCTAAAAATACCTTTCTAGTTTAATAGATATGTCAGTCATTTTAAATTCAATCATCTAAGACATGTGCATCAGCTTTGAGCCACCCTGAAAGGATAATTCTTATCAAATAAAGTCTTTAAAGATTAGGGATTTTGTTAATTATACGGCAACTAAGTTTTATTTATGGCTCAAAATGTACAATTTTGTACAACCTGTGACTTCAGCATTCATGCTATATGTAGCAATTATTCTTTACAAGTACCATCATCTGGCTTTTGGCTTTGGTCTGATTCAGCATAACACTTCCCCTGTAGTGTGTGCTAAATCTATTGGCAGGTCAATAATTGATTCAACATCCAGCATGAAGCCAGCCAACTAAAACTGTAACCACTGCTGCGTTTCATGTCACAGGTTCTTCCAAATGAGCTAAGTCTACATTCTGGAAGCTTTGAAAAGTAAAACAGCTTGTTAGGACAAAATTAAACATAAGGAATATTTCATGTGCTGTTTGTGATTAAGAACTGAAACAGAGTTGATTAGAGAAAGTCTAGTTTTATGTACAGTATGTTTTAATTAGTATTTCTCAAGGTTTTAGTTACAGTAGGCTTAGGTTTCTCCCACATGACCTAACGGTGTATTTAAGAAACGATTGGTTTCAAGTAAGAAATTAGAATATTTTGCAACAATGTTTGTTGAAATGCTGTTTAAAACGCTTGTGTGGAAACTAGGTATATTGGACTTAAAGCTGGAGCTCAACCCACACATTGATATTCATGTGTGCTGCCTGTTCATGTATAGAGAAATTGGCTAAGAAATGTAGAAGTACAAAAAGAAAAGACAAAAGTCACGCATGAATAGTTTTTGAAGCGAGAGCAGCAAGATCAGATGAAAGTACACGAGGAAGATAAGGGGAAATGGGGATGTAAAATGTTTTGGCTGGATAGAGTTTTCAGTTCAGGTTTGGAGATAGGGAGCGACTGTGTAGTCCTGTCAGGGGTGGGGAGGTCATCACACCACTGGGAAAACAGGGAGAAGAGGGTTGAGGTCTGGAATTCAAAATGAGGGCCTGAGGAGCGGGTGAGGAGGGGATGAAGTGGAAGACTTTAGTGGGGATGAAAATGAGACAGGCTGCAGCCCTCTGTGCGAGTTGTTCAGGCTGGAGAAAGGTCTGTCGGGAGTCTGGCCAGCGGGGAGTTGTAGTAGTACAGACAAGCGATGACTAAAATTTGGACAAGAGGAGGAGGAGGAGGAGACAGTGGTCGGCGATCAATGTGTGAATTCATATCAGGATTCTTGGTGCAGTCTGAACGGTAGTCAGCGGGGTGCTCCTCTGCAAAAGTCAGGATTTTCAGAAGAGCAAGAAAAGCAATACTGTGGGGATTGATGTTTGTCAGGCAACCAACCAACTACAAATGTCAGCCAGAGGTGGAAGCCTCAGTACTGTAGGAGAAAAGCAGGGTTCAGTGCTTTCAGCTGTAACAATGGGAGAAAGAAGTGTGGGGTGCCAAAACAGTCAAGAAGCAGCAGTGGGACTGTGAGGGACAGTGGAGACCCCAGTGAGGGTAAGGAAACAAATCACGAGAGAGTCTTCTTGAGCAAATGTGCACGATTCAAAGTCAAAGAAAAAAAAGACATACAGTACCTCTCTTAGAATGGTTGGATGCGTATTGATTTATTTCAGATGGCATTTTCTCCAGACCTGGATGGAGCTGAGGAGGTGGAAGTCTGGCCATGGAGTGTTAAAGTAAATCAGTCCATTTGCTGATGTTTCTCGTAGCACAATACATTTCTGATCTGAAAACAAATATCGCATTTTTTTCTTCCTTTTATTCAACCAACAACAAAGATGCTCTGATATCTTGAATGTGTCCTAAAAACATTCAGTAATATTTATGTAATGCAAACATATCTCTTCCTTTTTGTGTAGATAATGTCAACTTGTATTTAATATCTAAGAGATGTGCCATTTTTAGATAAAAATCCCGTTTTTGAAGACAAACGTAAAGACTTAATAGACCCGTTTTTGTTTTTAATCCATAAAAATCCACCTGGCTGTGTTGACAGAGCAACGACAATGTTGACACAAGTGATGGTGTAGGAAGAAGTTGTCAAAATGATAATTGTAGGTAGCCAGATTTATCAGCAACGTATGACATTCACAAAGCTAAAAGTGAATATTCTTGATAAAATAGTCAGTTACTAAAGGCACAAACTTACTGCCTTCATAATGTTGGACACCAAAATCCAACCACTAAGCAAACACTGATATAAGAAAAATGACATGCAGTTGACAAAAGACACAATTGCTACAAGGTAAATTTTAAAATTAAAATTAAAATATTGGTTAAATGTAATATTTGTTAAAATATCTAGTCATTGCCTAATATCTACATATGTAATTTTACAAAAGTTTTGACAGTTTTTACATAATATTAAAATTATGGGCACAGTGTTTTTTGAAAAGCGAGCAGATGAGCAGCAGCGGTCCAAAGGGCTGTATGAGGTCAAGAGAGGTTGTTGTTTGGGATGAGAACTTGTTGTCATTCCATTAATGGTAAAAAGAAATTACAAAAAAAATGAAGATAAAAGAAACAAAATATCACCTTTGATTATCAAATGGTCAGAGAAGCACATAAGCTGGGTGCAAAAGTGACCGGTGGTTCCAAATGTACAGCTGATGCACGTGGCATTTTGAAGAGCATGATGAACATGGACATAGAGGCTGAGAAGACGGAGGGCAGTTTGTTTTTCCTTAAATTTAGAAGAGACATTGAAGTGCAAAGCAAACTTAAACGAATCAGCTTTTTGCCATTTCCTGTCTGCAGAAGGGAGGTTTTATGCAATTAATTTAGCAAGTTTTCCAGACAGCAGGAGGAAATCATGATAGTAAAGGTCAAAAGAACAGAAGACAGCTGCTGGAGGAACAGTGCAGTCTATGGAGTCATACTGTTGCTAAGCAGTTATAATGCAGAGTAAAATCAGACTACAAGGATTAGTGGAGACAAAAATATTAAAGGACACATACTGTAGTGATAGCCAAAAACTGAGCCAAGCCAACAAAAATCTAAATGCAGAGAGGATGACGTTTAATTTTTTTACAAAGTCAAACGACGATGGAAACAGAAAGGATTCAGCTTCTTTACGTAGACGATGACATCAGAAAAGATGCACCATGTTATTTAGAGGTCACTTAAGGGAACCGAAGTGGTGATAGAGGAAACTGCTGCATGAAGAGGCAGCGTATGGATTTATTCTGCCATGTGATTGCATGTAGCCAGCCCCCACAGGCATGAAACATTTGTGTGACATGAGTGGAATGTTAAACACAAAGCGTTACTTCACCACACACTGACACGGTATGCGCAGCCCTAAAATCTTTATAAAACATGAAACAGACTCATATCACCTAAATCCCTACATGCAATACAGCAATATGTTTCCCTGCAGCGCAGCGACACCAGTAAAGCAGCTTGAGAATTTCTTTAAAGCCACTTCTACTTGCTGAAACGTGCACAGGTGCTTTAGTTTTTCCCTTTCATTTTGTTAGCGTTTGTGACGGGAGCGAAATAATTTCATTTATTCAGGAGGCCATGTTAGGAATTCCAGACCCTCACTGGGTTTCACTTTGCTTAGATTCCACTGCTCAGCTGTTGAAACAACTAAAAGGCCAAAATCATATGCTCATCAAAAATAAACCTAAATATTTATTATTTATCCTGTGTTTTTTTAGGGGAATGCGGACAACATTTTAACAAAAAGTGGTAGGACGAATAAGAATATGCACCCAAGACGTTAGCCCGGCGAAGGTCTGGCTCACCGCAGCTCTCTGAGAACAGAGACTAATGTCTTTACTGTCGGAGAGCAGACGCACAGGATGGAGGAGATATTGTTCACCTCAGACAAGACAGAAACACTTGCTGCTGTCTCTGTGCAGCACAGAAAGGCAGAGGTGGGAGAGATGAGCTCCAGTGTTTGTGCTGCTGACTGACAGCTCCAGCATCCTGTCACTACAATGGCCTGAGTGCAAGCTCACCTGAAGAGTTGAAAAAGGTTAAATTATCGGCATTGTTGGGCACAGATGGACTCCGTCCTCTGAAAGAGCAGGCGGGGGGGTGAGAGGACGGTGAGGGGACTCAACGCAGAAGCAAAGAGAAAGGCTGGAGGGGATTTACTCTGGCCTGCCTCAGCAGACTCCTGTGGATGAGCTGCCTTGTTTTTGTGCAGCTGTTTGTCCACAGAGGGCGAGTTACACAAAGCTGCAACTCTCGCTGGGAACAAGCGATATGCTGATTGGAGTAATAACAGTAGTGGTGAGCTCAGTGTGGCACCCTTTGTAAAAGGGATGTGAAACCTAGAGCGAGGTGCTTGTCATCTGGGGGTAAGAGCAGAGTAACCACCACAGTTTACTCCCACACGGCAGCACACCAAGCCCAGACAGCACACAGCAGTTTTACGGCAAAGGAAAGAACGGATCCTAGTGTGTGTTTTTGATGAGATGCGTGTGGGAGAGATTATATTAAATAAAACACAACCCCCCCACCTGGTTACAAAACACAAAACCACTGATCATCATTGCTGTCAGTGTTTTGTTTCCATGGAAATACTGGTCAGCAGGTGTCAGTCATTTGTTACCATGGAAACGTGTTCCTTAGTTCTTGTCAGCCTAAAAGTCTGTCAGATAAGTAAAACACCACACAGTCTCCATGTCGTCTACTAGCACATAGAGACAGAATTGAATGATTTTTTTCCCCCCATGTTCAATTGTCTTCTGGCTGCTGCTTCTGATCACGTTGCTCCTACATTTTATCAAACATCTGGCAAACACCAGGGCGCCAAACTATTCAACTTCACCGATTTTCAACTTGCTCTCTATGGCTTTAATTTAGGGTGTAACTACCTTCATGCTTTTTAAGTTCCAAATCAGTGAAGGCGTCCTTTAAGACCAAAGTGTTGGTGTGTATTAGGACTATGGGTGCAGATGCAGATGAACCAAAACATGAACCAGCTTTATCTACTTTTTGATTTTCAAGTGACAAAGGTTAAGTTACTGGTGGGACTCCAAATGTTAAAGAAGTTCCTGACTCAGACAATGATTCTACAGTATGTTTTTGAATCTACTGCAAAGATTAGTGTTTACTGAGCTGTAGATGCCTTCTGTTGATCAGCTTATAGCAAGATCATCAGATTGCAGAGAACATTTGTGTGTCATCTGCAAATGAGCAATATAAGTTTGTCTGAGATGCTCACAGTGTCAGTGTGTAGAGTTTTAAAAAACAAAGGTCCAACAGCTTATTCTTGTTGAACTCCTATGAAATTCTTTGTTTCAGCAGATTTAAAGCCACTGAGAAAAACACAGATGTTGACAATACAGCATGTGAAAAAACACAAAATGATGGACAAATATCATCCTCCACAAAGAACCTCGGTGTCAGAACAGCTCAGCTAGTGGGCCATTGTTCCTTCTCTTATTCCTTATTATTTTTATTTTACAAACCACTTACGTTGGCTAAGGAGACGCTCTCCCTACACATATTTTGCTCTAATAGCATGAGCCTGGAAGAAGATTCTGGTGAACCCCTAAGATCCCCAAGTCCCGGTTAGATGGAAGAGTGGATGCCTACATCATTTGAAGTGGTAGCATGGAGGGCAGAATTAGAATCAGAAAGTAGCAAAAAGTGCTTTGAAATGTTGATCATTTCCCTCAACATCTCATTTGGAAAGTTCTTCAGAACACTTCATTTACACTTAAAGAAAGGGAATCCGTTTCAAAGAGCCCCCCACACTCCTTCACATGTTTTGTGATCTCGAACTTTTTAGCATTTTGAAAAGGGTGGCGAAGCTGGGTTGGCACTTGGCACCGTGGCGTTCAGGCCATGGATGTGTGTGGGCTTCCGTGTGAAGGTCACCCAGCCGCGGCAGGGCCGGAGCCGGACGGACGCGGGTCGAGACGCTGTTCGTGGTGCTGAAACGCAGACACGTCAGCGCGGCGAAGCAGCTCAGATTGATGCTTCATAAACGAGCCGTTTGATCCAGTGAACACACGAACGTGTTCCTGAAGGTGACTGATCTGAGATGTGGGCCTGCATCTTTAAAAAAGATCTGCCTGCCTGCGTGTTCCCTGACCTCTGTTTCGCATAAAAACTGCACCCTGTAGGATCAGGTCTGGTTACCCTCCAGACCAGAACGTTCCTCAAATGATCAATGATCAGCGGCAGCCTGTCACGGCGGAGGTGAAGCCGCTGTTTGTTCGGTGCCGATCTGTCGACGGCTGGACACGATTCCGCCGCTCGCGCAGTGGAGGAGCTGAGATGTGACGCGTTCAGATCACCAATGCAAATCAGACCCCCCCCTCCTCCTCTTCATCACCTCCCCTCTCTCACCAACACAGTCCTGTGCTTTATATCGCCGTGCCAGGCTTTCAGAGCAGCACTGGCTGAGAGAGAGAGAGAGAGAGAGAGTGGGGGGGAGGACGAGCTTACACCCGCTGTGGGAAATGCTGGAGAGCCGGGGGAGCGGGAGGGGGGAGGAGGGGGGGCTTCACTTCACAGCAAGCGGGGAAAACTGCGATCGCAACGGCCATAAAGTGAGACGCACAAGGACGCAGCGCGCCGCTTCCCGGCTGAAGGTGAGCCGCGTGTGCAAGTGTCCGCTACTGTAAATGGTGGAGGCTCGGCGAAGGGGGTCGTAAGATGGAAGACGGCAGCTGCTTCGGTGGGTGACGGTGTTCACTCTTCGCTCCTCGGTCGTTTGTCTGTCGACCCGCCGTCTCTGCGTTTCATCGAATCCGGCACGTTTGGATGTTTCAGGGCGAAGGTGGCGGCGAGTTCCTCGGTGCGTAGCTTCAGAATCAGGAGTTGAACATAACTTGGGCACTTGGACTTAATCAGACACTGTTCATTGTGCAAACTGTTGCTTCCTGTGCTGTATCCTCTGGAGCACCGCACCCCGACTTTTTTAGAGGTGTGTGTGTGTGTGTGTGTGTAGGGGGGAGGGGGCTTCATAAGACAGAACACGAGAGGCCCGAGATGAAAAGTAGAGCTGACGGTGTGTGACGGCGGCCACGGAGACAACGGGGCTTTAATGGATATCATCAGATGTGCACACACACACACACACACACACACACACGGCTTGCAGTGTCTCTTTGTAGGATGAGTGAGTGCAGTCAGCTGTGTCAGAGAGGGGGCTTGCAAGACCATTCTGCAGAAACACACAGGAGTAGGTCAAGGCTGCACTCAGAGGATCCGGATCAACACTAGACTGCTTCACATCTGAATTATTCACAAATGTTCAACGTGTCCTCTTTGCATGTTGTCTTTACTCCCTGCCTCACTCCACAGATGAGGCCAGAGATTGCATACTGCTATGATAATCCCCCCATTTCATAAGCGCCCATAATACGCTCTTCAGACATTTTTTTTTATCACATGATGCGGAGACTTAGATTGTGAAGCTGGGAGACATTGCCTGTGTTACAATAAATATAATCTGACAGTGCAGGAATTAAATGAAATCTCTACACTGAAACAGAATCTAATTTTACAAAGTCATATTAGTAAAGGTTGATGTATTTTCCTAATTCAAGGATAAAACTGATTATTGTGATATGAGATCACAATGCCACTGCACCAACAACAACAGGAATTACAAGAGCTACACAACGCAACTTTAGGCAGGGGTTTTAATTTAAAACAAATGGCAGGAACAAAAGCGACAAAGCAGTCGGGATGTGTTGCAAGACGCTGCAAGACAGAAACACAAGCCCATATGTCAACATGAGCCGTGCATCTAATTCTCCAGGCGAGTACTTCCCTTCCCTCTGACTGTGTTCACATGCACAGTCAGACGGAACACTCGTGCCTTAAAGCTGCTTATATTTTGTTTTGTCTTTTTCCGATGCAGCGTTTTCCCAAGGATCACCGTGGAGTCAGTGACCACAACCTCGGATGTTTGGTCCCTTTGTGTTCCAACACACTGCTGTTATTCGACTCAGTGGCGATGAAGCACAAGACACAATATCGACACCACTGCCAGATGCTGCAGGTGTTTCCACGATTATGAAGTTGTAAGTAGGTTACAGATCCATCTTGTTGCTCCCAATCCATTAAATGGCTTTCCACTGAGGTGAGAGACACTATGGGAATCGTGGGGCCCTTCCACAAGCTGCACTGCCTCCTGAAGCGGGCTCAGATGCTGCTCCTCTGTCTGGGCATCGCCTATCTGATGGCAGGCAGCATCCTGCTCCTGCAGCGCTCCAGCATCCGAGTCCCACAGTCAAACCTGGCCAACCTGCCGCCCACGCTGTCCCTCGCGGCCCCTCCTACCGCCCTCAGGACAGCAGGCCTGGGCATGAGGGCACGCTCCAGATGGGCTGTCGTTCAGTCCGCGCCCGGAGGGGGAGCCAAGGCGGGGCGACAGGGGCCCGCTTCCCGGAGCCTCGGGGTTCAACACCTGCACCGGCGCTGGTTTCATAGTCTGGTGCCAGACAGTCCGGAGCAGAGAGTCTCTCTCCACAGGAGCAGCACACACAAAGGTGAGTACAACGCTTACATTTGTTTCTGTGGACACATTCAATAATGAAAACTTAATAATCAGGCTAAAGACTTTGATTTGCCACTGCAGTCAGCTGTGCAGTCTGTTCACTGCAGCTTTCCTTATGGTCAAAACAGGTATTAATGATGTGGCCTCCTTGAATAAATAAATACACAAAATCATAACAGCTTGATTACTTTGGAATAATAATATCATATTTATGTTAAGAAACATCATGTTCCAGTCATCACTATGCTACCTACAAAGTATATTTGTGGCTGCAGCTTAGTTGTATAAAAACATACATATTATATCTCCCCAAAAACTATTTAACTTGGTAATGAAGCAGAATCCCATTAATCTATTTTCCCAGCTTATCGATCTAATTATCTTATTTTGTTCTGTGTTTATTATTGTTTTAACATGAACAACATGTTAAAACTCGTATGGAATACTAGACTTTTAGATGTAAACGGCAATTGAATAAATAATTGAATCAAAAAACAAAAGGTTGTAAACACTACAGTTTACAATGACATAAAAAAATAGCAAAAATATAATTATAATAATTAGATAAACAAACAAATCCATTTGAATAAAATGTCACAATGTCACAAATCACGTTGTCTTTGGTTTGAGTCGTCAGGTTTAGTAGAACACAGGTAAGGAAGCAGAAAGGACAGTTACTGGGGAAAACGTTTCTACTCACTGCGAGTCAAGTACAAATGATAAGGCGCTAAATTAGGACTAGCATGATGTGTTCAGCCAAGGTTTGCAGTCATTAAACAGCTCTCATCCATCCAACACAATCTTGTTATCCAAATCTCACAGCGGAAATCTCTGGACTGGAGCCCAAACTGATAATGATGTTTGAGACTGATGCTGAAATCTGCGTTGTAAAAACCCAATAATGAAGAATTGGCCACTATTTTGCCACATAACACACCAAAGTTCTGTTTCCAATATTTTGCTTTCTGAAAATCTCTCCGATGAGGTTAATAAAGAATTGTGATTAACGTGTCACAACCTTTGTGCTTTTTTGCTATCAAATATTTGTTTTCCCACTTTCTATTTAAATGAACTAATGTGGTTTAGCCAATAAACAACAGCCCCTGTGGCCGAGGGTGTTCACCTCTGTTGTCATTAAACTGAGGCACACTCAGTTTCAAAGTCGGTGAAAAACCTTTGAGCTAAACTAAAGAGCATCGTGCCCTTCCAAGGTGAAATAGGGGTCAAAGAAGGGAGGTTGGGGTGCCAACCAGCGTTCGGTGCGCACACCCAAATCCATACATGTTTTTCTGGCATTTGTGTAGAACTCAGCACAGTCTCCACGAAGCACTGACGTGCTGGCTATGCCTTCCTCAGTGAGTCAAATAGAAATCCACAGCCAGGAGTGTCCACAAATCTGCCTTTCCCAAAAAGATTCCACTGGGCCCCGAACAAATAAATAATAAGAACAAAATAAAATAAAATATTAACACATATCCAAAAATATTAACTTAAATGGGTAAAACGGAGAGGTAATACAATAACAATTTTTATCACATTATAACAGATCTTTTTGTACTATTGTACACGACGGTAACATGTTGGAAACTGGCAAATAGACAAAATGAAACTACTGTAATTAGTTAGACAGGTGTTAGAAGTAATAATTTGATGCTGTTACAAGAACGTAGCACGAGCAGGTTTCTGATTTCGCAGCCTTTCCAGATGAAAACCTCTGTGTGCCAACGTCACTTTCACTACACCAAGTGATACATACACGTCTTATAGCCAATTTTGCGTTTTTCTTTAAATATTCTTAATTGTTGAGAGGTTGATTTGATGGGAATACCTTTTGTACAAACGCTTTATTCTGACATACATTTGGTCTTTTGCAAAGACACACCTGATTGTGGAACAAAGCAGTATTTGTTTATTAGTGGTCAAATTTTTGAGGTTCATTTATTGTAACATAATGAGCAGAGTTTAATTTTGTCTGTTTGTTTTCATTGTTTTTCTTGGGGTTTTAAATAATAGTCTCAACGCTGGTCGCTTGAACCTCAGCACCGAAATCTTTGTAGAAGGGAGTTGGCTCGCTGTGGAAACTCAGCCTTGGTGTCACAAATCCTCTTCGTCCTAGATAGTTGACTTACTGGTGAACTTTTCTTCAGTGAAAGCAGGTGACAACTGCCGGTGCTAGTATAGCACTTTTTACTCCTCTGCGTTGTAAAGATGATAGTTTGCACTCAAGAGTTTAAGTAAAAAAATAATTCAACTCTTTCTCTGAGCTGTAGCAGCATCATGTAATCTGAAATTCAGCAGATGAAACTGAACTATCCTGGTGAAGATGTGTTGACTGAGACTGCGGTTTTCTTGGTGAATAATGCATGAACGGGTAAATATACACATTTATTTTCTATTTTGTGATTTACTTTTAAAAAATACCAGAAAGCCTGGAGGCAAGGTAATGCAAGCTCTGCTCCCAGCTTCCATAGCACGCTCACGTCACGTTTCATTTTACATTTATGATCAGATAATGACGACCTCAGAACGTTTAGAAAAGCTTTATTATACATTAATGTGACATTTTCCATGTGGGTGCATCAGATCTTGTAGATGAGGGATCGTACTCACTGATACTCTTCAAACCAAACGGGGGAAATGGCACGCAGACACTAAAGTAGATTCTAGGAAATAAATTAGTAATTATGAAGATAAAAATCATACGATTCCTTAGTTGCGCTTTCAGACATCCCTGGTGGTTTACTCCATTGTTTAACTGTGCCTGTCAGTGCCTTTGCCATTTTGTTGAAATGATAAATGCAGTGGAATTACCTTCAGTGGAACATTTATTCTTGCAGCTCGTTCTTGAAAATCATCCTACAACAGATCTTAATCCTTTCCTTTTTAAAAAACAGACGCCACCTAACCGATCAGTCACTACGCAGAGTAAAAACGTTGGAGGCAGGAATGACATCAGTTTCATTACCGGCCATCTGGCAAATGTTCCTGTTAAAACGTGTTTGCCCCGGTCTATTGTGGCATGTCCTGGAGGAGCAATGGGGTTGCAGAAGGTTCCAGAGTAAAGCGCCCAATCTAGTGATGAAGCTGATAAACCTCTGCAGAACACCTATTAACAACATCTCGATATTCTCTGATCACAACAGTGTCTCTCTCATGGAAAGTTATAAGATCAACACACCTGTCTCCTAAATATGAAGCTCCAGTCAACAAAGCTTGGCTTTGTAAAAAGGCTTCAAACAGTGGGCAACTGCTCGTCTGGCTCTGTCCAATGCAGAAAGCTTAGTTCAATACTAAGAGCTAATCTTAGCGGGAACATCCTGTTTCCCAAAAATTTCTAAGTAACTAAACAAAATAATAACAGGCTTGATTACTTTGCACAAGTACTAATATCTTTATGTTAAGAAACATCATATTATAGTCATCAAGAACACAAACAACATGTTAAAACTCGTATGGACTACAAGACTTTTGACGTAAACTGTAATTGATTAAATAATTAAATCAAAAAACAAAAGGAAATATGATAGAATTCTTGCAGAAACACAACAGTTTTTAATGACATAAATGAATAGCAAAAAAAGAAAAAATAATTAGATAAACAACCAAATCCATTTGAATAAAAACTAGTTTCAGCGTTCGTCAATGTCACAAATCACGTTGTCTTTGGTTTGAGTCGTCAGGTTTAGTAGAACACAGGTAAGGAAGCAGAAAGGACAGTTACTGGGGAAAACGTTTCTACTCTCTGCGAGTCAAGTACAAATGATAAGGCGCTAAATTAGGACTAGCATGATGTGTTCAGCCAAGGTTTGCAGTCATTAAACAGCTCTCATCCATCCAACACAATCTTGTTATCCAAATCTCACAGCGGAAATCTCTGGACTGGAGCCCAAACTGATAATGATGTTTGAGACTGATGCTGAAATCTGCGTTGTAAAAACCCAATAATGAAGAATTGGCCACTATTTTTCCACAAAACACACCAAAGTTCTGTTTCCAATATTTTGTTTCCTAAAAATCTGTCAGATGAGGTTAATAAAGAATTGTGATTAACATGTCACAAACTCTGTGCTTTTTTGCTATTAAATATTTGTTTTCCCACTTTCTATTTCCTATATTTGATCTTTTTCTATTTATATTCACCGACTAATCTCACACACAGGGCGCAAACATGCACATACATTTGCAGCCTCAGTTATTCATAAATTCAGGATCCCCACCTGTTCAAAGTTTTTATATTAATAGTGAGAGCTGTAAAATACTTTGTGTCTGCTGCTGTGAACTTTGTACCTCACAGGGAATCACAAATTCCTTGACATGTAGAGAACACATCAGAAGTGTTACACACCCAGTGATGTGCAGAAGGGATCAGAGGTTGGGAATATCACAGGGGCTGCGCAGTAGGAGCCACACTCTCTGTAGTGATATCTCATGACTTTTGTAAAGTTTGTTCTGATCTTCCTGTAAAGTTTTAGCGAGTCAGAAATTGCAGGTGATTCGACTGCACTTTCATCTGCTGACAGGTTTTGGAGTTCTTTGCAGCAACAGATGTCCGAGCCCAGTTTGGGTCAGCCGGCTCTCATCACATCTGTGAGGATATTGTAGACCCCGTAGAGAGACTGGGAACCCTCTTCAGCCCACTTTAACAGACACACACACAGTGCACATCTTTCGCGTGGTGGTGGCACATGTCTTCATACTTGGCCGTTCTGTCATTAGCCTCTTCCATCCAGTCCTGCAGGGAGGAATCAGCTCCAGCACGGCCATCTGTCTCAGTGTTTAAGAAAGCGACACAGTGTCAGACCTAAGTGCAGCCGCTTCTATCATGTCTGGGAATTCGGGCTGCTTCCCTCCATTAACCCTCCGCTGCAGCTGCCTGGGGCCTCTCCTTCACTTTGATTAAAGCAACAACCTGCTCCGCTGGGGGGAGGGCTGGGGGTGCGGCGCTCACCTTGGGCGATGCCTCTTGAGATGCTTCCTGCCACAGACTTTGGCAGGCCTCGACTTTTTAGTGCTTTCATGCAGCAGCTGCCGGCGTTCTCCAGCGCTGGTCTCCTGAGGCTCAGGCAGCTGGTGACTCAGCCTCGCTACAGCACAACAGGCTGGACAGGCTTCAGAGGACGTCCCAGACTGATTAAATCACAAATTCGACATACTGAAGCTTGGTCTGACAGAGATTTTATGCTCTGTTGCTTGCTTCTATTTTGTCAGGGAATGTAGCTGCCACATCTTCAGGCCAGGTAGCACGTATCGGCCCCAACCTTTCAAACTTTGGGCTGTAAGTCCCGTTTTTGAGCTCTTGGCATCAGTCGAGTTTATGCTGATAGAAAACACTGAAAGCCACATATAAAACAACCATGAATACAAATCCATGTCAGGGTTTGTGAAATCAATCTAAAACTCAAGACTAAGGACTTGTGTACATCCAGTCCACAGCACAGAGTTCATAAACGAGTAAAAACCTCCTGCACATAACCTAAAAATATGCCATTGTCAGACCCAGGGGACGAGACGTAAATGAAGTCAGGACACAAAAGGAATACATATGCTACCCTCCCCACAGAGGCTGGTATTCATAAAGAAGACTTTAACGTGCTCGGTTTGATGTAGCAACGTGGCAAAGACTAGGATAACATCAAAGACTGCATTTGGGTGACATTCAATATGGAACCTTAATCTTGTCAGCACATCATAATAGTCTGTCGTAGCTTATTATGTGTTACATTCTTCCTTCTATACCAGGGTGATTTTTCTTCCAGTGCAAGTAAATAGATTCACAGCAAAGTAGGAAAAGGAATAATCTACATCTGATGATAAATTAGGCCTAGTCATGTTAAAAATGAGTTGGGTATTAAGATTCACAATACATACCCCTGTGTATAATTTCTTTGAGTAAGTGATGATACAGAAGTCTGCTTTGGCACAGTTAGAGAGCAGCGGCAGTGCCAGACTGAAGACAGACCACGTCTGGTTCATGTCCAAATCAAGAGGAGTATGTCAACATTCATTTATGGGTATAACTAAGGAGGTGGGAGTAGTTCTCATAGACGTGCATGCAGTTTTGAGATTTGTGAATATTATTGAACTATTCAAATTATTTATGTATGAAAAATATATTTTTAATTAGTGTTTTTGTCTAACAGTTATATAATCTAGCTTAAAATTATTCCATCTGAGGTCACCGCCTTATTTTATGGGTGCAGTAGCTGCTGATTATTTTCATCTGTAATAAGTAATTAATAAATCACTCAATATTCGTCAATAAAATATAAGAGAACATTACTGTTTCTGCTGACATCATTTTCCTAAAGTGTACGTTTATATATTTATTTTATACAGAGAAAAGAAGCACTAGCTCGGATTTCAGAAGTGAGACACACAATGTGTTTAATTGTTTTTTTTTTATTAATTACTTGAATGTTTTTCTTGATCACATAATTTAGTATTGTTCAATCAACAGTGAAGTGACTAAAGCAAAATGTTCTTATTGAAGCAGACCAGTGGCGGAGTGGCTAGTGCTGCCGCCTCACAGCTAGAAGGTCCCCGGTTGGAATCCACCGATGTTCTCACCGAGTTTGCGTTGTGGTTAATTGACTCAGTCGACTCTGAATTACCCGTGTGTGAATGGTTGTCTGTCTGTGCACGTTTCTATGTGTCTGTCGACAGACTAACAAACATTTTCCCACCTCAGATCTCTAAGAACGTGCTGAATGCCTCTGCAGGAAACATTTCAGACTGATGACTTCTTCCCTCCTGACACACGCAGGAACCTACATCGGCTGCTTTCTGCACAATGCCACTGACCGAGCCCTGGGAGGCACCATGCTTTATGACCTGCGCAAAATGACCAGCTCTCTGTGTCAGGACACCTGCTCAGAAAGGTAATGCGTTCATGGCCCTGCTCTGGCGAAGGGACCACAGAAGGCCTGCTGTTTGGATAAATGCTTTAGATCTCTGAGTCCGTCATGAATGCCTCCTGTGTTCGGAGCCAGTGGAGAGCCAGGTGGCTGGATGACAGTAAACGATGAGGGGGGCAAGAGAGGGGAGAGTGAGAAGCAGGCCAGGACAGAAGGCTTGATCTGTTGCAGGAGAAGGAAGGAGGAAGGTGTGTGTGTGTGTGTTTGAAAGCTTAATGAGGCGACAGTTGCTGAATAAATCAGTGGTTAGATATATGCTTTCCTGTGGCCGGTGTGAAAGTCTCAGACTGGGTCGGTGAGTGAGTTGAATCAGCAGCAGTGAGAGGAGGCTCTGAACTTACAAGATGATGTGGAGCGGCAGGTGGATTTGTTTTCAAAGCAAACTCACAAAGTGACCCGCTTAAATTATTCCTTTTAATATCTTAGCGGAAAGGAAGCAGCGTAGCCTCGCTGAAATAAAACGGCAGAGGGCAGATGGTTGCAGTCAGACATCTCATGCCCACTGAGCCCCCACCCCTATTTCCCCCCACCCGTCACGGAAAGCGGTCGTGCTCGTTACCTGAGCAGGCCAATTACAGCAATAAGCAAAAAGTAAAAAGTCAAGGCAATTTATGAGGAAGCTTCAAAGGACATATATGAAAAGGTCAACTTTGATGAGGTCTCTGTCTTTCTCGAGGAGCCGGGATAAAGAGAGAGGAAGAGGGATGAGTCACAATAGCCTTGATATGTAAAGTACAGATCAGAGGTGACTGCTCTTCAGCCGGAGAAAGGCCTCATGCCGAGCTAAAGAAAGGCACTGACAAGTAGAACAGAGTTCACTGGAGAAATAAATACGCAATGTTTGAGTTAAATGGTGTTTAAGGCTGTTGATGGGATTTTAGGGACTGTCCTTCGGGATTACTACAGCTGGCTGCAGGTTATGGATTTCCTCTGTTTGTGTGTGGTCAGTGGGTACCAGTTTGCCGGTCTGGAGTTTGGAGCTGAATGCCACTGCGGGAACCGGATCAGTAGCCCACAGGCTCCTGAGGAGGACTGTAGTCTGGTGTGCCGAGGCGAGAGGGGGTCTCCCTGTGGCGGAGTGGGCCGACTCTCCATTTACAAGGTGGAGGAGCAGCTGCCAGGTCACAGGAAATGTGAGTCAACTTCCCTCAGGGGGAGACACACTGATGTTTGCTATTTATTCTCTGCACAAGCTGCACTTTGGATGACTTCACATATGAGCAAAGCTATAAGTGAACTTTGTCAACCTCAGTCCTCAAAGAAAACACACACACACACACACTGAGTGACATGTGGCTTCAGTACAGTGAACATAGCCACTATAGTTTACTTTAGCCCACATAGTCAGTTTTTATGTAATAAAAAAAAGATAGGTGAGGGTGAACAAAATGAAACGTGATACACGTGAACAAACAGGAAGTGACTGACATACACACGTCTGTAGTTTTAGGCTTTATGCATTTAATTAGTAAACAAGGATTAACACTTACCGCAGTCAGTCCCTTTACTTCCACGTCCTCACAGTGTCACAGTCTAAATTTACTTCCTTTGGTCGTCTCATGCTCTGCTGAGGGCTCAGGGCTAAGACATGCTGTGTCAGCATTTTTTCCACCTTCAACAAATCACTGCTCTGATCATATCTAACTAAAAAACTCTCGCAGCGACTGTGGCATAAATCTCGTTTTTTGAAATACCGTGTAAAGTTCACTTACTGTAATTTTTTTTTTTACATGACAAAATGTCAAAAATGTAGGCCACAGTAAAGAAATGGAAATTCCATCTTGTGACACCCAGGGTCTGTCTTCAAGATGCCCAGAGCAGAATCTTGCAATGGCCAAGTACATGTGGTTTACCTGAAAAATGTACAGTATGTGTAAAAAATGGAAAATAAACCTAATGGGGAAGGTCAGTGTTGGACTGTTGTTGTCTGTTGGACCTGTGACTGCAGGACTCCAGCTGTGCTGTATTGTCCACTGCATGTGTGTTAACCTGAGGCTGAAAATTTTCCTTAGACTTACACCATAAAGCCTCTCCAAGTGGAGTGAACTCACTCTGGTCTTTTATGTTTGGGTTCATTTGGGAAAATATAGCTTGTTCCTTGTTGTTTATTGTCCTTAGTTTATTATTTCCTTCATGGCCAGAATGTTTTCTTGACAACAATGTAAAACCATTTGGGCAAAAAGCTGAGCTGTCCAACTGACTGTCCTTTGTTGTAGTTCAACCTCATGATTCAGGCTCATTGAAAATTAAATCATTATTAATTAATGATGATTAATGATTATCATAATTATTAATGCTTATCATAATTTTTGCTTAAAAATGACCTTAGTATAGCTTTAAACTTGATTAATGGCCTTTGTTTCAGTGAGGAATATACTTATGTGCTCCAGAGAACGAGCGACATCTGCTTGTTTAATTTGCACAAGGAGTTGCAATTCTTCATATATGCTCAAAAGACTATGACATAAATTGTGATGTGCCCTGACTGAAAATATTATATGTTTAACCTGAAAGCCTTGTATTAAAATTACACAGTCTTTTCAGTCTTTGGCAAGATTGGGACTTTTTCTATTCATGGTCAGTTATTTTAGCATTATTTTAAATGTTTACTAATGCATTGATTATGGCCATTTCTGGCCAAGATCCTTGAACAGCAGTCTACAATCAACTCTCAGATGTCCTTTCTCAGAACAGCCTCCTTGATGTCAACCAGTCTGGCTTGAGGAGTGGTCACTCCAAAGAACAGCTCTCCTGACAATCGTGGAACCCCTGAGGGGCTCCCAAAGCTGTCAGTCTTAGACACTATCAGATCTTCCTGTCCTTAATCTATGATTCGGGCTTGTCTGGTACAGTTCTGGCCTGGCTTACATCTTGCCTTTCTGGGTGAACCTTCAAGGTTTCTTGACAGGTATCTCGGTTTCTAACTCTCACAGCTTCTTCACTGGTGTGTCCAGGGTTCAAGACAGGCTTCAAGACAGCAGTTCTTGTCTTCCCAGCCAGACCTTCAATACAACACAACATCAGCATCTACATTGGGCCTTCAGTGATTGTCCCCAATAACTTTGCTAGACATCTGGGGTTCACCACTGACGACCAGATAAGCTCTTCTGTTTTTGGGTCATGCAGATTTGCCCTCTACACCTTTAGAACGAATGTATCTTTTTAAATATGCAACCCAACTCACCATGCAGGCAATGGTCCTTCTCGCCTCGATTACTGCCGTGCCTTGCTGATGGTGCTACCAGCAGCACAATCGAACCCCTCCACATGTTCCAAACGGAGCAGCACGTCTCATTTTTTGACCAGCCAAAACGACAACGCATCGCACCACTGTTGAGAACGGTCAACTCAACACCACTTTCCTACCTAGACACCCTCATCCAGGTCTGCAGTCCTTCCCCCTCACTGTTGTCTGCCAACAAAGAGTGTCTGGTGTCGCGGCACTAAACCAAAATCTAAAACAAGAGCTCAGTGATCCCATGATGATGGAAGGAGCTGCCAAACTCTGCACATTCAGTAGCAAAAAAACTAGTGAACACAGATCTCTTCCACAACCTGCTATATTCTTACAAAATCCTATCCTTTCTGCACATACATCTCATGAAGCAGAAACATTTCTTCTTTCCCCCTTGACTTAGATTTTTTGCATACTTTGTACCTCACTTGTAAGTCACTTTGGATAATAGCATCTGCCAAATGAGTCAGTCTGAATGTAAAATGCAAACTATGTCGTGTCTGCATAACTTGTAGGACTTTATAATGGCTCCACAACAAAGTAAACAACACTATTTACCCATGAACATCTGTTATATAAAACTCTATTCTTTCAAACTATGCTCACCTCCGGTATTATATAAGGTTTTGTATCATATATTGCATTAATATTCATGATTGGATGGTTCAGTGTCTCTGGAGGTTTGCAGCTGAATTCTGAATATATTATATACCAGTGTTCAGTCAGATGTACTGGAGGAATATAATTAGAGCAGAAACTTAGAATGAATTGCAATTTGCCTGTAACCAAATCACACTATTTTTGAAAACCTGACCATTTATTTCTCCGTAATTTTTGCCCGTGTCAGTGAGAAATATATTAATAATGGCGAGTACAGCTAAATCCATTTGTGTCATGCTGCCATTTGCATACAACTGTTTCCTTGTGTGTTTTTTTAATTCCAGTCAGAAATGTTCACTACCGCGGTTGCTTCAAGTTGCTGAGGAGCACCATCGGCAGCTTCCCTGTCTACTCCTTTCAGCCCAACCTAACAACGCAGTCCTGCATTGAGACCTGCACCGATAAGGTTTGAACAAGTCCTCTGAAATTACAGGCCTGAGGATCAGTTTACTGCACGCAGCCTCTGAACTGTACTGGTGCTTCTGAGCTCCCAGTAGATCCGGCATGGGAGCACAGAGCCCCTTAATTTTTTCAGATTATCTGAGGTTTAATGTGCCTCTAATGAGAAGTAGTCTGGATTCAGTGTCTCCTCCTGGGTGCAGCTGGGACAGTCTCCTCTGAAGACAGAACTGGCTGGTAGAAATACTGCACATCATCTGGTAGTGACTGGAATGTGATTAATTCTCACTGTGCGGAATGTGCGTGTGTTTGTGTGTGTGTGTGTGCATGTAAGTCTCTCTCTGTGTGATTGGGCATAACTTTTCTAACTGTCACTGCAGTGTCCGTCCTTGTGCTTTGACATTGAGCACTGTGGCCTCGTGTTACTGGAAAAGTGATGAAAAGTAATGAACAAAAATGAAGTGTGGTGCAGAGATGTGGGGATGCAGACTTCCCCGCTGAACCGACTTGACACATTTGTCTTTCGTCGGAACAGAAGTGTTGGGAGAATAAATACGAGTCACAGAACATTTGGATGTGGAACATTTCTGCTTCTGGTTTGTAGGAGCTTCTGCTGGCTGTGTTCAGCAAGCCCCACTGCTTCTGTACGTGGACGTCGTCGATTCTTAGTCTCAAGCAGCCGTCTGACAACCAGCAGTGTGCGGGGACTGTTGCTCTGAACGACACCGGCACCTCGGCAGCCTTGGCAGCCACTGAGCACGACCACTACCAGGTGTATCACACCCCTGTGCTCGGTGAGATGTTTGACATACAAACGCAACCTTTTGTCACTAACACGGACACAGACAGGGCATGGACCCTCTGTTTTATGTTTTTGTTGGATGTTTTATGTCATTTTGCATTTGAGTCACTTTTTTTATAATGTTACATACATAATTTGATATAAAATCATATCATTACACATGATTTTATTTATAATCCTATAATTTCTAAAATTCTGAAATTTCATTATCATCTGGTCTATTATTTCTTGACTTATTGCACTTTTGTGCGTCACTTTGTGGTCAGCCTGACCTCTTGAGTCAAGCCACACTGTGATAGTCTTACAGAGGCAGATGGGACAAAGTCTGTGTCTTTAATCCCATTCTGCTCTGTCAGTAATTTGTCTGACTCACACCCACAGATCCAGACTCTTCGAAACTCTGATAACACAAGTCTAATGTCTGTGGGTATTGTCTCAATCTCTTAGTGCATGATGGAGGAGAAAATTGCACTTAAAAGTTCACCTCAAACTCTGCTCCATTTCTCTGTGTCACGTATAACTTGTTCTGTGTTATTTTAGTTCTGATGCAGCTGTGATTCCATTCTTTCTGATATATTCTCATCTGGTGCAGTTCTATAATTGAAACTGACAACAAAAACTGTTTCCTAGACTCCAGGTGCAAAGAGAGAATGTTTCTGCCTCACAGATCCAGCTCCCTCGTGGCTCTTTCTAGTTTTCCTGGTGCTGGCAACACCTGGGTACGGCATCTGATCGAGCTTGTGACCGGCTACTACACGGGCAGCTTCTATTTCGATGGCAGCCTGTACAACAGAGGTAGGAAGGGCAGCGTACCGCTCTTCAAATGAGACTTTGAGTGAGTGAAACATGGCCCTGCGGCTGACCAGTATTCATTCCTTTACTGACTGGGCTCAGGTTTCAAAGGGGAGAAGGACTACTGGAAGAGCGGCCGCAGCATCTGCATAAAGACCCACGAGAGTGGGCAGAAAGAGATTGAGATGTTCGATTCTGGCATTCTGCTGATTCGAAACCCGTACCGTTCTCTCATGGCCGAGTTCAACCGCAAGTGCGCCGGACATTTAGGACACGCCACAGATGCACAGTGGAAGAGTAAAGGTAATACCGTCCGACACACGCAGACATACCAGGTGAAGCCACGTATAGTTACTGCTGCATGATGACCATTGATCATTTTCAAAGACAACACTCTGGCCTCTATACCGTGGTCAGTGACTCTGTCCCTGATGGGGTTTGTGATTACAGCATGTAAAACAATGCTAGTTCTTACACCTTTTGCCGTGTAAATCCTCAGAGATTTCTGTCTCCAGCAGAATTCAGCAAAAGTGAGGAGCTCTGAATCTTTGATGCTCATGACAAGACAAACCCACAGCTGTCCCAGTTACTCCACATGTCTATAACTGTCAACAGGCGTCTTTGGATTGGCTTTCTACCAAACATATAGTCCCCATGAAAACATTTGAAGGTGCTGTGCTGGCCTAGGGGGGTTGATCGTGGACCACAAATGGTTTACTGTGTTTATGTATTTTTCACAAATCTTGTAATTATGGATTTTATTACTTTCATTTTCTTCACCAATTAACCAGTGAGATCAGAAGAAACCATATCACTATATTCAGGCGTTACTGTCAAATCGAACATGGACAGATTTCAGTCTGTTGATTCTGAACTGTTCTGTGTCCCTCTCACCTGCAGAATGGCCAGAATTTGTCTCCAGCTACGCCCCCTGGTGGGCGTCTCATGCACTGAGTTGGCTGAAGTTTGGACGCCACCTGCTGGTGGTGCATTACGAGGAGCTGCAGAGAGCTTTGCTCCCAAAGCTCCGGCTAATCACGACTTTCCTAAACGTCACTATGACAGAGGAGAGGCTTTTTTGTGCCCAGAGCAACCAGGATGGGCATTTCAAACGCTCGGGGGCCAGGCAGCCTACTTTTGACCCATTCACTCCAGATATGAGACACATGATTGACGCCTTCATTCACACTGTTGACCAGGCACTGCAGAGCAGGAACTTTAGCGGGCTTCCAGAGGAATACCTCCCCAGATGATGATGATGATCTGAAAAGATCATACCTGTAGTTCCCTAAATGACTGGTCCAGCAGGGCTGTTTGAGAGGGAGGGTCTTCGCCACTCTGTGGGAAAGGGACACACAGTGGCTGATTAACTGGACCACCTGACTCCCTGATATGCCAGACGTGCTGGGAAGGGCTGTAGAGTCTTGGAAACGTGCTGGAGGTGACTGGGGGAAAACATGACAATTCATTGCGAAATCCAGCAGCGAACAGCGATGAAAGCCTCGGGGCTGGAGGCTGCCTCTCTGAGAGAAGCAAATATGACAAATACTCAGAGAGGATTTGACATGATTTGTTGGCCTGCAGAGTTGGGATTATCCAGCAAAGTGCCTGGCTGCACAAATGTGAGTGTGTACAACCAGGATGGACTCGTTTCAGTCAAACAGGGATTCTCTGTGAATCTTTCCAATTTAACTTTAGTGCACACGGTGTATTGGTTTGCTAGCATGCACACATGTTAGTTAAAAGAAGGAGTCATGCTGAGACAGACGATAAACACAGCGTTTCTGTGGGAATCCAGCAGGTCTGTGACCACGATGGACAAAAGCTTCCGAGCTGCAACATGGAATGGACTCTTCATACAAATACAAACGAACTAAGAAATGTGGCGATCACAGTGAAACTGCTTTAAACGGTAACTGGAACCATCTGTTTCTATGAGCATTTTATTTCATTAAATTCATTGGGTTTGAATTGTTTGTTGCTTGTTTATTTGAAACGTCTCCCACCTGAAGAGACCGAGGTTTTGCTCATAACATTAAGTCGGCAGGTGTGTGTGTTTTGCTGCTGGCTGGTTGGTGTGACACTTCACACTGAAAGGAGCTGGATACCCACTGATGAGCCTGTTCTCACTCGTTCATAGACATTCTGCAGACACAGTGAACAGTGACACCTGGTGGTTACATTGGACACACACTTCACTCTGCTTTCACGAATCCATCTGTGCGTTTATCCAGTTCTGGTTGTCTCAGGATTGGAGCCCATTCCACCGAGCATTAGGTGACAGGTGAGGTAGACCCTGGACGGGCTAAACACAGAGACAGACAACCATTCACACTCACACACAGGCAATTCACAGTCAGCAGTAAACTTTGTGTCTCTGGACTGTGGGACGATGCAACTACCGGGAGAGCTCCACACAGAAAAGCTGCAGCAGCAAAAATAAATGACATATTATAAATGAAATTCACATTATGATCAAATCAGAAGGCTACTGTAGATTGAACCTTGAAAGTTTTGGAATTAGATTTAGTTTGTCTGCCAGTGGATGAAGAGGCACAAGATTCTGAATTATTGACAGCCCAGTGTCCACGTTTATGATCTTGGACTTTTAAACTGTTGTTAAGACTGATTTATCGGATAAGGTTTTATTGTAAAAAACATCAAGGGCACTTGACTATAATAAAATTCAGAAGAATATCATAAACTGAAAATTTACCACCAAGTTAAATCAACTCCTCTCTGACAGACATTCAAAACTGAACACTAAACTTAACGCCAACCCCAACTAAACGTAGGATTCATTGCGAAACTGTTAGACCGCACAGGTTTTTCTAACATTTTGTCCACCTGCTGTTGCAAAGACACAAACACCCACCGCTTCCAACTACAGTACAAGCCTCATACATTGGGCCAAGACTGAATGTCACAACATAATCCAATCCCTTGAAGCAGCCCCAAATCCCCGGATTTATGAGCTGGTTCCCAACCCTGCTGTGAACTAGATTCTCACAATACACATCTATTGCATGCATGCAGGTCTCTACTGGACCTCCTCTATCTACGCTGTCTGAAACACGTGACCAGGAGAACAGGCACCATACACTCCAATATGAAGTCACTGAAAATCAGGGGTCAAGTTTTTCGAAGTTCAGCTTTTCTCATCTCAGGAATTTTAAGAAACAAAAGCAAAGGTCAAATACCCAAAAGCATTTGACCTTTTGGAGATTTGGAGATCTGACCGCAGGCACCTCACATTGTGGCTGCAGCACACTCAGACACAATGATATAGAGGCAAGTTTTTTAAATAATGCATTATTCCAAAATTAGTAGGTTGATTGTTAACAAGTTTGGGTATAAAAGGAGCCTCCTACAAAGGCTTAATCTTTGCAAACATGAGTCATGGCTCAACACTTTGTACCAAACTACAAGAAAACCGTCAACCTTTTAAATGATCATTTTTCAGCACAAATTGAATTCAGGTATTTCACCATCTATAGTCTATAATATTGTTTTAGGGGCTCAAGCCCTCAGGTGACATTGTATAAAAATACATCAAGCTACCATAATGCTGATGAGCTCATTGGAAAACGTACCATAACCTCTTAACACAGCCCACCTCTGCATCCGGTGCAACTCTGTTACGTAATTATAAAGCCAATTGCTCAGTTCTGTGCAGAAACACTGCCGAAGTTCTCCTGATAGTGTGAGTGTATGATAGTATGGGAGTGCAAAGGACAGTCCATTAAGGCAACATTTCGTCGTGGGAAGTCAGCAGGTATTTCAGCAGGACAGTGTCAGGTCTCGTTCTGCACCCAGCCAGTTTCTGTGTGAGTTGCAGGCATCAAACTCTAAATTTGGGGACTGTACAGTTTCTGCAGGTAAAGCGCTTAGTGTGATTTGAAAATATCATTGAAAAAACAGCTGAAAAGGGGGAAAAAAATGATGTTGTGACCCAAACATCAGGCTGATGGGAAACCTTTCAAGATGACATGACCCCATAGTTTCCCTCAGCCTTATTTGTTTTTCAGTTATCATTTTGGATGCGTCCTGCAACTGATCAGGTTTAGTCTCGCTGCAAATGTTAGCTAACAAGTTTGCCATATCAACTTTATGTGCTATGTCAGAGGTGTGTTTAAATCTTGTTGCATAGCTCCAGGTGGCCCATAAAAGCACAAACAAAATGCAGGTTTAAGTATTCGAGTTGCTGCAGCAAGTAAGAAGAATAACGTGTGCAGATTGCCCGAGTCTCAGCACAGCAATGTTTCAGTTTAAATGAATTAATGTCTTTCAAGAAGAAACAACAGTCAGCCATGATCATTAACTGGGGAATGGAAATGTGGTAATGAACGGTATCAGCGCTACTGAAAGTAGATCAGGAAGGCTGGCTGACAGGTATGTCGGCTCATCACGCTGATTTTCTCAAACACTCGTGTTATTCCCCCGGTTTCAGACAGGGTTTAATTAGTAAAGCAGTGCCATAAGGCCTCACAGTCAGGTGTCTCTCCTAGACTGAATAGACTGACAGTTAGTCTGGGTTATATTAAGACACCCAGCACCATCTGCTTGAACAGTATGTGATGTCTTTCCTGGTTTTATCTCCCGATGATTTAAAAATGTAAAACCGATTAAACGTGTAGAAAGAGAGAGGGAGGGAGATGAGACACTCTCTAAAGTTCTGGTGAAGGAGACCAGAAGAAGACAGAGAAAGAGAGGACGTCTCCAGACTGCAGATGATGTTCCATCCTCGCTGTCCTGTCACACGGACAGCAGTGCAGCTCGTTACCTGAGCAGCGCAGACAGTGAGCTGAGCCCGTCCTGACAGCTCATGAGGAATTTCAAAGGACACACAATGTCAGTCGCAGCAAGGCTTCAGTCTTATCTCAAATGGAGGAAAAGAAGACAGGGTCCACTTTTGACCACTGCAATCCTGCATATAAAAGAAAGCTCCATGTTCCCTGCACTCCAGATAAAGTACACTCAGAAACATGCAGTCAAACATGCAGATATTTATTATAATTACGTCCACTTTTTGGTCATTTAGATCTTTACTTTAAAAACATTCAAAAAGAAGAACAGTATTTTTATTTTTTACAGCTTTATATATTTTTGGCAGATGAGTTTAGTTTTTTGTGAATATGTTAGAGTTAATCTAGATGCTAATATCTGTCTCTGGACAGATATTGAAGTTGCAAAATAAAATCATAATAATAATAATCATAATCATCATCAGGAGAAATTTTGGACGTTGCATATGGAGAAAAAGGGACTTAACGCATTCAACGACTAAACGTGGCAACCTTTCACTATGGTGTAGATTTAATTGACCAAATAGGTCCAAACATGTGTTGCTTGACAATAAACGGCATAAAGTTAGAACACAAATAATGAAAGGTGCCATTCTGTATTTTTAGCGCTGTTGCTGACAATATTTTGTGGTGAAATCATGTTCTCTCATTCTTTTGTTAAATGTATTGTTCTTATGATTCTTCTTAAAATGAGAGAGTAATTAAGCACATTCATTATTTCACATCTTATTAAGTCCCATTTGACACAGGTTTACATTGAACAAACGGGCTGAGCAGCGTCACAGGGGCAGGATGTAATGATGAAAACACGGCGTTCCTTTTGAAGCCGTACTGGGAACTGGGTGACAGTGCCACCCTGTGATCGAGCCTGGAATTTTGTGTTACCAAAATAGCAAATTGACCTCAGGCCTCGACAGGCGCCCACACAGTTCACACAGACACATGCTGTTTTCCTCATTTGCAGCCCCGCTACTCTTGTCAGTGTGTCACAAAACACTGAGGACACTGCCAGAGACGTTTCGCAGCCCAGCAATTCGCCCATGGAAAACACACACGCTGCAAATAATCAGCTGTGTACCGTGTTCTTTGGGGTTTCTACATCTCATAGCATCTAAATTTATACATTTCATTTTCTGTGGGATGAGAAAAACCTGTCATTTCAGGCAGGCTGTTCTAGCCAGCATACCACCGAACATGTGTGTCTTTAATTTCCCTAAAAATCCTAAATTATTTCCTATCTTTCTTTTATTTTACTGGGTGATTGAACAGTTTCTTTTGGTGTCTGCTCTGGTTTGGGTCTCGGTCGCTTCATTAAATTTACAGCGTGGTGTTATAGGTTTCATCTAGTTTTCATTTCCACTGTGTCACTGAGTCCGTCTTTTCCCCTAAGTAACAGGAAAGAGAAGACAAATAGGATGGTCAGGCAGGAAATACTTCTCTGAGCTTATGAATGTACTGACTCATTTATTAAGTTTCACTTTTGTTTTTAGAGCCCAGTTTGAACTAGAGCTGTGCAGCGCTTGTTTCTCTTTTTACTGGTTTTATGAAATTTTTTCTAGCGAGGTGTCAGTCATTTGTCCCTCACGATGGTGATGCCAAAAATAAATGTCATTTTTAATTGTAGTGGTGTTCATTAGTGTGAAATCCATTCGCTGCGGCTCAGCCAGCTCTAGCTGTTGAGTTTGAATTAATACAGCAAAATGAGAAGCTGTATGATCACTACGTGTCACGCTGTTCTCTGCAGAACGTTGGACTCAGTGGAAGAAAACAGATAACAGCTGCTGATGCCTCTAATGAGAACTAGACAATATTTGGAAGCGGTCCTTCAGACTGAACTAATGTTAGTCCCACTGTTCTCCACTTGAAAGAGAGTTATGCTGACAAAAACCTCAGAATTCCTTCTTTTTTTCACATTCATATCGTGACAGATTTCAACAAGCTCCTAATAACAACAACAATCACCCAGATTCTGTTACTGTTTGTCATTTATTTGAAACAGATTTATCGCGTTTCTAATGATGGATAATGAGGAGAGGAAAAGCCTGGAAGCTGCCGGAGTGTCTTTGAGCTCCTGTTGGAGGAGGTATTTCAGACTTAAAGCGGGTGTGCAGGACCTAACTTATATAATAAACATGAATCAAAGTGAATTATGAATTTTAAACAGTCAAGCTAGAATGTTCTTTGATTTGATGTGGTATTGATTGAGCAGATTGAATTCTCACCATCTGAGATGGTTTGGTGCACGTGAACCACTGTGACACAGCATGAGAGCAGCGGGTGTTCGCTTGCAGCTGGTGGCCAACACACTCCACATGCTGCAGAGAAGGAAGAAAGACGGGGGATTATTCAGATAATGGGAGAAAACAAGGCAGAGGCTTTTTCAGTCCTGAGTCTCCAACATTAGCCCCAGTGGTACAACACATATCTCCCAAGAGGTGAAATCGACAGCGCAAAGAGCAGGAAGAACAAAACAACGTGCATGAGAAGCGTTCCATCATCGCCACTGGAAAATTCTCCCAGCATGCTTTGACAAATGCATGGAATCTACTTCAGAACAACTTCAAAATCCTTTAGATCCAACTGCTTTTTAACAGCATCTGCAGCAACGCCACGACAGGAACAAAACGCAGTCTTAAAGGTTCATGCCATCACAGCTTAGTGCCTGCTCAGGTTTGCTCTGTAAGTCAGTACAGGTGTTCAGCACCTTGGGACGATTTTTTGTTGTGAATTGGCACAATGTGAATAAAGTTAGTTTGAAATTGTAAAGGTAAAACTCACAGAGATGAACTCTGACCAACAAGTCGGTTCACTTTTCTTATTTCTTCTAATTGCTGAAAGGCGAGCAAATGGCCGCCACAGCATCCATTTTAGCAGCTGCCATCATCCCAGTGTTAAAGAGTGAGATGTTTGATGAGATGCTCATAGTGTCGTTCACTGTCAAACACACTGGAATTAGATGCTACGTTTATTCTTTTACTAAACGTGGCATCATAACCTGAATTCCAACAGTCATCCTGCCTTGAAGGGCCTGTGGAAAAAGGCTGAATGACCTGACTCTGAAATTCCAAATCCATGTTTTGGTTGCAGGTCAAGGACACAACGATGAGGCTGTGAAGCCTGTGTATTAATGACGTCCGTTTAACCTGTGTTAAAATGTCCTAATCAGTGAAGCTGAGGCAGATAAAGAATGCTTGCATTGCAGTTTTCACTAAAATCATTACAAGGTTTCATTCCCTCTGAAGCTCAATTTTTCACACAAGCTTCTAGGTCAGAACAGTTCTAGAAGTTTGACTCATGGGTCAAATTAGATTTTTTGTACTTTATGTTGATTTCTAAGAAGCTTTGTGTGACTGGGTGCACACAGAACCACCCGTTCCTCTACTGTGCCCAAACCTCAGCTTGTAACAACAAATGTTACATCCACATATTCAGGGAAATAAAATCATGTACCATGGTGTTTCCAACCAAACACACTACAAATAAAATCTGCACTGACCCCGTGTCCACCGGCCCACTGCGATCTCTTCTGGTTGCCACTGATCAGGCCTTTATTCAGTTTCTCATCTGCTCCTGCTTTATGAAGATCCAGTCCTTTAATGACAGATTTCAGTCTTCACTTTTGTAACAGCGAGTGTCCTACACTGTGAGGGCTAAAATACTCGTTACTAAAATCTGAGAATGTGCCCTGGTATTGTGGACTACGTATTGATGGAAAATAAAACCATGTTTTTTCTAAAGTACATAAAACTTGGACAGAAAAGGTTATTTTATGGTTTCTGTCTTGGCTTGATGCTTCTCACATACATGAACCTCGCCGTATAAGATACGAGCGGCAACAGCAGGATTTAGGACAAAAGGGCTCAAAGGCTGCCGGGAGACGATGCTGCTCGTTTGCTGCCACTAGGCCCCAACTACTCAGACTTTCTTTTTACTGTTTCTTTTATGCTGTGAAGATAAATCAGCTTGAGCTGCAGGAGGGATTCGCTGCAAACAAACAAATTTGAACAAAAAGACATAAAACCTTCAGATGTCCGTAGATCCTCGGTGTCAGCTGGTAATATTGGGTTTAAGATATCGTGCTGGGTTGGACACTGAACTCTGTCTCCTGTGAGCTGGATACCAGAGCTGCTGTAGTCACTTTGATTTCCTATTTCACTCAGTGATGAATAAAAAACAGAAGACACACAAGCCTTCTGTCATGTTGTGTCTCCTGTCGCTCTCCCATTTGTGTTATATGTGTGAAACAAGCTCAATGTGCTAAAACTTTATCATGTAACGACTCGAACAAGCTGCTGTGTCTCTGCCAAAGCTCACGCTGCAGTTCTAAGCTGCAGTCCTAGACTCACATTCAAATCAGTTCAAGTCCAACTGGACGTGTGTTTGTCCCAGGTGCAGCGAAAATCCCTGTCTGGGTTCCTGACTTATTGTTTTGACCAGAACAAGGATGGATGTGAGGTCACAGTGACTTTGGCTTTTGACCACCAAACGTTTCCTGTTTTCACGCTCATGTTTGTGCCAAGTTCTTTCAGGGTTTTTCCTGAGACATCACACTCACAATCACTCCACAGATGGACAGTGTTCACGGATGACAATGGCTAAAACTGTGACGCTTCACATTACAGCCCGTGAACTTACAGGCTAAGTGAACTTACCATGTACTAACGTGTTGAAGTCAGTGTCACCAACAGGATGTGCTTTATGAGACGCCAGAACGTTTGGTGATGGTGACGCTTCAGGTTACAGCCGGCGAATAAAAATGTCTTTATTGTAAGTATTTAGTAGTTAAATGGTACTTACCAAATTATACGATAGGTGTGAAGACTTACAGGGTAACTACTGTGTAAGTACATTTAAGAAAAAGGTAAGAGGCTCCATTTTAAACCTTCTGCAGCTTTCACACTGTCATATTTAAATATTTATTAGTAAGTTGTGAAGAAAACTAAAGGCTGACTAATTTTAAATGGTTTTCAATACTTTAAGGCTGTTCAATTAAAGCATAATTGCCAATTATTTTCTCAAAAATGAACATATCCAAGCCCCTGCTGCCTGTTGTTATAGAGCAGGTACAACAAAGGAAGGCCGAAACTTAAAGTGAAACCTCTGACTATCTGTATTGAAATCTGAAGTATTCACACTTGTCAGGTAATGATTAAATAAATTCCCCTTAACTTCATGGACACAGCTGTTTTACTATTGGTTCACTCCATTTAAACGACTTTAGGATAAGTGACACAAACGCTTGTTGCCTGTGTAATTCTTGTGTTGCAGGACTGTTACTTCGGACCGTTCACAGAAATCTGCCTTTTTTACGTAATTACAGAAGGAATTTACATATAAAAATAAAAACCTGATTACTGGAAACTGGCGTGCACGCGCACTGTTTCATTGGCGTTTCTGCCTCATGCAGAGATCATCAGATCTGGTTATGGATGTCAGTGAATTGCATGTCGTGGCTCTGCACAGTGTTCCAGCTTTTCTGGAAATGGATCTCGTGGTTCATAGTTCAAATCTCCGTAATCCGTGAAACAATTCGCAGTTTGTACAACTGTGCTGATTCCCAGACACGTGCCGACACTTAGAAATCCATCAGTGACGAAGCACAACGTCCGGATCCGTGATCCTGGGAGGACACTGAAGAACGGGGCGGGCTCTCCGGGAGCGGATCTGCACAAACCTCCCCACCCCGCCAAACCCGCCAAACCCCGCCCACAGCGTTCCCCCAGCCTCTGATTGACCGAACACACCTGATCCAGCTGAGCAGCAGCGGGTAGATCGGGGGCAGGTGGACCACAAGCGGCTCGTCCGGTCCTGGATGCCGCTTGTGGTCTGAGAGGGGACCGGGTCTGAGCAGGCACCGCACAAACGGAAACGCCTGCGGGGTTTGTGATCACCTCAAACCTGCACAACAGGAACCTGGTCGGTTCCACCGTCCGTGTCCGTGTGACGTGACAGTCACGGCTGCATCCGCCGTGTCTCCAAGCACATGATCATGCAGCAAACTATAGGATTCCGACCCTTCTACAACAGCAGATTTGCTCTTAGAACTTCCATCGAACGAACTCCTTAGACAAATGTCTCTGGGACCGACCGCTCCATTAAACCTCCTACTGAGTAACTAAAAGTCATATTTGACCGGATTATTTATTGATGCCTTAGTATTTAGCATGTAACAAACTGAAGGTGTGAACTCAGTTTACTGTGGTGATTTGACACTGTTCTCTGTTTCTGGCAGTGCTGTAAAGTCTCCTTTCCCTCTTCAGAGGAGTGTGTCTAAATAAATATGAGCAGGAGAAATGGTCCTTATACTGGAGTTAACTAACATAAATACAGTATCTCTGATATGGCAGAAGCTGTAAACTGACTTGAAGACTTTGAAGTTGAAATGATGAGTTAAATGAAGACAGTTCTGTGAGTTCCCCAACTTCAATAAATTTAGCTCTTATAGAAACAAAACTAGCAGGCTGGCAGATTTCCCAGCATGCACATGTTTAATACGCCTACATGATGGAAACTTTCTGTATGTTTTTACTTCAAATGAGGTTGTTTCTTGTCACAATAAGAAGAAGAATGACAAGCATCCACTCATGGAAGCAGCAGATGTCGTCTTTGGAGGCTTTTCCAACTGTGGCTGTAGGTTCTTCGGTTTGAATAAAGAACTGGCTCTTTAAACCGAGAGAAGCAACTTTTTTAAAATAACATAAAGTCAATTTTTTTCACTGCATCTAACACAAGCTAACATATTTAGTTTCACCTTGTGTACAAAATTTCGTTAAATTCAACTAATTTGGCTTAAATGTGGAGTTTACTGAAAAGCATCAGAACAGAATTATCTTCTAATATGTTAAATGTATATTTTTCAATTTGAAAATTTCATTTTATTCGTTTGTAAAAATAAAGACTTTGCAGCTTTTAACACACAGGTCAACAAATGGCACCAAACACACATGGATGTTTTAACTTTCTTTCACTTTCATTTTAGAAGAAACAAGTTCAAAATCTATAATGTTAAAGGAATAGTTTGATTTTTACTGTTGAGATTTTGATAAGAAAATTCATAATTATCACTCTCATGTATTTGTACGCTAAAAATGAAGCTACGGTGCAGCCGAGCTGCTTGTCAAGTCAGCCTGGTCAAGAAATTAGTGGTGGATTTTCTCCAACTCATGCCAAATTAACTGTCTGTTAACACACTGACATGAACCCCAATTCCTTCTTTGGCAATTGAGAGGAAAAAAGTTTTTACAAAAGCATCAGTTTTTCATTTTATTTCATACTTAATGGTTGATTACATGGGGGTAAGTTTTATCCTACGTTATTATCAGAATAATGCGGAAAGCAATGTGCAACGGAACTGTTGATGCTGTGACGTTCACCACAGGATGGCACCAAAGCAGCACTGCAGGTCCTGACTGTGTTCAGGACCAGACCCCAGGATGTTTCACTGCAGACGAGCAATAGTTTTAGTAAATGTTTTACAGATAAATGAGCAACATGTGGACAGGTTCACTAACTACAAATGTGTTCAGTCGCTTTCCCGGCCTGAAACGTTTCCATCTCCATGCTCAGACTTAAACTGGCTTCTCCCACACAATGTACAGTCTTCCTTTACACAGCAGCACTGAGACGAAGGCACAGTGAAACAGCTGTATCCCCACGCTCCTGAACTGACGGATGTGAGTCTGACGGACTGGTGGCTGAGCAGCAGCAGCAGCAGCAGCAGCAGCAGCAGCCATTGTGTGTTTGCTGTCTCGTGTGCGCGCACCACTGAGCTTGTGAGGGACGGAGACATCTGTATGTTCAAGTTCTCTACTCCAGAGATGTGTCACTCAGTGTGCATGGCAGGACACGTGGAGATACTTGCTCGCCTGGCTGCGTAGTGGGCCGTGTGCCCGCCATCATCGTTGTGTGAAATTGTGAAGTAAAGATGAATCAATAAAGCGCAGATATTTTCTGCGTGTCTTTCCGGTGTCGAGGTCTGGGCCTGTAGGTTGGCTGTAGTGCCGGGGTTAGCAGGGGCTTAAAACCTTCAGGCACTGCTGATGCTCCGATGTAGGATTGTATTTCTGTCACTAGTGAATCATACTCACACAGAGGACACAAATATAATGGCTAAAAGCATTTAAGCTGTTCAGGTTTCAGGTGGAGCAGAATGGACACAAATAAACACGACTCCTCCAGGCCTGGGTCTGTCCCGCGCTTACAAAAGCTGCAGGGAAGTACAAAACTCCTTACTGGGAATAAATAAATACCCTCCAACCATAGCAGGGACAGGGGACACCGGAGACGTTGGTTAGGACAGAACAATGAAGTGTCAAAGAACATCCTTACACTGGGGTCTTCTACAGGAAGTGTGCATTATGGTTTTTAGTTGACAGAAAAAAATAGCTGTGCAGCTGTAGAACCAGTTCATCATGTTGGTGCTGCTGTAAAATGAAATGCTTTTTTTATGTTGTAGAACTAAAACGTGTTTTTGAGACAACACAGAAATAACGCAACATCTCTGCGAGACACTGGTCATTAAGAAGCAAGACTGGGGGCCGGATTATGGTTTCGCTGAACTCGGCCATGTGCTGTCCGGCATCAGCACGTCAACATGCTTACAGCGGTAAGACTGTACAGTAACATGCTCATGCTGAGCACGAAAGCTGATGCTGATAGGACTGTAAAGTCAGAGTGATCCAGAAATCACAATTTAAAACGAAGGGACATGGACAAGGTATTTAAGTGAAATCCACTAGTGTGTCAAACCTTATGGTGGCACTAGATGAACCCCAACAGTCATTATGGTCCATCGTCGTAAATGTAGGGCCCAAATTTCACGACAATCCCTCATCTGTAGTTCAGTCTGGAGCACGGTGAGGGATCAGTCAACCGTCCAGAAACACACGCGAGTGTGGAGCCACAGCTCACTAAAATGTGTAGCAGCCTCCAAAACACTTTTATATTTCTTTAGTTTTTCATGTTTAGCCTTTTTTTTTACTGGTTCCACATAAAGACTGTGATTTGCAATGATTTGTTTTTCTTGTTGCAAAGAAAATGCAGATTTCTAGTATTAACATTTGTGATGGGGATCATTTTGGTGTGAAGTCATAATAATAATAAAACAGTAATAATAAAAAGATATAGGAATTCTGTCAAAAATGACTGAAGCAATTCGGAACAAACAACATTGCGATAGTTCATTATAAATCATTTTCTTTTGCATGTGGACCTTAAAAAGCATAAAAAGTGCGGAGTGCACGTATTCATCTGCTACGTTTACTGCTGAAACAACACACCCACATGAATTTGAGTGCTGTAAACAAGCACGCACATACACACACACACACACTTTTGGCCATACGCTGTGGTGGCTGAGTTTGTGTTTTCAAGCCTCATTTGCAACATTTGAGAAGCTTGTTTTTTTTTTCTCTTCCTCCTTAGTGTGAGATTCCCGCAGGCCACTTACACAGTCAGCAGATTCTGATAACATGTACAAGCATGATGTGTATTTTACTCATCACAAATCAAAGTGGTCTTTGTGCTGAGCAAGGGTTGGATTCCCAGGCTTCACAGAGGTCTCTCCGAGCTCACCGGAGCGTTTCCAGGCTGAGGCTGAATCACACTCACAGGGATTTCGAAACAGCTGGGAAGCTCCATCCAAAACCCTCACACACACACACACACACACAGTGCTGCAGTGATACACATACGCAGCTCAGTGACTCCATGTTCAATGTCAAGAAAGCTGAAAAACGTACTTATCATTTCTCTGTTTCTTTTATTTACACACTGATTCTAAAATAAAAAAAAAATAAGTAAATGTTCGTGCTGCCTTCATGTCATGTGGGAGTAATTGAAGAAACAACTTCTCAAGGCAAAGAAGTGGAAATGTTCGTATTTGATGCACTTTGAAGCTGTAATGACACACTGATTGCAGCCGCCTGTAGAGTTTAGTTTCTCCACATAAGCTTTTTCACATGTGCACTTGGTTATGGAGTTCATGTTTTTGGCGAGCCAAACATAGAAATGCAAACCACAAATGATTAATGCAGCAAGTTGTATGCTCGTGTGGTGTTTTTACACGTGAGGAAAAAGAAAGAAAGAGCGAGCGGGGTCGTGCAGTTCTTCTAGTTTACTTAAAGGTGAATTCTGTTTGGACAACAGGGACCAGGAAATGAATCAATGTGCATCGCAGAATCTGATTTGTCGCAATCCAAAAATGACCAGCCGATTGGTATTTTCAGCAGCTATGAGAAGCTTTTATTTCCTAACCGGCCAATATAACTTGTATGCAGCCTCACTGCAATTTCTAATCCACTTGTCTTTTAGCCAACGATATGCTTAAAAGCAACACGTACAAATTTTATTTTACTTCAACTCCTTGTTTATTTTATTATAGACAACATATTAGCAGGTAATTAAGAGTTTGGATCTAATCAATGTATTTAGAAATACATATAAGGACACGTTTACCTTTGTTGGCTAAAGAATTAACAAGAAAATAATAATACACATTTATTGATTCATTACATCATTTTATCGTTCAAAAGATATTATCTGATAACATCTATGCATGTTTATTTAGAAATTTGTAAAGACATGTTGATGTTGACAAAAAAGTAACTTACTTACCTAGTTTTTATCAGCGGAGAGTTTGCTAAGATCTCTAAAATAAATCTGTTTTAAAAAACACGTATTACCTGTTTAAATATATAAATAAATCAAGTATTATAATTTATTACTTGAAAAAGCAAAATATTAGTTTCATCATTCTGTGTGTTGAATAGTAATACTCAGTTATAAATGTGTATACAAGCATGCTGAAGTGTGTAAGATCCATTACCTGCCGCCCAAAATGGGGATGGATTTCTCAGCACTCTCAGGAGTTTGATCCCACCACTGTGTCCTCCTGCTTCTTAACAATGGTCAAAGATCTGAAGCCGGCTCTGTCCTCCAGCTTTGATCATAAATTCATGGGTTTTAAAGCCCTGACTGCCATTGTTCCCTTATCAGCCCCAATCTGGGACAAAATTAAACTCCCACTGTAAAGACAGTCTGAATGAAAAGTGCTGAACTGCTTCACTTTTAAAGTTCACACACTGTTACACAAGCTTACTACAACCCCAGAGACGTATATGTATAATTCCTTTACTTATTTATTTGTGACAGGATGAGCAGATCAATATTATTCATGGGAACCAAACTCCTTTATTGAAAAGACATGTGAAAGCCAGCCTGCTCTACCCAGCGTCATCACTGCAAAGACATTATACATCTACGCTTATACAAAAATGTGGAACGCAAACATAAATTGACTTCTGCGTTAGTAATAGTTTGTTACAAATTAACACATATTTGGAATTATTCAGTCTTTGGCCCAGTATTTAATATTGATGTTATACATATCAAATAAATGTTCTATTGGTTTATATGCATTAAAGTTTCTTCTTTAATGCATACTTCTTCAAAGGCTGCAATGATTTTGTTAAATGATTAGTTGATGTTTAATTGTCAACTACTATTTAAAAACTAGATTATTAAAAACTTGGCTTTTGTATGGCTTTTAAACTCTTGGTTGGACACATTGAAACATTTTAACCATCACAGGAATCTTGTCTTTAAATGCAGGTAATATATAAACCATATTACTAAAAATAATGAGCATAAAAATAATTGGTTGCTGCAGATTTAACATCTGTAATAAAACATTTTTATCTTGTATTGTTTACATGTAGCTACCACCTCATATTGTTTTACATATTTATTGCATAATAACACTGACTTATTATTCATGTTATTTGTATGTCTGTACTGAACAAATTATTTAATTCAAATATCTGTTTATGAGTCTTGCAATTCACTATAATTATTATAAAAACCTGTCCATGTTCATGTTTTTTCAGAGCCTTTTTAATTTTTCTACTTTAGTATTAGCACAAAACTCCGATAACAATAGTCAGTACTAATTTAATCCTGCCCATGTTTATGTGACGCCTGGGACCAGAGCTGAGAAACGGAAACACTGGGAGAAACGCATGGGAGATCAAAAGTGTCTGTGCATATAACAAAAGCTATAGAATGTCTGACAACAGCTTTATAACACAATTAGCCGTGGCTAAGCAGACAGCATGTAATCCACTTATAACAGCTATTGCCAGAAGGTGTTTTATTTATATAAAAAAGACACTTCACAAATGAAATCACTGCAGTCTCATCAAGTATCAGCCAGTAAGATGGCCTCCTAATTAGAAGTGCTTTTACAAATGGTCTTTTGTGGTGTTTCGTAATGTGTTCAGCTTTCCCGCAGCAGTCTGTCCGGAGTCATGCATGTTTTATAAAGTGGAGTTCACGCAAAGTGCTGCTTCTCAGGGTTAACGGCCGGTGGATGATGGGAGCTGATGTGACTTGCAACCAGTGGTGGCCCGAGCCGAGCTCCGTGCTTTGTTCCCAGATCGCGGGGTTAATGGTTTGCCGTACTGGGCGGTGAGGGAGGAGCAGTGCAGCTTTTTTCAAGCATTCTGTGTCAGAAAATTAGGATGCAGCCGCTGTTGTCAGAGCCGGCGAGCTGTCTGCCACTTTCCCAGCAGCCCTTGGGCCAGTGACAGGGAGATGGATGATATCTGCAGCCTGGCCGCACTGCTCCCCCAAAGCACACAAACTCAAACACACACACAAACACAGTCTGTCTTTAGTTCTCGTTCTTTCTCTCTCTCACACAAACACACACACACACACACACACACACACACACGGAGCAAACAAAAACACACCTACACACTCTTTCCTCCTGTTCTCTTCTTCTCGTATTCTCTTTTACTCTGACACACACACACTCACACACACACACTCTCTCTCTCTAACAGACAGTATGGGTATTTGTCTAATAACAGTCTCTCTTTGTTGCCTTTGGCAACAAAACCAATATCCTACACATCAAGGGGAATGAAAACCTCACAAATGAAAACAATGAAAACATTTTGTGGGGAAACGGCAGGATTCCTTCACTGTTTACTTACATGGAATAAAACATTACATTTCTGAATAACCAAACGTACCCAAAATATTGAAAAGAGGTGTTTATTAAAATCATCATTTGCATTATGAAAAGTCTACAGTTATTATATTTGCCATGAGGACATACACAACAGGAAAGAATATTTCTAGATGAATGCATTAGGTAAAGTCTACCATGTAAAATTCAGAAAATTGCAAAGAGAGATATTTTTCATTATAAGGAATCAGGTAGCACATCCAGAACGTAGTGATTAAATAAAACACATACTTTGGATGGAGGCTGAACCTTCACATGAAAATATGTGTGAATGCTTAGCAGCACTGTAAAGTATCTGCATGTATGTTGGATGTTTAGTCCTTAAAGAAGTACGCCCCAACCCACCCCCATCCATTTCTCTCCTCCTCTGCCTCCTGTTCTTATTGTCCTTACCTGCTATTCCGCTCTGAGCCACACTGCTGATGCTCCTGCAGTCGGGACCAAGTACAGCAGCCATGTCTACCTCCCCTCTGCACTGTGATGGCAGGAAACACCTCCTCTTCTTCACTTCAACAGCCCTGACCCCACCCCAGCCAACCCCACCCACCCACGTTTCTTCTTCCTCTACCTCCTGTAAGAATAGACAGAAAAAAGAGTAGGGACAAATAAGGTGAGAGTGGTGTTGGAGCGGTGCAGAGAGGAGGAAGGGGGGGGGGACCATGGTAAGATGGGAGGAAGGGGGGCGATGAGTAAAGGAGAACGAGTGCTGGTGGGGAGCAGGGTGTTGAGGGAAGCATCCATCACTGTTTTAAATGACTGCAGTGGGACAGAGCTGAGTAAAAGGTCGTCTGCTCTCTTTCTGTGCACAGTGGGTACCTGGGCCGAGCTGAGCGGCTTCCAAATGACTCCAGGGTAATTATCTCACGCAGGCCGTCTGTTACAGCAGTCTGACACTTTTACTGACTCACTCATCTACTGCAAGTGTGCAAGCAAAACAAGTCTGTCATACACCCAAACACTATCCTCCACTCGGCTGTTGACAAAATGGATCCCAGAGAAAAAGCCCAGAAAGTAAGGTTTTGGATTCTGTAGTTGTGTTGTAAATGCGAGCGGTGATTCGTCTTACCTGTGAGCGTGGAGAAAGAGACAATAGCCAGGGCTCCTAGACAAAAAAAAGATAATGATAGCAATTTAGCATAAGTGTGGGAAAATAGAAAATACAGAAGGGCTGACCGTCTTCTTGGTCTTTGAGAAAACCCTCACAAAACCTGAAACTAAATGTAGCAGAATTTATCTCTGCAACATTGGCTCTTTTGTGGTGGAATATCAAAGGTGATCTCTGTAAAAGCAGGGTAAACACTGTGATTATCCAAGTGTCCACCTGCCCAGTGGCTGAGCAGATACACTCGAGGACACACAAGGAATCTGTGCTCACCAACCGTTTCAACAGGGACATAAAGCAAACCACTAGTATGTGACCAGGCTAGCTGACCGTGTTTGTACGTGTAGGTGCGTGGATGTGTGACGTGAGGAGTTTAAACACAAGTAAACACATTCAAATCTTTAGCTAACCATGTAACGCACTGCAGCATCAGCCGCTGAAAGTGCATAAAGGTCCAGTGGCAGAGGGGTAAAAGGTTTTGCTTGTGGCAACAATGGCAGGCCAGCTGCGGGTCACAGTCAAGTCCCAGCCACTGGACAGCCAACCCGCAAGACGGAGCATAATTATCTGAGCCAGTTACAGTTCAATAACTCCATCAAGCTGCTAGCCAGATACCAGGTTTCCCTGGCAACGCCTCCGAAGTGAATCACAGATCAGAAGGGGAAGGGGAGATAACATGGGACCCGAGGAGAGAGCAGAGCAGGGCCAGGAGGACTATGAGGGGATACACCCTGAAACGCTACGGACATTCACTCTCTCTCACACACACACGCACACGCACACACACACACTCGCGCACGCGACGGCGGCCGTCAGATCCCTGACCCGCCAAGGCCATCAGTCTGCTCCCTTTGAGCTTTGCTGTTTGGTTTTCAATCATCTGCCTCACTTTTCCAGACCCCTGCTCTGTGCCCACCGGCCTGCCGTAAAAACTCTCAGGGCATCACCTTTCAACAGACACCCCCACACCCCCCGGCACTTACTGTAACGTGGAAAAGGTAACAAAGTTTATCTGTCGTTCCCGTCGTCCTCAGAATAATCGAGAAACTTTTGTGCTTTCGATGCACAGGGACAATTACATTACGATTTTCTTGATTGAATTTAAAAAAATTGAATTATCTTTGGTGCAGGCTTTAAGCAGGGTGTCTGTGGCAGTGGTGGGGGGGGGGTTATAAATTTTTGTCTGCGTGTCTTTGCACAGGTGCATGTCTGTGGTGTCATCACCACACTTTATCGTGTATGTGCTCAGGTGACTGTCTGGCCTCCTGCCGCAGTGTCTGGAAACTCAGACGAACCCCCACCCCCCCATTCCACTCTGCTCCACTATCAGACATACCTGACGCCCACCCCCACCTGCACTGCTTCCCCCACCAAGCTGCAATAAGAACACTGAGGACTAAGCTGCCTCACCACACCACACAACCCGACAATCAATGGCAAAAAAACAAGCCCTCTAATTCTCTAAATCCATCTGATTTCCCTGTCAGCTACAGCCTAAATCCAAATGTTGTGAGTAAATATTAATCTGTCCTTATTACTTTTATCACGGAGCATTGTGACGGCGCGGTGTGTTACATGACCACCTCTGAACAATGGAGCGTAATCTCTCACACACACTTGGGTGCATCAGCTGAAGTCCTTGGTTTATCTACACCTATTCAAGGTCTGAATCAATCTCAATCTGAAGACTGGCTGAGCATAAAAAGCACATTGTGAACACTGTTAATTTAAAACAAGTAATGATGAAAGTAAATGACACCCCATTTATATTCTGCATTGTTCTGCGACGCTGCTTTCGGCACTTACGCACAAAACGAGGCAAAAGCTGAATTTCTGTTTTTGTATCAGCTTCCTTAATTCAGCAGTGAGGCAGTGATTTCTTCATTTTGTCCAAAGAATCCCTGATTTATCAGCTTTAAGCGGATCGGCCTCGTAGGGTGTAAAAACAGTCAAGAGATGCAATTCTTGAAAGACAAAAACAACAATATTGCATCCTGCTTTTGAGTAAATTAATCTTGTCAAGAGGTTTGCAGAGTAACTGTGACTATGTGGTATTATACTGGAATTGAACTTTAAAGTAAGCATCTTAACAATGAAAACGAAGTGTTCCTCCTCCTTTAAAGGAAATTCACAATTTACATTTCATAAGCTTCAGTGATTTCTAGCCGACTGACATTAACAAAATAACTCCTTGTGGATTTCTTCTAAATATTAATTAGGAACGCAGCAGGAAAGAAAAGAAAAACTTAACCCCAACATCATTATGTTTCATAAACATTGTACTCAAAAGATCCGAAATGAAAACATGAACTCATTTGCCTTTTCCCGAGTTAATAAGTTTTTCTACCGAAAAGGAGATTTTCTCCTTCCCCCTGCAATGTCGGATGCACTGTAACATTCAGATGGCACAGTGGAGATCAGCTTAGCAGTTACGCACTGAGAACTTGTTTGACTTTGAACAAAGTTTGTATTCCCTATTCAGCGGAGCTACAAACTAGCTGGGAGCAGATTTTTTACGGGGTGATATTTATTGGATCCTTGGCGGATTGCTCTGAGCATGCTGCTTTGTTACTGTTGGGGGAGCGGTGAGGATTTCATCAGTGGGCTCGGGTGCTGCCAGACTTTGCTGCGTGTCAGACAGACCCTAATAAAACTGTCTGGCTGTTTTGTGGGCACCAGCTCTGCTCTGGCTGTGCTGCGTCTGACTGCTCAGCACTTGTCGCACTGTGCCTGGCTGTTTGGTATTCATGGGGCATGGCACGCCTTCATCTGTTGCTGGGGGCTCTGTGGCACCGGCACAGACTGATTAGTTGGCATCGGCATTGTTCACTATGAAACCAAATGGGGAGAAGGGAAGAAGAAAAAAAACATAATTAGGGAGAGAGAGACTGGAGACTGGGAGGAAGATGGAGAGGAGGGTATTATAGAGAAAATCAATTGTTTTGAACTGCATTCCTAATATGGGTAATTTACCAGAAATTAGGTTTTCAGAAAAGCAAGCTGCCTTGGGAAAAACTGAAAGTTTAAAAACCAGGTCAAGCTGTAACGCTGAATGAATTTGTACCTTTCAATAGCATAAAAGAAATTAACACATTTGAGCAGGCCTAATTTATTGCTATTGCACTTGTACAGACCAAGAGACCAGTCCAGTCTTATTATTTTCTAGTCAATGTTTTTTTACCCTGCAGTCTTGCTAAATTACATACATCAGTCCCGGCATTCATTATTGATTTAGACCATTAAATAATTTGGTTTTGACATCGCATGTCAATGGCAAATGTTGACTGATTAAACATTTTTAATAAAGAGTGTTCAGCGATTTTTGATACTTAAGACAACTCTCTCTCTCGGTTACTATGATTTGTCAGTCATAACTGACTCAACTTTATGCACTGGAGATTTTACTTTCTGTCACTGCGTTTGAATATATTTTTTCATAAGTATATTACATAAGTATTTGAGGCCTTCCAGGTACTTTAGTAAGGAAGGTGTATAGATTTAACAGCAATTGCAATTAACTGAAAAACTCCATTTGGCATATGTATGTGGGGGTATGCACATGTTTATAAATTAAAGAGTAAAAACTTTTAACCTGTTTATTTTAAAATTAGGAAGCTACATTCTGATAGCAGCTTTGAATGATTTCATTCAGTGGACTAGCTGAGGAATAAACACAGCTAGGAAGCAGTGCAAATAAATTTACAATTTAGGAATGTCTGTATAAAAGAAATTAGTTCGATGTTTACATGGGATTTACGTGGCGGTTCGATCAAATGGGTGTATTAGAAGCAGAAAGCAGCAGCGGCAGATGTGGAATTAATGTCAGACTGTGTCTTAATGAAGCTGGACTGATCAAATTCAGAGCGACTGTCTTGGTAATGGAGGATCAAACACATTGGCTGGGTCTCTGCGATACTGTCCTGCAGCGGTGACAGGGGTTAATCAACACAAGTCTGGGGTGTGGTGGTGTGGAGTGGCTGGTGTTCTGCCATTTCTAATCAGATCGTGTATTACTCAAATGGTATTCAAACAAAGATGTTGACACAAAGACTGATTACAATGTTGGATAAGAACGCGACGCAGCGCTGACCGAGATTTCGCATTCACTGCAATAAGTTTGCTTCTATTACGGAAAACGTTCTTGATTCATTTAGAAAACTCAAAACATTTTCAGCAATATGAAATATATACATTGCTGCACACACAGTTTTGTACTGTAGTCCCAAATCAGTAGTTCAACACTTGAATAAAGAGACGGACGACCCGATAGAAGAAAACTCCTAGAAAACATTTGCTTTTTATTGCACCCAGCTACTTTGTTCATGTGTCAGTCTCGTTTCTCGTTTTCACTACCATGTACACATTTTTAAAAGAAAATGAGTTGCTGTTTCTTTACGACTCCACCCATGGAACATTCGGCAGAAAGTCGATTGCGCCCTCCGCCCGCGTCCCAAGAGCCTAACCCGTGATTTTTTTATCAAGAGAGCTCACAAGTTAGGGTCTCAGGGAGCAGGTGAAGTACGACAGAGTCTACTGAGGAGCCGCAGTCAGCTGCAGGGCACAGAGTGGCACTGACACCTTTCCTCCACTGTCCCTCCCACACACACACACACACACACACACACACACACACACACACACACACACACACACACACACACACACAGAGTCTCTTCCTCAGCCACTGTCAGTTAAATGTGCACCTGCAGTAACAAAGTGTCTGCCTTTTGTGAGGCATGAGCTGCAATTAAAAAACAACACAGCTCCGTGCCCAGATACAGAAAAAGGTTCCAATGGTCATCCTTTCCTCCACTGAACTGCATTGTCCCTGAAATAAATAAATAAAAACTACACACAACTTATTTTGTTCAGCTTATATTGCCCTTGATTTCTGTGCACAAAAAGACATGGCAAAAAACATTTTTAGAAAATTTCTTACATGCACTTACATACCATAAGGCATCAGATAAAAACATCTAGAGCAAAAGAGAAAATAAATAAAAAAGAAGAAGACAAAGCAGTAAATTTGTTACTGGAGGCAGATTCAAATTATTTTCGTTGCAGCGCTCAGACAGAAGCAGTAGCAGAGGCTCAGACAAGTAGACAAGCTTGCACTGCCTGCTCTGTGCTAACTAGCCTTTGTGCTGAAAAAGGAAAAGCCCCTCAGCCAAGCAGCCGGGCTCGCTTCTTTGTCCTAAAGTGCGTCGGCTGCTCATCAGTCTATTTCTCTCATCCAGGATGGCATGACCCAGACCTGTCTGTCCATGCTGACTGACAGAGGCAGAGAGCCACCTAGCAGCGCCAGCATTTGGTTCTCTACCACAGGGCATGCACAGATAGCGTTAGATACCGTCAGAAAAGAAAAACGAAAAACAGGGCTCCAACGCTCGGCTCTGCTTCCACCACTAATGACAGTGTAGGCAAAATTCTACTTTTTACAAAAGCAGCATCAGAATAGAGCAGGCTTGTCTCCAGCACAGGTGAACATTTGCAAGCCGCCCCCAAACTCCCCCCCAACTTTCAACCACCGACTGCAACACTCCCAACAGCAGACCTTACCACCCACCCGCCAAACTCTGCCGCCATGGCGGCAAGCCTGGCAAGCAATAAGTTGTCAATGTCAAAGGCAACAAGCTTCAGTCAGACATAAAACAGCTTCTGTTAAACTGAGAAAAAGCGTCAGTCACAGATGGAGCCAAAGAATCCAGACATGAATTGCCATAAAATGCCAAACTGCAGCAAATGTTAACTAATACCGAAAACATTCCCATGTCATTTTTGCCTGTCATGTACCCAAACTCACCACTGACTGCCCCCACCACCCCCACCATGTGCCCCCATCCCGACACCCACCTCACAACTCCTCCCCCTCAGACTAAAAAAAAAAAAAAAAAAAAAAAAAGATAGATGTCTCTGACTGTCTCCTCTCTGGGGAATGCCAGGCAAAGTGGAGGCTTCCGGAAATGAATGCTCCGCACCACCCAACGCGTTGCCTCGCACGCTCAGTCCTCTGTCTGCCACCGACTATGCCTTTTGTTATCCGCCTCTGAGCTGAGGATGAGGAAGAACAGAGGATGAGGAAGAACAGAGAGAAAAAAAGGGCGAAAGGAAGAAAGAGATGGATGGGGGGTGGGGTGAGGGGCTGTAGTGGTGTTGAAGCTGAAGTGTCCACGGGAAGCTGCAGCCAGACGCAGGTCAGTGAGGTGGGACGCCTCTGCTACACCCCCCACCCCCCAGAACGAGCGCTGCTCCATCCCAGCGCTTGCATTGTCAGCTCCATCTCAGTATCTTAACCCCCAACACACACACACACACACACACACGCAAACACACACACCGTCGGCACTCTTCCTCCTTCTCCCCCCTCCTAAGGACTCTGGAACATCATCCATGTCGTCACACTGTCATCTACACCCGCTACTTTTATTTTTCCACCTCTCCCTCTTTCCTCTGTCGTCACAGGTCCAACACAATGGGCTGCCATCACCGAAAAAAAAAAAGAAAAAAAAGCCAAAAACATTTGCTTCCTCCAGTTGCCACCACTACCGCAACTCGCTACCTTGCACTCAGCCACCCCCCATTTGACCCGTCCATCCCCCAAGCCCTGCCTCTCCAGCATCTACTGCCCTCTACCTCCACACACCCAACCTCCACCCGCCCACCCCTCCCATGACGCCAGGTCTGTACCTGTCTGCATGTCTCGCTTGTCTGTTACTCCCTGTCTGCAGCTGCTTGCCCAAAGTGAGATACTGCAGCAGGAGTCTGCAGCGACAGCCCTTGCTCTTTCTCTCCCTCTCTCTCTCTCTCACACACCCTCCATCCAGCCTTTGCTGGTGAACACGTTCCTCCCTGTGCTGATCAATTTCTTCTTTTTTCCAGCAGCACACAGACAGACAGACACACACTGCAGTGAACTGCTTGCCCATGGAAGAAGATGCACTGAAGCAATCCCAATGTTGTGGACTACAAAATGACCGCAGCCTGCATTCTCTCATTCACACACAAACAACAACAACAACAAAAAAATCAACAGATACAGCTTTGAATGCGTTTTAAACCGACGACACACAGTCAGGGACCCACACACGGACCAAACTGGCGGCACAGGCAGCAGCAAACCAACTAACAAAACTCCATGAAAAAAAAAGCACCCAACGTGGATGACATGACAAGACACAGGATACAGAGTGACACTACAGAGGTCGTGCGCAGCTCAAACTGTCACACAAACAGCAATGTGGTCAGTGCAAGCATGAGCACAAACAGTCTCTGTCACAACATTGTGACCGAGACTTGAAAGCAGGACGCTGTGGCAAAAGGCGCACAGCTGCCTGAGAATTCCTCAATCATTAGAAGCTTGGCTTGAATTACTGTTTGTACGCCATCGTCCTCTATCTTCATCCTGCTGCTGGAGACAACCACGTAGATATAAACTGAAGCGTTCGCAGCTTATCACCCCAGAAACACACACCATACGGTTGACTGCAAACTGAATACTTAAAATATCCACTAAATACTACTAAATGTAAAATGCATAAGTGCTGCGATTTAACAGTTTAACAGCACAGTTTAAAGACAAACTGCATAAACTGGTATGTAATGATTTTTTGGTCAGTTGAATATTTTTATTTTGATTGTAATTTACTTTTAAGCAAATCTTCTTTTCCTGTCAGTCGAACACGTTTGAGATGGACGTGCTCAGCACGAAAACCATTATAGGATTTGAACATTTAACAACTGCTTTACTAAAAGAAAAGAGCAAAAATTCTGGACTTTCACATATATATTTTAGATAATCAATGCTATAAACCTGAGGGGCAGTCATAGAAAAAAGGAATTAAAAGAGATGGCATTTTTCTGACTCTGCATCTGGCTGCCCTTGACAGCTTGTTCTAATCTCAGAGTTTAATCACCTTCAACACCCTGGATAGATTAGGGTTATGACCCTGTATGACATAGAGGGGGAGGGACAGAGATCTGCAAATGTTATCATTGATTGATTATGCCCTTTAATTCAAATGGAAAACAACGGCTTTTTAAATCTGCTGCAACGCCGAAAAAGGCTGAGCTGAAAAATGTCACTTCGTCAAAGACGGGCGAATGCAGCGCTACCTTTCTATCCTACAGAAACATACAGATGCACGGTGAGCCAAGAACACAAGAAGAGTCGAAGTAAATCCTGCAGCCAATGTCAAAACCGTGGCCAGGTTGAAGTCTATGGGGGATGGTTGGTCTGCTCGATTGGCTTGGTGATGGCGGCGGTGACGCAGAGACGGGGGGTTGGGAGTGCGCTGTATGCTAAAGCCAGCGGGGCTAGTAGGCGGCCATATAGGTGATCAATCAGCTCCATTACAGCCGTGTCACTGCAGAGTCTGGTGCTGTCGCCGCATCCCACCCATCACCCCTCCACACACACACACACACACACACACACACACACACACACACACACACACACACACACACACACACACACACACACACACACGCACGCACACACACACACAAACAACTGGGAACAGTAACTATTGGTTTGATAAAACTGGTCCACGAGATAAAACTGCATACAATGGTCGACGCACAAGCCTAGTTACTGTGTAGCAATGACACATTTTCAGAGAAGCAATGGGCACAATATCTTAATAGGGTGGGATTTGCCACTGATCAGAGAATACAGAACCAAGTTGTTGTGACAGAGTTGAAGTTGATTTTAATACGCTCCCTTTGAACTGTATAAAGACAGAGCTTTTCAAAGCACCCAAAAATAGGACCAGCTCCATTGTGAGTGGGACATAGTATGAGACATTACCACTCATTTTTTTTCTACAATAAGCTCAAAATATCCCCACACACCCTCGAGATTCATATTCGTGCCACAGACGTCAGGCAAGCATCAGACAGGTATCTAAACAATGGACTTATGAGCGCAAGCAGCACAGACTGGTAACATGAAATATGAAGCAAAAAACGTGGGGGGGTGGGGTTAAGGAACAAAGTCGAGGTGGAGGGGGTGGACGGGGAGGAGAGAAGGAGGCAGGAAATATGTGAGGCACAGTGCCTCGCCAGCCAGCCAGCCAGCCAGCCAGCCAGCGGGACATTAATGACGATCATGTCTTGTCACACTAGCTGTCGGGCCAGTCAGCAGATCCTGCCCTTGTCCCTGCCCTTCTCCAATCAATGGCATTGATCGTTCCTCGGGGTCAAGGGGCAAGAGCGTATCAATAGGAGGAGAGTGGCTGATGCAGCAGGCGGACAGCGGCTGACTCCAGACAGATCAATGACACCCCGTGTCTGCCATTGGTGTGTTATGATTATTCATTTGCCATTAACCCAACCTCATTAAAGCAATATGCTTCCATGGTTAAAAAAGAGTGAGAAGCTGCTCACTTTTATAGGTGTGCTCAGGACTGACAGTGTTCTAGTCTCAGACAATTTGTTACTAAGGTCTACGCCCGTCGGTGACGTCAAGAGCAAGAAGCCAATCACTGCTCTCACAGCAGTTACAGACACAGGCAGCCATTGGCTGACCAGTATTACCAGTATTCAGCGCCTGACTGTCACTCCCTGCGATAGATTAGGGTGGCTCTCGAAAACTTACGGAAAAGAAAGCAACAAAGTAAGCTGGGTCAAGTCCAGTGTATACGCTGTTTCCCAAAGTGTAACATGATCACAATGTATACAATGGATGCACTCCACCAGGAACCAAATAAATTCACTTTGAGACTGTGTGCTTTTGCTTTTCTAATTCTGTAGGACTGATCTTTATCCAATAACATAAAGAGGTCTGACATTTCCCCACTTCTCTCTTTCCTCAGTTTAGTTGCACCCATGACAGGAGGCAATCAACTTTTTTGGCTCAGTTTGTAAAAGACAGCAGTCAATACATTTCAAGAATGAGTAATGCATATCGAACTGGCCAAAGATGAAGAATTTCACATAAGGCAGATGCGGTATTACAACTCTTTCCTACATATGCTATTATCACTTCTCCAAAATAGGTATGTAGCTTTTTGATATCTCACTGATTAGGTGTAAAGGTGACACTGAGTCATTCTCGAGCTACACGGACTGCCAGCATACTGCAGATAATTTGGACTGCAGCTCACCAAATTCAATAAGTAGATTCTTCGTTTTATTAATTTTAAAGTCAGCAGAAGAACCTTGAGGCTTCTGGCCAACTAACTTCTTAAAGGGGCTGTTGTAGCAGTCGGCACTGGAAAAAAATTCAGTGGCTTGAACTGCCCATATCTAATCCCATAATTTATTTGTTCAACCATCCCATAAATGAAGGCCCAGCTGGAACCAATGACTTTTAGCTGGGCTGCTGGGGCAGCTGGACATGGGAGTGCTGAGGCAGCACAATTCTCAACAGAGATGCTTTCCTCTACACATCTGGTGGAATGATTAGGTTTCAGAGGTGAGGAAAGATGAAAAAAAATGCAGTTCTTAAAATAAACTCAAGCAAGGCACATCTTGACTTTCTACGCTCTGTTAAATTTGTGAAGGCTAAAGAAGAGGAAAGACTTGTCTTTAACTAAACTGTAAAATAAAGTATCTCTTTCTGATAAAATAAATCATCCTCCTACAATAATTCTCAGCTTCAAGCTAACTAGCATGATATCCCCTCTGCATACGGTCCACTTTTCAGCAGACATTTGGATTATTTGTTCAGTAGTGGGTCAGAGCAGCAGTGATGTGAACCCTGTTAATGTCTAGAAGAGCGAGGAGGCGTGATCTTCCTGACAGCTGGGTTGCAAAGTAGGAGATAAAAGGAGTTCTTGGGTTTCCAGGGATTTACCAGGATCATATTCTCTGACAGAAACCTGTTTGATGACAATGACTCTGTTGGTGATGCAAAGCTGAACAGGATCTCTAGGTTTCACTGGAGATGTTGGTATCACTTTAGATTTAATTACTTAATCTAAAAATAGCTGTATCCAATTAATCCCATTCAAAATCTATAATGATAGAGATCGAGTGAGGGTTTTCCTGGGTTGTCTGCATGTTTGACTGCTCTGTTTATTAAGGGAGCCCCTTTCTACAGCTTTGGTCCGGTGGTTTATATGAACAATTTCAGTCAAATGAAAAAGCTCATTTGGTTATACACAATCCTTCAACTGAAGGGAATATAAAGAGCAAATACAGTCTTTAGAGATGATTGAAAATGACTACAAGTTTAAAATTTCAAAGTGCAACCACACATCTGGATTATTATGAGGCCAGTTCGGTGGAAACTCTGAGCATCAAACACCATGATAAAAGATGCAATCTTAACCACTTGAAACTAAAAAGCTAATTGGATAAATTACAAAGGTTGCAGAAAGGTGGTCCACTCAGCCCTGGCCTTAAACACAGCAAACGCATTGTCATCCATCAAACTGAAAAAAAAAAAAAACACTGTCATAATGATAAAGAACTCCAGCAGAAATTATAACAACACTCCCTCCTCAAGCTGCATTTCAAATCAAGTCGTCCTAGAGAGTAACAAACTGTGGTAAATCTTGCGAGGATCTGCCAGGCCATTTTTCTCCTGTGTGGTGCTTTGGAGTCATTTTACAAGCTGTGGCTTAGTGCCAGACAGAGATGAAGTCAGATGCATTTAGCTTGGTGGACAAGCCTACAGTAAACAGGGACTTTAGTGTCGCCGAGGCAAGCTTCAACCTGAAACTAGAGCTCATATCACAAATGCTCATTGTATAGAACTGCGAACAATATATCACAAGTCCCTGAAACGACGTATAAACATTAAGCTTTTACAACAGTGGGGAAGCTGGAATAAATGTGAGGTCTACTGAGGCAGCTTGGGGCAAACAGCTTTAAATGGTGCGATAACCAAACCTCTAAATTCCAGAGAAATATTAAATCTAATTTGCAAAAGGAAGTGCTGTAAAACCACAGAACACGACAGTCACCGTTGAGAATCTGTTCAAAAGAGTCAGATTTATTATGAATATTATATTTCATACGTTGTGTTTATATCAAACCATCTGTGCATCATCATGTTTGGCACAAAGCTCATATGAAACTGACTCTGAAGATGTACGGCGTAAACGGGCGAAGGTGTAATACCAACATAGTGTTTTCTTTTCCTCAAAATGCAGAGTTGGCATGACAATTTAACATGTCATTTGGTAAAGTTAGTAGCATAAAACTGCACTTATTCTTAGGATCATGCACAGGAACTGAAATTTCAGAACGTGGAGACAGAGGAGACAGTGGACCGTTCATTTGTTTGTTCTGTGTGTTTGGCGGTTAAAGGGCACCATAATGCAATCGATGCAATGTGGTTACTTCGACTAACCACAATGCATTATGTCTAAAAATACAGCGTACGTCAAGCTAACACTAATTGAAGGTTTTGAGCCGCAGCAGGCAGGCTGACCATAGCTAAAGGTCAGCTGTGAAATGAGAACCTCAGGTGGGCAAAAATTACATTAATATGAAAACCATTAACACTGTGTACAGGCATTATAAAATGGAAAGCCACAGAAAAAATTCCATCATGTGGGTTGCACTTCAAGCAAAGCAGTTTTCTGAACAAACTGATGTCATACGTGTACTCCAAGGAAAGCTAGAAGGTTGTACAGTTAACTCCCAGGGTGTAATTCTAAACCATACAACCTACTACCTCAACCCGGATGCACACATTTTCAGTTAGGGGTTCCTTGTCTCTGTTTATTTAACACATTCTATCATGGTCAAGCCCAAATGAATAATTGTCTTGCCTTTTTCGTTAACACAGAGCATTATCACCAAGTATCACTTTTGAGGTTTCGGTTGAATTAAGGTTTTGCAACACACAGAGAAGTTGTAAACTGCAACCTAAGTTTTCCCAATGGGATTAACACCTAAGGTTGCCACCCGTATACCCTTAAACCTTATAGGAACAAATAAAAAAGTTAAAATACGACGTTCACACCATAATGACAAAGACCCACAGAAGCGAGCTTGTGCTGTCAGATTTGCCACAAGATCGGATCTACGGGTTTGTGCCAAATGGCCATAGCCAAAGTAGCAAAATAACTGAATAAAGTACTGAAACACTGCATAAAACCTGAAGAACCGTGCGAGTGTGTGTGGAATACGTCTCGGATGAAACCACTTATAGCAGAGTTGCCAAAAAACTGCATGCTGCCCTTAAAATCTCTCTTGCTCTTCGTAGTGAACCTTAAATTACAACGTTCATATTAGCACGACAGTGACAGTAAACTGAATGTCTGGAGCAGAATATGAGTTCGGCTTAGCTGGAATTTAGAGGAACTGCAGGCGAACTGCAGATCCTTTGTTAGGATTCACCTCTAAAATCAAAGTTCATCAAACAGATGGTGAGAGGATTGTGATATAACTTACTCTTTATGGATGTGTTTTTCTCAGGGGGTTTGCTGCCCGGGGTCAGTGTTTAGTTTGCCTCTCTGAAAACAGGAAAAAGAGAGATGTTATTAAATACCACAGAATAATACGTAAGAATCTTTTTAGAGGCCAGTTACTGCACATTTACTTCAACACCCGATTAACAATTAGAGCGCTTTATGAAATACTAGCAAAACGAAACCGTATTAAGAAGCCAAAAAGTGGTGTTACGATAACAAAAGGAGGAAAAAAAGTTGTAGATGCCAGTAACTGTTCTGACATCATTAGATCAACATTTTACTTCACATTCTAAAGTTGCTGTGCCTTGGTTTGGGAGCATCCCTTGCCTCAGCATTTCCCAGATATGAAATTAAGTGCATAATAAAAAGCAAAACTCTGTTGTGGATTGCTATCCCAAACTAGTCTCCAGAATTGCCATAGCAGTCCTGTTCCTGGCCAGCAGCAATGTGGCTGTGGTGAGAGGTTAGCTCAACTTAGCCAAGACCGCAGATAGCAGAAAGCAGAGCCGGAGAGGGATGCCAGTGTAATCAAGCATGCCATGGTCAGCTACCATTAACTGTGCCACTGCCAGAGAGCCACAAACAACGGAATATTCCTACGGCTGCAGTGCGACAAAGGAAAGTCTGAAGTGAGAAGAGAATGAAATGCCACTTACCCAGTGCTACCCTGTCTGATTCATCATCTCTATCCTTTTACATCCACACTTTCTACCTGGGTGTGAGCAGTTAGCAGTGAGTTTCAGTCTTTTTTTTTGGTAATGAGAAATGATGAAAAGACCGAGGGACATTTCTAAACTGAGCACACTGACAAGCTACGGGTTCAGTTCAGCGATGCGCTGTCCGCCATTTTCTTCGAAACAAACAAGAACAAGAGAGGAAAGAACACGACAGAAACGATTTGCTGGCATCATTATTTAAAGTTTCCCCCTTTTCTCCCTCTGTGTTGTCTTTCTCTCTCGCTCTCGCTTGGCACTATTACAAAATCTTGGCTGGAAAGATCACATGATTTCCTACCAGAAAGCCACAACATTCCCAGTAAGTATTCTGCTGACATTGTGAAGACATCTTTTGTCTAAATCAAAACGTTAGCCCCGCCGGCCCCCTCCCAAAATCTGGCACCTTCTAGGGGGGCAGGCAATGCAAAGGGTGGTGTTAGGAGTCATGGCAACCTCTACCTGGCAGGCTGCCCAGCACCCTGAGGTGGGGAGAAGTAGGGTCTAATGTGGTGTCGAGCAGGAATGCTCAGTGCCTTCCAAAGTCAACTCTATGGGCGTGCTGGTTGCTTAAGATTTCAGCTCAGATGCCAGAATTTTTCTGACAGAGTAAATATAAAGGAATAGATGCACAACCAGCTTGTACCGTATCTAGTGATTCAATATGACTGAAGAAATCTTTGTAAGCCATTTCAGCAAACACATAGAGTAGATCCGAATAACACAAGTTACATGAGTGAGGTAAGGTAGAAAAAGGGTGCACTAAGAATAGAACTTCATGTGTTGTCACTGTAATTCCCTGTAATTAAAATTTTTATTTAATTTCTGACAGAGGTTTTCACATAGACAACCTCCGACTTTAGGAAAAAAAAAATAGGACTTGAGTTTGAGCCTCACACACGTCAACAACAGGTAAAAGTGTTTTCCCGTCTTTATGTACTTTAGCCAGAACAGTCGCTAACACAATCATTGGTTCGTTGCAATGACACAAGCATATATCACGTACCTATGACTCACTTAAGAGCAGAGTATCCACTAGACGCAAGATTAAGGTTCTGCCCCGAAAGCCCCTCTTCTTATATGTTGGCTCGTTCACTCATTTAACACCAAACCTTTGAGCACCAGCCACAATTCCTAAGCTCCGTTCATAATGAAAGAAAAAGATGCTCACTTTGGGGTTGGAGCAGGCAAACCATGGAGATGGCTGTTCAACAGTTATGTTACTTTTGTGCTTTTCTTTACACTGTGTTTTAATAACTCTGAATCTTTATAGAATGTGTTGAAATGTTTTTAAGCACTTTCATCATGTATGACCTAATTACAAGTGCTGAAACTGCTGGTGAACATGCACCCAAGAGACAATGGCTGAGACGGAGAGAAAGGTGGTACTGGATAGAAGCAGAGCAGAGCTTTATTTGATATAGAACATATATGGAAAACTATAAAGTCTTCTTCACTACATTGCGTTTGCACTTTCATTTTAGTGATTAAAGACATCACCATAACTAAGGTTAGATTTTACAGCTGCTCCTGCTTGTATTAGCAATATAGCTCACAAAAACAGAGACTCTGGAGAGACAAGTAAATAAAATGTCACCAATACATTGTATGGCGGATACTGTTTAACACAGATTGGTGGGGTAGCCATGAAACGTAAAGCAACAGTGGTGCAAACCACGTTTATACATCCTAAATATCAAGTTCAATACCTTGTTTTAATGCTATGCACCACACCATCAACACAAAGGTGAGAGAGGAGGGTCAAAAAGTTTACTCATTTGATAATCTGATTCCAGATTCCAGGTACATGAAACCAAGACAGACATGCACAACATTTAAAGAATATTGTCTCTGATCAGATATTATATAAATACAAACAGCAGTCACATACAGATTACAATTATGATTACAATTCCACCAAAACAATCTGAACTGGGCTCAAGATTAATGCCTGATTCTTACTATTATCTGACACTAGCAACTGATTGGAACAAAACATTCACCTTCAGATGATTAAATTCATAAAGCCAGCTATAAGTAAGATGGCACACTCAATTTACAGCCATACCCCCAAACTTAAGAAGTTTTACACCGGATCACAATGCATTCACACTAAAGACTAAATCATATATTCAACCTTGCTGCTACAAAGTGACATCTGCATTATCCTGCACAACGCAATGGTCAGTTATGACCTGTACTTATACTCAGTGCAAACCAGCAGGTGCAGTACACGGCCCGTCTGCACCTCACCCACAACAAAACAACTTTTACGTGGGGAAACCACTCTGTATTCTGCACTGATAAGCAATTTCTTTCATTATCCGTGATTGGCACATTTGTTTATTAAACATGAGGTGAGTGCTATGAATATCTGAGAAGATGATGATCAACTGCCACACCCTGTTTATACGGCATGTCACACAACCCTTTTGCACATACCAGACTACATAAATGAAAATAAAGTGCAACTGCATGCATCCCCATTGACTACGCATGCAGTATGATTAAGTACTTTATGCTAGTGTGTGCAACTGCAGAGAAAAATAGAGCCCTTAGACCTCTTAACAAAATGGCCATGCAGCCATCTGAGCTCCTCATCTGCTCGAGCCTACATTAAACAGAGTCAGCTAAAACAGTTCCAAAACATTCCCCCACTGAGAGGGTCATTTCATATCCTGAAAGGCAGGAGGCCAGGGTCAAAGTTCAAATGAGAATGGGCTAGGTGGGGGGAGACTTCCCTTGGGGATGGGATGTACCATTGTGAGCCAGACAGGGTGGAAAAATCAGACAGAGCTGATAATACATAAGCTGTGATAAATGTATAGTGTGCAATAAAGAGATAAAGGTGTGGAAACAAAAATAAACTAAGCTTGCACAAAAAGCCCTGTTGATACACTCCTACATACATAAAATGCGTCTGAGTAGAAATTTATTGTGACAATAATATTATGAGATAAGAAAAATTTAAAAAAGGCTTCATGTGAAAAAGTCACATAACTGTATCCTTACGGCAAAAATTACATCCATATGAAAGAAGAACCTGTGCATAGTATTAGGAAATGGTTTGCTATATTAAACAGGAGCTGTTCATTTATTTTAGGAGTCCAACATATTTCAATTATCTTTACGAAACCCTATATACTGGCAGGCAAAACTCTGAAGGAAGATCATCTGTGCTATTTTATTCTCCACGGGCACGCCAGAGACAGGGTGTTATTTTTGGCTCAAAGCTCCTGAATCCATTAATTTAGTGTTGCCTCAAGCCGTGACAAAAAACAGTCAACAGGTTAATCCAGACAGAAGTTTATACAGTTCAATCTAATGACAAAGCCATCCAGTCACTGTGTACAGCGCAAGCTTGTGATTTGACCTGCCAGGGATAGAATAACACAATAAAAAAATCCTACATGCTGAAATATGACATTCTGCAGAGAATATTCTGAATACCTCTATTTCCTGAGTTTTTGTGCATATACTGGAAAGAAACCGTAGGCTGTGATTGGCAGTGCGAGAGAGCGAGCTGAGGTTGCACACAGGATTTACTCTGTTTCCCCTGTAGAGAGGCCTAGTTTTACCGTGCTCCAGTCTGGCCCCTTTTCCTCACCCATCAGCCACTTGCAAACAGGATTCACAAAGAAAAGGGTTTGCGTTTGAACTTGTTGACATGAAATGTTAGACGTACAAACTGAAGAGAAGAATCAAGAGGATTTTAATTCGCTGATTGAGATTGAGATATACTCTGTGGTTATAAATCGAACTTGATTTGTGAAATCTGCTTGTGAGTTGTGTGACACCCACAAAATAGAGTGACAGTTTAATCTGATAATAATCAGCGCAATGCCAGCAGATATTTGTTCAAGCGTTTGACAGCAACGCTTCTAAGTAGTCTGGGTGTAGGAGACAGTTGTTGATGCTTGAAAATATTGACAAAAAAGTTTGAAATGTCACAAATAATATTTTGTGTGCGCTAAATCAGGATGTATTGTTGCTTGAAAAGCTTTGCCGTGCAGCCAGTCGGGGCGATGACTTTGCCTGACCCACCTGTCTGTTGATCCTGCTGCCTAGCACCAGACTAAACACTGAGATTTTCAGCATGGCTTATTGGCTGCAGCTGACAAACGGACAACCAATCGGTGCAGAGGGAGGGAGGGATGGAGGGCAAGAATCAGACTCTGAGAGTGGAAGGAAGAAGATGAGGCTGTGTGGAGACAACCAAACATCGTACAAACTCAGCAGAGGAAAGAACGCCAAGACCGGAACTGCAAAAACCTACACAATGACTTTTTCTGTCAGTTCAAACAAAAATCTCATCATCATCATCATATAGCTGAACACGGACAATTTCTTTTGGAGTAAACAGAAAGAAAGGCTGCGTCTTAATTCAAAGTCATTGGCGATAGAGACATGAGCATTTTATTGCTGGGATATCAAATGTTGATGAATAACAATAACAGAGTAAAAGGGCATCTGTTTCTGAATGGCACTGAATTGATTACCTGGCTTCAGACAAGGCTGCTATCAGACCGTGCTTTTACCGTGGCTAAAAGAGATCGATACCTAATGAATTCCAAACGGCGGAGTTTCAGGAACATAAATGTATCCTACACATGAGTGCATAAAGTAACCTCTGCGGATCAATGAATATGACATTACACACAGCTAGAGGAATGCATCTTCTTAATTGACCCGAGCATTTTCAAATTAATTAAAACAACAATTAAAATGGATTGGACTGTGTGGCACCTTTGTGCAGGAATCTCAGAACTCGCTTTATTGTGTGTGTTCTGCTCACCTTCTGACCCGGCCTTGTTTTTTAATTACCACTCTCTTCTATCTGGCAGCTTTGGCAATACAACATAGGCAACGGAGAAATTAAAAGCTTTGCTTAGCATTTACGCAGTGATAGAAATAGCACTAAACAGAGATAAGGTTAGCATTGTCATCAAATTAAACATAATTAAAAAGTACACAGCAGCTTCACAGACTACACAAATCAGTAATAAATCTTAATCAATATTTATAACATTTTGTGTCATATATTAGAGATGTTTATGGGGCTGAAAATAAAAGTTTCTGTCCCTCAAGGAATTAACTCCATGGTTGAGGTTTCAGAAATATGTAGTTATATTTTTTTAATGCTTTAAATGGTTTAACATCATAATTTAAAACCTAAACCATCGCACAAAATTCAAACACAAAGTACAGCTTTGAAAATAATCCTGTGATAGTTATATGTTCATTAAAAGTCATGGGAGTCTGCAGGTTTTTACATTTGCCATTAACATGTGGCTGGCTATTAGAGGAGAACTGACAAATGCTCTTGATGTTGAAAAGTAAAACTTTAACCCTGAATATGACACAGAGCAACATATTACTGCTATGAGTTCATTTTAGATATATATACATAAATAATACTGTTAAAAAACAATAGGTTATAAAACATTAGTGCAGTTGAGTTAAAATGTAAGGGGCTCACTCAACACTGGAGAAGACGCAAAAGCCAATGCCATTATTCTGTTTAGAATTCATATACATTTCATCTTTAAAAAGCTATAATTTAGACAACCTTGTGCTACAAAAATGTAAACGACTAAAAATGTTTCTCCATGATGCTTCTCCAGTTTGAATCTGCTTTTGGAAGGAAATCACTGCACACTTAATAAATACCGTGCTCTAGTTCTACCCAACACAAGTAATGGTGTCAAACTAAAAGACAGTTTTCTGCTTCTTTCTTCAATAAGATCTTGGTGTAAGGTGTGCAAATTTCGAAGAAACTCAACATTATACAGCACAAATAATTTTCCAGAGGCTATCTCCAGAGAAGCGGGCCATAATCGACTACATTAAGGATGACTTCTCATTTAGAAGGCAGAGAAGGCAGTTATCATAATGATACCTTTTCTCTGCGTGTCCTTACCAAATGCTTTCCCAAAGATTATGCCTCTGCACAACCTCTCATTATCAAAGCAATCGCCTGACAATGGAAAGAGGAACAGTGGAAATTATGTGAATTAGGCTAAGACTATGGAAAAATGACTGGCGATTCAAGACTTTAATTAGGCTCTTGCAAAACAATCAGACACAATTAGGAGGTACCAGTCAATAAGCTAAAACTCATAAGCAAGAGCAGATGAATTAATATTTGATGATCTTTAAATGGCTATTTCAGCTCACAAGCCTTTCGCTCACAGTTGGGTAGCAGATAGTGGAAAGTGTGCACAGCTTTTATTGTGGCTAATAAAGCAGGTCACTTGCAGGTAAATCAGCAGGTGAATCAGCACAGCCTTCCAATGAGAACGGCCATTAGATTGTAATTGACTTCCTAAGCACCATCTGAGTGACTACAAAAACATATTCAGAATCTTTAACACCCCCGTAGTACACAACATCAGTGCGGTCAAACAACAACTTTCAGCATAAAACGAAAAACCTCGAACAGAAGTTCTGCCCAAAAACAGTGATCTGTCCAAAGTATTACACAAACACCATTCATTCATTTTCAAGTCTGACAATTCCAATGACACACCGTTACAAGCTAAAATGTTTGATAATTAGGATTATTATTTATGCAGTTTTAACTGCACGTGTGCAGATGAAAAGCCACAAAATAAGTAAATTGTTTCCTGCCTTTGTAAATGCAGCCCTAAATTGAATTTTACTATCTTTGTCCATGACCGCATATACATACTCTAGTGCTAGCAAATGGAAAACATAAAGCTGGCAGTGTTATTGCAAATCTAACAGACAACCTTGGAGCACTGTTGATACATTTAGTTCAATTACAAACAGGGTATGCACGGCATATGCATGAAGTTGCTTTATGGTAAAAAACCTGACATGTGGTTGATGGAACAACTGCACTGCAATCTGAAAGAACCACATACTGTATTTCTAGATAAAAATGGGGATATGTATCAAACTAGAGGATTTGTAATGAAAGTACAAAACATCTGCCCACAGTGACATTAGGACATCCTTTCTGCAATTATCATTAACTTATACTTAATGTACTGAGTTTTCATTAAAAGTGTTTTAATTAAAGGGATTATTTCAAGGAAATAAAGAAATACTAAGTAACTGAAAGTAAATGGCAAACTGGACAGTGACTGGCCAACGATACCACAAATTAAAGACGTGCTGTAGACATTAGAGGAACTGACAACTGTGTGTACTGCATTCATCCTTTGAGGGTTTCACCATGTCCAGTGCACTCCCCATTCCATTTGACACATGTAGACCTGCAGTGTACTGTATGATAAATGTGACAGAATGATTTTAAATATCAAATCACATACAGCTGGACAACACAGTTAGGCAACTTAAGTAAAACATCTGTGCACTGTTTGTGTCCATCCACGTGAAATTATTATTTTTGTTTGACTTTATTATTTCTTTAGCAAGCTTGTAAAGAAGCCTTAAATATTCTCGCACGGCCTTGAAGTGTATTTGTGTGTGTGTGTGTGAGTATTAGGTCTTGGATGCAATTCTGCAGAGATGCCAGTTTGAAACATGTGGTTCCTCTCACCCCACAGCCATGTAGCCTCACAGAGCACATGTCAGTCAGCTGTGATTGCAGGCCGAGCAGTCGGGATGGGACGGAGCAAGGATTATAAGGCAGCCTGGTGCTTCCACTGGGGTCTCCCCTGCTGGGCTACATGGTCCCAGCTCCCTTTGTCTGTTGTTAACCCGTTAAATCCCACGGAAGAGCCCATTCAGAATTATGTCACACAACCTAGGGGTGCATTTTGTGGGGAATAATCATCTCAAAGAGGTTAGACAGCATTGCCACTTGGTGATTCCCACTCCCCCACCCGTTACATACACATTCATTTGTTTCCTGGGGTGTTTGCTATTTCAGTTATTGTCAGGTCTTAAGTTCTTGCAATCTCAAACAACACTCTTAAAGAAGATGTGGCAGCCTAGTCAATCAACACAGTTGTGTTGACACAACTCTTTCAGTCTTTGCTTACAGATTCTCTTGCATTTTATAAGAATATTCGGCCTCTCCGCATACACACTGGCATGTGGAATTTTAGCAATATAGAAAAGGCCCTTCTGCTGTCTCCTGTGCTGAGAATACTTTGCAGCTGAGTACATCCCCGTGTGTGTATTTATGTTATAGACAGAGATAGAGAGTGCACATGCGGGAAATGTTGCGGGTTCACTGCGAGAAAGTGTAATTATACTGCAGTAATGCCCTCTATGATTAATGATGTGGGCCTCTGAAACCAAACCATCGGGCCAATGGCAAATTACCACTATAAAAATAAACCATGATGTGAACAGGTCAGTGAGCCCAGAGCACAAAATGTCTCTTAGTGTGTATTTATACACGGTGTATGAGTGATTGGGGAACTAGCTCTAGTAACCCAATTAGTGTTTGTCCACTGTCCAGGAGCAGCTCTACCTACCTAAATGTTATAAAGATCTGGAACTATAAAAAAAAAAGGCTATTTTATAAACGTCTGCATTGAGACGTTTGTCTGAGGCTGACATCAGGTCATAAAATTTTAAAAAGGAAAAAAGTAACATCATTTAAGATGAGAGAGATAGAAAACAGAAAAAACACATAAGGCCTGGTGACAATATCCCACCACTGCTTATGTGTGGAATGTGGAGCAAATGAATATTAAATGTGCTGTATCAGCAGAATCACCTCCATCTAACTTTGGCTAAATGTAAAAAGCACCAGATACCTACAACTAACCTGTTTCCTCCACAATCTCTTAAGCACTGCAAAGTCAAGTTGACATTTCTTGTCCAACACTGACTGACTACACTGCTCTTCGCATAACCACATTTCATTAGTTCTCCACAGCCCCTCGACCCAACAACACACACACACCCTTCTCAGATGGAGAGCACTTGACTTATACCCAAATTGAACTCTTATGCACTCTACTTGTATGAAAGATAATGCTTTTTTGTAGCCAAACTGCAATGGAGTATTTTATGGAGAGCACAGGACCCAAAGAAACAGCAATCAGGGATTCTTGTGGTTATGAATCAACATTTGGAAACGCCTGGGCTGGTGTCATAAACATGACAACTATGGAGTTATTTGCAAGTACACACATTTATTTGGCAAATTGTTGTTTTCTGAATGTTATACCACATCTCTGCCAGAGCTAGAGCAGAAAGAGTAACCTCACACAATGGTAAAAGTATGTTCTGTCCCCTTGAATATGTAACAGATCTTAAAGTAAGTTGAAATGAACTGTAAAATTGCATTCGTAACTAACCTTAAGCATGCAACACAACACATACACCATGCTCAAAGTGTTAAAAGTGAGAGTACTGACATGATTACTGGAACTTATGACCTTAAAATAAAATCAAATGAATATGAACTGATACAGTGGATATCAGTGTTTTTGCCATTACTGGAATCTTCAGATCACAGAAGGAAATCCTGAGTGATGAATCAAGAACTACCTGTGTGGACAGTGATTTTTGCTTATTTTCTGATAATTCATTAGTATGGTTTAAAATGGGGTTTCACACTTGTCAGGGCAGCTTTAAGAGTAATCTATATGCATTCCAAAGAGTAATGGCTATGAGCAAAATACGTTTCAGCACACATAATAGATCCACGTTTTTTTGCTCATTCAAACTGATAATTAATGACCCATTAAATGCACAGCCTATGGTTTCTTATGAGTATGAATTTGAAGCGTGCATGCATTTTAGCATCAATCAAATGAGAGACTGATAAACAGCCCCACTCTTTTTTAATAACAATAAATCAAAGCACGCACATGGCCGTCTCTCTGAGACAGCGATAATCAGAAGCAGAGAGTGAGATGGCCAAACATCATGTCTTTTGTCCCAACAAACTGAGGATCAACTGTTTCCAATTAGAATTACAAAGACACAAAAAATAGAATGAACCCATCCACCCCTTCTTCTTTTACACACAAACAAAAAAGATATATATTTTATAAGTAGTGTTTGTTGTTCAAAAAATAGTAAATCTTTTTATAGGTCTCTTTTTTCTTTCTTAAACAAGATATGACAATATGCTTGCACTTGACTTGACTTGTGCACCGGAGTCCACGTTAGATTTATTTCTCACTTCTTTCATTGCTGTTTAATCCAGTCACATCAGCTCCCCGAGCAGGTGAAGTCAGCCAAAGTGTTTCCCACGGTCTGAGAGCAAATCCAACGCCCCAAGCCCTTCCTGAGGGCCGGCCATCTGTCCATTCTGTTTGGAGTGTGTTAGGGGGTAAAGCGTCAGCTGCATGACCAAATTCAACGTTCCAACACACCCCTCCTTTATGAAGAAAAGCCCAAAGCATCCATTCATCTCGACACACACACAGACACACACACACACTCAGCTTGTGCCCAAACATAAACAAATCAACAAACAAACAGACAGATGTCAGTCCTTACAGTCGACAGATCTGCCCTGCAAACCCCTCGTGCACACCCCTGGTTATTGTAACAATTATACACAATTTCCTACAAATGACCTATTAAACCTGCCTATGAATACTTACATTTTTTGCGGGTTACAGTGTTCTGTTTATTAAAGCAATAAACGTTCAAAAAATATTTCCATCAAGAAGAAAAAATGTGGTCAATGCATAGTTCCCAATTCCTTCTCCTTTCCTTCCTCCTTTTATGCTTCAAACATAAAAGTTGCAGTTTGGGCAGAATCCTCATTAAGACGATATCTCTGGCTCTCAACAAAGGAGTTCACCACATAAACCTTGACCTTTGCTCCCTTCAAGAATTAATCATCTGAGCCACTGAAATCCACAAAACATTATTTCTTCACAAAAGCAACTCGAAATTTTGTCCCAGTAAATTTAAGAACATCACTGCAGCACAGAGGAAAAAATATCTTACTTTAAATTAGGCTTTGGCATGATCATGTGATGCATTTCTTTCTTTCTCGAGCACACGCTGCCACCCCTATCCCAAAGCGCTCCCCCCCTACTTTTCCCTCCTTAAACTGACGTGCTATCATTTTATTTCCCCTCTCAATAAGCGTCTCTGCCGCTGGTGGATATGGTCCTCGCCCCGGCCTGACGCATTTTTAAAATGCGTGACATTGCCTCTGTGGGAGCATGAGAACGGAGCTTCCTCAATAGTAGGGTCCCCATACCCGGCCCGTAACCATGGAAGCAGATGCCTGCCCTCCCGGCCCTCCTTACCTCCTGTCGATCGTGGGCTGTGAGCTGCTTCGGCAGTGAAAAGAGGCTATGCCTGCCTTTCTCCTTGCTCTGACCGAACTTGCCCCACTCCTCAAAAGGAGCCATTGAACAGGTCACTGGTCTAGACTTGTTTGCACGGTCCAGGGAGCAGCCTTGATGTAACCCTTGCTCTCCTCTCTCTCTCTTTCTCTCTCTGCCTGCCACACCAGCCGCCCAGCGACTGCAGACTGTGAAGGGGTGGCGGGGGGGACATTGGAGACGTGGATTTGAAAAGGGGCCCGTCCGATTTTGCCATTGTGCCTTTTCATTCATCGATCGAATGAATATCGAACCTTCTGTCCCTGCGTGTGTGAAACGGATAGCTTAGCAAGCATTTTTTTTCTCTCTCTTCTCAGGTCTGTGTTGTGGGCCCAAAGCTTTTTTTTTTCCACTACTTGTAAGAATTACATTTTTATTTTGAACATCTTTGATAATCTTTTACTCGTATTACTTTTTATGTGCTCTCGTTGCATTAAATATGAAAAATTACATTTCATAGATTTCATCCTTCTTCTTTAAATAAGAAAATGCATACCTGATAATATTAGGTTTAGATTTGCAAAGCATTGTTACTAACCAACTTCTACATGTGTGCAGACAAAGTGCAAAAAATGTTCAGTTCAATCAAATATGTAAAGTAATTAGAAATTGTATGCATCTGGTAAACTGTGAAAACAAATCTAAATCCTTCATATTAACTACTGAGGTCATGTTTATGAGACAAAAATGCAGATTAGATAAAAAACTTTAAAGTAAAACTTTTATTTTTAAAGGCTGATATTTGTGGCAGAAAATTATTATTTCAAAGAGAATTTAAATGTATGCATTAATATTGGATTAACTGACGTAAACTAGGATTTTTTTTTCAATTTATACAATATCACACACAAAAAGCAATAACTATCACGTCAAGTCAAAATAAACTTCATCTGTCAACTCATGGCAAATACAATTAAATGTAATCATTATTTCACACCAGCTAAAGTGATACTGGTTTAGATTAACACAACGTGTGTGTGTGTGTTTATGTATCGACCTCACGCAGTAAATGGTTATGGGTGAGTATACTGTACTGTAGGAGCATTTAACAAAGCAAAGGAGAGAGAAGGCAGGCGAGAGCTTCGATGACAGCTCCAGTAAAAGGTGAGATGATCAATGTCAACATATCAATATTGTTCGAACAGGGATAAGGCCATGCGCTAGGTGACTGTGTTTAATCTCATATCATAAAGCATTTATGATTTATCATTTATCATTTATCCCTTGATTTTGTTACTCATCACCCACTTCATTTTAAACATCTCTTTAAAGAAATTAGAAAAATATGTTACTAGTATGTTTTAAATATTTATCTTAAACATTCAACTTTGAGAATAAACAGAAATGAATGATATTTTACCCTTTCAATAATTTGTTTGTATTTTAGTAAAAAGATAAAATATATCCAGTGAAATAAACAGTCATGGGTAATTATATTTCAATTGTTTTAGCTGTATAATGAGACCAAAAAAAGTGACAAAAAAAGGACAGGATCAAACGAGAAATCCCAAAGTTTTACATTAAATTTAAAAAGCAAATGTAGAAAGAGAAAATATAGGACCCATACTGCATATGATAAGTTGCCATGCAGGGGCCAATCAAAGGGGGCAGAAAGGGGAACAAAACAGGGCAGAAAAAGAGCAAATTCAAAGGCAGAGGAAGGAAAGCAAAGGAACCAGTGAAGTAAGAAGGCAAAAGCATTGTGTTCGCTGAACAATCAAGGCTGCTCCCACAGTGAGTACCAGGCCTGCCTCCGAAAATACTGCTATGACCACAACCCACATCCAGACAGCACAAACCCAAAGGCCTTCAGCAGGAGGTCTGCTGCTGCTTCAAGAAAACGTGGCTTTATGTGCAAATAAATGATGTAAGAAAACAAACACAAAAAAACAATGTTGTCACCAAGCAAAAAAAAAACCCCTTTAGCAACAACTCAGCATTAGGATTTATGTAATTTGGATTTTACAAGATTATTCTGTAAGATTATAACATCAAAAAAATAAGTAACAAATGTTGATCCACAAACTTTTTGCACAAATGTGTAATATGCCTTAAAACTATCAAATTCATGAACAATAAAAGAACAATAAAATATATTAAAACTATTTAAATGATGATATTTCATTATTTAATATTTATAATATTTTATTGTAGTCTCGTTTACAAAATGGAAATATGAAGATGTAAGGAGTATAAAAAAAAGTCCAAAATACAGGAGAACACAAACCAAACAGACGTGACGTCTTGAAATCAGAGCTGGCTGATTTAAGCAGGAACAATGGCAAAAACAGGGGTCTTGACTGAACCTTTCTACAAAACACACGGGCAGGTCGGCCAAATGTACCACACTCAACCTTCCAGTAACACACTGGCGGGAGCAAACTGTTTACAGTTCTGCAGCACACAAAATAAAATTAGAAAATGTTTTACTTTTTGCACAAGAAAATATTAAATCTGGAAATATTTTATGTTTCCAGTTCCAACTAAAATACTTTTTAAACCAATTCCAAATTATTTCTTTATCGTGTCTCTCAAAATGCCACATGCTCCTGTGGTAAAATAAATACAGACATTTTATTTTATTTATTTTATGTTTTTTTAATCAGCCCAAAATATCTGTGCGTACTGCAGAGGAGTGAAACATAGAGCACATGCAATATTTACTTATCTGGTATTGTGCACATGGGCAAAACCACATTTTGGTTAAAACTAAATGACAAGTACAGCAGAAATCTATTAAAAGACAACAAAGAAGAGTGCTGAATTTCTTTTCACCACTCACTGTCTCTGCAGCTCACACACAGAAGCGCACTCACTCACACACACGCACACACCTAAACAACAGCTTTGGCAGAAGTTCCCTGGAATACACAAGTAAGCCAGTGTCCCATCATCACCATCATCCTTCCTGGAAACAGTAGCAGCAGAATGCCAAGTGCAGCTCCAATATGTCTACTCTCACCGCCGCAAAGACTCGACCCAGTGTGAGCAACACACACACACACACACACACACATCATTATAAGGCAGCGAAGCTAACCAAATACAAGGGAGAGTTTGCGAGGGATGAGAAGCTTCAGCTCCCACTCTCTGATTTTTGATTTTTTCCCCCCTCATTTTTGAACTGATCCTGTCCTGCTTTCCTGAATGCAGAGTGAGCAGCCAGCAATCCGTGTGACTACAGCTTACATGCGACATGTCTGAACAGCTACCGTTCATTTTAATGTTGGCTGGGCATAGGAAAAGAAGCAGGCAGTTCTCCTGCTAAAGAGTGTTACTAGCAAGACTAAAATAATTTACTAATAACCACAATAATAATAAATAATAATAAATAATATAAATACACACACACATGTGCAAACACATAAACATTTATGTTGTCCTCATTATGTTGTAAATTTAGTAATGTTTTAGCTGGACTTTGAAAAACACTAAAAGCATCATGCGATGATAAAGCTGCACTGAAATCCAAACTAATAAAATTCTTTTAGAGTTGCCAGGGTGATGGCCAATCCAAATTAAAAGTCCTTGGAGATGTTGCACCTTTAAATAAGAATCCATTTTGCAGCCTTTACAATTAAAGAAAATAGTAAAATTTGAGAAAGAAAATCAAATGTCACTGCAGCCTTTACAAATTGTCTTGCTAAAGCAATGACCAAGCAGGACAGAGAGCCTAAAATAAGTTTTAATAAAAGACAACTACCATCCCAGTCTAACGCTTAAACTAACTTCTTTGACACACATAAGACTCTGAATTGAACTAGCTAAGACACCATTACTCATGATCTGTTGTCCCATCTCAAGGCCACAAAGGCATGTGTCTCACTCCCACAGGTCAAGCCCATAGGCTGCAGCACAAAGAACAGGGGGCATCATAATCTCCTAAACCCCCTGGAGTCAACCCTGTTTAAAATCCACAATACTAAGCAGATCCAAAACATCTTCACTATATTATCTACACTCCAATTTTGTGTTTTATAGTCCTGATGATTTATTAAAATGAGTTTTGGAACCTGAAAACATAACTAATTAGGTGTGTTTTAATAATGACCGAAGGATCACCTTAAGAAAAGCTTCAAACGCACATAAAATCCAACACCAAATGCCCCCGCAAATCAAAAACTGTGAAGAGCTATGATCAGTGTGTATGAAAGGCAGCTCGTGTGTTTGTCACTACAAGGCTCGGTACAGGCGTGCACCATCACTGTCACCAAAGTCAAACATTAAGCGTTGGAAGGTGCTTTAGAAGGTGAATTGGAACAAAGGGCCCCTCACCATAACCACTACTCAAAGCACTGTTTAATTAGGTGTAGAGCAACAAATCCTGCCTATTCAGTGGCCGGACACTTGTGGTGTTTGAGTGGAGTGTATCGTCGGTGAAAGACTCCCGTCATAACACTAGAGGAGTGTCCCCTCCCTCACAAAGACACACACTGATTCACTAATGCCTGTGTGTTAACAAGCCCATCGTCTGCTTCTCTAACTCATTGTCTCTTGAATGGCCACTAATGGAGAGACAAAACAGCACACACACACTGAGGCCCTCCTGCAATGCGCTGCTCTTTTTATAGACTGAGGCTGGACACTCATGTTTGTAAGTTAAAGGATGACATACCACGCTTATGGCTTGTTGTGTGGTATGCTGTGACTCAATGTAAGGCAGAGCCTAAAAAAAATGCAACGAAAGAGTCACCAGAAAAATTCATAAACCTTCACATAAAATTAAACACATAAATCTGAACCAATTCTCCAAAAGCAATTTGTCAGAAAAATACTGTTGTATTTTAACATGCTTCAGTATATTCAATGGTTAATAAAAATTATGAACAAATATCACATATGTATAAGCAGGTACTGCAATCTTTGTGAAATAAAAATGTTGACATGCTTCTTTTTAATCTTTTAACAATAGTGTGGCATTGTTTTCTATTGAGTGAAAATTTCATTTTTTCTACTTTTAATCTACTATTAATTTACTTGAGTTCTGTATTTTTGATTTTGTGACATGTTTCAATTACTGAAAAAAAAAAAGAAATTAAGAGATAATTTCCGAAATTCTTAGAAACAAACCCAAACCAAAAAAAGGCCTATTTGTTACAAAAGTATTTAAACCTTTGCAGGCACACGTTGGGTAACTAGATGTATAAAAGAAGAAGTAACAGAGACCCGGGCTGAATATGTGTGGTGGCTCTAATCCTGAAGGACAAAACCAGCATATCCACCGAGACAAATCTTGTTTGATGGATCCCTGCTGCTAGATCCAACTGCAGCAGTCCGGTCTGGGAGGGCCATTGTATCAGATGCTCGAGAAGGAAACACTCTCAAAATTTATTAGAAACGGGACTCCTCAAATACAATATTAATTCAGAGACAGCGTAGAAAAAGCTAATTATCTTAATCCCACCAAGGCCAATGCATTCTCACAATGGGAGTGCAGCATTTTAATATTCTTTTTTATGGTATTTATACGCTCAGACAAAACCAAAAAAGGTTAAACTATTGTGAATATTGCTTTTTATTATTTAGCTTTCTCACAATTTTTTACAGTCTTGATTTGGACTAAAATCCATAGGTCTGCAGTTATTTTAGAAATAAATGATAAATGATTTCAAAACTGCTTTATTTTCTACCCAAATGCAGATAAATACACACTTGAATAATTAAATATAAGTTGGTTTGTTAAATGTAATGAAATACTGTAATAAAATAAATGCTTACCACAAATTCCTCTTTAGATTTTAGGGACTTTATTTTTCTCACATGTTTGAAAAAGAAAAAACTAAAGCATAAATTAAACCTAACAGTCAAACTTCCTTCTTTCTTAAAAAAAGAACAGCACCATCATTTTTAGTTGTGAAAGTATTAACAGGCAAAGTGAGAGTTGATAAAAGAAAGGATTGAAATAAAATAGAGAGCACACTGGCAACACTGGCCTCTCCCTGGGATTTATCAAGGCTGGCTGTTTTTGTACGACAGTGATAGTGACAGAGGATCAGACAGTGCTCGATGCTCCCAAGTGCATCGAGTGTATCTAGTGTATCTAATTGTGTGGGCACAATTATGAGCATCTGCTTTTTATCTTTAGTAGAACTATGTATATCGGGACATATGCATGGCTTTCTTTTAGTCTAAAATGTGCTCGGCTCCCAGCTCTGTCATCTGGAGGCAGAGTCTCGGCAGTGCCTTCAAGCCAGCCCTGGGTCAGTCCAAACACTGGCAGCTATTCATGACCAGATCAACTTGATGTGAGATTCTCTCCCTCCTCTGCCCCCTATTTCCATATGAATGTGGAATATGCTAAAGAAAAAACAAAACAAAACAAAAAACAAGCAAGATCCTTGTCCCAGGAAGGAATCACAGGGTGAGAAAGCATACATTTGCAAAGAGAACCTCACATCCTCTCCCACTGGCATATAACATGAGATATTGGCATCATAAGCTCATTTAAATGGGATAGTAAAAAATTGAAAAATACACATATTCTTTCTATTTTCTGTCCACACTCAATCAAACCCAACCAAGGTCAATGTTACCATCAGCCCCATCAGCTTACAAATAAAAAAAAACTGGATCCACATATGCAGAGATGATTTATCACGAATGCACAAAAATGCATTATAACAGCTCCGTGAATGCTACGTCCCAGCCACTCTGTATAAATGGTTTAGCCAGACAAAGGGTTTGTCCTGAAAGGCAAACAGCAGGAAGCATAGAAACTGCAATGAACATGATGCACAGACATACACATCAAACATTCCACAAAAACATGAAGCCAGGAGGAACAGCAGTGCACTGAAAAGAAATGAGAGGAAAAATGAACAAACAGCACGGTGCTGCATACCCTGGTTGTCCTGCATTGTCTCCCTGCTACCTGGCAGGCCGATCACGCCATCACGTGTTTATACATGTGTTTCAAACAGACAGACAGACAGAGTCACACGCTACTATTGTTCCGTTCCCGTCGTTGGCCAGAGACAAACCCCAGTCCTGTCTAGCTGTTTAAAGGTGGGCTCAAACCCAGATCAATGAGGCCATCTATTACCCAGAGGGATGAAGGCAGAGCAGACAGAGACCCCTTAAATGGGGCGGACTCACTCTGCTCGGTTTGTAAAACCGAGCCCAAAGCTAGCCTTTGCATTCTGAGGAGCTTCCACAGGAACACAAAAATACAATGAACACCAAAATACCTTTTCAGATTTAGTGCTTCTTATCACATAGACGCCTGAAATAAAAACACATGAAATTATATTTTTATATTGTGTTCCACTTTCATCTGGCTGTAAACTTGGAGATACTATGATCAGCTTTTAGAATGTGTTTCACCCACTTTTTGCTATATCAGAATCATATATGACAAAAAGTCATAAAAGGGATAATTTTAACAGGAAACGCTCTGCTAATAAAGCCCTACTGTCACTGAAGTACAGTGTTTTTTCACCTTCACCCATTCACCCAACGCTGACAGCAGCTGCCACAGAGGTGCTCACCTGACCCGCCAGGAGAACTTGAGGTTCAGTGTCTTGCCCAAGGACACTTTGACATGTATCCAGCAGGGTCCAGCATTCAACCCCTGACCCTGTAGTTGGTAGATGACTGCTGTACCAGCTAACCTACAGCCACCCCATTTTGCATTAAATTTATTAAAACATGATAAATTTAGGACTTCTGCTGTGATCCAAGGTAAACACTAGGAAACAAATAACGAGAGACCAACACAATAGAAGTTAAGCGGGGAAGCAGACATGGAGCAAGGCAGAAGTAAACTTACCAACGTTAAAGAAGAAACACTGTTGGCGATTAAGCAGTTCAGTTTGGATATCTCAGCCAGATCTGTTAGAATTCTAGCCACCACTGAGGAAAGAAGGATTTTGCTGACTGTACCGAAAGAATGACTCAGGTTAAGTGTGTCTATCAACAGAAGAATACAAACAAACCAGGTTAGAGGCAACTGACAATTTAAAAAAAAAAAGGGTAGAATTATGATAAGGTTTAGGGGCCATTTAAGTCGGTGTATGAAGATAATTAACAAATACTACTACTTTTTAATTCACTCATGGAGCTACTTATGTAAAAAGGTCAAACTTGTGTCTGAAATGGAATCGCTCCTTGCATTTTTTCATTGTGTTTTAGTGTTTGTTGTGATTGGCAAGGCATTTTTGTGCATATTTGTACTTTATGTGTGCAATAGAACAAAGCCATCAAATACAGTTTTAAAGAAATTGTGGATTTGTGTTTCCACTACCGATTTCCCTGGATATCAAATTTATTTGGTAGTCCAGGTAAAAAGATCACCTAAAAAATATAACATAACTGAAAGGAAATTTAATAGCCTCAAAGCATGTATATATTTTAGGTAACCAATGTGAATGCAATCATGCACGAGTTGAGGGACTTACAGTGATGTAAAACAGTTGCAAAACAACAAAAGGGATCATTCTCATGTGAAGAGTGGTTTTTAACTGAAAAAAAAAACAACTTTATGTCAAATTACAAATTCCTAAAACAAAAAGTACTCAATAGTATAATCATGAACAAGGCAATTGTACCTCTACAATGCAGACCCTGCTATTTTGAAGTAATATTGCAGGTTTACTGCAGATTTAACCATCTCGTGTGCAAGTTTACTGGACTAATGAAAATTCAGTCAGTGAGCAAATCCAAAGTCCTTGGCATAAAAATGATTCGGACTCCAGCTTTCCTTCATTAGGCTTTTGTTTTACTTTGTCCTGATTTTGTTCCCTTTTTGGAAATTTAAACTGGGTTCTGCAACACTAATGTTGGGGTCTCACAGTCAATAATGCTACTCATAAATATTTGTCACTGCTAATCATTGTGACACAGCCAGATGTGCATGTATGTTTTTATTTAGCAAGAACCAACCGGAGAGCAGAACTTTTGCTCCCCCTGGTAAACTGTTAGACACAGGTGATACTTATTAGGACCAGCCACTGTGAGAGCTTTACAGTGTGCACGGCCCTGAGGAACCTGATTTAACAAAGTTTGACTATACTGCTATAATGGCGTTGGCACATAGTTTTGTGCTGTGATATCTAGTTTGAAAAATGTCTGCTGTGTGTTTCAGTGACCCTGGCATAGTTAAAAAAAATAGACTTATACTTTCTTTGATATTACAGCAGTGATTCATTTCCATTTGTAGACATCAGCCAAGTCTGGTTACCATCAGCCCAGTGACAAAACCAACCACCTGTGCACAGTTCCTCCTGTATTTAGGATGTGGTAATCACAAAGGGGGATCTCAACTAGGTTGCATGTCTTATCTACAAAGAGCGCTCACTCCAATCCGGATCAAAAAGTTACAAAAACATCAAAGAGATTAAAAAGATGCAAGGCTGGTAGACAATTTTAAATGATCATGTCAAAACACAATCAAAGACCAAACAAAAACCTCTGTGACACACATGCACACTCAGACCATGGATTTGGTGGCAGCAGGGTTAAAAAAGAGACTTGGTTTTGTCCCAGTTTTTGGGCACTGTCCCACTGGGCTGTTCTGGTCTTGACTGAGTCATAGTGTGCAACCCTCTCCAGCAGCATGCTGGCCCCTGCCAGCTACACAAACAGTGAGAGAGAACATGACATCACCCCTCTATCATCCACTAGATACGCTCGAGGCTCACAGTTCAGCAGGTTCAAATGCTCGATGCAGATGGAGGCTAATATTAACTCACTGAAGCAAGAGATCCTTCGTATTACAGGCACCTTTTTAAAAAACTTTCCCCAAAGCGCTGGCCTGCTTAACAGACGCTGGAAGTCATTACAAGGGGATTGTGTTACATTTTGGTCTGAAGCAGGTTTTTTTCTTCTTTTGTCTCCACACCCCCCTTAAAAGAAACTGAACTGGTGACAGAGGGAAAGAGACCACAGTTTGACCATCCTGGATGCTGATATAAAGGGAATCCAGCCTCTTCGGGCAGTATGCCTCTGCAGGCATGTGGAGGATGTTCCCTCCTGACCTAACCCACTGTAATAAGTACGACCAACCAGCAGGAGTAAACAGAGACACAAATCTCTCTTCCCTCTGTGCGGTCCAGGCAGGAGACATCAATTCCCGCTTACAATCACCACGTCTACATACAAACAGATTTCATTACACCCTTGCGACATCACACCCTTCAACAGCTAACATGCGGAAATGATTTGGATTTTGTCTCCATTTATTAAACAGACCCCAGCAAGGATTCTAGATTTGACAGTTGGCAAAGGGCTTGGTTATAATAATAATAAGGGTTTGGTTTTTTGTAACGGGTTAGTCTCAAAATGGGGTGTCATTATCACTACATAAAACTGTCTTGACTCTGCAGTGGATTTTTTAAATTTACCTATAACGTGAAATGCAGACATTTCTGGCAGGAAAAATACAACCTTGTCCAGCTAAAGACGAGTTGAGGCCACAGGAACAAGTATAAGGAAAAAAAAAACAGTAGTTCACCATGTGTCTCGCAATCTATTCATTGCTGCTGTTTAATTTCTTTTGGGTGCATAATCCTTTCAGTTTCAATAGCAAATTTAACAGTCCCCAAAGGCCTAAGCACCAGACTGGTCAATACAAAACCAGACAACTAATTACTGAGCGCACCACACTCTCTTCTATCCCCTCCTCCCTTCTTCTTCCCCTTTTCTCCCCCTCGTTCCTCGCTCTCTCTCCAGCAGCTGTGGGGTTCATGTACACAAGAGCAGCAGTCAGGCAGTATTAGGTTTCCACTTCCCAGATCTCCCTTAAAAGCCTGTCCCATAATGGCCCTTCAGTCACACAAACACGCATAGGGTTTCAAAAAAAAGGAAAAAAAATGCACACACAGTTGGACAACCATATGTGAATATATAGACATTCACTTGCACAATTGTAAAGATTCCTAAAATAGAGTTTTGCTTGTCCCCCTGCCTACCTCTAATTTCTTTTTTTTTTTCTCATTACCGGTTTGTTAAGTGCATCCTTTTCTGATGCTGAATGCTTAATTATTTTGTTGACACCATTTCTTAGCAACTACACAACCCTAAAGTAAATTGTATGTTTACTAAGAGACAATAACACAAATGTCCATAATGTCTAGCAGTTAAGCAATAGCTTTAAGAGGGTGTAATTACCATGTAATTGACACCTTGTTTTCAAATAATAAATTATAGCACAACTTGACAGGCTGTTTAGCTAATAGAAATGCTAAAAGCTGACCTGCGTCTAAGCACTGCAGTGTTTCGCTGAGCCAAAATGATAGGTCAATTAAACGATTAGTTGTTTGACAGAAAATTTATTAAAATGCTTTAAATTCATCTTTTACACCGTCTTCCAGCAAAAAACCAAACATTCTGTTTCCTGCTTCTCCAATTTCAAAACTGAAAACTACAGCTTTTTTGAAACAAGCCTTTTGAAAATAAATAGTGATGAGTAGTTTTCACAGCAGACTTTTTTCTGGCATGTTATTGTAAATGAACTTGCAGGGTAACTAATAAATAATATTTTTGTACTGCTAAGAAATCTCTTTTTTTAGAATCTGACTGTCAAATCCAATAGATAAAAAATATTATTTCTGATAATTGATGAAAACACAATTACAGCTAAATCAACAGTCATATTTTACAAGGTAACTATAATGTAAAGGGTTCCTCTTTTAAAGTCATTGCATAGAATTATGATGCAAGAAAACTGTATTTACAGAGATAGTGAGATAACTGTATTTTTTATTTGAAAACAGATTGAATACATATGGAGTGGGAGGCCTCAGCTGACCCTGTGACATATGGGGGTTGTGGTGTTTTTAATGTAGATGAGAAAGAACTTATCCCCTGCTTCTCATAAGTCAAATACTCTGGGCTAGGACAATGATAACACACTCATGATAGCATGCTCAGTGCTACCCCAGCCCCAAGTTGTATTGTGTTTTGATTTGCTGTCCTATGCTTTAAAGCCTTTGTCTAGAAACAGACGCACTGTCAAAGCTTTGATCATGACCCAACACACAACAGCAACTCAGCACAGCACTAATTTGCTGATAGGTTTAAAAAGTCCCTCAGTTAAGATCACTTCCCTCAGATAATAGGAAGAGGTGCCCCCCTGTGACCTGAGTGGAGTGTCCTTTGTCTCACTCCTAATGTTTGCCTTAGCCCATTGTGTCTGCATTATCCAGCCCCTTCACCGCTCCTCGCATCACAGCTTTGACGCTACAACCCCGCTGCACCACACCAGACTGCCCTCAAAGAGGAAATACTAAATATATGGGAGCGATTTCCCAGCGTGGCCCTGAGCTCTGCTTAGACTCCCCTCCCCCATGGCCGACCCCTACCCCCCACATCTGTGTGACCATCAATGCCTGAGATGGTTAAAGAGGCCGAGCTGTTTAAAATGGTGCATAGAGTCATGTGGCTAGTAACACTGGCACCAACACACCCGCCTGCATACATGATTCCACAAAGACACCCTGCATCCTCTTCACTTGACCTGTCAGCTCAAAGACACACAGACAAATTGCTTATGATCTCCTGACCCGAGAAACAGGCCACGGTCCAAAATAAATTATTCTAAAATTGATGAAACCCAAAATAAGATAGTGACATATATGCAATAACAGGAACATGGGATTCATCAATAATTTTTTAAATTAAGCAGTCAAAATTCAGGAGCAAGTTTGTTCTTATCACTAATCACAAGAACAGTTACTGGCAAATATAAAGTTGCGTTGGTATAAGAAAGAAGGCAGAAAAAAATAATAAAAATCTAATTCTACTTACTTTGTTTCTTTTTTACTTTCTTTTGTTCTTTCTGTCTCTCTGCTTTGTGTCAATGGGGACAGCTGGATAAGAAATGGATCACTGGTAGAGGAACACACAGCCTCAATCACAGACGTGACATCACCCCCCTTTATAACCAACCCATTGGGGGCCATTTGTGCTCAAATTCAATGCTGTGTGTTGAGTATTTGTGTCTATGTGTGCGTGAGCATGCATGCAAGCTGCAACTCAGCTGCCTAGATGCAATATTTTTTTTCTTTTAAATGTTCCTGAAGGATAAAGAACCACATATTTTCTTATTCACATGGTAATAAAAGCTCAAATTCAAAATGTAGCCATGGGTATTAGTTTGTTACAGCAAACAATGAACACTAAACATCTGTGGTATTTATCAATAGCAAGGCCCAAGCCTCAGCTCAAGTCATTAATAATTCAATTCAACTTATGATGCATATCATCTGTCATCATTATCTTACTGTTCAATGACATCTTGCATCCATCTGCCCTTGGTACTATTCATCAAACAAGTCTTCTTAATAGCCCATAAAGTCAGGACTTTATTTCATTATATTAATAAACTTTCAGCTGTTTTCAAGACTTGAAGAGAATACACTAAAACAATCATGGTGTTGGTCACCCTTGTGTCTCTGATGTAAGGCCCCATGCGCAATTTTAAAATCTCTGTTAATGCACGTATTACTAAAGCAGCTTGGTGAATTGAGCCACTGCACTGCTAAGGTGTGGGAAGAACTGTCTCAAATCAGTGGAAAAGAATTTCAGTTTCAGTTTTTAGCAGCACAGCACATAAAAAGAAAAGTATGATCCAAGAGTTTGCATACATTTTGCAAACAGGCATATTTATTAGGGGTTGCAAGATGTGCGAACCTAATCTCACACTCAATATTTCATGTATAGTTGCTCAGTGCTTCAGGAAAACCAGTCCAACCAGTTGCTTAATTACCACAGATTACATATATAGTTCATTCTTTGCACCTCTTGTCGGGTGGCAAGCCTTCCAATGACATGATCTTTAATTATTCACACATTATTTGTGAATAACCTAATCCAGAAAAGACGATTCAGGAAGTATACACCCAGGCTGAAATGGCACGTCATGCTGATCAGCTATGACTGGTTGCATGCAAAGCAAAACAGCTTGTCCCACATCATGACAGTCGAAGTTGGCCCTTTAGTTCGGGGCTGGACCATCTAAATGTGACCTTGGCTTCCATCTTGAGGTTAGATGCACTCTCAGCTGAGTGCAGCATTTTAGCAATATAATTAAAGCAGTCACCATCTGAGCTAACTCCACTAATTCAAGGGGTTGTTCTGAGGAAGAAATGATGTTGCACGTCTCAACTGAAAAGAGACAGGAGTACCGAGATAAGATGTAGTCAATCAGGCTCCTGTTTTCTTGGCCTCTAGGGTTATGAGCTCTTTAGTGTCGATGAAAAGATGCATTGTTGGAGAAGTTCTTCTCCAAACTACTCACATCATATTTCTTCCTGGAATAGCACAGATTCACATTAACCGTGTGTGCTCACACCAGTCAGCAAAACTCTACGAGAGACCCTGCAGATACGCCAGTCTCACGAGTGTAACACGTGTTTGTGATTTGCCTACAGTAACCAAAGAACTGAGGTGTATCATTAAGAGTACCTCACATTTTCTTCACTTTCATAGCAGAAAGGCACTCTTCGATAGAATTCATGACAAACCTGAATGTTTGAGGTTTGTTCTTTTAAAATATTTGTTGTTTGAAAGAAGTTGAGGCTTTACCTAGAACATGTGTGTTATGTAAAATATTGTGAACATAAGAGAAAAGGCAAACAAGCTTGTCAATCATTGTGTTTACATGTACTCTGGTAATTTGATCAGAAACTGAATACGGCAATACGTTGTGTATGTCATGCAAACATGCTTACAAAGTTATCTTACTTGCATTAAGGTTATAATTGGAGAATGCTTACAAAGATGGATTTCTCATTGATCTTTCACATGACTCGACATGTATAGAGCCTAACCTGTTTTTTTGTGCCTCAAATTTTGCACAAGTGCCACAGAAGTAACAGAAAAAACAGGACAAAAGGAAAATGCTCGAAGATAGAGAAACTTGACAAACAGGTATGGAAATAGAAAATATTCTTTGGGGGGCAGAAGCTAAAACATTTGTGATTCCAACTGCATGTAACCCAGAACTGCCTCAATGTTCCCGTTACAATCCTATGTTTAGATTCACTGTCAGTCATTATGGATGTAAACTATTAAACAAATCATGTAGAGTATGGATTTGTATAGCTATATTCTTATATATGTCTAAATCATGACTGTGTTATTATGCATCATGCCAGATTAATTTTATCACAGCACCTTTAAATGTTAGTTGTCTAAACAACAAAAAATAATTTGGAATAAATACTAAAAGGTAAACCATGCATTTTTTCTTCTAGTTGAGTGACAGAAAAAGAAACCACCACCTCTTTCCTTAAGCGGTCAGATCCTGCTTGCTTTCAGAGTTTCTGTTTTCATCCTGAATGGCACCTCTGTCATTCACATGGCAGCAGCAGGCTAACAACTAATAAATCACTGCTACTAAGTGAGCTTTTCCTTTCACTGCGTGGAAACAACAACTGGGCTAATTTATAACCAGGGAAGGAATGAGGGAGAGGCTAAAATTGGCTGTGGAGGTCAGGAGGGTTATCTGACGACATGTCTTCACCTGGCATAAAGTACAACAAACAACTTAGATCATCTGTAGACACACACCAAAAAAGCAAACAATTCAGAGCTCACGATGAGACAACTGTACCGTATCATGTTCCTTGACCCACAAAATACTCTTACTAGTTTAGAATTTTTTTTAATCTGACAAGAATGCCTTGTTTTGTATAATGTAGTTTAATAATATGACTGCATCTGAAATATATAGATACACACAACTGCAAATTCAGTTGCTCAAGGTAACACAAATACAGAAATGATGATCAACTTCTTTTATAAAAGCACAAGCATTTTCGTGAATCTGAGAATGTAAAAAAACTGCACACAGGTCTTGATCAACAAGAGTAATCCCCAAATTCACCCACTTATTTCAAAGTGCTGAGGAGGCAATTTCTATTTCTATACATATCTAATTTACATTGCTGGAACTGAAAGAGAAACTCTACTACTAAGGATACAAGTTTTTGACAATAACTTCACGAGTCCTTATTAACAAGGTGTGCATCTCTGCTGCTTCACTAGAGTGTGACCTACATTCTTAAAATAGAGAACTAGATTCTGCAACAGACACAGTTTGAGTGTATTTATAAAAGAGCTTTTGTAGTAACTAAAATCTAACAAAGCATCCTCCGCATACTATCAGTTAAAGACACACTGCAGCACAGGAAGCAAACCAAAAATGCATTTAGGCAGGCACAACAAATTTTTATCATCCCTTTAAAGCCTGTCTTCACAGTATGAATAAGTCCATTAATGCTGGTCGAGACACTTCGTTCCCATGTTACAGGGATGAACGAAGGGAGGAGCAAGGGAGGCAAAGAAACAGTCAGTCGGAGACACGGGTTCTGATTTTCCTCAAACAGACAAGGGAGTGAGGTCAAAACCTCAGACTGCCAATGAACCATCAAGGTGGGACACATAAATCTCAGCTCTGAAGTTCTACAACTCCATAAAAGGAGCCCTGCTTACTTTCTTACCTCAGCTCGTTTCCCTGACTTTCCCCAAACAAGTTAAATTTGGGTGCAATCGTGTTTTATTTGGCAGTGAAATATTTCTAGTATTCACAGTGAGTGAATACCACTAACATAAAAACTTGTGTTAACTGACAAGAGCATTTGCATGAAAGAACATTTTTCGTAAAGTTTGCTAGGGGAACACTGTGTTTTATTGTTCAGGTTTATCTTAAATAGAGTTCAATTAGTATGCGATAATCTCACTTTACAAACTGATCAAAGAAGATTTTTGCAGATATTACCTAATATGAATTATTAATTATCTGTTAGAATCGAATATACGGAAAGCTTTCTTGAAACAATTCTTCATCACCAACAATACCATAACGTTTTCCATGTCTATACCAATTGGAAGAGTGAAGCTTTGACATCAATATGTAAGGCTCGGCTCAAGAGTTATCCTTTGAATTTATCAAATGTTGGAGCCGTTTAGCAAGACTGCAATAATGCATTTGTTTCCATTAGCAGCAACATCTACCAACACCTCTTAGAAAACTCCCTAAGACATAAACCAGTCACTCATAATTTGCAAAAAGCCTCCCTTCAACAGCACTATCCACAAATATCTGAATTCATAAAACTCACTATCCTGGACTAATCAAATCTGGATCAAAATTTAGTCCCCACATTGCTAGAGTATGAGCACTTGGTGCCCAAAAGTTTTGTCAGATTTCTTTTTAAAACTAAGGTATTAACTCATTCCTCACCTTTGATATTTCATGCAACTTTGGTACTGTTTCTGTAACGAGAGATACATATCACAACAGTAATAAAACAGTTTTTTAGGTGGCGAGGGTGATGTTAAGCTCAACTTCGATGCTCAGCGTCTCAGAACTGCACTCCACCCACATTAAAAAATTCCAAGCTCATGAAAAATTGAAACCACTGAGTAACTGATCAATTGTACGAGCTAAATAAACGCCTTCACAGCGAGTCAGCTGAAACATGCAGCAGTTACAGAAATGTTTCCCAGAGACAATGTCATACTAAAGTTTTCAAGAGTCATTGTGCTGTCTTATGCCAAGTGCCATTCTCTTTGACCCCTCAAAAATACCCTTCCCCCAGGCAGCCTCCACTCCACCTCTCTTCTTGCTCCACCTTGACCATCAAAACTTCAGAAACAAAAACACCCTTATTACACTACAACTTACAAATTAATTGTGAAAATGAAAGACAAACTCGAACAAATTGAAGAAAACAGTAGACAAATTAGGATTCATATTTATGCTCTGAATCCAAAGCTAAAAACTCCAAAGAGGTAACAGTTGAGAGCATGTTTCAAAAGTAAAGAGGATTCAAACACACTGCCAGGATTCCAGGCATATAGGGCTTCTTGGGGAGGACAAAACTTCCAAAAAAGTGCTGTGAGAGAAAGACAAAAGCACTTACCACCAAGATCCCGACATTCGAGCCCAAGAATGAAAGATTCCTCTCTTGTCTCTCTCCGATCCACTTCCATTTTTCGGTGCTCCCATATGGCACCCCCACCCCTTCAAGAGGCAGAAGCAGAGAGTGCGACAGAGGGAGAGTTAAACACACAGGGGGCGAGAGAGCGAGAGAGAGAGAGAGGGGGGCCATTAGTCCTGGTGTGGAGATGGAGGGGACTATTGCAGCTGTGCACCCCCGTCAGTATCTCCTTAAATCCAATCCTCTACTCAATGTGTGTCTGCAGCACCGCGGAAAAAGGCAACGGAAACAAAGTGATCCTCTTACACACAGCCCAGAGAAAGAGAGAGAGAGAGAGAGAGAGACAAGCAGGGAGAGGGTGGGAGAGAGAAAAAGAGACAGAGAGTGAGAGCGAGAGAAACATGCCCAAGGAACGGCGAGGAAAGAAAACAAGGGATAGTTAGAGGGCCGAGGCAGCTGGAGAATAGCAGGTTCAAGTTTTGAGCGTTTCCTTTACTTGGTCGTAGAACTGGCTGAATGGGAGGGAACAAGCAGGCGCTTCTAGGAAGGCAAGGAAATGTGCATAATACCTTCCAGCTTCATCCTACCCCCCACCACTCCTCCCTTACCCTTTCTTTTTTTCTCTCACTCTATCACTCTTTCTCTCTCTGGTAATAACCCTGACTGCAACAACCCCCTCCTTTTTGGCGCTGGAATGCAAGGCAAAGGTTTCGAGAGGCCCAGTTAGACAACCCTGAGAGTCACTGCACCTTGACCCCTAGGTCAGACACTGTGTGTATACGTATGTCTGTGTGCCGGAGAGGCAGGGGGACGCTTACTTGCGTCTGTGTATCCTTAAATATGTGGGGCCAGTTTTGCCCCCACAAGATCACATAACCATACCCGGACAGCCACTTGACAGAGATAATACTACGGGACATTTACAACACTGTAGTGAGTCATAATCAGTGTAACACTCACTGCTGTAAATGTGGCTGCCCTCACATTAGGATAATTGTATTAAACTGGTCTGGGAAAAGAATGTTAATTGACATGACCGTTATTATTAGCTTTTTAATTTTATTTGTTTTGTTAGTGGAGGTATTTTCTTCATTTGGGTGACTTGTTAATCAGATGTTTTACTGAATTGATTTAAACAAGTTGTGGTGTGGCAATGTGCCACAATACTGGAGACTCACAGGCAGTTTGCACTTGCATTATAGAATCATGCTCTTAATGTTCTTTACAACATTTAACATGCTGACTTGTTAAAGCTTAAAGTGAACTTCCTTTACAGCTATTTCATCATTTGTTTCTTTACAGAAAATTAGCTTCCCCATGACATTCTGGCCTATATGGATACACATCAATATAAAGACAGTATGCTAGCATCACTTAACATTTGTGCAAAAAAGCAGGCAACTAGCTCAAGTTGCCCAAGTTTTTTTTTTTCTTTACACCATGGGTTTCATATTTGTGGCGGTTTACCCAATACAACTGGACTTGGTTTTGTTTGGACATCCTGCCAAAAGGAGTATTTAAATCCCACCAATCGGGCAAGTTTGTGTCATTTGAATCATAGAAGCTGGCACTGCCTGCCAGTCAGAGCCCAGTATCGTGGCTGTTCAGCATGTAAAAACCTATTCTTCAAATTCATTCAAGTGTCTCAGCTAGTACAGGTCTCTCCTGCCCTCTCTCGCTTTCTGCCTCTCTCCTTCTCACACACACAACTCCTCCTCAGTTTCCCCTCATCTGTCAGCAGACTACATGTTTACCTATACTTGAAATACAAATCCAACTGACAATTATAATTTGAGTTTGAATTACATATTTAAAATTTGTCTTTTAATCTTGAAATTTTTTCTACATGTGGACAATATTTAGGCAATTTAAAATTTAAAAAATTATGTTTACAACTTTTGTTAAAAAAGGCATTAACAAACAAATGCACCGTCTCAAATATACTCACCTACCAGCTGGAAATTCATATTTCAGCTTCATGCATTCTCCAGCCAGCATGGCACTTGTTACAGAAGACTCTATAAAGAGAAAATATACTGCACATCATCCATCCATTCAAGGCGATAATGACAACTTCAAAAGATGCTTAATAATGTGCCATACAGGCTAGAGGGTTTCATAGAAGAAAACAAAACAGCTAATATGAATGTATATAATAGAATATCAATTTATCTTTATTTGTTGAGAGCACTTTCACTGAGAAGCAACCATGCACATGCCCAGCACAGCCACTGTGGGACCTGCTGTCACCTGCAGCAACTACAGTAAAGGCCTCAAGGTGATACCGAGGAAAGGCCAGCACCAGCTTTTTCAATTGTCTCAATCAGATTTAATCCCAGCAGATGGGGGATTGAACCACTGGCTTTTCTTGGTCACTGGTCACGAGGACACTGCTGCACCCTAATATATTCTTTATATTTTAATACACATGTCTTATTTGGTTATTTGCCCTGATCAGCTTTTAAAATGTCTTTTAGAAAACCCCAGTTGTCAGAAATGAAGGGAGAAATGCTTTAGGGTTCTATCCTGGGCCTCATTTTACCCTGACTTTAGCTGCCTTTTCCAGGTTATTTTGTTCACAGAAACAATGTGTTATTCCAGTATTGTTCTGCTGACAGCCAATTCTATTCACCTATAAACTGAAGTGACAGCCATGAACCTCGGAGAATGCATGAAATGGTCAGATTCTCATACCTATATTACAAATAAGAACAAAGCCCTCGATTCTTTTCCGTTAAACGGCATTGGAATGCAGTTGCATGCAAGTTTGCTACACATGGAAACTTTTAGGAAATATGGCTGTTTAAGAAAAATATACTTTGGCATTGTTAATAAAAGCTAAAGCTCCCTGAATGTGAAACAACAATAGTTAGGTTTATTAATCAAACCAATCTCTACTGTTGCATTAATTTTGTTCCTATTTTCAACACACAGAAAGTGAAAACTTGCAGTTTATCTGTCAATCCTCGGCCCGGCTTCAAAAACACACAAACTGTGGCAACTGAGCCTCATAGTACAGATCATCCTATTTCTATTATTAACACACGGCTTTCACATATACACTATAATATTGGATATTATCAAATATATTTCATTGTCACTGTAACAGCATTGCTAGGAAACAGCGCAGCACGAAGTGAACTAAAGGTCTCTTTTTGAAATTTCATTTTATAGTGTGAAAGCACAGGTGCAATTAGTAAAATTATTGACAGCTGACTTTAATTCTACTGTTCCACAGTTCTTTAGCTTTCTTTAGCCTTTTCCTGGCCCTGCGATACCAGGTGTGATAATGGGCAAGGCATCCTGTAAATCTTTGCAATCAAGTAGCATTTTTTGGGGAAGATGTACAAACAAAGTCTCTGGTCTAAATATTTTTTCTCAATTAAAGGATCAGAAATTCAAGGTTATGCATACTATTTCAACATGATCATGGTCCAAATCTTGCATATTTTCATAGAAACTTTGTTTTCTTGTTTTCATACTGTTTCTAACTGCCTGATGCTACTAAAATTGACTTTATGTTTATGTCATTCTTTCAGGACTGCATTTTGATTAAGACATTTACATGACAGCCTAATGATAAATCTCAGCATAAAAGGAAGTCAACTATGGAACTTGAATACTGGTAAATATCGTCAGTGAGGGCTGAGCTTCCTACGGTATTCTTATTCTCCATTTACCAGTGCAGGCAGACTAGATGCATCCCAAGCCTGCTGCTGCCCTCCACAGGTATCATACAGACATGTCTTTTCAGTTACTGTTAAGTCAAACTGTGACAGCCTCATTAGTGTTTCGATGGGTCTCAGTATTTATGTTTTGGGAAGTTCTGTGGACAAACAGACAGACAGTAAGTGAGTTATGTTTAATATCTATGTTTCATTAAACATATTTCCTATAATAAAATGGCCAGGAAAGTTCTTGCATCATCTGTTCATTTGCTTCTGAATTTGTGTGGCCATTGTTATTTGATTTCACAGCAAAATTCCATTTTATAAACTTGTGAACACTGAATGCTTACTTTAGAAAAATTGCATAATTAATACTAAATGCACAATGCGCAGAGACAAAGAGGGTGAATACCACAAGGGGGTAATTTTAACCTGTAAACCTCGCTCTGTCTTTTATTTCATTGGATATATGCCAAAAAAACAACAGAAATCAAAACAATGTCATTAGAAATGGCAATAATTATGATGTCACAGGCAAATGAATTACAGATGCCACTTTGCATGGCATAGCTTGAGTATTTACACACAACAATCTAAAAACTAAAAGTAATATATAGCACTGTCTAACATGTTATATTTCATTGAAGGAATCCAAAAAACTGGCCATGGGTATAATAAAAAGTACATGACAATTTACCATTGTTATTTAATAACTGGCTGAAACAACAGGGGTTGATATGACATGAAAACACACATATAACACTGAAGATTCATCTTGGGGTGCTTTACTTTTGGTGTATTTAGTGTTCAAAACCACGAGTGAACACATCGAAGAAACGATCCAGCCTGAAATGTTTTATCAGCAGGAGGAGGCAAGATCTGCATCTCTTCTGTTTGGTAACAGAGACAGTCGCTCGAATGTTCAAATAAAGCAGTGAAATGCAAAAAAGAAACAAAGAACAAAAAAGAAAAACGTGATGTAAAATCTGTCCTGTGATAAAAAAAAATAAACAAAATAATAAAACGCTGACTGACTGGAGTCACTCTAAAGTTTTACCTTATCGTTTTAGAGGGATGAGGGAATGCAGCAGAGGATGGATCTAAAACGGATTTTTTTTGTGTTCTGATCAAAATCTAACCTGCCTATGTTTATGCCTGACTGTGTCACTAATGGTGCTATCCATGACGTTCATTGGGTTTAAAGTGATATTATTTTGGACTGGATGTACAAAATATTAACCAGAACTTTTCACACAGCCTTTTATATTAATTCCATATTAGTGCTTAATGACTGTTCAATTGCATTAGTAGTCCCTGTTAGTAGTGACGCTAACTTGGCTACAGCAGCTAACTGCAGTTATTAATTTATAGCTATGTCCATAAAGCCTGAATCATTTTTTTTTACTTTTAACCAATAATAAAATGTTTATTAAGACCTAGATGAACGATGGATAAAGGTGAAGGACGTAACAATATTTTCTAGAGTAAATCCGTTGCCGAGCTTGAGTGACGTGAAGACACACGGACGGAGTTACACAGTCACGGTTAGCCGAGAACCTTCGACAGTCCACAAGCTCTCCGGCTTTATTCGCACACCCTGCAGTATTTTTGATTTATAATAATTTCATAGAGAATACCTGAGGGACTGTGCCGAGCGGCAGAAAGTCGAAGCGGGCGGCGGCTGGCTCGGGTGAGCAGACTGCGCTGATTAGCGGGCTCACGGTGGCGCTAGCTTACGCTGCATTTTCGATCGTTCGCCTAAGAAACTGTAACTAAAGGAACACGTGACACTTTCACTACGGAATGTAAAAAAAAGAAAAACAAAAAAACAAAAAAACAGGTTATGCAACAACATCACGCAAAAATCAGCTGCTGATCCCCCCCCACTCCGATTTCACGTCACACGCACTTAGCATCCGCAGTGGAGCAGAGCTAGGTTAGCGTTAGCTGTAATCACGCAGTGGGACAAACTTAAATCCACGTGTGCAAACAGCAGTTTTCAAAGTAAAGAGCCAAGCTCTCATTCTCACCCACTTTCCTGGACCGTGCACGGCGCTCTTGGTTTGCAGCTCTTGATTAAAAATGTAATCCCAACAATCTGAAGATGGAACAGAGTACAACAAAGACAACGTACAGGATTTAAAGCAGGCACAGTTTAGGAATGTGGCTCCCAGTCCTGTTCTCATTTCAGCTCCTCGCTGCTGATAGATGGAACCATTTAAAGAACGTGTATTTCATTTTAAGCAACACCGTTAAGGAAACTGTAATCAGTATAGGTCCGGTCTTGTAGCTAATTGCCAAACATTGTATCTTTCATGGAAATAAGTCTGTTTAAAAGCTACTTAAATTAATACATGGTGGCTTGGCAGCCATCACAAGCAGCATCAGTCATAAAGACAACTTCTTCATAGCCGCTGCCAACATCAAGTTTACTGTCACATGCATTAGTCAAACTGTTGACATAAAGAAAGGTTCTTTAAGGACAAGCTCATAAATACCTTTAACACCACTTACTCCCTCCTCCTGCCAAACAGCCAGAGGGTTCTAAATAAAACTAGATATGCCAAGTGAGCTGGCAGGAGGAACAATGCTCTTAGTGAGTTCCTCAGTCATCTGGGCTATGAGGTAGGGGAGGGAGGGCAAATTAAAGAAGAAAACAGTAGACTGAAAAGGCTTAAGGTAATGATTTATGGCGCTGGGTTTTTAGTGAATGTTGCTTCATATATTAAATGCATCAGGCCTCTTCTTCATTGACTGGAAGCCAGGACACTCTTTTGCTGATTGTGACTTTCCCTAAATGGGAAACCGAGCACTGAATGTCTGGAGTGCTTTCTGTGGGAGTGCTTTCCTTTGCTCCATCTTCATGACTTCATTTCTTATTGGCTGCTTCTGTAAGGAATGTATTCAATAGCACTTAAGAGTTACCTCATCCAGACTGTAATTAAGAATTTGTTACAAAGGATTAACAAGAGGCAGCATTGCACTTTATTGCAAATACAAAACCACTCTGAAAAGGGAAGAATTTCTAGCATGATGAAAATATGCAGAGGCTGCCTCTATTTGGAATTGTTTAAAAAGGTATGTTCCCATAAAAAAACTTTCTGGGGAACGTAAAGCGCAGTTGCAATTTTGGCCTTCACAAATATTTAACCTCAGCCTTTACTGATGGTTTTAGCCGTATACCACGAGTGGCTGTGCTGCTCCCATCAGACACCTCATTTGCAGATCTATTTTTATAAAGGCCTCTTGTGGCTGCTGGGCAAAGTGTTCAGTGCTGTGTCAGCATCAACGCTGTCTTTCTGTTCTTAGCTTTGCTTGTATTTGTCCCGACAGTGTTGCTGTATTTTGATACTGCACTTGACAGCGGTAATGTATGCATTCCCCCCAAACATCATAATATGTTCATTACTGTTCAACAGAAGAGACCATGATTTACATTCTACTACAATCCCATAATCCCCTGTGACCAACTTGTGATGTCAGTGCTTCATCCTGTTGTAGTCTTATCAGGGCAAACACATGTTGGGTCCTTTCCACATGCGCTGATTGATTACAGATCATGAGCACGCCGCCACGCTGTGTGTTTGGAAAGGAGACTGGTGGCAGTTTATACTTTTTGGTCCAGCCCTCTGAGCGGGTCCAGGTTCTGTGATTAAAGAGGGACAGACAGACAGACAGCAAACAAGAGGCCTTGAGAGGAATGGTCAAGTATGAGGTAACCTTGTCTTTAAACTTTACAAAAAGGAGTGCTACCAACAGAGCTCTGAGCTGACACACTCATGACAGTCGAAAAGGCAAGAAAATGTGTTTCAGCTCAAACAAAAGCGAGTGATGGAATGCATGTCCATTTTTGAAGCTGGTGTTAACTCAAATATTAAAAAAGATTTAAGGAGAAGATTGCAGCCTGCTGCCACATCCATGCCTGCTGCCTACACTGAGATACTTATTTCCTAGGCAACTGAGCCAACAGCAACACCACAGCCAATCCCCTGAGAAAAGATTTATGCTCAACATCACTCATTACTAAAAGATGTTGATTAGCTTTGCCCTCACTAACCTCCCAAAGAAGCAGATCTCAGCAGTTTGGTGGCTGCTGCTGGGCTTCCACTAATGAGGCAGTCAGACGGCCACTTCACCTTTTGTTTGTCCACTGATGGAAGTCTTGTTTGACCCAGCTGCGTCTCCATGGAAGTGGCACCTTAAGAGGCTCCCCCTCCTCACCTCAATCACCCATTCCCACCAAGTTTCTCATCACATCCCGGTGTGAGGCAGTAGCTGCTGTGAAACACCAGCCCCTGGCTCAGAGCCCAGATGGCATTTTTCTCCCTACACAACTTTTATCTGACCATAAAACGCAGCCCAACAAGGGCAGGAGCCTCAGAAAGCACCATTAAGTGCTAAGCGAACGGGCAGCTATTTGAAATCCCTTTTTTACCGTCTGCCATTCTCAAACCTGACTATAAAGAGGTGCTTGTTAATTGATATTCAGTTGAAGGGGGGATTAAAGACCAACACGAACAATGATGTTAAATATGTGTTCAGAATGGTTATGTGAAGAATGCCTTCCACTGCACTCTATTCAGGCGGCGGCTGCAAATTGCCAGCAGCATGAATGTGGAAGACTCTTTTGACTCAATTGGCCACCGCAGCTGCAGAAGGCTGAGCTTCCACCACAAATTTCATTTCTTTGGACATTTCTAAAGTACAAATTCTTTGACAAATGCAAAACGCTGACTCAAGTGAAAAGTGAGAGGGAGGAACAGATTGGGTGACATTTACTAGCTGCTAGGTTGCAGCCAACCTGCAGTTTCTTCTGACATCTATCAGCTTTATTCAGAATTCCAGTAAATCCCTGGCTTGCGAAAACCCAGGTTGTTTTTTTTTAAAGACTAACAGCTGTTTGAAACTTATTCTAGAATCCACAAAGACTCCACGTGGATCAATGAGGATCCACCTGTAGCATAATGTAACATGTTTGCCAAGTTGTACCTTTATTTCCTAACTCAAATATGTCTTTCTTTTTGTGTGTGTGTGTTCATTGTTCATGACAAGGTGAAAGTGTTATTAGCAGATATATATTTATTCATGCTCATCCTGTTGGATTTAATATGTACTTAATATGTAAAAAAACACCCTGGGCTTGAGCGAGAAGCCCGACTTACTGCTGTGTCAGACGCTGGCAGTGTGGTGGGCCATAAAACACGATGGCTGTGACTGCAGGAGCCTTGTCTGTACTGACGCTACAGTTGTGATTGTGACTATTCTACACTTCCTCTGGAGTTGTGCGGGCCAAAAAGGAACAAATGAATCTCTTTTACTAATACTTTGGCAAGTTTGATACATCTCACAAGTCTGCATTGCCATGAATGGCTTCCATGACATAACCATGACTGCAAACCTATTTGGGCAGCAAATTACCTGCCAGCTATATAGATGGAGACAATACTGTACAATTGACAAAAAAGGTGTTAGTTACAAACTTACTTGAATACGTAAGCTTCCATCAGTGCAGGTTGTGAGTGACTGACTGATTTCCCCTTCGAGCTTACCGTAGCTGACTGTTAAATACGACAAACCAGTACAAACCTGTATGCTTGAATCAGCTCAAACTGCTGACACGAGCTCCTGTACAGACTCGCTGTCCTTGACACTTGCTGTGCGCCTGTCAAGAATGCCAAAAAGACAGCTGATGCAGTTAAGTAATCAACTTAAGACCTTATAATGGCACAACAAGCCATTTTGAAAAACCCCACAAATGTACAGTCCCAAATGCACAACACAAGGTGGGTGAAATGGCACTTCAATTTTTACTTGCCAAACTGTTCAGACAAGAAGCCAGGAGAAATCACACAAATCCAGAGGAGCAGAAGTACAACATAATGACAGGTTGAGGTCAGACAGGTGGAGTTCAGAAGGCAGGAATGCATGAAGAAAATCAGCTGATTGGGTAACTACTAGGTGAGAATTAGTCCAAAAAAAACAACAACAATTAATTTTCATATTAATCTCATATTCTCATGCCGTGTAGTTTTCCACCCCCTTGCGTGCCTGCGCATGTTGCTGATGATGATTTGGAAGATTTTGCCATGGGCTTACAGTAGTTTGTGCATGACTAACAGGCTGAACTAAACCTGCACACTCACTGTATTTTATGAAAGCTGCAGTAAGTAAAACACACCATGTGCCGACATGCTTTACGGCAATTGCAACACTTCCAATTTGAATCAATGTTTGAGGTGTGTGAATGGACAAGTTATTCTGTTGAGTCACACGATGTCATAAAATGAAATTGATATTTTGAGGACACTGATTTGGAAGACGGAAGGAGCAAGTAAGAGAATGGGGCAACTTGTGTGGGAGCATTTTGACAGTGCAGCCCGACTTAGTTAAATGCACAGTTTGTAACCAACACAACATCAATACTAAGACCCCTTCATACGGAGCAGCCGGAGGATTTCGATCACTACAGGATGACGTGCCACCACCTAGAGAATGAATGTATGGATTGTATGAATTTGATTTGATCTTATTTGAGTTAAGACCTACATAATAGAAATGAAGCAAAACTGACTTTATTTAGAGCTAGTGTAAATTTAATAACATGAATAAACATGAATGCAGTCTATATCTCTGTTTATTCCAATAGAACGATGAAATCAACCTACGTAGCAGAGCACATGATAGAGGCCAGTGCTGCTGTGGTGCAGGAGTGAGGAGTAATGCATAGGGTCACATGTCTGATTATTATTATTTGCTTCAAATATGAATCCGTGTACACATCTTCTTTAAAGGTGATATATGCTGTTCTTTGCCCATACAATGAACCTTTCTTAGAGGCAGAAGCACACAGTAAACCTGTTACATTTTCCAGTCAATACCGCTGAGAAGTTGTCCGCTGTCAAGCAGCTGATCGAGACCCAAAATGAAATTCATTCAAGAAGTCGACTGAAGATGGAACAGCATTTTGTTCAGAGCTGCAACTGTTGTGTGAGCAGCAAAAAGCTGTAAAAGCTGCTCTGACCTTACCGAACACTGGCAGAACGGCCCGGACTAGAGCCCAGAAGCCATCATCCAGAGCCTCCAAGTTCCAGTTAATCACTCCACTGCTGCAAAGTCAACAGAAAAAAGTTGTCACAGCCTCAAAAATCATAAACATAATCAAGATGATTTTCCACAAACTACTCTATATGAGGAAAAACTCCACAATTCACATCTACACTAACCACAACACTGTGGAAGAACAACGATTAACACAGCAATGCCAGGTTCAAGTCCATAGCTTTCGGTGCTGTATCACCTCCAATGCTGACAAGCAGTCAAAGAACTGAAGAACTGAGTCCGGTGGTCAGATCTGTTCGGGATCACCACAGTGACCTGAACTCCATGAACCAAATACATGACAGGCTGAGTATGAAGCATTTTGAGACGTTATGGATAAAACACTGGACATTCAGCAGCATGTACCGGAGCAGAACAAGTGACCCTAAGTGATCCTTCACTGTAACGAGTCTCATTTGGTACCTCATCTGTAGTTCCAGTAGCACATACACTCCCAAATGCATAGGCCTGCTTTACAGAAACGGTTTATTGTCCCTGCATTAAAACTCCTGGATGGTAGATGAACAGGGCGGGATCACATCCCAGTGCGGGACAAATCCCCAGCTTACCCACCCGGTGTGTCCCTGAGCGAGACACTGGGCGCCCAGGGAGCTGGCGACAGAGTCTCGCTCACCCCACCGCTCCCCCCAGAGAGATGGGTCAAATGCAGAGGACAAACTTCACTGTAACATGTATGTGCAAAATGTATGTGCGCTCAAAGTGACAAATAAAGGTTGTTCTTCTTCTTCATATGAGCGCAAGCAACCATGTAGCCTACCACTAAATATAAAATAATATCACCAGATATTGGAAAATATGTCTTTCAAACTGGATTTTTCCGTCATGCATTCAGCTGGCAGATACTGGCGGCATGGGATTGAAATGCTTGAAATTATCAATAACAATAATAATTAAATGGTGTCAGGCAGGAAATGCCTTTTTAAAAAAGATTTACCTTCAAACTAACGTAGCAGGTTGAGTTTTAATTTAACAGAGGTGCCTCTTATCTTCCTCTCAGGACCTGACTCGAGTTGTGTTCAGCAGCAGCAGCAGCTTGTGGCTGGAGGCTTTACTGAAGCTACTGGTGACTTTTTAGAGAGGAAAATATGCAATTATTAGCCTTAATATAAGAGGAGGGTGGCATGCGTCTAATGCAGAAAGTAGGCTATGTGTGCATTGACAAATTATTGGAAATTTGTGACCTTCACTTCTAAGCTTCATCATAGCTTTGAAAAAGAGAATGTACCGCTACAAATATTTGGCACCTCAATGCTTGAGCGTGACTTTCGTCATTACTCACTGAAACAGCTGCACACCACACCAACAGACGATATCAGAGATGACACACACTGATGAACCACAACATTAAACCCACCGTGTGGTAGTAATGTTTTGGCTGATTAATGTATACTTGACATTAAACATAGCATGTAGAACTTTTGGATGTATCAAAAACGTATTTTCCCCAATAATCATCTATTGTATAGATAAACGGCATAGAATGGTTGTGTGAGGTTTAAATTTGCTTGCCACTGAAAAAACAGCTCAGCGCACTAATTAAGGCTGCCCATCAGTATCATGAACTGTATAGAGCGCCACTGTTTCCACTCTATAATCATCACAGAACTTGGCTTCATGCCTTACTTCAAGTCAATAGAAATAATGAGCAAAATTAGGGGATGTCGCTGCCAATAATGATAATGAATGTCCCATAAACATTTGCGATCCAACAAGGTCTACTTAGATAGGTCTATCAAAAGGCCAACTCAAGGGTGATTACACAAAAACCACACACACAGCAAAACCCATGATAACTCCTGCCCAACGAGGGTAAACAAGGACAGTTCAATATCCAGTTGATCTCCAGGTCATATTACCGGTCGGCTCTTAGTTAAATGCTCATACACAGAGAGGTGGCTTATTGATCTTCAGGTAGATTGTGACGGGGCAGCGGATCAGGTGTCACACAGTCTAGAAGCTCAGACAATGAGGGTTCTGTATGGAGACAAGAGGACTGTTGTTTGGCCGAGCGGGTTAACACATTCTCTCTGGCATTTGAAAACCACCTCATCTCAGGGAAACCCCTACAGAGGGATTAAAGGACAATAGTTCATTTGTCAGAGTGACTTAGATTTAAATAACAACTTTGATTTTTTTTTGGTGAAGGCATTATTACCAGGCTGAATAGAGAAAAGACCAACCACCTGCTGTCTCCATTATAAAAAGATGGGCTGAAGGGAAAGTTTACTTATTTGGTTTTGCTTGTTAAATCGGCGTCAGACTGATGTGCTGAGTGGATGGATACGAGCTCTGAGGCTCTGAGGCTCTGAGGCTCTAAATCTGACCGTGGGACTGTTTCACAGGGTAATGGGAAGCGTTTTTAGTTAATTCTCTTACTCTTATTTTGATAGATAGTCTCAAGTCACAATATTAGTTAGACCTGCTTTGTGGCTGTTGTAGTGTTTCAGTTTTACATTTGAACATGGAGGTACTATAGTTATTGTTCAGTGTAGAGCAGAAACCATATGAGTCTGCAGGAAGAAAAGTTTCATACCTTGAGCTTTGTGGTGGTGGAATGTCACTAAGTGCATTATACTGAGCTTACAGTGAAGTATGAGTCCAGTCTTTTACATGACACACAAAAAACAGATTTTCTCTAAGAAATGTAATTAATTAAAAACAAGTAAGTAAGTTAGGTGTAAGTGTATTTACCCTCCTTTAAAGTAACACCCAATTCAGAACTGGTGCACCCAACTAGTTTATGACAATGAGAAAATGCTAATGAAATGATTGTTGACAATTAAACAATTAAAATTCAGTTCTTGATAACAGCATGCTCTAGGTAGCACCACATCTGTACCACATTCCTCACCAATGATCTTCTGGCTTCAGATAATGGACTTGTCTCTATATTAGTTCTGTTAGATCTTAGTGCTGCATTTGACACCATTGAATTCATAAACCTTTATTACAGAGAATTCAACATGTTGGGATTAAAAAAAGTGCACTAAATTGGTTTAAATGTCATCTTTCAGAGAGATTCCAATTTGTACATGTTACTGATTATTCTTCCACGTACATAAAAGCTTATGGAGTTCCACAAGGCTCTGTGTCAGGACCAATACTCTTTACTCTATATACGTCTCCTCTAGGCGACATTAATAGAAAACACCTTGCTGAAATTCCCATTGATACGCTGATGACACCAAATATATTTATTTATGAAATCAGAATAGAATTTAAAACCTTCTTCTTACCTATAAAGCTCCATCCTACCTTAAAGATCTCCTAGTACCAGATCATCCTTGTAGACCACTTCGGTCTCAGAATGCAGGCCTACTTGTGGTTCCCAGAATGGGAGGCAGAGCCTTTAGCTATCAAGCTCCTCTCCTGTTGAACCAGCTCCAAGTCCAGATTCGGGAATCAGACACCCTCTCTACTTTTAAGACTAGGCTCCGAACCTTATAGTTAGTTCTAGTCCTGCTGCTATAGGCTCAGACTGCTGGGTGACAAACCCCTGATGGACTGAGACACTTTCCTCCTCTCAGCCCCAACATTTATATGTCACCACTGTATGACATTAACTCTGTGTCTTCTTTGTCCCGTAGTTGTGCTTCTTCCTCTCTGTCTCCCTCTCTCTTCCCCTGTCCTCAGGTGTCCCCGGTTTTGGAGCTGTTGGTCTTCCAGTGCACAGCTACTGGTCCTACCAACCTGCCTAACGTTTTCCTTGTCTCTCCACTTTCCAACCACCCCAACCGGTCAAGGCAGATGTCCGCCCACCCTGAGCCTGGTTCTGCTGGAGGTTCCTTCCGTTAAAGGGAGTTTTTCCTCTCCACTGTTGCCTATAGCTGCTGGATTTGTTGGGGTTTGTCTAAATGTCTGTATAGTTTTGACTTTATTATGTAAAGTGCCTTGAGATGACTTGGTTGTAAATGGGCGCTATATAAATTAAGTTGGATTGAATTGAAAAATGTAATACTTCTGCTTTCCATAACCATACATTTATAATCCAATCTATTCAACACAGTGACTGTCCTCATGTGATCTCTATTTAACTTTTGATTGTGAGACTTTTGAGACCCACTGGCTGCACCAGGGAGTTATGTTACAGGGCTCAGTCACACAATTATTTTCTGTTTTATATTTGTAGAGATTTTTCACTTTGACATGGAGGATCCTGTTTTTGTAGTTTTGACAAAAAAAAAGCAATATAAAATTGACCTTCATTCAAGAAAACTTCCAAGCGGAGGTGAAACTCTTTTTAAAGGTGCTGTAAGATGTGTGTTTTGCCAATTTATATATTCAAAATTTGATGATTTCATTAAATGTAACACTATGGACTTAACCTGTGGTCCCAGTGTTTCTGTGTTGTGACTATTTTTTACTATTCATTACTTGACCTGGATATATTCTCTTGCTCTGTAAGCTGTGATTCCCTCTCTAAATGTCTCACATGGTTTCATTTAAACAACTGTTCCATGCCTGAAGAGGTAAAATTATCCAACTAAATTAAGTCTAATGTCTAAAAAATGAAAACAGATTCATCTGCCAGAACTTTTCTTCTTCTTTCTTCCAGCCATCTCACGACCCCTCAGATATGTCCTAAGGTTTTTTAAAGGGGCCTGTCGCTTAAGCTGGAAACCCCTGAACGACACTACTAAACTCAATGCAAATAATATGAAACTAGCTGAACTGCCACTTGTTGCAACTACTTAAGTAAAAAAAACTTTTACTTAGATACTTTGGGGAGCCTTTCTCTGATCATAAATAAAAGATCTTTTACTTAAGGAGTGCTTAATTAAACAATCGAAATACTCTATACTAAACTGGGAACAATTATGTATACAAACTTTAGCAATACCATGTCAATACATAACATGTCCACCACAGCTTTTTTCCCCAAGTTTCTGTGAGGCAGCATTGCTTCACCACTCCAAGAATATGCATTCACAGTGGCATGACAGGCAGAAAAAGTGGCTCACTGAGAAAGAAGGCCGAAGGAGTGTGACTTATTAATAGAAACTCATCCTACAGGTCAGTGATGATGGACAGTGTCACAGCCTGTTAAAATGAACCTGAGCATTGCAAGTGTTTGCGTCTTTCACTTTGGATATGTTCAGATTATTACCTTTTCGGTTCTTGATCATGTTTGTGACATGTATTCAGCTCCGGTGACAACTCTGCTGTAGTCCTCAGCTGACACGCGTGAACACGTTTAACTAACACGTAAAACGTGCGTGTACTACTATTACTACTACAAGGTCATTTGTGAGTGAAGTCACAATTTTAGTTCAAACACAATGTTCCTTCCAGTTTGAACAGAAGCTTCTTCATAAATATCAAACAAATCCGAAACTTTCCCATCTCTTCATCCACCACAGTCTCAGTTGTTGATCTCCTCTTTTCGTTTTTATTATGCTGTGACATGCCGAGCTAAAAAGCAAGTAACCAAACTTAAGAAAAATACATGAATGCAGGGCAGTTTTGAGTGTAATGTGAATGTACCTTTACAGATGTTTGTCTATGGTAATACAGAAGTCTTCATCGTGCAGTTTGTTAAAATTGTGTGGACCAAACTGAACACAGACATAATGATCAGTCACTCAAAACAGATAATGAACATGACTATAGTCAATATAGGTGTTTCACAGTCGTCTCAAAGTACCTTCATGTTCCTTTGACCACAGCTGCTGCTGTATTCAGAAAGTTTAGGGTGCGTGGGACTAAAGCCAACCTCTCTACATGTGGCCACGTGTTGGAAACGATCCCCAGACTCAACAAAACATTCAGATGCTACAAAAAGAATAAACTTTGAAACTCAGATACAACAGTGTCCAGACACTGCTTTCTGACAACGGGAGTTTTTTTTAAATGTGAGTTTCTAAATTTAAAGCTTTCTTGTAAAAAAAAAAAATAAAATAAAATAAAAATAAAAGACCAGGATCCTCAGGGTGAAATATAGACAAGACTTTTAAGATGTCTTTTCAGATTGAGGTGTTCTGTAAAAGAAGAAGAAAAAACTGTCCTGTCATGTTTCCTCCAACACTAAAGTGGCCGGAAACATTCAGCCACTAGGCTCCAGGAAAAGTAGAGAATTTAAAAAAACACGGGTGTTCAAAATTGTCTGTTTGGGTCCAGATCAGTTCATCAAGCTTGACAGAACCCCAACAGTTTGTTTAAGAACAGTTGAGAAGTCTAATTAATAGCTAGAAAACACGCTTGATTACAGTGGTCGTCTATAAGAGCGGAGCTACTAAAGGGTTTCATGGCATTTTCACTGACTGCATCACGTAAAAAGATGCTTCTCTTCTGTTCTTTGAGGAAGGAACACAGAATGGAGGATTGCAAATGGTTCTGACAGCTTCTACTTTCTTCAGACAATTCTTTTCTCTTTTTCAGTGGAACATACCAACACTTTTAGCCACACCTGTATTTAGTGCCTCACTGTGTTGCCACTTTTTTTGGGTTGTCAAACAAAACAAAACAAAAGATCTATATTTTAATGGTAAACAAGTTGTTTGGATTTTTTATTTGTTTTTTTTGGGGGGATTTCAGAAGTGTTAAATCAGAAATCTTGATGATCCCTATTTTCTGAAGGGATATTTAACTGAAGGTTTTAGGAGCAGACAGAAAACACAGTCTGGGTCAAAAAAGAAAACGCACATTTGTTTGAAGCGATTTGTTTTTATGGTTGTGGAATGTAGCTTGGAGAAAACTTCAAAACTCAGCCCTGAAACTTCATTCAATTTTAGAAACAATTGTGAAAGATGACTTTCATCTTACGTCCACAATGCTGATAGTAATACTGTGACAAAGGCTTGTCAAAGTGTTTATTGCCTTCATCACAGGGGTTTATTGTACCCATCAGAGTTCCCGGAAATTAGTGTCACTCCAGGAAATTGGTCAAAAATTTTAATCATTAAAAACTTAATTTCAAGGCAGCTAGAAACTGAATCTGTTATAGTTTTATTATTTTGGCTCTCTTGTCGTGTTCGGCTCTCGGCGTTGTATACTCTCGGGTTTGGCATCTCCAAGTTGATGAAACTCATATTTTTAATAAGCTGTATAATACCAGAAACCAATAAAATAATGTCAGAACGACTTTAGGCTGGAAACTGAGTTATGGATGGATTAGTGAACTAGGCTACCGGGCACTGGCCCAGGAGCCTGAGAAGTCGTGGGGCCCCTTGGCTGGTGCTTCGGAATTAAGGGTCAGTATTTTTGTTTGAAAGTCACAGGTTTCAGTTAAAATACATAGAATAAACACAGGAGGAAATGACCAGAAGAAACTAAATGAGTCAAAAAACAAAAAGCTAAAACTAACCAAAATGTGTCAGTGCGTGTCTCTTTCTGACTCAATGTTGGGCGGGGGCCCATTTCCTCATAATCCATTCATGCACCGAGCCTCCACTTACCTTGCTAACTGCTAGTGACTCGGTCCTCCATCCTGATGTCTCAAAAGAGCTTTATTTTTATTATAAAAGCCACTATTGTGTATGTAAAGTAAAACATCATCAGGCAAAGCATTTGTTTACCTGGCCTAAAAGGGCCATAAATAAAATTTTATTCTCTCAATTTATTAACAAGCCACAGGATGTCCATGGCTGTCTACCACCTCTGGCACAGTCCACACATACACGAGACCCATTTGAGATATTCAGAGCCGCTGATAAATCGGAAGGCTCCCTTTCTTACTTTCTTAGAAAAATAAAACAAAAACGTGGTAATACTGTACCAAAGTGGAGGCAGAGCAGTGGGATGATCCTCATCACGCAGAGAAGGGTGCTCTGGGAAGGGCTGGGAGCTGCTGGGAGCATGGCTGGGGAAGCTTGAATCAAACAGCAACAACAACAATAAACTAGGAAAAACCCTCAAACTCGTCTCTTGCTAAGCTGAAGCTGAATGTGCCTGGCTTTCAGCCACTGTGTGTTTCAGCCCGTCAACATTTTGTTTTCACAAGCCTGTATGCTCTCCCAACAGTCTGTCCTCTCCTCCTCCATCGTGTTTGCTTAAAATAAACGTGAAGTAATATTTATAATGATAAAACCTATAGCAGCAAAAAGAGTAACAGAGGAATAACAGCTAGAAGCGAGTGACCCCTGGATTTATAAGGAAGGCATGGGTTAAGAGAGGTCCATTGATTTCTGCCCTGGGTTGGGCCTGGGAAGAGGGAGAGGCGTCTGTCCATCCCTCTGAGCTCATCTCCCTTCAGTGGGCACCCTGCCGAGGGCAGACATGATGCGGCTGAATCGTTCGCACAGCTCTAGGGTGGAGTAGGTGGGCAGCTTGGGAGGGTCATGGAAGCTTTTGATTTCAGTCGAGCAGTCCAGTAATTTGGGCAGGAAGTCTGTCAGTTTTTCCTGCAGGTTAGCTGCATCAGGAGGAGGACAGACAGAGATAGTAAATGATTAACTGTATGGAGTTTGCATCACAATGTGCTGAAAAATCTGATCCTTAAACGCAGAAATCAATGAGTAAATGTTTTTAGTTTGATATCTCAAGTAGTTGAAAGCCTGTTGTCCAACAGATACAGATTATAAAACTCCAGAGAGCTGGGGTCTGAGTGATAATACTCAGCTTTTCCTAAACACAGGCCAGGAACTCAAGAGAACAAGCTCTCTACAGACTGATAATGAAACATACTGATATGGACTGAATCTTGTCCCATTGTAATTTTCCACCAAAATATCATTTCTTAGTGCAATATGAGGGGTTATATCTTGTGTGTGCTGCAACTAACTTTGAGCTTCATTTTGGTCAGTTCATTATATTATTTACAACATTTCAGAAGACTGTGGAAAACATCCATCTGAATTTCACAGAAGGTAATGTCTTTGAAATGCCTTGTTTAATGTTCTTGTTTCATTTAACAATTTAACTCATTATTTCTTTATGTGTGATCAAGATGCTTCTCTCTCTCTCCATTGATCTTCTGATAGGGTGGTCAATGGATGTGTATTTCATACAGCATATAACCATGAACCCTTCAGTGTAGCCATGATTTGATGCTTAGAAATCCTTCCTTTGTTTAGAAGAACCAGTAGAGTTCTGACACTTACTTTGTTCTGATGTGCTCTGTTCTAGGCCACATTTAACTTACAACTTAGTAACAGCAAATAGTTAGGAGCCTGAAATATGTAATCTTTAATTGGTCTATCCAGGAATTCAATAAATTCCTGAAGTGTTATGAGTATTTCCAGGTTTACGTGAAAACACCACAGATTTGTGAAATTGTCTCAGCCTTTTTAGAGCTTTCAATCTAGACATAACTGTTGCAGGAAAGCTTTCATTTTGCCTGTTTAAGTGAAAATGCAGCACAAACTAAACCTTTTTTTAAATATGTGAACTGACCAGTGGCTGGATTCTAATGACTTTTTTTTTTTTTTTTAGAGCAACCTATTAATAACCCAACACTATTTTGTTCCTGTTTCCTTAGGGACTCACATTCCATCTCTTGGCCCAGGTAGGAGCACCAGCGGTTCCTCATGTCCTCAACTGCTAGCAGGTCCCTCTCAGTGTCATTGACCAACAACAGAGAGATGCAGGGCACCACCAGCTCATTCATGATGCCTAGCCCTGTGGTCACTTCTGGTTCTTCTCCTAGTTCAAACATGGTGGCTGCTTGCTCATTTAGTTTCTGTGGGAAAGACGATGCTGATGAGCTTTAACACATTTTTTAAATTAGTCCATTCTAAACGGTAACATTAAAAGGTAACTCCATTACGCACTTGAATGTATCAGCATATTAGTTAGCTGTAGGCTCCAACTTTAAAAAGATGCCTAATTAGCTATTAGCAGCTCTAAAAAAAGATGCATTTAGGATGCTAGGAGTTTTTAGTGCCTCGACTGTCCCCACAGCCGCTGCTGTTGGACCAACTGCTGACGGTGTTGATAAGCAGGGCAAATTTCCTGTTGTGTATAAAACACTGGCATGCACCTGTCCCTACCATATCATGCTGCAGCTCTGGCTAATGTCTCTCCCCCCAGGGAGGCGTGCCTTTTGAAAACCTCAGCTCCAGACTGAAGCCAAGGTCAAGCTGTCCTCAAGGAGTTTGTGAGTGAATAATGTGAGTAAAGAAATTAACTTGTTGTTTTTCTTAATATTTTCATGCTTTTCCCGAAACACACTTTGCTAACTTCTCTGATAAACTGCTATTACAACAAGAAATATCCCCGATTTAGTTTTTACATCATTTATTTCATTTGTTCTTTTTAGTGAAGTTTTCCATTCGCTCAGATAAATACTAACAGTAATCCTACAGGCATTATTAGTATCACAGAGGGCCCTGACATTCTTGCATGGATGTGGATACAAGCCTTTCTTCTTGTTCTTGGCCAAAACCCACCTTGCTGTCACAGAGAAACTCTCTGACCTCCTCTCACCGAGGAAACAAGCCGTTCTTGCAGCCAGTTTAGAATCGGGGACTGTGAGGCAACATTTGCAAAACATCCAAGTACATTAAACTGTGTCAATGTTAGCAGTGTTTTCAATTAAAACAAGAGCTGAAGGTAAACAGCTGAACGGACGGAGCCAGAGGTTCTGGCCAGAGATCTGAGATGACCGATCAGACTGTGCAGAGCTGAGGTTTGAGGTTAGCTGAGGACACACTTGTGTCTCATGGTAATGTGTTTACACTCACTGGCCCTCCTGCTTCCTATTCCCACTCCAGTGATTACATTAGAAGCACAATGCTGGTGTAGGGTTACTGAGTGCAGCAGCGAAAGAGCTGCTAAAGACCAGTATGAGGCTGATCTAACCAAAATACCCTCAGCCCTAACCAATAATACCAGAGCCCGAAGCTTGGTGAGAGTGAAATGAAAAGGGGCTCACATCACAACGCTGAAAGGATTTTCATCTGTCAGTATCAGATGAAAAATCTTCAGTGGAATTTTTTGTGGGCTGCAAGCAATCCAAAGCAATATCTCAGCAAAAGCAATTTGATTATAGTACCGCAGCTCAGTACTGAAGGGGAAATGTCTGGCCATGTAAGTTTTGCTGAGTCACTTCAGCAGAGTAAGTGTGATACAGAGAAAAAGGAGTGACAAAGATGACACGGGGATGAAAGGGTGGTCCATTTCAAAGCAAGTTGCACACAGAGGTAAATTGAGAAAATGTGACAAAGAAGAATAAACATGTCCATTCAAGTTCTTGAAAACCACTATGTGATGCATAAATGAACTCACCAGCAAACACTCCCGACGGTAATGACCGAGAAGCTCCTCGTCATGCCCTCTGTACAGCCCCTTAGACAAAAGCTCCTTGTTGTATTGATACGAGTAAATCAGATACATCAGAGCCTCCATGTAACTGGAAAGGAAGTGATGTTGGGGAGCAGATTTTGTAGTTAGATAAAATAGGTTGCACTTAAAATCAAAGTTGCACTTTTTACAGAAGGGAATAAACTCAATGAACCCGCTGCACAACCAAAAGCTAGGTAACGCAGATAGCTATCTGCTGCCCCCTGCAGGAGACATAATGCAACATTCACAGGCAGATACAGATGGTAAAGGACATGAAAACAAATGCAATGTGCAGCAATTAACTTGTTATAGCTGCAACATTAGATACAATTTTCTAAGTTAAGATATCAGAAGAAGCACTGAGAAGGTGTCCTCATACTTTGCCTTCTGAAAGAGCTCCAATCCAGTCATCATGAAGATGGTTGTCTCACGAAAATTCCTGTAGTCCTGATGCCACATCTGATCCAGATAAACAGAAGTTATCAAAGACAAAGTCCCAGGCCTTCAGACACACCAACTAACAGGTTTAACCCTAACCCCAACTATGTTACAGCAAAATGCTTTAAAGACAATGCTACTTTAAAGATAGTCCAACATTTAGAAAAAACACAACCCAAAAGATACCACTGCTGACCTCATATTCGTCCATGTTGACCTCCTCGGGCTTAATTAGGTCCAGTTTGGCACGTGCAACATTCATAATGCTCTTACATCTGTGGGTGTGGTGGGATTGGGGAGCAGAAGGAAGAGCCAGTGTTAGCATGTTAGCAATGGCGTGGTGAGTCATTGTGAAGTACTCCAGTAGATAAATGCTCCACCCTGCCCCGAGGCCTTAACATGGCCTAATGAATCACTCTTTAGCGCTGAAAGGAGAAGTGAAACACTCCTCGGGAGGCTCCTATTGAGGCCACATGCACACATAATTCTAATTATCTTGCTCAAAATAGCGGAGAAGGGAGAAATCAAATTTTCACTCATGAATATGGATTGAGGCCAACAAGCCTAGCTGAAAAGTTTTCAGAGATAGAAGGATATTCTACACCATAATGGCATGAGCATCACAATAGGGAGGGATTTTGATTATGCCAACAAAATTTTAAAAAGTAATTAACGGACATTTTTTTGAACAAAAGACAGTGGTAACATTAGTCAGAATGGATTTGAAGATGAGACAGTCAAAGTTAAGATCTTTGCTACCCTCTGCTGGACATTTGGAGAAGTTCATTTTATCACATTTGTAGTGAAATCCATTCAAGACAAATCGACACAAAGAACAGAATACACTGATAAACATATTTTTTTTAAAAAACAAGGTTGCTGCAGTTTGCAATGCCTCAGTTACCTCTCGTCAAAGGCCAGGTTCCTGTCAGCAAACTGTGTGAGCAGAGTTCTTTCAAGGATCTTCTTGGGTGCCTGGTTTTGGATGAAGTAGACGATGATGTGCTGAAGTCGGTAATCATTTTCAGGTGGTGTGTCCTCCTGAGCGAATCTTAGAAGACGAGCATACTCCAGCTTTATGGCCTGATCAAAAAGATAAAGCAGGAACAAATTGCGGTTAAAACACTGACCGAGGCTGAGGCTGTACGGACACTCCCTATTAAGCCATCTTATGAGTGTGCTTCAGCAGCTCATATTTGCTTGTCAAATTTGATTTTAAGCTGGACTATAGTTTTATTATTATGTGCCAAATTCCACACAACTTTGTAGTATCCTAATACTAGGGTCACTCTAGCTCACTCTTTTCAAAATTAGGTTACAGGGCATTTGCTGAAAATGTTAACAAAACTAAGGCTGGTGTGTCCGATTGAGGTCAAGCCATTGAATATCAAGTCCATCAAAGCCGAGGTTTTCTTTACTGAACACAGTGCTGTTGCGTTTTAGGTACTTTATATGTTTGATGTAATTTGTAATATAAACTAAATCTAATTACCCACAACATTAAAACCACCTGCATAACCTTGTGCAGGTCCCCTTCATGCTGCCAAAAAGAGCTCCAACAGATCAAGACATCTTTTGAGCAATCTGTGGCTACACAGCTTTATAAGCAACAAGCTGGAATACACTGCCTCTACATATCTAGCCAACTTGTGCTTAAGTAACTCCTTATTGGGATTGGACCAGACGGGCTACCCTTCGCTTACCACATCAGTGGTTTACTGGTTTTCCTTCCACTACTGTGCCTTTATACTGGGAATACTCCACAGAAACTGCTATTTGGACACAGTCATCTAACCATCATAAGTTGGGGTATCGGGTCAAAGTCACTGTGGAGCTAAACTTGGAACCTTGAGTAAACGTCGAACTATAAGGAAAAGGGACAAATACAAGTAACAATAACAAACTCAAAAGAGAACAGACTTTGAAGAAGAAGAAAGAGCCTGTGAGTATGAATACTCTATTGTAGTACACTATGATCTGTGAAGCCTATGAGATGCAATTAACCCTTCTGGAAAATCTGATTAGCAATTCAGTGAGAACTCTCAAACTGGGAACCATGGATTCCTAGCACAAAGAAAACTGGATTTCAAAATCGAGTTAGGGAGCTAGAGGCCTCTAAAAACAAGCTTGAGGCAAGGAAAGGAGAGTTTACTAGAACACGGAAAATTGCAAAAGGTGCAAAGGGTACAGAGCACAGACGTGACAGAGAAGAGCCGGCTGTGCCCATTACGCTTGTGAAAATCAAGCTTATAAAACTACCTACATTCAGTGGCAATAAGAGAGACAACTGGAAATAATCAAAGAACTGGAAAGGATTGCTCCTGTAAAGGGAAACCAACCTAGGAAGGTGACTGATCTAATCCAGACTGTGGAGAAGGCTCTCACAATCAAATCCTTGAAAAGCAAGGTACCCGAATTTGCTAAGAAAGACTGGTTTGTAGTCATGCTTGATCCTAGCAATGGCGTCACGTCTGACAAGCTTTTTGATTCTCTCCTGAAGTTCCTGAAGAAACAGGAGAACATGTATGAGAGACTCGAACAACTCAGGACAACAAGAGGAGAAACAGAAAAATAGCAATAGCAAAAAGTAGCGATGCAGGTAACTGCTCGGGTTCAAAGGTTCTCTGACCTACTTGAGGCTCACAGAGTCTTGGAGGAAGACTCCTATGTGGATGACATATCCACATCCCACAACACCAAGCAGAGGCTGGACAAGCTTACAGAAGAGTTAAGGAGATCTTGAAGGCTGGTGGTTTTTCTCTCAAACCATGGGTTTGGTCAGGGCAAAGTGGGAGGTCAGAAAGCACAGCTGAAAACTTAGCAACAAAAGAGTCAGCTGAGAAATGCAAAGCCCTGATTCACCCAAACCAAACTAACAATTAAGAAAATAAGGCCTTGGGTATAGGGTCTATCTGGTTGAGAGGGATAAGCTCCATATGATGACCTCAATCAACTTTTCATGGAAGAAAAGAAAGATGCGGACAAGCCAAGACCTGCAGCGAGAAGAAGTAAGGCTAAAGACTCCAAACCCACTGACTAGAAAAGAGCTGCTAAACCAAGTAGCAGGGCTGTATGACCCAATAGGGCTAGTTACACCAACAAAGCAGGAAGGAGCTAATCTTGTTAGGAAAGCCTTTCAGGAAGGTGTAAAAGGAGGACTGGCCCAAGAGGCGTGGGATAAGCCACTCTCAGAGGGTCTGCGGGAGGAGGCCATCAAACTGAAGAATATCCTGACCTTGGCCAGATAAAATTCCACAGGGGCCTTACACCAGCTGGTTTGCAGGGAAAGCCATGGGGATTACATTCTCAGATGGAAGTGACAAGTCATATGGAGCAATGATGTATCTTAGGTGAGAAACATGTGGAGGTACAGCTGTAAGATTGGTTGAATCAAAGGCTAAATTAACACAGGTAGACCAAAAAGGGGATGCAGTCAAAGCTGAGCTTTGTGGTGCAGTTTTTGCAGCCAGATTCAGAAAATACTTTGAGAAGCATAGCCACATGGAGGTTGAGAAGTGGTTTCACTTGGTGGACAGTCGCACCGTGCTGGGAGCAATTCACAGAGATAGCGGACAGACCTTTTTTGCCAACAGAATTGGAAAGATCCAAAAGGCTGGAGTCAAAAACTGGTGGTGGATTCCAGGCAACCTAACACTGCTGATATTGTCACAAGAGGAGCAGCACTTACAGACCTTGGGGAGGATAATGAATGGCAAAGAGGACCAGAGTTCCTGAGGTGGCCAGTTAAAAGGTGGCCAACAAAATCTGCAAGTGAGGTTGTAGCTGACGCAAGAGAAAATGTCAATCAACTCCAAAGGAAAGCATTTTCAGCAGTAGTAACAAGAGCTCAGGTGAAAAGGGACTTGGAGTTTTACCTTGAGAGAAACTTTAAAACAAAGAACTATAACAACTCTGAGGTACTGGACAGAGTTGACACTAAACTCAGCAAAGCAAAGTCCAAAGAAAGCCAGCTGGTTATGCAGTCAAATTCATTGTGAATGTTAGACACTTCAGCAATTTGCCCAAACTACTTGACGTCATTGAATGGGTGTGGGGAGATGCTAAGATGTGGCTGAAAGCCAGACAAGGAGAAAGTAAATGTCATTGAGGGAAAGTAAAGTAGCTGCGCTAACAGCCAGCGAAGGTGGCGAGCGTGAAGATGCGTTCAAAGACCTCTTATTGGCAGCTCAGGAGGGGCAGTCACAGGTTAGTGGTGTACAAAGATAAGTACTCTGGATTTCAAGTCTGTGGAGCCAGAATTCAGTTCTTCAGTGACGACAAAACAGTAGTACCCATTTTACCTTATGAAGCTAGGATATCCATATCAGTGGCACAAGAAACTCACTACGTGAATCATGAGGGAGTAGCAGGAACTCTCCTAAGGATGATAAAGAAAGCCTAGGTGATCAAAGGTCGAAGGTTAGCCAAAAAAGTAGTAGACAGCTGTGTGATCTGCAGGAATGCTAGAGCAAAGCAGCGCCAGCAAATTATGAGTGAACTGCCTCCAGAGCAGGCTAAGCCAGGAGCACTGTTCCAAGTTCGTGGCCATGGACTTGTTTGAACCCTATGAGGTGAAAGATGAAATATAGAAACGAGTAAGACTCAAAGTCTGGGGGATTGTTTTCTGTTGTATGGCATCGAGGGCCATACTGACTGATGTCAGTGACCAATCAGCTGAGGGATTTATGCTGGCGTACCAGAGGTTTACAGCGCTAAGAGACCACCAAAGGAAGGTGTGGTCAGATGCAGGATCAAATTTTGTTGGAGCTAGGCCTGCCCTCAAAGATCTCTACGGATTTCTAAATCTTTTGGAGGTCTCAAAAGTCGAGGAAGAAGTAGTTAAACATGCCACTGAGTGGTCCTGGAAGATTCACCTTGCTGATTCGCTTCACAGGAATGGAGCGACAGAAGCTGCTGTTGCATAGTGAAGTGGTCACTGCACGACCTGGCCAGCAAAAGTGTTTTCACATGGGGTGAATTTCAGACATTCCTTTTCATGGCAGCCAATCTAACCAACAAGAGACCCATAGATGCTAGGACACTGAGTCGAGAGGACTGTGTGGAATACATTAGTCCCAATTCACTTCTACTAGGAAGAACTGGACCTTTGGGGGACCCTGGGGATTTCCAGTTCGAACAATACCCTTATACAATACCCTTTTTAGAGATTAAGAGTCATCCAAGCTGAGGTAAACAAGTTCTGGATCAAGTGGAGCTAGCTGGCAGGACCAAAACTGTTTGTCAGGAACAAGTGGCACACTAGGGAATGGAATGTTGCTGTAGGAGATATTGTCTGGCTTGCTGATCAAAATGCTTTGAGGGGTCAATACAAACTTGCCAGGGTGGTCGGAGTAAATCCTGATGAAAAGGGCATTGTGAGACGTTAATGTCCAGACGTTCCCAAGCTACCAAGTCTCAATTTAAAGCCAGCTCATAAGAATCCCGCAAAGAAAGACATGAAACCTACCAAGATGTCAGACGACTGGTTGTTTTAATCCCTATAGAAGAGCAACAAGGGATTAAATAAGGGGTGTGATCTCCTTGGGTTAGGTAACCAGGAGCTCAATTGGAAGGTGTGGAAATAAACTTGGAACCTAGAGCACACACAGAACTATAAGGAAAAGGGACAAATACAAGTAACAATAACAAAGTTTTCTAAGGTAGCAATGGTTGCTAATAGAAAGGGGAGGTTCCGGGGAAAAAGAATGTAAACATAAGGGCAGATGAAAGACTGGACTGCAACAGAGTGCAGAAGCAGATAAGAGTGGTAGGTCAAAGTTGATCTAAAGCTATTGAAGTTTTTCTACTCTTTTAACTCAACTGGAATGAGAAGGGGATGCTTTATCGCTTTGGTGAACCATAGGGAGGTCACTGGTATGCAAGCTAACTTTGTGTAAAAAGAAAACAAAACTTACTGTGAAGTTCATTTGGCTCATTTGGTTAAATAACTGTTCCTGTAGCATTAGTGTAGGTCAAGAATGTTACTGGCACTAATATGATATTCGATTGTTTTTTGTCCCATTTTCTCTTTGTAAGGTTATCAACCTGTCAACCCTGTTTCAACCATTTTGACTGTTACTTCTGTATCAACTTTCAAAGATCCTTCACCTTTTCCTACTTTTCCCTTTTCCTACTTTCAAAAGATCAACTTCAAGAAAAGACCTTTTACGCGCTGCCCAGATATCCTACCCTAAGCAGGTGCCAATGTAATAAGACAATCTGTGTTATTCACTTCATCTTTCATCTTTAGCTTTGCAATTACGTAACTATGCCAATGGTAGTTCTGAAAACAGAACACTTCCACAATTTCCTATGCACTTAAATCTCTAAGATTTTTTTTTCATTTTGATGATAAAGAAATAGCAGACACATTTATTTTTGTAGAACGTTAGACATTCTATCTAGAACCCTAACACTTTTTTAGAAAGAATTCATAATTCTACAACAGCTGGGTTAAAATTTAAGCACATCTGTATGTGTCTGTAGTTTTCTGTCTTGTTCTGTCCCAATTTATTTTATTTTACTCTTAAATATAAAATGTGTTTGTTCTAACAGTCCAACAGTGCATCAAGCAGTACTCAAATGTCCAGTGAAATCTGCTTAAAGGAGATTTAATTTCTTTGTGATTTAAGAGGTGCAGGCTAGTTTTTAGAACAGATTTAGAACATTATATTCACAAAGTTTGGAACTGAGCATGAAAGATAAAGACAATGATTCACTGAAATAGTTAAGATTTGATTCATATTAAACCATAACAACAGAATCACATTGGTTGGAATAATAATAATAGTTAAATACTGTAATACTACCGTATCTTTATCCATCACAATATAAGGTTACAAGAGAAGACCGACAAATGGACAAACATAAAAGGGAGGTAGAGATGGCTGTACCTTAAAAAAGGCTGCTTCAGGGCCATTCTTTTCATATACGCTGCTGGATTTGCCAATGGCCATTATTATACCCTGCATGTTGGGGGTCATCATAGCCTGCCCAGGAAGCAGGAACCATGTTAAACAAAACAATAGATCCTTGTGACAAACCAAGCAAGGTCAACCACTATGTTACGTGCTTTGAGGCACTACAAAAAAAAAGCATACCAGTCAGGGCATGCCAGGCATCACTGAACAGCCCATGCATTGGTTAGGGTGACAACAGTGAGGGACGCAGCCAGTCAGTCCAATGGCACACTGTGCAATCCTCGCAAGGATAATTTGTGAAAACTTTAGCAGTCATATGACAGCTGTTTTTGATAGACAGCCAAAAATGCAGGGACGTGAGGGAACAGGTTGACTAACAACAGCAATTCTACAACCAAAACACTAATCTTCCACTACTGTTGATATGAAGCCAACCCCAAAAGGAAAATACTATTTCATGACAACTGCAAAAAAACTAATAACACACCATCACGGGTGCATTATGGACGTTGCGTTTTTCACCTAACAATGTCTTGTGGTGAAGCAGACAAACCCAAGCTTTATGAAAAATGCCAACCATTGTGCCAAGACACGGACTGGCTCAAGAAGTGACTTTTCACACTAGAGTGGTGCAGAAAGGCCAGCAAAGAGGTCAGTCTTACATAGTGACATTTTCAGCCTCAAGCCAATCCTGACATCAGTCTGAATAAAGTGTAAAATTTTCTCAGGTGTGAAAACTCTTACTTAGAGCCATGTGAGGGGCCAGTGATGCTCTCACTCCATATGTCAAATAAGTACATATTTCTCAGCACCAAAAGGAAGAGAAAATTGTCTGAGCAAGCACTACCTCATCATCGTAACCCCCCTCTTCTGACTCAATGACAAAGGTCCCCACATTGGGAATGGCCACCTCTACCGTATGCTGGCCAGGGGACTCATCCTCCTTGACCAGGTCAGGAGGAGGTGTGGAAGGGGTGCTCACCTGGACCTCAGGCTGAGGGGATGTAGGAGGGAAAGTAGACTGTAAAGAGAATGGGACAGAAGAAAACAGGAAGGATACTGATGGGGAGGCAAGGAACACACACATATTAGGGGAAAAAACCACTACAAAACGGCACTTTTACTTGGTTCAGGTTCTCTCTTTATCATGTTTACTGCGGGACCTACGGACCAAAAAAGTTCTTAGAAAGTTGTTTTGAGGTCCTAGTGCAGAGTAAGTACTTTCCAAACTGCTAACTAAGGAACTGTAGCCATATAATTAAACTTAAACACTGAGACAATGTGGAATGGAGAGAAGGTTTGAAGCTGTCATTTTTGTCCTAGGACTGGTTTGAGTTTTAATTTGTCTGTTCATAACTTTGATATGACATTTAAGCACCTCCTTTTTTAACAGGAGAACAGCCAGTACAGAGGGATAGTGGATACCCACAACTGTTCCCTGTTGTTTGTCTCTCCCTGGGGTAAATGGCCATGCAGCAGTGACCAGTGGTGAATGCTCAAAACTGTTGTAATTTTTGTCCTAGGAGTGTTGGTATTATTAAGCTTTTGATTTTTTTTCATGCAATTATGTTCCCATTAAAATTAAAAAGATGTGATCATGCGGAAATAATAAATAATTTGATAGTCATTTAATGATGTAGATCTTAAGACGGTGGTGATCACAGCAGACTGCAGCCCAGGTCTTCTGAGAGTGAGCAACTGGTAATCCCTATATTCTTTGTGAGGTAAACAGTCCAATATCAGAAATCGATGTGTTAATACGCCATGGGCATATGTTTATACCGTTCAACATTTTTTTGAAGATAAACACTAGTGTCAAGAGTTGAAATAGGATGTGTTACTGCCTTTTGCCTGAAGGGAAAGTCAATAATAAGTCTACAGACTTACCACAAATCAATATGAGAATTCAGAAATGCATACTATTTGTTGGCCAGCCTGTGTCACTAAAGTTCCTATTGGCAATGCAAATTCAAACAGGAAAAAAACACTGAAGGGGAATACTTCAGGGGGAAGCTTTAGTTTCCTTAAAAGCAGAAGTCTTTGGTTTTAGACTCAAAAGACTAAATTCGCACAGTATCTGAAAATAAATACAGAAAAATAAATAACGTAGTTGAATACACAGTAGAGTCCTATAGAAATGACTGGCCAGCTAATATCTGACCCCTAAGAAAGTCTTCAACATAAAGATAAACACCCAGCCCAACAACACAGACGAGCTGAAGGCTGCTTTAAAAAAACGTTACAGTTAAGACATCCATGAAATGCAACTATGTGACTGACTAAACATGGCTCCTGGTAAATCACACTGACTGCCATTCTTTAGCGCTGTTGTTGTTTAGAGCTCAGAGCTCTGTCAAGGCTAATGAAGGCACACTGTGGCAGACAAATTGACACATTCTACCAACGTTCTTTGAAATCTTAATACAGACCTGCTAGACAAAACGAGTACAGGCTGGCAGGGCTGCAGGTGGATACCAATCATTTTGTTGATTACTATTACCACACTCGTGTGAAAAAGACATAAGGTGTAACGGGGAAAAACTGATTCGGTGTGAGTGCTCTGTATGCCTTTGTATATTGAACATACAGCGCTTAGCAGTGCTTCTGGGCTTCTCTCCTCCTGTTCAGCAGCGGCCCTGGAGATGGCTCGCTGTGTGTCTTCCTGCAGGTGCTTGGAGTCACTTGTCGGTGATGGCTGCTCCATGTACTCTGGGTCCTGCTGGGGTACTGCAGGTACAAAACACCACCATCAGAGAAATACAGAAAAAAGCAGTTGTTTATGTTTTCTTTTTTACACAAGTAATTTCAAATGTGTTCAAATTTTCTTATCAACACAACTGCCATATGTGCAAGGTAAAGTGATCTGAATTAGTGTAAGCATGACTGTAGATATTGCATTTATCAGCAATCGGATTTCATTTTAAACTTTTATGTGCACACATTAAAGGTATCCAAAAGAAGCAGACATGGCTAAAAGTGCTGGTACCCCTATACCTCACTAGCCTCTTTAACAAACGCACTGTTATTGTAAAACTTTTATTTTTTTAAGATGCAAAGTTCTCATGTGCTGCAAACAAAACACTGTTTCCTTTCACATTCTTTTACGTTGTGCCTCATGTACACACAGACGCTACAGTGAAAAAGTCTTAAACACGTAGTTGTGTTTGACACAACAGCTGATTTCTCTGGACATCTTTTGGAATTCATATACAAGAGAGGAAACTGAAACAATCTGCCTTTTTCTCAAAACACCTGCAGAAGAAACAGAATTTTGTTTTTTTATGACAACCTTCGTAATTGGCCTGAATGGGCAGAAAAACTTGCAGAACAATTTGTTAAAGATAGTAAAAAGCTGTAGAGGGGACATGCATTTTTCAAGGTCCTTTTACAAATTTGTAAGGAGCAATGTTATTGAACCGCAGCATCTATCATAAAACCAAGAACTGATTTAAGCATTCTCCTCATTCTTGTGGTAGTCATGACCCTGACCTGCATTGTCTGGAGGGCTGGATTCAATGCTCATGGGCTGAGGGGAAGAGGAGGAAGTGGAGGTGCTGGATGCAGCGGAGGCAGCAGCTGCAGCCGCTGTGGCCAGAGCCAGCTTCTCCTGCTGGGCTTTGCGGGCCTGCAGGATGTCCCACTCCTCGATCTCCTTGTCGAAGAGCTCGTTGTCCTCCTTCACATAGTGCTTTAGGTCTGCAGGCAATTTGTCCATACCACTCAGTATCTGTCCTGTTTCTTTATCAAATTCTTCTGCAGAGATACCAGAAGAGAACAAGAACTTAATTGTTGTGAAATCAACATGAAAGCTTATTAAAATTAATTTAACTGTATTATTGTTTCAGTGGAAAAAAGGACTATATTTCTCCATGTTACAGTACTTAAACATTCACCTTTATCCCCTCTCAATAAACTGAAGAGATTTTCATCATAAGTAGTTATATTACTTTTCCAGGGCAGGTCTAAATTGTCTAAATCACCACAAAGTGATTCATTTTAGATCCTGTCTCTTTAAGCCTGCCTCACCCCAACTCCACTCTGTTCTGATTTGCCAGCCTGCAGAGGCCTGCCAGTGGGCTCAGAAGAGCACTTAAACGTGGGTGTAATATGAGACCAGGTGAGGGTGACTTTGGAAGTTGTGGGCACGTGAATGTATCTAGCAGGTCCATTTGTGGACTGAGAATGTTTTGGGAGTGTGCGAAGTCTGAGATCCTTTGGGAAGCCTCAGGATAGTCTCCAGACTGGATGAAGCAGACAGTGGCAGAAGATCTACATACGTTCAACACATGCTTTAAAACTTTTTTTTTTTTAAATGGGCACCTAGAATTGAAATGGTTCAGTAATAATTTAGATAAAAAGTCAATTTGCTTTTGGGTTTGTTACTGTAGTTCAACAGTCCAATAAAGGTGCAGTGAGAAAAAAGGATAACTCGACAAAACGAGCCATACACACAACACTCACAAGCCCTACAACTGTGCATCATTAGTACTGGATCGAAATAGCGACACTCACCACCCATAAATACACATGATAAATTTTACTTAACACCATGTGTACCTTCTATGAGAAAGGGCTTCTTGTCATTGATATACATTAGACAGTAGGCACTGGCGTTGCGATAGCCTCCAAAGGAGTCCCTGACCAGCTCCTCCCAGGACGACTTGGTGACTGAGATGTCATTGTACTTCATCCAGCAACGCTGATGGGGTCATAGATGTAAGCCCAGTAGTGGCCTGCATTGGCCTGGCCTTCATGGACCAGCACTGCGTGAAGCCGGTATGGAACCTGGAAAAACAAAGTAGATGTTACATGCTGATTAACAATTGTAACAGTTGCCGTTTTTTTTTTTGCAAATAATTTTGTTCCTTAACCTGCTGCTCACCTGCATCATCGATTTGTCAGAGTACATTAGCTCAATAGTTCTGTGGATTCTGGTTATACTGCCTTGCAGATCTGGTGGAAAGGACATAAAATTAATTACTCAGTGTGAATCTAATGTTCATTTTTAAATTTTGTACAAAAACAAACAAACAATGTGGGTACAGGCAGACCTACCACGGGTGTCATTTTCCACTTCACTCCTCCAGCGATGCAAGCAGCCTTCAAGCACCCTCAGCTCTTCTTCAGTGATGTGGCGTGGGGCAGGGTGCATGGGAAGGTCAGGTGGAAGCCGGGACTGGGTAAAGGGCTTGTGAATGGGTACTCTCTGCTGCTGGGCTGCAGTGGGAGCTGTGGTGGGACCTGACATTGGGCCTGAACTCTCTAGGGGAGGCAATGACTCCTGCTCAGCTGTGCTGCACAGTTAAAGACATTGTATATGAATTAAAAATCAAAATACAATCAGAAAACTGCTCTATTCTAATGTTTTAATACAACACACATAGCAGCATTAAAGTGATTGATCATGGTTGAGGGTCAAAACAAAAACCGTGCCCACAGCCAGCATCCAAACATGGGTCTGTTTAATTATAAAATGTAAAATTTGTAACTTAGAATCTAACTATTTAAATTAAACCATTATATAAGAAGTAAAAACTAAACAAATGGAAAAGCGCCACTCAGGTGAACACATGTCTGATGCTTGTTCTCTGTCCCCACTCCTGAAACAGAAACAATGATAGAAAAAAGGCTTCACATTTGTCTTTAATAAAACTTGCCATGGCTGGGGAAGCTGCTGTCCTGTTGTGCCACCAGGAGGCGCCGATGAGTCAATGTCTTCCACTGGGGAGGTACACACTGGTTTACTAGAGGCAAACTCCATAGCATACTGTAGGACATCTGCCAGAGGAAACCTCTTGGGGCCTGAGCCATAACTCAGATATCTGACAGCGGACAGAAATAGTGTGTGTCAACAAGATGACGGAAAGACAAAGGAAAAGAGAGTGGAGAAAAAGTGTGATCACAGTCAGTAAGCGCATTTACATGGACTTAAGTAACCAGGTTTGAATCTGCTCTCTCTGGCTGAATTTCTACCTGTCATTTAATCAGGAGGGGAAATCACATTAGTCTTCTGATGCATGTATAGGCAGATTTCCAGTAAATATGTTTCGTAGATGCATTCCCAGATTACCTGAGAAAACTGATTTCTCTGTGTACCCTGGTTGTTAAATTCAGTGTGAGAAGTTGCTCTCCATGTCCAGCACTGATCATGGCTGAATAAACAGGTACTGCTAGACAAGAAGTACCTCTCCAGTCGCTGCTGAAGCAGTGTCAGATGCTCTTTCAGCCTCCTGATCTCCTCTCTCTTGATTCTGGTTACTTCCCTATTCCTGTCCATGTACCTAACAAGCAAAGATCACAGGTTTATAAAAACTTGGGATTAATTGTTGATTGATTGATATCACAGTAGAGAAAAAGATTCTGTTATATATTAATAGTGTCAATATTCCTATCACCTGTCCATGTAGAGCACAGAGGGGAACTCAAGTTTGTTATGGATCTTCTCAGGTCGTCCTAGTGCTTGGTTGAACTCAAATCTTGACAATTCAAAGGTCAACACAGGTGGGAGCTCTGTGAACCAGTGCTGACAGAAAATTGAAATTGGACATTGTGATAAAGGCTTTTTGATTACAATAGTTTATCAAATTCAAATGTTTACAGAACATTTCTTTGACTTTGAGTTGAACTGCTTGACTGCATGATCATAACCACTCCCTTAATCACTTTCCTATGTTACTGTTTAATTAGGGGTGGGTGGTACTTTGCTGAGGCTTTGGAGCGTGTATTCCAGAAAATATTTTACGTGGTGTGTATCAAAGCTTGTCTCTGTGACGTATGTGATGATGTCTGAAGCCTCGCTGGCGGGGCATATCACGTGACTGGTTCAGTAAGTGCTTAGCGATTTGACACAGCATTCAAAACATCCTACAGTCCTACAACTGTGCAAATTTTTTAACTTCTAAACAAAAATGAATAAAGGTGTTTCCCCAAGTTACAAAAGCACCTTTACTGTCTTCACCCCTATTCTATTATTTCCACTTTGTCTTGCGGCCATTGTAATTTAAAAAAAAATAAATCACATAGGAATACACACTAATTTAGGTGCATATTTACTAAGACTGTGGAAAGTAGATTTATTCAATTCAGTTCAAAACGTTTAAACAAACCATATTAAAATGGCCATGATTTTCATTTTCTATCAATGTTTGCAGACAAATCATTTGTTTTTTGCACTCCACTGATGAACTGTAAGCAGTCAATGATCAACTCAAACTGATCCTCAAAATCTCCAATGAAATTTAACTCTAGAAATGGAAACTAATGGAGACAACTGTCATTCTCCTTTAGCACTGACCTCTTGTCCAGACCTGGCAGAGTTCTCTGCTGAGTGAAGGGACTCAATTTCACCCTCAATCATTGCTGCCTCAAGACACTCATGTAGATCCTTGAAGCCATTCACCTGCAAGGGGTACTGCCCAAACATCTCTGTGTTTTCAAATTTTTTGCCTGTGGAATCGCAGACATACATTGTAGATGAAGTGTTGAACAGTAAAAGTCATCACTAATGACTCACGTCAACATACGTTGAGTCAAAGGTGTCAGGTAAGATTAAAGAAAAAAAGTGGAAGGAGTTGTTTTACACTTTTCATCCAAGCTTATATTCACTTTATCAGCAGTCAATCAATCAATCAGTAACAGCAGCACAGAGCTGCTTGCACCAATAATAAATGGAAGGAGAGGAGTTGCTAGTGGACATGCAGATTAGGCATTAAGGTCATTCTATGAGCAGCACAGTCCACTGGCCTAGCTTTTGGTGGCTCTGGGCCAGTATTGTCATGCATAATAAACGCATTGCCAGTCAGCCGTCAAGGTCTTCCACAATCAATGCAACTGCTCCCCTCGTTTACATGAATCACATCTCATTAAGACAAGGTCACCTTTCATTACTGGGGGCAAGGACGTCTCTGTTTTCTGGCTGCTGTATTCAGACCATCCCAATGCTTAATGTCTCAGTGATCCTCCAGCTACCCCTCACTTTTTCTATTTATTGATTTCAATTTAGCACCTCATCTCACCTTCCAGGACACCCACAGCAAGGAAGCGACCATAAAAAAGCTCAACCATGGGGTTCTTTGGCTTCTCGCCCTCCCTGAAAGCAAAGAAAATGGTGCTTGGAATCACAGGTCACAGCTGTTTATTGAAGGCATCTTTGATTCAGTTCAGCGTAAAATAACACCAAACATGTGTCTCTGTCCTACTGCACGACTCTTGATCTATTGTAAATAGCAGTTGTTACCGGTCTTCTTCAGCCTTCATCTGGAAGGCGTCCTCCAGCCAGTCCAGCAGCTTGTGTGTGAACTCACTCACATCCTGCTGTTGAGCAAAGCAAAGACAGAATACAGGCAAAATTAACAATTAAATGTAAGATATGGAGGATATTGGTTGCTTAGTGGTAGCAATGTTTAGTTATATTGTCACTGTAAAGATAAGTAAAAAAAAAAAAAAAAAAAAAAAAGAAAAAAACGAGGTCACAGACAGACTCAAAGAAAACCCCCAAACCATGCCCTCAGACACTGGTTTTGCAGGTCATGTCTGTCCAATCTGACTTAAACCTCTTTCACACATGCACTGGAATCCTGCAAATCTCAGAACTTTATTTGGAGACAGTGGACATGAGAATACACATGCACAATTGAGACGCTCACGAGATTATCCAGACTTTATCCTGCAAACCACCTAGTTCAACATCCATATTATGTGCATGAGTCCATGTGTGGAGGATGTCGCTCTGCCGCAAAATATCAGGAGGATTTAAGGGAAGCAAATGGGCATGTTAATTATATATCAGTTTGCTGCCATGGCATCTTTTTTTAAATAAATTTGGGCTCCTAGTCTGTCTTGTCTTCAAGAGTGTTTAATTTTGGAACATTACATCCCCACTTAAGGACCTTCGTATCCTGTTAACATAGAGCAATTATTACTCTGCCACCCATTTATTCTACATAGGCAGATAAATTCATGCATCCCTCATTAGGGGAGTATGCCAACGCTAGACTCTAATGCTGCCAGCTAAGGCTGGCGGATTGCAAACACGGCAGGGTGCATGGAGCAAAGAGTGAACGGATAGGACAGATGTGTCATTTTAATGGTAGTGACATGTCAATTAAAGATCAGAGTGCAAGTAAGGTACAAACCCTTACACTCGTTTTTTCAAACAATAGCACTGTTTTAATTATTCAGTTTGTCATGCTGAATGAAAAATTGAATAATGGCATCACAGTTTAATTATCTCATTTGTAGCTCCACAGCACCTCACATCCACAGTGCACATTTAAATACAGCTTGATCCTATGTAAAAAAAAAAAAAAAAAAAAAAAAGATGAAAAGATAAATTGTTTTATTTCAAAATTAATTAGGGTGTGGAGACAAAGGATGTAAAAGGAGTCAATGCAACAGAAAATAAACTGAATTTCACGGCAGAGCTACCCCCATACAAAATCCCCCCAACCATTTTAGAGGGATTAAAATTTTTAAAATATCGCAATGTTAGTTTCTTCAAATATCATTCAGGCCTAGTCCCTAACACTAACCCTGACATATCAAGCTGAGGACGTGTCACATCAAGCTGACAGTAGTGATCAGCCAATGCTCGGTCCTCATGAGCATCTGTTGCCCTCATTTGGTGGTATGTCTGCGCTGTTGGGAGTAGTCAGAACCTGGTCGTGGATTTTCAGACGATTCAGCAGATTGAATTGGTGATGGTCCCATTGGTGAAAAAGACCACTAGGGTTCGCTGTTCCGCTTAATGAATAGGTGCATGAGAAGAGACCAACGCCTGTAGTGCAACTTCTGATAAGACATAATATGAACTGTCTGTGGTGAGCAGGAGTGGTGTGAAAATGTTTAGCAAATGCGGTATTGTTTACTTTACTTCCTCTGCTTTCCATTTCTCTCATGCAGGCGCATTGCACATGCTAATTGGCTTTTGACTTAGGGTTTGTTTCTGTGTAATTTGTTAGCACCGAGAAAAGGTGACGCAACAGTCAGCTTAATATATTATTGATATTTATATTTGTACCATACACACAATAAGGTTTTGATACTGGTGATTTTTCCAACAAATTCATACTGTGTGTAAGAAGCCCTACCATATCTAGAAGCAAAATGTTGTCACCTTGACTTTAGCAATAAGAGGTGAGAGATCATTTATCTGTTTGTTTTAACGATTTCTGTTCACTGAACAGTCTCATAGTTCAATTTATTATTAAAGGAGGGTATATAAACAAAGAAGCTTACCTGCTGTGACTCACTGGACTTGAAGGCATCTTTGAGGATTTCCACAGCTCGTGAGGGATCCACATATTTCCTCTTGGACCCGACCATAAGGGCAAAGAGGTTCCTTAGCTCCTGCATAAAAGGCAGGTTTCTGTGCTCCTAGTCAAAGCAACGCAAAAAACAATTTAATGAACCAGACAACAGTAGAAGGTGTATCGTTCATCTCAAAGGGGAAAAATGCAGGTACTTGCAATATTGATTTAACATAGATCATACTTAAAATTTGTGGTGGAATGACTGATTGGTCAGCCATTCAATTAGGCTGATTTTTGACATTATTTATTAATCCCAATGTCTGTGCTCATGCTGGCTAATTATATAAAAAAGAGCAGCCTACACTGTATCATGTTATTTGTATATGTGACTAAAAATTAGAGTGTGCTGCTGGGCAAAATTATTTGAGAACATCACTGAGCAACAAGCATGTTGCTATGAGCACGATAGAAGCGAGAAAATTATTTATCATTACACATTTTGATTAAGTAAAAGTCTCTGAATAGTTAGCTAATATTAGTTCTGCTTGCCATCTTCATTTCCGTATTATGTTATTCACAAGCCCAATATAAAACACATCTTAAAGGTGAGCAAGTTCTGGTGGACTTTGTCAGACAGCAGCCCACACACTCAAACCCACAACTTTTATTTCCTTCTTTCCTTGTTTAAATAGATTTTCATCTTAGCACCATTATCAACAACAACATTATGTAAGTAAGTTTAAATTTGTCTGTAGTCTTCATCTTTAAGTTGCAGAATGTCATCATAGAAAGAAAAAGAGTTAAATGGTTTAAGAGATTTTATTTTTTTAGCTGAGTGAGGAATATTAACGTAAAGAGAAGACTGAAGCTTCATCAGTTTCTTACTGCTAAAATCAAACGGTCACTGATTACCACACTCCTAAAGCAGAGGCTTAGTCCAGATTAGAGACAAGCTACAAACCCTATGGTAGGCACTCCATAGGGAAAATATGAACAAACAGAACCGTGTTGGGAAATGTTCTGCAACTGTCTGGACAAATTGGAGCATTTCAAATTAGTAAAAACTCCAGGTTCAAAAACATGCTCTGTTTGCATGTCTGTTCTGTTGGAGAAAAGGCCACAACAACCATTTCGCAGCGGTTGACAATTCTCGTAGATCACTAGTAGTGAGGTAAGTGAGCTATCAGAGATAAAAAGCTAAGCTCCAGTGACCTCAAAGCAAGCTCACACAGCTGCTTAATGGTGGCTCACAGCTTTAAGAGCTAAACCACTCCTTGGGGCTAAACCACTGCAGGCAGCGAATGGCTAAAAAGTTGCTCTGATATAAACAGAGCTGAAACAAGGTAACACACAAAGGAAACTGAACTAAAACACACTCTTTGACTAATCGGTAAATTTCTTGTGTTTAAGACCTGGGTGGTGAAGTGGAAGATGTCTCACCTTCTGGTTACGAGGCAGATCGTGGACTCTGGCTGGTAAAGAATAGTTAAGCACTAGTCTCTGGAATTCCAGCAGGTTGAATAGAGACTTGAGGGAGCAGAGGAATAAAGAAATGTTAGCAACATTTTTTGCATGTTATATGGGAATGTATAAAATACATTATAAAATGTTTACGTGAGAAACAAAATAACATTTAATTGCAGGCTCGTTTTGTGTGATTGTGCTGCACACAACAAGGACTACACAAACTTTGGCCAACTTATTCAACAGTGACACAAACAAAATTTAAACTCACTGCTTTCATTTAGGGTTATTTTGTTTAAACAGAAATTGTCAAGATTTGGAAATAGTGATTCAAGTAAGAGAAAGTTGTTTACTCCAGCTCTTGTATATGCAGCAGGCTCAGGTTTAAGCAATGTCATCTACTCAAGGTTGGGGGTTAAATTTCACACAGGAGCTAGGCACCATGTGATGGTGTATCCAGTGTTCATTTGGCATATTTCAGCAAGGTCACATTATACCGCTGACTCCAACAGCATACAAGAAGTCTTTGTGACAGCTGCACTAAAATTCGACAGTATATCTAGTATTTCCCAGCAAATAAACATTTAAATGACTCTTCTGTCCACTTCGACTTAAGATTACTGCAGCAGATTAAAGCACAGATTTCTATATCATTACAATGCATGCAACCAAACAGGAAAAAAAGTTAATCCCAATTGACCCTGAGTTTCCTATTATGAAATAAGAGTGTATAAGAACATAGTACTAAAACAAAACAAGAAGACTTTAAGCAATGCATTTCATTTGGTTTTTGGCTTTCAAGAATTATGCGCACGTCTATGTACTCACCTGTATGACAGCACTGAACCAGCATGTATTGCCAACATTTTTCAGGCCCACTGGGCAGTTGTCTATCCTCTTTCTGTCATGTGGATTGGGTGAGTCGCTCCATACTTCTGTGTGGGTACGCTTTAGACTAGCCTTGTTTTCTGCTATGCTGGCCTCCAAAACTCTAAAATAAATTAAAAAAAAAAATCATTAACAATTTAACTTATGCATTTTTCTTTTCTATTTCAAACTTTTTTTCAGCTTTATCTTGTGCCGACAACCCAACTCATCTCGGTCCTCCCCATGTGAGTACTTTTCACTTAAACCACTCAGTTCAAAAGAATTTGAAAGTGACTAGCCACTATATAAATGTCAATAATGATAGACATTAAAAGGGCACATTTTAAAAGTAACATCAGTTCTATAAGGCTGAAACTTAATTACAGTGCCAGATTAAGAGTGCTTTATATTGTCAGGTGGCATTATCCTTCACAGCAAAGGTGGTCATTTGAAATGTGATGTTAATGAGCCTCTTTTTCTCCCTATAAGAATTAATCACAGTCCTTACAAGACAGGTGACCATTAGCAGTGCATTTGGGGGTGGATGTAGAAAAAAAAAAAAATAAATAAAAAATCAGCCAGGCATTATAAAGTGATGACTTGTCCAAACCTTAATTTCACCATTATGTCTCTGAAATGTGCCTTTGTTCATATAACACTAAGACTCAAACGTTGTCTGGATATACCAAAAACATTTGTTTGATTTGTTTAACAGACATTACGTGTCGTAACTAGGACAGTTATGTGGTTCACGATATTATGACAATTAGCTTTTTTCCCCAACTACAATGTCCACAATGCAAAGTGAACGCAAGTGAAACTGTCATCACACCCTGAAAACAAATGAAGACAATATAGGTGGTAAATATAGATTTTCATTCAAGGTAGATTTATTAATGCTGAGCACACCTGCTTATGGCCTGCTCCTCATCAGTGATGCCTGTCTCCCTGAATGCCCGGTTGGACTCTTCCAGGCTGAGGGCAATAGCCCTCTGTAGATCATCTTTATCATCCCCAGTGAGATCGATAACATCTGCAAGAACAAACACACCGCAACGGTTTATAATCACAAGGATGGTCAAGTATTCTAAACTCCTGACTTTTTTCAAATTTTCTTTAAATACATGATGCTTAGCGTAATTAGTTATTCAGTAAAACATGGTTGTCTTTAATTGGATACCAAAGTAATTACAGACATACAAGTTCATGAAACTGTAAAGTCATCTTGTTTATTTACTTCCAATAGCACGTCTGTGCTGAAAAATAAAAAAAAAAGCTCACTTGTGTCTGCCTGGCTGCCCACACTAATATATCTGTCACTGGCCACCTGGGATGTCTGGTAGTAGGTTGTCTCATCTTGTTGTGGAACCTTAGCATTCTTCTCTGTCAAAAAGGCCACAGCCTCAGCCAGGTCTCCATTGCTCACCTGCAACAACAACATATATTTTATCAGATTCATGTTATTTGCGTATGAAAGCACATTCTCAACAAGAATGCGTTTTATTTAACTTTGCAGGGTGAAAATATGACTGGTTGTTATGCAGTGACATTAATAACAGCTAAAGAATATAACTTGTAATTTAACAAAACAAAGGCAAAAAATATTAATTTTAAAAATTAATTAAGTGTTGATCTAATGAAATAATGTTTAACTGTACAATTTAGTACAATGTGTTTTAAACTTATACATTCAATCTATGTAAAGCCACCAACAAAAGTTAACTTGTGCCATAAGTCTCAGACATGAATTTGTCAGACGTGAGTTTGAGATGTATAAGCCTACTACCTTGGGTCTTACATGAAATGTGCTTTCTAGGGAGTAAAAGATGTTTGTTGTGAGGTAGCAGAGTAGATTTTTGTTTGTGCACAGAGAGAAAGGTGAGTTTAAAGTCATGGACAGTTTTCAGTGTTTACGCACACATTCTGTTGTAAATCTTACTTGAAATGAATTAAACTGCATTACTTGGCCATCAATCTACAGTTAACATAATATTATGTACATTTATTAAAACTTAAAATCTGGTGTCTCTCATTTACAGGTGTCTTGGCACTCTTAGTTGAGTATTTTTCATGCCTCAGTCCCAATCTGGAGCACTTTTTTTTCCAAGGACCTCGCTCTATTTGACTGCTTTTATCCTTCTGTAAATTCCCAGTCCCTGTTCCTGAAACACCAGGGATTTTTATCTTGACATGCTGTGTGAATTGTGGAATCTTACATTATTTTTTTTTAACTAAATCTAATCCAGACACATCAATGAAAATTAAAAAGGATGCATTTAGGGTATCATGTGTAGACCGATAAATGTTATAGAAGGAAGTTTTATTCATTTCCTAACAAATTTAAAACACTTTTTAATGCATACATTCCATGAGGTACCTGCAGGGCCTGCTGAAGAAGCTGAATGTCTGTGGTACCTGTAACCTCCCTCAACTGGTTTAGTAGCGTCTGCTGATGCTGTTGAAAGGAAAAGAAGAAAGTAAAGTATAAAGCAGTTCAAGCACAGAATGAGGAATGGTAGTTTCGAACAGATTCATGTTTCGAAATTAAATCCATAATAAATAAGTAATGTAAAGTTAGACTTTCACATCTACGTTTTTTTTTAAAACAAAAAATCTGCTGCGGGGATACCATACCCATTTTTTAAATTCCTGGAAATGATGTGCAATTATTACTCTTTTCTGACTACTTGTATATTTGCTGAATATGATAGGGTGAAAGAAGAAATATGTTGAAACCATTTGGCTACCAGGGAACTGCATTCTTAATATTATTCTATCTACAAAACGTACGTCAGACAAAGCACAAGACACAGTCAAGCTTAATATTGACAAAATTGTATTTACAGCTGAGCACTGAGAGATAAGTCAAAAGACCTTGGAATAACATGAATTTCTAGTAACCTGATATAAACACCTCAAAACTTTTTGTCCTAGGGAAGGTGCTCTGTATCTAGTCTGGGGCTTGATTGGAATCCTGCCATTAGCTACATAATTTTTTATATGGCCTGGAAAGCGGAAGCATTTTCTTTAACTCCTGGGGCAATTGTTTTCACAAAGTCACAGAGTGCATTTACATGGACTTCAGTGACCACAATACTGCGAGTAGTCTCCAGTATTTGGAGAGCGTCATTTAGACGAAGTGCAAGAAACCTAGTTCCTGGAAATGCACAAATACATGCCCAGAAGAGTAACCTGACTTCTCCTGTACCACTGACTTTATTTTGGAAGCCTGATACACAGATTTTAGTGAAAACAGCTTCGGCAGAAGCAATCCCCAAAATGAGCAATCAAAGACCACATCACTGTTAAAGCGAGACAGTAAAGTCACATCGGCTGTTTGGATTTATTTTGGTTTTAAATGATGCACAGCGGAACAAAGTGTTGTGGTAAAGCGACCATGCACTGTTACACCACAAATGTCCTCAACATTTAAAAAAACTCTTGTCTGTGTTTGACAAGCTATGATTAAAAACACATCTGCTAATAAAACCTCCAAACAATACTTGGCAAACATGGAACCGTGGTTTATATTATTTGCATTGTTGGATATTCTTATAATTTACAGATTTTCTGTAGTCTCACTGGGGATGATAAAGAGAAACTTTATTATGGAAATTATTTTCCATATTGTTCAGCACTATATCTCAAAACACTCAAGCTCAAAACACTGTTTTTTAGGTTGCCTAACATTTTTAATATATATATTTTAAATGGCACATTATCACTGACAAAATTTGCAGCTTTTATCCAAAGACTATTATTGCAGCAGGTAAAGATATGGGTGCTTCCCATCATCTCTGTTAAGCATAGAGCTGCAAGACCTCCATTGTTAATTAAGCATTAGAGCTGATGCACATCCTGTGTTTTCATGTTAGAGCCAAGTAAGCATAAAAATGAAAGTATGTTTTGATCAGGGTCAGAGACTGATGGCTGCAGGTTTGTTGGCAAAGAGGATGGCAGGGTCAGTTAAATGTGAGGGAAATTACACCTGTGACAGATCTAGGCCAAGTCAACCCCAGGAGCAGTTACTCAGACATGCACTTATATACTTCTCATCTCCATGTGACATAGCTGGCAGAGCTTTTTATCACACTGGTCATCAGCCATTAAATGGCAGCTTGTGAATAACACCAGTGAATTCTAAGCACGGCACAGGGGCCATCATTGAGGCTTCACACAAAGTCAGAGACTAGGGCATTTCCAGTAAATCAACTCTCAGGATCTTCCAGTTGTTTTCTATGTTCATGTAAATCAGTTGCAAACAAAAACAAAGAGTACTGGTAATATTAGAAGGCCTTAATCATGACCTTCTGTCTCCAGATCACTACGTGAAAGTCATGCACCACACCCTGCATTCCTGATAAACTTCAATGACAGAGTACAGTTGCAATAATTATACTCATGATTTATGTAAACAAATCAGATCTGAACAACTTTGCATCCTAAATATTATAAAAATGTTATTTACATTTTTGCATGTTTATCTGCTTATAGGCTATGTAGCCTGTCTTCACTGTGGTTTCATTTCAACCCCTGAAAAATGTCTGACTGCATAATGGGATTTGTGTTACAGCATTGCTTTAAAGTTTGAATCATCAACGGAAATCCAAGTAGGTATTTCTGCCTAAGCTTTAGACTTCCAACCATCAGTCACCTCACATTGCTACGAGTATGTTTTTAGGTAAGATGGCCATGTCAGATTGAGCTTTAACACAGTAGGCCCGTGTCTCCTCACTAAAGTACCAACTTTGATGGCATATGATAAAACATGACTGTGTCTTAAGCTCTTTTTTCCTTTCATTAGGTCTCGGGCCCTGCGTTTTGCCTGTTTCTTTGGAAACATTAGTGAATTGTTAACGTTATTTAGCTAACCCAGAGGTCTGCAGTGCTGAACAGTGTGATCACAGGAAATCCCAGAACTCAAATCCCCAAGACTTCAATGCACTTTCGTAAACTAGGAGTTCTATTCCATGTTATGAAACATGGCACAACTAGCTTGATGTAATGCTAACGTTATTCAATCCCTCGCCAAGCGTCACGGCTTGGCTATGGTTCTACCATCCCAGTTAGCTGTACTCTGTAAACAAAGATATCAGATATATGATGATGAGTAACCTAGGAAACATCTGAACGCCGACAAACGGATACCCACCTCTCATAATCAACTAAATTGCTGGCCATAAAAAAAACGTTGCATTTCGGAAAGCTGTACCTTAAGCACGCCGTCATAGTACAAGATTTGACGTAATTTAACAGTACTCAATACAACCAAGTAGACACCACTAACATGAAACATTTCAGTTGGCCTTGTTTCACGTTTTAATTTCAACTGGCGACACAGTAAGGTCACTGTATTAACGCCACGAAGCGCATTGTCCTCGGAACATTTACGCACACACTGCTAGCTGCAGTTAACGTTAGCTACACAACTTAAACAAACGAGGCTAACTGTACCGTTAGCAGAGTGCTAGCTAAATACTGGGTAACGCGTTACGCTCCTTTAGGGCTGGGCCTAAAAAATTCACTTGAGATTTTTAAAAAATGTTGATTTTAAACGGGTGTTTCATAACCCGAGTGAACCAACAACCCAAGGGTGACCTAACTAACAACGGAACTGAATAACCGACCCTGTGAGTGCTTTGAGTTCTTGAACTACGTAGCTGTCCAGTAGTTAGGCTAAAGTTAGCTAGCCACAAAGTTAGCCTCCGCCAGCTTACCTTTTGAGAATGCTGCTGGAGGACATTCTGCTCCACCGTCATGGCCGGTTCAAAGAGTTGGACCAGGAGTAGCGAAAAGCACAGGATACTTCACTCTAAAGCGAATTAAAACACGTTGCTATGATGTCCCCTCCTTGGGCGGCGACATTACGGGCGCCATGGCAGATTGACTAGCAAAGGTCTTGAGCAGTAGGCATGAAAACATTGCTCTTGCCTGCCTGAGATCTGGGATCGATTACTCACGTCTGTCAGAACCGTATGTACGTCAATGCTCATACAGACTTTCGGAAAATGAATAATTCATGTAATAATAGATATAGTAATAATACATGCAGACGTCCGGGATTTGCAACTTCTCTTGTAACATTTAAAACATATGTATAAACATGGCTTCTCCCATGCAAATGTGTTATTCTTAATGAATTAGATTTACATTTTTTAAACAATGTAAGCAAGATCGAAATCGCACCGATTTCTATATGTCAATATTTAGAAATTAATTTAAATAAAATCTTTTTCCAAGCCACTCCCCCGTTTGAACACTGAGCGATTTTAGCTTGTTTTTAATTTCATTAACAGGAAATTACAAGATATGTCAGCAATTTGATTTTTTACAGTTTATGTTATTATTATATGTATAACCATACGTAGATTTCAGTGGGTTTAATTTAATTATCTTTATATTGCACAATAAGTTCTACAAATAAACAATGTAAACTTTTATTTAACATTTAGTTTTTAGACAACATAATAAGCTGTTATGTGTGTGTATATGTACATAAGTGAAAGGAACAGAATCGAGTAATTTTTTGTCAAAGACCCACTGATTTCTTTAGATGATTGTAAATCTCTCACAATTCTGCATCCAAAAAATATTTGTCGTGTTTTGTTTATTACTAGCCTTTCTTTACCCTGCACCATTTGCTGACCACTCACACAGTCAAGCCGACTTCGTATTTCATTTGTGTTACTTTATTTTCCCAATAAATTGACAATGGATACAATTTTTTAGCTGCTTCAGTTACAAAAGCCGACCTTTGGCCAGCAGGTGCTGCTACAACAGCAGAAGATGCTATTGGAACTGCCAGTCACATGCTGAACATTAGTAAATGATGGGTAAGTCTAAAAATGCATAAAGATTTGCATCTAAAAGAAATAACAAAGTACATTAGATGTTTAAAAAATTGTTGTACTTCATTTTTATCTAGAATTATCTGATTTATAGATGACAATTTAACATATTGTAGTCACTGCAAAAATGTACATTTTGGCAAAAAGGTTCATGGTTATTATTCTCACCTCTGAGTTACTGGAAAAATCTGCCAATGTGTTAAGATTCTTTCAACCTGTTGAAGTAGCTCTAGGAAATAACTACTAGAGATGACATTTTGGTGACTTTATTCCCTTCTTCTGTAATCTTTCAAAATTATCACTCTCAGTTCTGACAGGTCGCTCTATCGGAAGCAGGTTGAAATCTCAAACCTTTTAAACTAACATCACCTTCCATTTATGTGTTGTCATAGAAGAAATAAAAAGTAATGAACTTCTAAAAGCTGTTGACCTCTACCAACAAATTTGATGGTTTTCATATTGTTTGAGCTCCTGAACCGTCAATGCATCCAGCAACACTGTTGACATTGTAATGTAAGCACATGTAGTTACCAACATGGCTTTTGTCAGCTGTGGAAAAACAAAACACAATAAATCCAGCTCCCCAGTTTCTGTCCTAATTATTAACACATGCAAATTACACCGACATACAACACTGGGGATTTGAGTCTGTCAGCTATTTTTTCCTGTTTTTGCTTTTGCTGTAATTCAGTGCTTAAGATTGAAGGGAACAGTCATCTCACACAGAACTGGGTCAACCTTTAGATGTTCAGGAATAGCATTGTTGTAACTGTTACTGAAGCAGTCAGCATGCTTTGTTAAAATCAACTGTGTCATCTAAATAGTACACATAAATATTTATGTGAAAAGTCAGAAGTTTGTGGTGGCGGAAACATTTAGCAGCAACAATAAGAATGTAAGTGAGGTTTATAAGACAGAAAACAATTGTCAGTATAGATGTAGATGTAGAGGAAGTATATATATGTATATATATATATATATACACACACACACACACACACACACACACACACACACACACACACACACAGTAGGTAATATCTGTATATTGGTTGTCATAGCCGCAAAGCCAGAGTCAGTGCAGGTGTTTCCTCTTTGTTGCTGTGTTCAGCTTTATTCCCAGCAGATGGCAACATCCTCCTTTGGAGCTTCAGCCTCCATAATGATAGATGTACACAAAAGCAGCAGGAATGTGGAAAAGGAAATGAATCATGAAAATGATTTCACTTGGTAAAACAACTAACGTTATAAATCACAAAGTCTGTTTCCAATTTTCTGCACTGCACCTAAATCTATATATGTGCAGCATGCTAAAACATTGACTGACCGCCAGAGTGTGTGAAGCCTTAACACCCAGAATCTGTCTTAAAACAGCTCCTTTTGTCTCAGCAGACACTTCACACACTGTGACCTCAAGGCAGGAGGTAGAGCTATCAGTCAGAGAATCTGGGAAGCTGTCAGGAAACTAATCAAAAAATAAGTTGATGAATCAATTGGCAAAGTCAAACAGTAGCTGCTGCAGTCTGAATAGATCCTTGGCTGACAAGCTGATATATAAAGAGCTCAGACTTGTTTGTCAAAGATCAGAATGGATCCTGAAAGTGAGCCTGAGGGCTGTATACTAATAGCTTCATTCACACCAGGATATTTAAAATCCCTCTGCTCTCTGTCTGATTCACTAATCCACCACAAGTAGTGTATAGCACAACTGTGCTTCGAAATAAATTCAGAAAAATCAATGCCAAAAAAAACAACAACAATAAAATAAACCATAGTTGTCACAGGAGTTCTGCATCCTTAAACAATATACAGATACTGATTTATTTCTAATATATCTCAAAATGTCATATTGTGATGGTTGTGTATGGTTCTTGAACTGTGGATCCTGTTATGACTGACTGTGATTTAGATTTATTTTTTATTTTTTTATCTGCTGTGCATGTGTAGTTTTTGGTAAGCAGATATCCCAGAATATTATATTATTTTGTGGAAAAACCTGCCATGCCTTAGAATTTGGCTGTTATTAGTGGTTTATCGATTTACGTGCTTCAGCTATTAGCTCTGATTTAAAAATTATACAATTACACCCATCATGCTTTGCATTGATGTCCACACTCCTTAAATCAGAAAAGAAGCATGTATTAAAAATACACTCAATAAAATAAGTTAGTAAACCAATCCTTTTCTTCAGCATTCTCATTTTTTTGGCAAATGTCACAGTCTGACACTAAAATAAGACCATCTGTAAATGGACTTGGTTGTAGTGACTTCATGCAGACATTCTGTATACGCATTATATTGCAAAAAAAAAATCAGAAATGAAATCATAGGATTGGATCAGTGGTCATCTTCTCTGAGCTGCCCTCATGAGTCCGTCTATGCACTTGCCAGGTTTTACTCACTGTGCATGTTTACTCAAGGGGTTTAAAGACAGGCCAGGCTCCAAGGCTGCAGATGGACACTGGTGAGTTATTATGAATAAAGCCTGTTTTAAAATTATTATTATCAGCGATTACATGGCTCACATTCTGGCTGACAAAGCATCATATTCAATTATCAACATTTTCTAGAAAAGAGCATTGTGCTGGTCACTATGCTTTATGAAATTGAGTTATGATATTTTTTTTATGAGTGTAACCTATCACAAAATGGGCTTTAAGTACCAGTGTGTTTGGCGCACTCACTGTTTGAATGTGTCACCATTGTTAGAGACTCTCTAATGACACGTTTGTCTGCACATGCAAAAAGAAAAAATATATATGTGCACTTACACATGGAAAGCATTTTTTTAATCTGGTTTCAAGAAACAGTAAGCAGTCAATCGATAAATCGATAAATATCAATCGAATTCAGTCTTTTTCTCAAATTAAACTCAGTAGTCTTTTAGCAATGCTGATTTATAATTTCGTGGGTTATCTAAAAGCAGCTTTCCTCATACCAAAGCATGGAACCAATCGGTCTTGGTCTTCATTAGGCAAGATAAGCCACAGTGTGTTGAGGGGAAATAACTGCGTCCCAGAGATGTTGGTAACAGGTCCTCATATTTAATATCACATACAGCCACAAAACCTGTCATAGATTATAATACTTGATACAGACAATGTGAACACGACTTACCCCAAGTTGCATGACAGCACAGCATAGTCAGTGAACGCATACATCATCTGTATTTTGTTGGAAACAATAGTAGCCAGAATACATAGTTTTATTCTAAACAAGGCAAACTGGGTCCTCTCTGCCTATTGTTTTCTCTGAGGGCTGTATGAACATTGATTTTATGACAGTGTAGAGAAGAAGTAGTTCAATCCTGCCATGTCTGGATGCAGGGAATCCTGACGAGATCTTTATGAGGGTTTCAGCAATGTTCTATGCGTCTAATTCTTATAAGTCTTCAGAATTCTTCACTTCTGCTATTTGGTTCATATCAATAAAAAACTGCATTGACTGACTGATGTTTTTAAAAGCTGAGTTGATTCCCCAAACCACAAATTTTGTTCACTTACGCAGTCCTGAACGTTGTTATTTTTGTGTCATTTTCTAGATGGGTGACAATCTACATGTTTGCTAGCTGCCCTTTTAGGCTCAGCCAAATACATGGCAACACGCTCACAGTATCACAAAGCTGATGCTTAGCAGATTTGCCATCATGGCACAGTTACAAGTATTATTGCCAAGCAAAAGTTCGACTGAGGCGACTTGGAATGTCAGTTTTGCAGGTATTTGATTTTCAGTAAACAAAACTTTATTTGCCAGCATGCAGTGGTATATAAAACAAATCTGGAAATCCACTCACTGGCATAAATTCTCTGCTGTCGACAAATATCTGAACATAATTTTGTACCAATGCACTTAATAGTTTAGATATTTCATTCCACAGTGGTGGACTTTGCTATGTACAGGGCTGTGCCGCTAACCCAACTAAAAGCTCAATAAATAAAACATGAGTGACGCCTACAGTTAGATGGCACGTAACAAAACGAGGATTTGGAGCTTTCATATGTCAAAATACTAAACAGTAGACAGACATATGTGTCCCTTCTTTATTGCCCCTCTATCTACTATCAAACTTTCAAATGATTTTCACACTGCTTTTTAAAATGTAACTAAACCTCCTGTGGCTGCCAGCAGCAGCTTGATCATTTTTATTTTTCTCGATGACTTCACACCAAGTGGAACATCAGAGCACAAGCTCAACAAAGTTAAATCTGGCGTGTGTCCTAAATGGCCCTTAGTCTCCGAAGCACAAAGTTTCAGAATGGCTGACCTGCCCTTTCTCATTCAGCTGGGAATTTGGAGGAATGTTTACTTGAAAAGTTCATGACCCTGCAAATCAACCGCAGTGTCATCATTTCTGATGAAACATTGAGGAAATGAGTGGTAAATACATTTCCTGATGATGAGACTTCACATGACACAGTTAGCAAAGCGGCGGTAAGCTGTTAACTGTTTGCTCTTTCTTTAGGCTTAGACTGAGAACCAGTTAAGGTCAGTGAAAGGTCAGGAGGGAAATGAATCACATCTGAAAACATCACTCACCACACGGAGGGGATTTGCTTCTATACTCATCAATCCAAGCCTCCAGATGTATGAGCAAGAGCTTGTGTTAAAAGTCTTACCAGTACTTCCACTTCTGAGAAGATCTGCATTGGCAGACTGGAGATTGACATGACTAGTTCTCCCCAGCCACTTTGTAACACATTTACCCTTGTGCTTATCTGACATGGTGAGTGTCGTCCATGTTCTTTCAGTGTCAGCCAAGCTCCCTCAAGCTGACAGGCCACTCTGTGGACTACAGGGACTCTCACTCATCATAAATATTACATTGTGACTGTTTACGTGCTTGCACATGACCGTCAGTGCAGATGCATTACAAAAAGGGATTTTAGCAACTGTAAAAAGTTGCTAAAAGCAAGCAAGTTAATTCTTAGACTTTAATCTTGAACTTTACACCCAATGGCTCACCATTCAAGTAAATTTGGCTAATTGTTTCTACTCTCTCTGCAGACTCTCTGCACACCAATCTTATTAGTCATTTATGACTAATTGCTACTCTTTGTATTTGGCCAAAGAGGTCATGAGGGTCAAGAGCCTATCGGGCATAAAAGAAAAGAAAAGGATGTAAGCTGTGCTGACACTTGTCATATTTACATGAATGTAATGCTGGGGAGGCCGAGTAGGGAGGAAGGTGGGTGGTGCCGCTGGTATATTGTGTGGTTTGTCTGTGAAGTGTGTGTGCGTGTGTGTGTGTGTGGGGGGGGCGTGCGCCACAGCTGCAGGCCAACAGTTGATCCTGTCCCGGAAAACAGAATCAGCCAGGTTGGGGCAAGAAGGAGGACAAAAGGTCATGACCCCGGGGGTTAAGAAACAGAGTTCACAAAGAGGTACATCTTAAAAGAAAAGGCCCCACAGGGGAAACTGGTAGAAGGTTGTGGAAATAAACCAATTTGACCTCCTTTCTCAAAGCGGGAGTTTCCCCAGGTGTTTGCTTCAACCTCTTTATTGTTGTCTGACTTGATGTGCTACTCCTCTGTATTTTACACTCGCTGCAATACCATCACGTTAAGTGAAGGTTCAGGAGGATTTAATGTGGACTGTTGAAGGGTCTGACATTTTATTCAAATATTCTTTATTGCACTCCAAATGGGCTCCCATAAAATGCTAATTCCATTACGCGCGTGTGTTTACATAACATATGAGGTCAGACCATGTGATCAAAGTTCAAACACTTGTATGAGAAGAGGGTGACTGAAAATCTGTGAGCACACTTAGCACACCAATTGCCATGACAACCACTGACAAGTGTTAGCTGGTTATGGCCTCCATGTGAATAAACAAAGCACCTAACAAGAAAGTATCTCAGAAACACCAAATCCAAGAACAACAGTTGTGTTTTAAAAAGTTCCCACGTAGATAAGCTCCTAATAGAGCAGGTTAAATGTGGTAGAGAAAAAGCATCTGTAGTGGCAGGAAATAGTTTTTAGACGCCTCATAGCTGTGAAATGTCTGTGGTGAGTCTCTCAAGTCCTTGGCCTGTAGTTGAGTCACTGGTGGCCTGGTGTGCAGCGCTCACATCCTTCTGGCCTCACGCTGAGGTCAGGAAATCAAAGAGAGAAACCACAGACAAACAGCCGATTGTCAAGTTTTACACCTTGACCTCAGCTTAAACGTGTAACTCCCTCCTTTATGTTTGCCTCTGCCTTCGCAATCAGAGGAAATCAAGAGGTTACTGGCAGTTCAGCCTTGATAAGAATCTCGAAATGGAGAAGTTCACTGAGGGGAAAGGTTACAGGGAGTTTAAAGAGTGTGCAGTCAGTCATGGGGAGGATTAAATAAAAGGGAAGTCAGGGCCAAGGAGCTGCGCTGCGATTTTAAAAGTGCACTGCAGACAAAAAGCTGTCTGTTTGCTCGCTGGACTTCATATTTGAACCCAGTGCAAGCGGAGTTTAGCTTGAACTCGTCTTAACTTTAACGAAGTCTCAGGCTACACGTTGTTTTTTTTTTTTCGAGTCAAGAAACGATCACAAAATGGGCAATTTCCTACAGTGGACGCAAAAATTAAGGTTTATTTGGGCTTTAAATAAAAGCGCCTCCTTTTGGAAGGCACATCCTTGGGCATTCAGTGTGCATCTGGTGACCTCCGGGTGTCCTCGCTCCTTTCAGTGTCTTTCCTGCCTTTGTTAAGACTCAGCACTGCAATGAACAGCAGCCAAGTTAGAAGCAGACTTTTTGGGGCAAATACAGGACATCCTCTCACTTTAACAGACCAGAGTCTTTTATAACACAAAGTGGAGTTTGGCTTTGATGTTCTTTTTAAATAATATCATGTATTGTGAGGTCCAAGTCTGATGAGGACGTGCGGTGCCGTTGCTTCTTTGCTTGTTCCAGTTAAAATGTTCAGCAAAAGTAGCAACTCACATGCAGAAAATATATTTGAACACATTGTTCAAAACGACTTCGAGTAAAACGTGACACGTGACGTATAACGTGTTTTAATATTTAACATTCTAAATAGCAAACTAGAAAAAGAGGAACACAGTAATACTAGGTCATGCATTTTAGTACTTTATTTTTGAGATATCAGTGCAAATGAACACCAAAAAATGAAAACATAAAAAATGAAACAATGTTTCAGGTCTTCACATGAAAAAATGAAACATTTTTTTAATATTTGCTGCTACAAATATATTTCTTAGATGCACAATGCGGATCTATGATTGTACTTCAATCCCCCACTATAGCCCCGAGCTCTTTCACAGAGCTTTGTTAACCAGTAACAGAAAATAAAAAAAAGAAAAAAAAAAAAATCACAAAAATATTCAATGCACATTTATTTTTCACACAATTTTATCTTGCTCAACAGTCTGTGGTTATTTAGGGACTGTCCATTTTCTAAACGAACCTCTCTCTGTGATAAAAAAAAGAAAGACCTATTTTAAGACTTGACATTTTCCCCCCATCACCAGTAGGGATACACAGGTAGTTCCCATGCGTCTGCATGCAACAGGCAGCAGTGAGGAGAGTCGGACATTATTACACAACACAGCGCAGCATAGATTATCATTTACCACATAGAGACACATGCAAAGAACAAACCAACCGAAAAAAGATGGGCATAGCATCCTCTGCCTTTGTATGTACACTTGAACGCATATAATTCATATTTACATATCAGGGCATTAAAAACTAGGGTAATATCTTTTCTTAAACATTACAAAATAGTCATCTTTCATACTGAAAGTACTATTTACACAAATATATTTAACCATTGTGAAAATGTATTAATATTCGAAGAAACATACTTTATAGGTATATGTATTAAAAAGATCACAAGACTAAATGGACAAAGCAGTGTGTGATAAGAACCGAAAAGTATACAGTACAATCAAAAGAAGGAGCTAGATAGCGGATATCCCTCAAGACACCAAAATGTCTTGGTGATTAATGGGGGGCAGGTACACATATCCAGCTGCTTTGAAAACAAAGATGTACCTGTGGTCTTCTCTTTATTATCATGCAATTCTTTTAACATCATATGAGTTAAGAGACTGCCACCAAAATCAAAAGGTGTCCATAAACCACAACAGTTAGGAAATTATGAATAAAAGAAATCACAAACTGTCAAATTCTCAACAGATAACAATACTGACATTTTTTTATAAATTACATGCCATTAAATTAATCTAAAAAGGACTCTGAGGACTCCCCTTCAATAGTGCAAACTCTGGGTGCTCCTTTGGAAAGAAAAAGCATGTGCTTCACACTCAAACGTTTTTGTGTGGCTTTACCCAGGTTGGTGAGATAAGTCTCTCCAACGCTGCAGCCTTTAAACTGTTGCTCCAGAAACCTGTTTACACATTGTTGCTCAACTGTAAGCACCACACACGCTCTGTTGACCCATCTGCACAAAACTGCACAGTCTGCAAACGTTACCCTGAATTTGCACTGTCGAGTGTTGGCCTTAAAAATTTCATTTTAAATAAAAGGTAAATATAATGAGAAGTTGTTGACCATTCAAACTTCTGTTGATATATTCTCACTCCATTAGTAATTATGCTACACCATGAATGTTGAGAAAAAGCAAGACAATGCATTGGTCATGGTAGGATTCTCACCGAATATTTTGCAAAGTGGATATCTTTTTCAAGGTCCTCTTTCGAATAATTGTATCGTTTAAATTGTTATAATGAACTGCTTTGACTACTTTTGAATGTCTGTATTTGGTAACGTATCTAAAATTGATGGGACTCTATGAAAATGCTCTGAAAAAATAAATAAATGTCCACTGAACGTAGCGCTAACATTTTTAGCATCATCAATAATAAATGTGACTTGAAATGTTCTAAATGTTTCATGGCAGGCAACAATGAGGACATGGAATAGTGATATGTGTGCATTTCAGATACAAATAAGGATAAAGAAGACCAAATTGTAAAGGAGAGCTTTATAATTGACAAGTGAAATGTGCAGTTGAATGATAGAAAAGTATCAATCAAACATTTATTTTTGTACCATTCCATGACCTCCCTATTTAAAATCGAGAAAGTGATGCAAGTATGTATTTGAATTTGAACTTCCACAACAACAACAACAACAACAACAAAAGAATAGGTTTTGCATTCTTTGTTATTTGTCTTATCAAACCAATTTGGCAAGTCATTAAAAAGGGGGAGAAAAGAAGAAAGTCAATGAATTAGATTTTTACTTTGTATTTTTCTGCAGTTGATACAACTTCTACTCGGAAGATTGGCTCAGCCCCCGGCTCTCATGGCTGTGCTTGTCATTGTGGGTTGGCGACTGCGGGGCAGAGCTCAGACTGTGTTCATAGACATGCATGTCACTTATTGGCTCTTCTTTTACTCTGACCACAGACTGAGTTCCCTCTGTCTGATCCCTCACCTCCTTCCTCAGCTGAATGCTGCCTTTTTGCAACATGTAATACAGGATGGGGTTGGAACGTGAGAGCCGAGGTGAGTCCGGGTTTGAGTCACAACCCTCCTCCTCATCCTCATTCTCCTGACTGCTCCATCGCACAGGGCTCTCAGGCTCCTGTTTGACTAGAGTGGGAGGGTCCCGTTTTTGAGTGACGGGCCATGGTGCTGGGAGGCGACTCCAGGGAGTGCGGTCACCTGCCGGGGGGGTGGGCACTGGTCTGAGATTATTCTGAAGCCCTGAGTTGAGGGAACCATGGGGGTGCCAGCCGGGCAAGTGGAGAAAGCTGTGATTATGGGTAGGCTGATTGAGAATGCTGCCGTTGGCCTTTCCATTGGCCTGCAGTACGGAAGGACTGGGTGAACCCCGGGGCTGCTGGGATAGCTCCTTCAGGCAGTTGTCAGAGAGCAGCAGCTGTTTAAGCACATTGAAGCCTCGACTCTCGCGGGTGAGTGGTTCAGTTGGCGGGCTTGTTGGCGGACCCTCCTCTTCCTTCAGACTCCTTTGCTGGCCAGGCTCTTCCTGAAGAGCAGCAGAGGTAAAAATGTTTGTGTTTCCGCTGTCCAGTGCTCTCGGAGAGCTGGCATTATTCAAACTATCAGAGCAGAAGCGTCTTTTCTTAGGACTGGGGCTGGGATAGTCCCTTTGTTCCTCTTTAACATGCCTGGGCTGCGACTCAGTCTGCAGAGCAGCACTGGTATAGTGGGTAGCAGTCTGTTGTTTAAGCAGCTGGCTGAGGAGGCCATATTTTGCTATGACCTCTGCAGGCCGTGGTTCAGTTTTTAGGTCATGCTGAGGATCTGAGCGAAGGCTGTTCTTCTCATAGCCACTAGGTCTCTTTCTGCCATTTAAGCCCTCAGACAATGCAGAGGATGGTCCCACTCCCTCAGTCAGCTCCGTTTTTACCTTCGCGTCCAACGGGGGCCCGTTGGAGCTGTCACAGATAATGGTGGCACCAGAGTTATTCTCATAGCACCCCCCTGCCACCTCAACGCTCCTCCTGCCACTCCCACTGGGGCGATCTTTGCGGCTGACAGTGGCAGTAGCCGAGCCCGTTCCTAGAAGTAGCTGCAGCACAGTACGCCTCTCTAGAAGGTTCTCAATCTGCGATGAAGGAGGAGAAGCTTCTTTTTGACTTAAAGGTGTGCCACTACCTGAGGGCCCATCGGAGAGCGGAGTGGTGTTGGTCCTATGGATTGGAGCATTAAGCCTTTCTAATAGGGCAAGGGGCCTGCTGGCATCAAGCTCCTGGCCCACCCCTTTCCGTGGGGGAATAGGTGGGGAGGAAGAAGCTGTGCCACACTGAGCCAGATTCTGCAATAGTTTACTGGCACTGAAGGCAGGTTCTGATGCCTTCTCAGCAGGGAAACTTTTAGATTTACACAAATCCAATGGGCTGGACTGAACATGAGGGGAGGAGTACGAATATGGAGATAGTCGTGACCCTAGTGGTGCACTAAGTGAGGAGAGGGGCTGAGCTGGGGCTACAGGCCTGTCTGTGGGACTTTTTGTCTGGGTCTCTTCCCAGGACACCAGTCCTTTTGGTTGGCTTCGAGACATGGTGGCCATACTTACATCAAGTGGCAAATCCTTGTTACTTATGCTTTTATTAACTATCTCGTTATTTCTACGCTCAAGAAGAAGCTGCATAAGTGTGACCTTGGGGTGGGATTTTAGGTCTGAGCTCATTTCAGGCTCCTTGTTTTTAGACAATTTAGATCCTGATGGCTCTGGCTTCCACTTGTTTATTAAAGATTCTGTCAATTTATCAAGGGAGGAGGTAGAGATACAAGAGGAGGAAGATAAAGAAAGGGCATTGGAAGTGGAAGAAACTATTGTAGAGGATGGTGAAAAGGTTGTGGTGGAGGCCTGAGCAGAAGCCTGAGGTGAAAATGTCTCTGGGGTGGAGGAAAACACTGTAGTGGAAGAAGAGAGTGTAGAGATGGAAGAAGAAAGGGAGGACGAGGAAAGGGTGGTAGTTTTGGGCCCTGTGTCTTGTGTATTGGCTCGGGTTCTCATGGAGAGATCAATGGGGGAGCAACTTGAGTAGGAACTCTCTGCATCACTGCTGTCCTTGGTGAAGCTCCTCTCCTGTGTGGAGCATTCGCTGTCTGATGTGACCGAAGAAGAGCCGCTTGGAGGCAGAATGCCACAGTTGTCCTCAAGGTGCCCATTCTTGGTCAGCTGCTTCTGGTTGTTGTGGTTGTTGAGTAGCAATAGCAGCAAGCTGCTGCATGTCTGGGGAGGGCGGGTTGGTCGGGAGTCAAAGCCTCGCTTCTCCCTAGGTGTTTGGCTGTGAGTGTTGCTTGGAGCATGTAGGGGAGTGGCTGGAGAGCTTTGGCTGTGTCCACACAGCAAAGAGGGGCTCTGTGGACTTGACAGAGCTGATCGAGAGAGTGTTGTTGTTATTGTGGTGGTGGTTGTCATTCCATTTTGGGTTGTTAAGGAGCTTAGCATGTCTGGGGCTCCAGGCAGATTGCCTCCCCCACTAGGTGGCCTTTGGTCCTGGCCATGCTGCTGGTTTGCCATGGCAGCCAGTCTCTCACTGGCAGACCTTCCTGAGAGCTGTGCTTTGAGTGCATGCTCTCTTGAGTACTGTTGCAAGTGGGCTTCACTGGACAGAAGCAGGGCCAACTGACTGCAAGCCACACTAGGCTTGGGAGAAGGTGCAGGACTTGAACGGATTTTCACCAGGTTGGCCACTGCCTTCAGTCGCTCCGCACAGGACACTGATTCAGCAGTCGTAGGAGCAGAGGGGGGTGTGGCACTGTGTGTTGACCGAGGTGACTCTGGGGGTCTGTCCTGATTGTGTCCCCGGCGACTGTAAGGTGTGTTACTGTGATTCTGAAGTTTGCTTTTCCTCATTAAGCCTTTCAAGCGGCTTGAGGCTGTCCCATATAGAGGAAGTGGCTCTTTGTCTGCAGGTGGTGCCTTGGATGGAGAGGAACACTCGCTGGGAGGCTTATTAGAGTGCTGAGACATTGCCACACTCTGAAGCCGTGAGCTGAATGACTGAAGCAAGGAAGCCAACAGGGTGCTCTCTCCAGCATGTGGCGACCCTTCTATTGCGCCATTCTGCAGGCCCCCCCCTTGGCCATTCAGCTCCATGGGGGGTGAACTCAGCCGCTGGTTCGCTGAATCATTCCAGGCACCAGATCGTAGTAGGCGGGCCTTCTTCAAATGCTGGGAAGTACCAAGTGTAGGCCCATTGGTTCCAGCCTTGGGAGCTGCGGGGCCATGGTTGGGCAGTTGGTACGGCCTGCCCACCTTGTCACCCTGATCCTGGTTGCTGTGAGTAGCCTCAGACCTCACACTTGCTGTGGCCCCAGGCCCGGCCACTACTGGATGCATTAGTAAACCTTCCAGATAAGTTAGAACAGCTGAATCCTTGTGTGTCTCAGGGCCAGGCTCCTCCCCATGAGTCATGTTCAATACTAGGATCCCCTTGTATGTTTCAGTACTGCTACTGGGAAACAAATGTCCACCAGGTCATCTGATTGACAGTGACATGTACTTCCAAATGCAGTAGGGAGGTAATTTCACAGAGCAAGTCTGCAAGAGAGCAAAGGATGCACTGGCCAGATGTGATCCCTCTCCGCAATGGGCACAGTCAGCAATGTGGTATAACGGCAACCATGTTTGGAGGCAATCTGGGGCAGGTGGGCCTCCCAGGCATTGTTGAATGCCTTTAAACACTGTAGGATCCCAGAAGGCCCTGCTCCAGGCCTATGTGAGTAACAAGCGAGGAGTCAGCGGGATTTCACCACAAAGATGTTGACACATTCCCTGGCTGTGGATGTTTGGGATGTCTGTCCTAAGGCCTGGCTGTAGTTCGGTCAGTGGCGCCTTTCAGCTTTGCAGATCTCACATGGGGGACCTATGGGAGTGAGTGGAGGCAGAAAAGAAGGACCAGGGAAACAGAGATGATTGGGTGGAGAAAAAGAAGAGAGAAAGAAGAAACTGTGTGAGAAGCAGGGATTTGCACAGCACTATATCACATTCATTTCACCACCTTGTCTGCCATCTCTGTTACTTAGCAACATTTCAGATTGACTGCACACGGCTCCTTCTCCTCTCTGCACTCTCCCTTCACAGCCACCAAACAGACGACAAATGTAGATTAGGCATGATTGGATCCAAAATGAAAATTCAAGCCCACTACCCTGAAAATATTAAGGTCTTGAGCTGTATCCCCTCATCGCAATGTCTTTTAAAGTGAAGGGCCTTGTGAGAGCTCTGAACAATTTCTTATGCAGCTTGTCATTTCAGTGGATTATCCCCCCACCACCACCTCCTGCTCCTTATGCACTTGAGCAGCATCTCACACTACGCAACCCTTGGTCTACATAAAGCAAGAGCCACCCACCCACTCACCCACACGGATACAATAAAGCGCTTAAGCCTTCATGCCTAGACACAAGCATGAATATGGGCATGAAATTGTCCAATGCTCTACATGTACATGTAGACTCTCACACTTAAAACTAAGTGAAAACAGCATATGGCTGCTTAGTTTTACCACTGACTAGTCTTTATTAACACCTGAACAGCTGTAAAGCCTTCTCAGAGCTTATCACCTTAAAGAATGACTTAATGAGAAAGACAAGACCCTGAACCTGAACCCCCTCGATGTGATGTGAGATGCATTTACAGGTGCAATACAATGACAGCAGTAGAGTATCACAGCAATGATATAGCTAACAGACAAGCAGTTCTTGACCCTGGATTGCGCAGGGGTTTTTTTTTTTTTTTTGTTCTTGTGTGTGTATTGAGGGGTATGGGTAGATTAAGGATCAGGTGCACCTGTCACACCACACCACTGTCAGGAGGGCAGAGCCAGTGACACTAGGGTGAGCATTGTGCCAGTTACCATGACAGTGTCAGTGGCGCTGCCCTGGGAGACCTCTGCTCTGAACCCTGTCAGCATGGTTTCCGTGGATACAGGACACCTCCGACAGTCCTGGCCACATCCCATAAAGGTTAATTAATACAGAGTTTCCACCTCGCCTCAGCTGCTGTCCGTGTCCTTTCCCAATTCCGTCCTAGCCTTTGGTGTCCGCTGAGTGGACCAACATAGCAGGTCACACAACAGGACAGCAGCCCTTGATTATGACGAAAGGCCATGGAGACCCACACAGCCACCAGCCTAACTACTTCACAGAAAACAGTAGCAAGGGCCAAAAACAACAAGGCAGCAGGCTTCTAATCAGCCTGGAATTCATCCTTGTGGTCAAGGTCCACAAGTTGTCATGACATTGAGGGCAAAAAGGTGGCACTTTTAATGCCACCTTGAAAATGAGCTGGGATTAGAAGCCGGATTTAAGTTGATCAGTGTGCAATTAAGTCTCAGTAGCAGTTGCAAAACAATCAGGTTGCCAATTTAAAGACCGCTTAAAAGGCTTGATGAGAATCTTTAGACTGCGCAGAAAACATAGGCTAGAATAATGTAACTGAGATGGGCCCATCAGCGTCATTTATAGTCCAAGAACATCTATAAGCTGTTGACCTAAATCTGACAACAAAAGCCAACCTGGTCACACTGGGCCATCTGACGTCTGCTGTCATGCTAATCTTAGATGCTCGGGATTAGGGCTATTTTCCCGCCACTGAGCTTAACGCAGTTATATTAGGACGCCCTGTAACACCACGTTTGATCCACACAGCAAACAAGTACACGTTTACCTTAATCTTTAGCGTGGCAACGTATCTAGTATGCCGGGGCCTAGCACCCCCCACTTAGAGAGCGAAAAAAAAAAATGGAAATGGAAAAGAAACACTGACACAGTTTCAACATGGGAAATTCTGTTAATCTCTGTGCTGCTGGCAGTGAACCTTTAGAATTACTGTTGACCTTGTCTGTGTTTTTGCCCAAAGAAATTTCAATACAGAGCAGGCAAGGCAGCACAGGGACACAATGACACTGCACAATGCTGGTTTATACACAAGCGTTGGAGCACTCACTGTCTCACATAAAGTATGAATAGCTGTTTAAACACAGTGGCGACCTTCAAGCTCTTGAGAGACATGTAATGACAGAGGCAGTGTCAAAAAGCCCCGTTCAGCAAGGGCAAGAAAAAAAATGTGTTGTCCTCAGTGACAGAGCACTGTTAACAAATAAATGACCTTAATATAAGGAACGCTGTCCTCTATACCCTGCCCCTAAAGCACAGCAGTCCTCCTTCGCCTCCTGGAACGTGTGATGTGTGCATTACTATTACATTATCTCCTCTGGTTATACATTGAAAATGACCTTACACATCTGTTAACATGTCATCTCGTTGGTGGTGGCACCCAAAAAGCCTGACCTCCACCCCCCTTCCCCACCATGGGACATCACAGCACCAATGAGCTGCTCTAACGGTTTCTGTGGTGATTATCCATTATCCTTGACAATGTCAGCCAATGACAGAGCAGGCCCCATTCTAAAGTGATTTTTACCCCTACAGTCGACCACGTACGTGCAAGAGGGAGGGCAAACAACGGGGAGGGGTGAAAGCTTCATCATCCTCTGGCTGCTTGACTCTTCATCTATTTCACTCTCTGCTTCTTTCCTCTTGTACTTAAAAGACACCGGGAACAGGAAAGGTCACTGCGCTCCCAGCTGTTTCCTAAGATATATTAAGAATTAGGTTTGATAGAAAAATGTGTCAATGCAGATGGCACAGATTAGATCTCAAAATGTGACCTTCAATTCCTTTACTGACCTCGAGAACACACCCCTCGTCCACCACCCAACGATACACACACTTGCTGGTAACACGGCACATTTTATCTTTAAAAAGTAAGTTCCTAAATGACCTTCATTGTCAGGAATGGTAATCCATTTAAGCCATTTAAAATGTATGAGACCAAACAAAAGAATTAAAAAGGGGAAGAGTCAAAGGAGCGGCAGTTAAAGTCAAGGTCATTTGTGCCACCAAGGCTTTTGCACTTGATGCAACAGCTGGTGTCCATGCAAAGCTCTAGGCGTTAATAAAAAGTGACAATGCTGCCCGAGCGGTGTGTATTACTAATGTCTGACACCAGACTGGCAGATGTGTTCTCCCTGCATTTAAGGGGAGTCAAGGTTAAAGGAATTTAAAAGGAGAGGCGATGCCTAAACACTATTATATCATGTAATCTGCAGCCCAGCCCTGCTGCACACACTCAACGGGGTAGCTCACTTACACATGCAGCGTGACCGCTATTTGTAAATTCAATATGGCCTGACATGATTAAATAAGAAAAAACATAAGCTGCCTGACCAAATGCAGTTGTTGCAAGGGCTTTCTCAAGTGAACGGCTGCACCGGAGGAAAGCTGAATTAAAAGCTCTTGTTCACCTTGAGGCAGGTAAACAACAGAACAACGTGCTATATCAAACAGCAGGAGGGCTACAGCAAGAAAATGTCAATCAGGACAAAATAACAGTGAAATGCAATACACAGACGCATGCATGCTCACACAATGAGAACTAGGGCACTCTGACCCACTTCTTAGGATGCATTGACCAAACAAGTCATGCATAGCACACACGCCCCCATGTGCACACGCAGAAACCCACGGATGTACCCCACATAAAGGAAACGTGATACACAACTGCTAAAAGGTCCGACCTGTTGTGCTAAGTAGCACAGGTGCTCCGTTGGGAAAAATTATCCTACTCAGAGAATTTGAATGGGAGGAACAGCGTATGATGAGCGAAGGCAAACATTTCAGACTAACAGGACTGAAGAGCCTAAATTCCTGGCCTGCATCTGGGCTTAGTTGAGGAGTGTGTGGGTGTTTTTTAACTTCATCTGGAGTCATCAGCACAAGGAGTTCTTGGGGTTTGGGGAGATCGGAGAGGAATTTTTGCACGCAGACGAGTCATTTTAGTAATTCAGAGGCCAGCTGACTGAAAGAGGACCCAGCCAAACGAGCCAGTGCAATAATGATATCGCTGCACTGTAGCACAGACCTGGACAGTCTTTCCCCTCGTGTTACATGCCCAGTCTGGCATGGATGTGCTTATAAAAATGTTTGTGTCCATAGTAAATATTTGTGTGCCATTTAAAAGACCCACCCACGGGCCATTTCCTGAGTGGCTGAGAATTAGTGCATCAATTAAACACACACACACACACACATTCCTTCTTAATGAGCCGTGGCTGCCATCAATCTATACCTGATTCATTTCTACAGGGCTCCGAGGTAATCTTCTGCTTACATCGGCTGTCCAAAATGGTGCTCATTTCCCTCCCAAAACAACACACTTTTTCCATTTGTAAACACTGGTGCTGAAAATAGGAACAGCTGATTGCCCCGTGGCCAGCACGCCACAAGGCAGAGTGAGGCTCTTGAAACAGACTGCGTTGATGATGTCTGAGGGAAATGGGCCATTTTGCAATTGAGATCAAATGTCCCACAGTCAGGCTGCCCTGAAAGCTGGATAAAACCAGCTAAAAAACTTTGGCCTTTAATGAATTATTCCCATAATACCCTTGGCATCAGGTCGAAGAAGGCTATTGCCGTGAGTCAGCAACATGTCCGCCTTTATTGGGTTAAAAGAGTACGGCTTCGTTTCTTTTTGCGGTGTGTAATTTGAAGTGGTTTGGACTAATATGGTGCATGACAGAGGTCTAAGTGACAGGAAAAGAAAAGGACATGTCTTTGCTATCATTTTGCATTTCATAATGCTCCCATTGACCTACTTTCTAGTTTTTAAATCATTCTAATGCTTTCTACGTGAGGCTGGAGGAGGATCTTACAGTCTGCAGTGGACTGTAAAAGGACATTCCATGAAAACATTAAAAACACAAACTTCATTAAAGTTTGCTCCTATACTAGGCCCTTAACAATAGCTGGTACAACCAGCAATAACATGCTTATATCTAGATATTTATAGCCACAGTTGCCATGTCCCTCTAAAATATATAGGGTTTTGCAAGACGGATATGGTAAAATGACTGAGACACACAGGCAAAAATAACGGCAACTAATAAGCCCTAACTGCAATACTGGGAAGATGAATATGTGCTGCTAACTAAAAGCCTTAAGGGTTTTAGACAGCACTGACAAAACCAACAACACCGAGCTTGCCATCTCAGCAACCCGAAGGACCTTGTGCCAACATGCACCCTGTTGTTGCACAGCTTGGAGGTACCAAAGTTAAAGCTGTGGCTGGGTTACAGGCAATTTACAGGCAAGACACTGGACAAGACGAAGTCATTAGGCTCAAACATCCTGCTCCTTTACACTGATGATTGTAATTTTGAAACATTTCCCTAAAGCTTTATTTGTTCTTTTATTTTTTTAATCTTTTTGCCATTACTAGTTCCCCGTGTAAATTCCACATTTATTAGTTTTATGTTCACGTGCTATAATGTGAATAGAAACAAAACCAAGCAATAAAGGCAAAGTGATTGTTGAATGCTGAACTAAAGCAGCGAAACCACTTTCTATCTTCTGCTCAAAATGTGAAGCAACACTTAAGATGATGAAAGCAGTTTGTGAGCTCAGCTGAACATCACACAGCGTTGTCTGCCACAGAAAAGGGGGGAGAACTTGTTACATTATTGGAACCAGTACAAACACAGTATAGCATTTGCCATATAATTAGTTTGAAATGTTTCACTGCACATCAATCAGAACACAGTTAAAAAGTTACCAGATATCCAAGAAAACACTGTACGTGAAAGTGACAATCTAAAAAGCCATTTTATTTTCTATGAATAATTCTACAAAATAATTTGTATGTAATGATACCAGGATGTCCCTGGCTTATTTCCTGTCTGTAGTACAGTGGTCTGTCCTAGTTATGGGGAGTGTCACACTACAGTAGACACAAAGTAGGGCTTAGCTTCAGCTTTGTCTGTCCAGTGTTTCTGTATAAGCTGCCTTAGTTACCTGTTAACAAAATATGGCCCGATTAATATGTCAGGTTTATTAATCATCTTTATATATAAAAAAAGAAAAACTTAACCAAATTAACTACTTTTCATCAATGTCATTGTAATAATTCAGAGAACCTGTAAATAAAACTGTCTGTCTTTCTCACACACTTGGTTCAGTCACCAAGGAGAGAAGCAGATGAACAGAAGTATTACCGTATTTTTCGGACCATAAGCCGCTACTTTTTTCCGACGTTTTGAACCATGCGGCTTTTACAGAGATGCGGCTTTTCTATGAATTTTTCTGCAGCCCTCAGATGGGCGCTGTAGATAGTCAGTGCAAACAAAAAGCGCCAGTTTTTATTCTTAGCGCATGCAACCCAAGACGCACAACAGCAAACATCAGCACTTTTACTGCCGTGTTACAGGCACCATTCAGGTTCAGGTGTATGAATAAACACTTATGGTACAAAATCTTTTGTTGAGCGCAGCAACTCCTGCGTAATTCGTGAAGAATAAGAGACGTCTTCTCCTTTGGCTATGGGTTCGTTTATTTATAACAAGGACGCTCTGTACAACATGTGTTGAACGCACTCTTTACCGTAATGCCGGTAAAACAGCGCACAGAACATCCTCATGCCTACTGTGAACAATGAGTAGGAGTGCATACAACAGATATTATTTCTCAGCCTGGATATTGGCGGCTTATAGTCCGATGCGGTGTATATGTGACAAAATATATATTTCTTTTAAATTTTAGCGGGGGCGGCTTAAATTTAGGTGCGCTCTATAGTCCAGAATTTACGGTACATATAGGTCAGGGAGCCTCGCTTCTGGTTGGCATAACTCAAACTACGGCTGCTGTTCTAACTAAGCAGAGGTTAATTGCAATTAATTGCTGTCACCTGGCAGCCCAGGTGTAATCAGTCTCTGTCTGAGCAGCTCCAACGAAAAGCAGCAGGGCTCTGAAGCCTGAAGACCACAACCGAACCCATCAATTTAAATAAATAGTGTTGATGGAAATTATGAACCAGCAAATAAAAAATTAATTGAATTTCACAGGTTTTTTTTTGGCTTTGAAATTGATCAGGTTCCCTTTACTGTTACCAAGATAATCTCGCTAATTGTCAGGCTAGATGCAGACAAGCACAAGGCCAAGGCTTGCAGGAAATGAGTCCGTCTTCCCTCAGTCAGCCATTGACTATTAAATCAGACATAGACAAAGACAGACAAGGCCAGCACCCAACTGCCACCGGCCTATTATTTCTCTGTAATGAAGGAGATGGAGGAGGAGAGGGAAAACTATCCAGTGGTAAACATAGTCAAAAGTGCTCAACAGAGTAACAAAAAATCCACACTAAGCCAAATGCTAACACACCTCGTCTGCCGTGGTTGGGAGGCGAATGCAGACACACATCATGCTCCCATACCTTGTCATCCTTAGCTGTGGAGGCTGATACAGGTAAAGTGCAGTAATCAATTTGCTCCACTGGCAGGAGTGCTCCCTCAGAATACTAATCAGGCTTCCGCCCTCCCCTCTCCCCCTCCCCTCCCCTCTCCCCTCTCCCCTCCATCCTCTCCTGCCACCGCCTCCTCTGCCTTTCTCCTTCCTCGTTCACCTTTCTCATGACTTGACACCCCCCCCCCCCCCAAGTGCCCCAGACCTGACCAAATGCTAAAGGAGGGCGTGCTGTCTTCTGCACAGATAACTGCTGCCACTAATCAAGCCTACGTGCACCGGGGCGTGGGATTAAAAGAGCTTGCACAGCTTGACTCAGGCACTGAATGTTGTTAGAGTGAACGCGCACACGCACAGACGCACACGAGGTCAAAATAAAAACCTATGGGAAGACATCAGCGTCTCGTCCTAGAAACGCACGCATACACACAAGCCTCAGACAAGCAAATAACACAACAAGGTCAACTTAAAAGCTGATGTTCGCTGAACATTCTCGGGCTATAAAAGAACACACACAAGAAGATTAGATCTAAATTTACTCCGCCAGTCAAAACGGGACTTGGTGGTGAGCCACCCATCTCTATCTCTCAGAACACATGTCATGCAGGGAGCTGCAGTGTTGTGTGAAAAAAAGAGGAACAAACTCCGTGCTGTAAATGGACAGGCCTTAATTCTGTTCCTTTTTCATTTGGAGAGACTGCGTATGAGGGGGGGTCTCTACACCATATCAAACATATCTGGAGTTGCCTGGAGGCTGTAACAAAGTGTCTTCAGTGTTACACTGTGCGCACACACACACACCTATACAGGCTACAGGATTGTGAGTGTGTGTGTGACACAGAGGGAAAGAGAGAGACAACGCCACCCTATGCATCAGCAGGGATATTTCATTATGTACATAACGAGTGCCATTAATCGCTCTTAACAAGAGGACACAACCTCACCTTGGCAGTCTCACACGCACAGCAGGAAGGTGGGGGGTTGGGGGTGGGGGCATAGAAATATCAATAGTGCGCGCAGAAATTAAAATTCACCACACTAAAGGATCTGCTGCCTCCTTTTGACCGACCACATCGCAGCCCAGGAGTGCGTGGAGGCAAGCCAGCAGCCATATAGTGGCTGCTCGTCTGATAGACACACACAAAAAAAAACACATATAAAGTTTAAAAGGAGAGAAAGGAGGAGAAGGAAAGGAGGAAATAAATAGACAAGTAAAAGTCGGGGGGGGAATGCCGCAGTGGCTAATGCCAGCGGGGGCTCGTGCCCTTGACACAGTGACATGAGTTGATGGGATGGAGGGGGTGTGTGTGTGTGTGTGTGTGTGTGTGTTTGTTGGGAGGGTGTCATGTGACACTCGTGTCATTCGTCTGATCGCCCACGTGCTTGCCCAGCCACCTGGCAACTCCCCCCACCCCACTGCAATATCTCACCCACCTTCATGCGACCTCATCCTCCTCTGACCTGATGCCACTTGCCCACCCCCTCACCCCGCCCCCAACCCCACCCCTCCCACATACTCTCCCTCGCCCCCCACTCCACCCCGCTGCAGTTCTAGCACCCTGTCCGCCCCATCCTGCCTCACCCCGCCCCTCTTCCTCCCCCGCGGCTGTGCAGCAAGGTCAGGCGGGTCACCGTGTCCTCATCTGTAATCCGCTGCCATTCGTCAGCAGCCCCGGCCCAGGCTGGAGGAGAGAGAGGAGAGGCAGGCGCTCCGACGAGGGGAGAATGCCCAATTAGGCAGCTGTCACACACACACACACACACACACACACAGCTCAGCACAGCAGAGCAGGCAGGAGAGAGAAAGAGACGAAGGGAGGGAGGCTGCAGTATCAGCCTACTGTCCACAGACCGGGGTGGGGAGGGGGAGGGGATTGGAGGGGTGTGTATGAATCCTTTCAGCTGTGAGTGTCTCTGTATTGTTTTGGTGTGTGTGTTTGTATGGGTGTGTGGACGAGGGGCAGTTGGTGGGGGTCACATACAGTTTAGACGTGTATGACTACTATCTGAGGCATGTCCACAGGAGGGGCAGCAGGGTGTGCAGACTTTTGAGGATACAGTAGTTAAATGAATTTTTTATTGACAGGGCAACTAGTCTTATCTCCCAGCAAAACGAGCGCTGACTATTCTGTTAAGTACCTCTCTTATCTGTAAGTACAAGATTGATGAGATGATCCAAGAGAAGTGTCTGGGTGCTACTGAGGACAGAAACACACCACGGGGCAAGCTCCGTCTAATGGCCAGTGGACTATTTCAACAAATCGAAAGGCTGGGTCAACACGTACCCAGGCGGAGTGGACTGTGGACTGGAGGGGTAGCGCCACACAGAAATTATTTACAGTCTCAGACTAGCAGCAGATATCAAATGGGTGACAAATATACCATAATTGGATCATTCATCACCAGCGAACACATCTGTTTTGAGTAATGGGAAAACTAATCAGCAAAAATGATACAGGGACGACTCCACGCCAGGCACCAGGAAGATTTATGCTCAAGCGATTCAGGAGCCTGTACCTATTGATTGTTTAGTCTAAATGCTTTTACGTTTAATCAAAAGAAAGTCAGAATGGTACTATGCCAACTGCGCGATGAACAGGTGTGATTGAACTCCCTGCGGGTCTGGGGCACAGTGGGGTTTTAACCGGGAAAAGGAAATGCTTTACACTCCCCCCCACCCCCACCCGAATGTCAAAGTTCATCAGGGTTCAGTAGAGTTTCAAATCCAGCTTTGAGTGGTTAGTGTTCAAAAGGATTGCGTCACAAGTGTGAGGAACACTTATCTGGTAAATCCTGTCTGAGTCGACAGTATAGTTCATAGGGTCTTAGTCTAGATCTCGTACAAGCTGCATGCACACAGTCCTCCACCGTAGGTGTGTAGGGTAAACCCGTCCTCTCTGCCAGACAGCCAGCCTACACACATACTAAACGGAAGGGGGGGTAACCTGCAGGAGAGGACAAATGTCCCGCTACATTAAGATAGTTGGAGCGTGCAGAGGGGAAATACACTGAAATCCCCTGCGCAACACTTCACAGAAAGGACTTTCTCTGCTGCATTTTTGAAGTCCGTTTATTATCCTTTATTTAAAGTGTCTTTTCTTTACTGTTTACTGGCACCGTTAATCTCTAGAATATTCATTAATAGCATGTCAGACTTATCGATAACTCCTCACAATTACCATAGGTCATGTCATTGTGTTACAGTTACCAATTCCAATAACACACAGGTACTTTGAATTTTCAGTTGTTTTTTTTTGCCTGACTTTCTTACCACCAAGAAGGGAAATAGATGGCGGCTTAACAACAGTTTTGTCTCTCTGTGGTCAGCTACCACTGTGTCCAGGACTACAGGTTTAAACTACAACAAGTAAAGAGAAATGTGCATTCTTACATGGTTACATTCAGGAGTCCTCTAGTCGTGTTTAGAGTTGGAGGCTTTTTTTAAACCACAATGTCTTGTCTCTTGTTTCTTCATGTGTAAAATAAAAAAGAAATAAAAGAATGAATTAAAGCAATTAAAAAGTATAAATGCAGATGTGGAGGGTCTGGAATTGTTTAACAGACATCGGTTACGTAATAAAAGCAAAGTAAAGACATTACTTTTGCAGCTGAGTAATAAATTAAGTGATGTAATTACTTTTTCAAGTAATTATGAGTTGGACATAAGTAATTAAAGTTTGCAAATAACGTATTTAAAGCGGTTTACAATTACCATATATAGAAGTTAGGGAAGACACCACTTTTTCCCAGACTGAGTAGTAGTGTCTATATTTTAGTACTGCGAACCGTTGCATCTAGTATGAGCTGCTGGACAGTAACATCCTCATCAATCCCCCCCCGTTAAGCAAATCTCTCAAGACAAGAAATCCATGCGCATTGCCAAATGTGGCGGCGACCAGCGATTGATACAAGGAGCGACTTTGGCTGAAAAGAAAAGAAAAAAAAACACAAACCAAGCACAGATTAGGGTGGGATCCTGGATGAAGAAGCAGGGATGGACATTTTTACACCTCCGCCTACCTGCTGTAGGTTAACATGGCATCAGGGGTGTTGTCGGAGAAGTTTTATGAGCAAGACTACACAAAGGCAGGATTGGGCCCAATGCTACAACACATTAACTTTGACATCCTAGATGAGTGCAAATTGCATTTAAATGAAGATGATTTGCCAGAAAAAGAGAAAAAAAAACCCACACACACAAAAAGAAACAAACAAAAAAACCCTCCAACAAGCCCATTCCAATACATCAGAACAGGGGAAGGAATATTGTACGAGACATGAGATCCTATACAAGTTCATTAAAGTCCCAGAGTCGTCATGGAAACGCCTTTGTAATTTCTGTCGGCCTGTATCACTGCTCGACTCCACCCGTCCCTGTGATTGTTATTATAATGAGTCAGTGTTTTGTCGGCCAGTTCTTGCTCCATTCCTCTAGCACTGAAAGTACCTAAAGTGCTCCCAAAGTCTAAAGATTGTAATCTGTGATGTCATATTGATGCATAGCCTGAAGCAGCTCCATTAGTGGCCTGGGAGACAGACTTAGAGAACTCATACAATGTCTGCCTGTACTTTTACATCTACAAGAAAATTTAGAAGATAGTAGGGCTATTAGTTCTGTTCTAGAAAACATATCCTTATCGCCATCCAAAAAAGTCATCCTCCATTACATTCACCTTGTATGTCTTTCCCAATTCATTGTATATTGGTGTAAAAATCATAGATGGAGGAGGACGTATTTCTCATTTATGGCTATGGATTATAAAACCTGAACTAGTGCAGGGGATAACACACTGCCAAGGCAATATCTCCCTATAAAACACTAATTGGATTCTATTAATAATTGAATTTATACTCCTTAATTGATACTTTATTGAAAGAAATCCTTCCTGCTTTCCCTACACTGGCGTTCAGCTACAGAACAGAGACTGTGGTTTGGAGCTGGCAGTGATTCAGTTCAGTGTGGCATACAGTTGCGTTGCTGTATGCAACAGTGAACACAAGTCATCAGCGTAAAGGACGCTCTCTTACACACTTCCCCTCCACGACTCCTGTCCAACCCCGATGTGTACGGCTGTGTACTGTTGTAGGACAAGGCCATGTTCACACAGTGCAGCCACAGCGTAACATGTACTGCAAGCCGATACCTGATTGACCAGTAAACACATGACGACAATGTAAACTGAAGTAGATGAGCAGGTCAGCAGGATACTCTGTAGCGCACCGTATTACTGGAGCTGTACATTACAGGCGTGAGAAGCAAACTTTACACTCCTAAAAGTTTAAATGAATCCCAGTGGTTTTTAATGTGCACCTTTACCGATTAACAGCAAAGAGCAAATGCATAAACTTGAGTCACCACCATGTGTTGGTGTGTGTCAAGTTGCCTTTCCAGACCCATATTTAATAAAGAATTAATTCCACATGTAATGTGTATTTTTGTCAGCTCAATATCAGCAAAACTGAGGAGCTTGACCAGTCAGAGTTTGTTTGTGCCTGCAGGTGAGATTAAGGTGTAAAGTCCATGAGTCCAAGTGGACATTTGTGCCAAATTAGACTAAATACCCTCCAGGCTTTGTGGAAATATTGCGGTGAAAACAACAACAATGGACATGAAGTCACAGTGATATTTGACCTCTGGACTCTTAAAATCTAACGTGTTTTATTCTTGAAACTATGAGGATCCTTGAGACTAAAACTGAAGAAATTCCCCCAGGCTTTCCTGAGCTATCACGTTTAAAACAGCAGGACAGACAGATTGAGAACCCAAAAAGAATATTTTGCCTCTGGCTACAGCTAAAACACAATTGGTATCACTTATTCACTGTCCAGAAAACGACTTAAGAACGGCAGATGTTTAGATTACAATGTCAATTTAGACTTTCTTTTTCCAATCACCTCATCCATTTCGTGCTTCGTAGCTGCTCTCACTTATTGAATGTTTAGTCATCATATGTCATATATTTGTATATTTCACAAATCTACATACATTTGGAAAGTAAGAAAAGCCCAGGTGTTCGTCATAACATGTGACACTAAGTCATGACGCTGTGACAGGTTGGCAGCATGAACAAAACCAACGCCCTTTTCAGACTTGCACTCCAGAGGGTGTCAGGAGGATCAGGTCCAGGCATAATCTGGGGTATCTCTTTCAGACGTACAGCTAACAGCTGCTATCATACATTTAGTATCAATAGCAAATGTATTTAGACATATCTGCAGTAATAGTTCTTCACCTTCGGGTGTTTGTATTTGTCTGGTTTTGCGTCAGTTGAAATTATGAAATTGAAATCCTTAACACGCTGACATCACCAGCTGTGAATGATGGTAAATACTCATATTCACATTTGACTATTTCCTCCTGTATTGACACATGAGCTGTGGTGGAGATAATCCAGCCAATGTGTGGGGCAAAAGACTTGGGCGTTTGCATTCAGACATACACTCCACCCGGGTAAAGTCTGAATCGTGTCTGGATTCCGGTGCATGTCTGAAACGGGCTCAAGACTGTGAACGTGAATCATCAACCATTTTATTATTTATACCAGTATTTGTCTCTGTCACATATCCATATAGTCAAGAAAGCCTATAGTCTTCATCCCCCCGACCTCAAAACAAGTGTAATGTACATCTGACCTGAGGGAAGCACTGGTGTTAAAACGAGCCAAGATAAGACAGTTTTGCAGATATCGGGCAACGCTGAGTAAATGTACCGACAAGGTTTACACCTAGACTGCAGCCGCAGTTGGTGATCAGCAGAACGTCCCAGGACCTGTGGCCGCAACCCTGCTTTCCGTTTCCATTTCAAAGCCCGACACCACAGTTGATTCTAAGTGGAAAAACTGGAAAATTCATCTAAGTTAAAACTCACTTCAGCCCAAACCCTCAACTTTCTCCTTCGGTTGTATGTCCCTTTAAATAACTTTAGGACCCTTTTTTCTTCTTTTCCTCCTTCCCCGGAGGTTTATCACAGTGACTCTTCTCTCTTCTATCTTTCTCTTGCTCTCTCTTCCACAAACCCACACCTACACACACACACACACACACACACACACACTGCCCCTGTGTGTAGCTGGCAACTACAAAGCAGTTAGCCAAGCATCTCTTGGCTCTGTGCGGAGAGAATAAGACACTCTCATTACTGCCCTTAAAAAGCTCTTGCCCTCACAAAATCCACTGTAGACCCAGACAGTGGTGCAGAAAGTCGCAGGAAAGATTTAGAGTTAAAGTGTTACTTTTCTCCTATTGCAACTCAATACCATGTTTTTGTGCATGTCTGTGGTTGATGGTTTTCTTACCCCCCCGAACCCCTCCCTGTTCCCCTTTCCTGCTCCTTTTTAATGTCACAGGGCTGGCTCATATGACCTTGAGCAGAAACATTGGCACGGCAATAGCAGGAGCTGCCTCGCCTACGGGTGCCCTTGAACTGGATCTGCAAGACAAAAAAAAAAAAAAAAAAAGGAAAAAGAAAAAACCTTCACGCGGCCTGATAGACATCTCAGCCCTCCTTCTCCTAACCCCCCCCAACCATACTCCCCCTTTCTCCTCAGCTCTTTTATTCAATCTACGCCAGTCCTTATCTGTTTCCCCTGGTGGGAAGAGATTTATCAGGATGCTGTATCTTTAACCTCTCTATCAGACGGAGATAGAAACAGAATTTCAAAATGTCTGACCAGACTGCGTGGATTTATTTTTAAACTACCTCCTCCTTGCTCATGCCCCGTGCCATTTCAGGAAAAGGGGATCAGTGGGGGTGGGGAGTGGGGGTGGGTTGCTTTATGGAATACACCTGTGTGATGACACGCCCGTCCACTCCAGAGGTGTTGTTTACATACGAGGAAATTCCAGTTTCTTTCTCCCCGCTTTGCTCGAAAACATTGGCACACAGTGACTTGTAGCTTCAAAACAAATATACCAGCATTAGTTCCAAGGATGAGTGTCAGCTTACTGGCCAATCAATTCTGAGACTTACAAAGGGGGTGGTCCCTCAGAGCTAGTGTTTTGACAGGTTGATGATGACCTGCCCTCTGATTTCCCAAAGTAAACATCACGGTCCACAGTCCAAACTCTGGCTCTGCACTGTCAAACTGCACTCTGTGCTACGAGTGTTGAGCACAGTCCACGTTAAAAGCACAAAGAAGGGTTTATCACAACGCAAATATGAAAAGGCCGCCCCTGTGAATGTGACTAAGGCCACCGAGGTTCAAGTGTTACAGTAAATATTTGCATTTCTGTTAGAAGCAATGTGTTAAATACTGGGCGTTTGTAAATTCATAAAGGAGTTTTTTCTAGAGCACAATGTACACACACTGCACAATAATGTGTGTGCAGAGGACTGCGTTGGGACTGGCATAGCCCTCCTACTGGTTCTCTTCATGCCTGACCTTTCAAAACTGTAATGTTATCACATGTCATACGCGGGCCTGCTGGAAACCATCTGCTAAAGGCACTGTGGCGGGTCCCTGTCACAAAAAAAGAAAGAAAATAAAAAACAACACTGGTAAGAGTGGCCGGGTACTGGTTCTGACTGGTTTACAGCTCAGCACGTCTCACCTTCACACAAACACACACACACACACACAGAAAAACAGACGGGGACCAGTATACGCCCCCCTCTGGGGCTGTTGTTGAGCGACATGAGCCATGAGCAGTCTCCTCAATTAGTGTTAAGGGGCTTTCATACAGAGACATGAAGTTCTGGGGCTAAGAATAACATTAGACAGGTCTGCTGCCCAGCAGTGGAAGGCATCGGGAGCCGTGGCACTGAAGAGAGCTGGGAGTAAACTAACCAGAGTCTCGCTCCTAATCCGATCCCTCGCCATGTTTAGCCCCACCTCGGGATATTATGTTATGTTTGTTAGTGTGACACCTTGGCTAATAAGGCTGAGTTTACACAGAGCGAAACGAATGCGATTAACATTAGCTGGGGCTGATAGGGAAAGTGAAAAGACACAACTTGTAATGAACCTTATGTGAAATTCCTCTTATCAAAAATGCAAAAAAATAAATAAATACAGCTTTCATATCTGAGCAATGGGTGTGTTGAAACACTAAAGGGCTCCCATATAGACCCCCCCGGTTCGCAGGGGAACCAAATAGCAGTCGGTTGTAGAGGCACCACAGTGTCCTGGGAGATTCATTACAGGCAGATTTGTTCCACATAGTGAAATATGAGTGAGCTGTACTGCCTGAAAATTGCATTGCTCCATAAGCAGATCCCAATGCAAGAATAAGCCCCGATTTCAGTTCTAAAGGTCTTAGCTCAGTATAACAGAACGGCAATTATTTGTGAAGAGGAGATCAAACCTGCTGTTTATCCCGCTTTGTCTTTCTAAGACACGGCAGGAAGACGCAAAGGATATGAAACAAAAGGCAACGGCTCAGGCCCACGTGAAAAAATATATATATAAAATATATCAAAAATATATGGTGATTGGGGATCATTTCGTCCCTGCAGCTTGAGGGCAATTTGCTAAAACTAAAGAAAAATCGGCACAAGCAAAATGTAACCACCACTAACAAGGCATCAATCATTAGTCAGCTTCAGCCAACGCGACGCTCCGATTGGGAGCGTTTTGAAAAGTTTAGCACAATGAGTTAAAGACAATAATATCTCACCAAGGCTCTTGTAAGCAAATGATCTATTCACATGTCTGGCGCTGGCACAGATGATATGCAAAGAGGTCATTGCAGCTGAATAAGCATCTGTATTGCTCATTTCTAAACCACAGTTGAACTCGGTACAGTAAATAACCTGACCTGAATAAAGTCGAGCAAATCTGGGAGAAAGCAGGCTATATTTAGAAAACAGCACCCGTGTGTCAGTGAAAGAGAAATGTGAAAAGATCTTTTACTTAAAAGCGTGTGTGGCTCGGGCTTTGAGCTTGTCAGGTCTGACTGCAGTAATCAAACGCTTTTACTGGAGAATGAGAGGGGAAGAGAGGAACTTATAGGAGGTGGCAGCGCTTCAGAGACTCCTGCGCTACTGTAAGGCTTATATGTGCGTGTGTTTTTGAAGTGTGGGGCTGGGGAGTGAGGAGAGACCTCAGTGCTCAGCTTGGGGCGTATAATCTATGGTTCATTTGCAGCTTTTCTCCCCAGTATGACAAGCCGTTTACAAGACGTAGCCTTTGCCGCTGACCCAGTTCTGAGTGGCTGCGTCTCGCGACAAGGCCCTGCCTCCCATCAGGCCCTGCTCCTCATCTAACTGACGATAACACCGCCACCCTCTGCCTCCGTGAACTGTGGGAAAAAAAAAAAAAAAAATAGGTCGCCCTGACCCACTTTTCTTTTTCTTTTTTATTCTCCCCTCCCTGAGATCGTGCAAGGAGTTCTGCAGAGCATGATCGAGGGAGACAGCAAAAGGGAGAGAGATAGGGAAACAAAAGGAAGAAAAGACATAGAAAAAAATAGGCAGACTCGGAGACTTCTCTATGATGAGTCCCTGCAGTCCTGTGGCCTTTGGAATAGAAGTGACCCTTATCAGGTGACCTGCTGTACGTTTGGCCAAAAAAAAAAAAAAAAAAAAAAAAAAAAAGAACCTCCCCGCCTTGATACAACAACTGCTCCTGAGGTTAAACACCATGTACCAGACTCACAAGTCCACCCCACCTCCCAATTTCAACATCTCCTCTTGTAGGCAGCCATTATCTCATGTCTTACTCAGAATGCTAAATGGGATCCTCTGCCTTATTTAAACACAGACGTACACACTGCTTTTTACAGTCATTTAACACCCGTGAAGGTATGACATGCCTTCCAGCCAGAAAAAATACGAGCCTTTCTTGGCCAGGGGATATATTACGGGGCTAGTTGAGCAGAGAGCTGCCCCTAATGCCTGGTAGCATGACACTGGCCCCTTTGAATGTCTCTGCGTAAGTTAGGACTGCTCATGATATCTCTCAGATCACGCACAGTGCTGTCATGCAACCCCTTTCCCCATTAAGTGGCACTCCCCACCGCCCCCCACCGCCCCCCGTGCACGCACACATACATAAACCATAGCTCCTATGACAGGTACGCGGTCTCAAACCAGCAGAATTTCATTCATTTCTAAAACAGATTCTGCAACAGCCTTTGTATCAGCGTTGGATTCCTGTTTGAACCCATTGTGAAATACTTAATCAACGCACACCTTTGACTGCTAATTTAAATATTAATGTGCCAGCCAAAAATCATCCCTCATCACCCGCTGGTGCCTTGGTGTTGCCCAGCAACCATTGTTTAGCTTCTATTCAAGTGCTATATTTGCAGGAGCGAGAGTGACGTTTAATTATTACTTTTTAAAAACCTTTTACCTTTAGAGAGACTTACTGAACTGAACTTCAGCTAAGTTTTTTTTTTTTTTTTTTTTAAGCAGTAGTAAGCCACTCACTTTGTATTACAGTGATTAGACACATCTCAGCCTTTCTGAAAGCACAGCATGACACGTGGTAGGTCATTTTTGAAACCTGGATACACAAAGCTTTCCAAAGTGCTTTCGGAACATTGGTGTTCCGAATTTTGCACCCCAGTGTCACACACTTTGCCTATACAAGAACATTAGCTCCGCCAGATGCTAGGGACTACATGCGTTTGTGTGTGCACTCATTTGCATCAGCCACAGTTTGACACTCCACTTTAAAAACCAGAGGAGGGTTGACCTGCCACTAAACTCTCACCAGCCCGGTGCTAAGCCCCTGCGTGCTAATGGTGACCTAGTGCACACAGACATATTGGTGCCTGAGAGACGAGTCATGAAGCCCGCTGCTCCACTTTCCTCTGCTGCCAGACAAGCTGCAAAAATGGTGGAACTGCACTGTATCTTACTTTTATTTGCAAAGTGCAGCAAATTTGACCAGAGATCCCCTGGCCCCTGGAAGACAAAAGCAGAATAGGGTGTCAGGTCTCTTTATTGAGCAGGGGCCGGTGGAGATTGTAGTTCCAGTGAAGGTGGTGGATATAGGTCAAGCCCTGCCTCCTCATAAACACCAAGGTCAGCACTGAGTGGAAGGGAAGGTGGCTTAGAGAGAAAGAGGCCCTGGATAAAGCACATTCATCTGGCTCTTGTGCCAGCACCAGCCCCAGACGTGTAAACACGGTTACACAAGCACACAGCTCGTCTGAACTAACCCTAGTTGTGTGTGTGTGTGTGTGTGTATACAAAAAAGATCATGCATGTTATACAAGCTTTACTGTAGCTTCCATTACCTCCTTTAACCCAAACAAGTGACACTTGGAATGTGGCCCTCTTTTTAGACATAATGCAGTTATACAAGAGAAGTTCTGAGTTCCTCTAGAGTAGCTTGTGCTTGTGTGTGTGTGTGTGCGGATGTGTGGTAAAGGTGCATGCGGGCAGGCAGCGACAAATGTCTGATTGTAAATGTCAGATCATAGCGGGTGATCACCTTTACCTAAGTTCTGTCTAACAAGACAAGTCTGCACACAATCATGGACAAAAGCCTCATTGTACAAACAAACAAGAAGTACATGAAAGTGCAGTTTTATACACGACCAAAAAGTACGACAATTACAATGCGCTCACTTGGCTCTTTGTGTGTGAACACACAGTATGCTCATCCAGATCATTAATCTCCCCTTTAAAAGCCTCACTTATCCATATAGGCATGCCAACAGCAACTAATGCAGCAGTCGTGTGTGCTGCCTTGCTCCCTCCAGCACAATCACTTAGTTTTATTAAAGCAGAAAAATATGGTATGTCTCAGCTTGTGTTCTAATAATGCTACAGTGAGATGAGAAGCATTTGAGAATTGCTGGCACTCGGCTGCGCGGAGAGTAAAGCAGGACAACGTTTCTGTGAAAACAAGACTGGAAATTAGTCTCTGCTCCTTCATATTGCTGCCTGAGATCCTGCGTGAAGCCTGGATGCCTTTCATGTGAGATACAGTATTATGTTCATGTCAGGGGCTAGAACAGCTTAATAAATCACTAGCTTAAGTTTCTCATTATCATCTCAAGCTTAGAATTTATGGTTGCTGACATTTGTGGGCCATTTTTTTTAGCATTTGACGATACACCTTTTTTTGTTTTGCTGAAATTAATTTCATTTGATTGAATTTAGCGTAAGATTTGGGTAATCCTCAGAAGAAGAAGAATAAAGCGACAACGTTTAGGGTATAAGGGCAAATAAAAATATATGATTAAAAACTAAGAGTACAAAACCCCTCATTTCATGACTGATTATATGAAATCAACTAGACTTAAAGAAGCAGAGGGAAACAGTGGCTCTTTTTCTTCTTCAAATCCACTAAAAGTATAACAACATGATTGACTACGTACAAGTCTGGTGTTTGGCTACGATGTATTAATGCAGCTTTAACAAAGTGGGCCGGGACCCTGATTTACCCAGCCATATGGTAAACATATCCAGGGGGCACAAATGTTAATCTAATAGCATAAAAATACTCAGAGACAGTAGCATGCGCTAAAGGCAGACAGTGAGCCAGCGTGGTTTTAAACAGCAGGGCAGCTGTAGGGAATGAGTGAAGGCAACTGCAATAACACAAATCCTAGCAGCCAGCTCACCCAGGGCATGAATCACTCTGGACATGAAGCGACCTTCCCCTGACATATGCTGGTATCAGTGATAGAGAATTGAGAAGATGACTAAACCCGCTCACTTCATCACCACAGTCACAAGAGAGTGGAGGCTTGTGGCCCGGCCTTTCCCAAATTCAGATAGGCCAGGGACCAGTGGTGCTGCTGCACGGCCTGGTGTGACACGACCTCGACCCGGTTTGACCTTGGAGTGATTACCCAACTGCAGCTGCACGCAGGGGCCTGTGGCGAGTGTCTCCACCCACTCATCCTCGCAGACATACAAGGTCAGGAGGGCGGATAGGGGGTGAGGCCGGGTGAAGGGTGTCACATGACTGGATCTCCTTGTGGAAAGTTACTTTGAAAGGCTCGTCTGCAATCAGGTCAAGGTCGTGCTCCAGTTTAAGACCGAAGAAAGAGAGAGAAGCCTGTGAATTTGCGTTTGTGTATCGGAGAGGGAACGACGACAGTCAAGATGGGGGTGACCACGCACTCCTAGGCCCTTGATAACTTGAAAACACAAGCTACGATTCTATTAGCCGTATTAATCTTCCTGCTTAGTGGACACTTTTATTCAAAGTCACCTACATGATTATCACTCTTGCACATCTCTTTCCATTTCTGCAGCTGGATATTTACTGGAGGAATCCAGGTTAATTGCCTTTGCTCAAGGGCAGAGGGTGAGCAGAGTATGAGCCAGCGATCTTCTGGTCACCAGTCCATTTTCCCTAAGTAATAGGTCATATGGCCGCCTCAAGTCATCAGCCGCGTGCTCTCCGTCTCCTCTCAAATGGCCCTGTCGACTACTGGGAGCCTTCCAACACAGTTCTGTGAGGAAACTGTGCTTCTGAACCACAGTCTTTCGGTCTGTTTACTCTGCTTTAGAGAGGATGCACTGAATAACACCACCTCACTAATGGATTTACAAGTGGGCTGGAGGTTCACAAAAGGACAGCATGTTTCAGATATTCAAGAGCCCACTCTCGGTGAAAGAGGGGGACCGGGGGTTATGCCAAATGTCCTCGGTCTTTCCTTTGTGATGTGGGAGTGCATTCATTTTGTTAATTTCGAGATGTGCCACTTCTTTAACCGCATTCTGTTCAAAGATATATATCAAAAGTGCAATGAGTCATTCCAGATTCACTGGCAAATTTAAAATGGAGTGAAGAGAATCTGAAATGTCACAGCCATTACAAGGCTGGTCTTTATGCATCTTAGAAGACACTAATGAAATATTCTTTGGATGAACCCTGAGTTATCTACCTTGGAATAACATGCAAAAAAAAAAAAAAAAAAAAAAAAAAAAAAAAAGAAAGAGCTATTTCAGGGAGGATTCGGTGGCTTTCCTCTATTGGAAACCTGGGTAATGCTGCAGATCTATCTGAACTCACAGAGCTCCAGTTCTCTGCGGCCACCCGCACAGGTCCCTTGTTGCCCAGCAACAATTCAGCTCATCACTAGAAGCCAAAAGTTACACAATTACAGTTCAAGCCAAAAGAGGATTTGGGGTGCGCGGCATGTAACAATGTTCAGCACTTTATATCCCACTTCTATAAGACGTGTGTGTGAATGAATGAGGGAGCGGGGGGATCCCCAGCTCTCACATTTTCCACACAACCAGCAAAGCCAAGCAGTGTGGATGTACGTGAGTGTGGAAACAACCAAAATATTGACAGTGGAATGTTGTACTCTGAACTGTTGTCGAGTTGGTGGCATAAAAGAGTGTGTCACGGGTACAAAGTTTAATGATGCCTGAATTTACATAAACTTCACTTGTTGTGCAATGAAAATAAAAGTCAGGGACACGACCTGGAAACCTGTACTGCATGTGCATCTAAGGCTCCATCTCTACCTCCCTCCCTCCCCTCTCGTCTTGTGCTATATATCCATCATTCATTCATAAATTCTGAAAACTCCTCTTTAGTTAATTGCCTGGGAAAATTTAATTTCAAATGAAAGCTTTTAAAAGAGAAAGATATAATTGAGTTGCAGGGATCTCTCTGCCCCCTCCTTGCCCAGGGGGGCCGAGGGGACATGCTGTGTGAGCCGCGTAGCTCTGCACTGCACTGCTCCGTGTCAGGGAAGTCATACACCCATGTTTAAAGCAGAGCATTACGTAAAGCCTCCCCCTCTGCACAGGCTTACTGCACCAGACGCTGTGTCCTTGCCTGGGCTGCTCAAGGTTCCCAAAAGGACAGGCTGCTAAGAAGTTGGGAAGGACGGGGCCCTGTGATAACCTGAAAAAAGAGGGAGGGAGGCGGGGAGGGAGCCAGGAGGGGAGCTAGGGAGCGGGGGAGGGAGAGCTGCTGCCTGTGACAGCCTTGGACTTTGAATTCAGCGCCAGACAGGCTCATGCATCAATCCCTCAACTTACAAAGACAAGCCACTAACCTTGACGAGGCCAGGGACTCTTCAGGAATGAGTGGCATTTTCACTTAGCCCCAGCTCCTCCTCTGCACTCCTGCCACATAACCTGGTTAAAATAAGACACAGTTGAATAACAGCCAACCTCAGTCTCTGGACCTGTGTGTCACATTGTTCTAGCCTTCAACCCTTAGGCTTCTTAGACCGCGCTGGGGACATATGCAATAATACTTTGAAACAGCGCACGTTGAGCAGTAGCCCTGTCTGACGCCTGTCAGAAGCTAGTTCGTTTGACTGAGGTGTGTTTGCTACGAACCGTAGCATCAACAACTGTGTTGTTACACACTTATAGCTGCAAACTGTGGCCGCTAAAAAATTGCACAAAAACAACACGCGTGCAGAGAGTATCTGGCAGATGCTTTTTATCACACGTACACACAGGCTGGACATGCCTCCTATGTGCAAGCGTCTGTCCTCACTCCCCTTACAGCCCCCCACGCTGTCACATATGTGACATTGGCCTGCTAGTGGCAAACCAGAGACTTTCGCCTTGTCTGACTGCAGCATCGTGGAAGCACACTCACCACAATGGGAGAGATACCTTCCTACTGCACCTCTACAGCCTGGGGGCCAGTGGCTCTGCTACAGGAGCGAGTGAGGCAGAGAGGGAGGGAAGGAGCGAAGGAGGGAGTCATTTCCACTTCGCTCCTCTGCTGCAACCACACCAGCCCGGCAAGAGAAAGAGTCAGCTCCTCTCACATCACCCACGAGGTCTGCTGCTCCACGCCACATCCCCTCAGTCTTTATTCATCGCACCAGAGCAGTGGGACAGTCGAGTTTGGGTTTATCAAGTAACTCTGTTACAACAGTGCACAGTAGTTGGATGCAGTTTCCACACTCTGCCTCATTGATTGGCACAGTTAGGATTCCACAGCTGTTGTTTTGAAGCCAACGCTTCACGTGGGTAACGTGTAATTTATTTGACCTGCAGTATCTTTGTCTTTTGGGCTCCTTCCCATTGAGTGAGCAATTTCAGCAGAGTATAAATAATTCACAGCAATTGCAATCAGCAGCGATCAATTGGTGGAGATAATTGAGGGTCCTGTCATTGCGCCAAGGCCAAGGTGAAGCGTGAAGGCAGAGGGGTGGAGAGTTGGAGGTGAGGGCGAAGGGGGGAGGAGGCGGGAAGGGAGTCATTCAACAGATGAGTGCGGGCTAGTATGGCTCTCAGGGGTTGCAGCAGAAGCGTCCATCTTTCTTCCTCGCATTCCGTCATCCCAGTACAGGAGTGACTGCTGTAAAGACGAAGCATTTAGCAAATCCTGCCTCGTCATCAAATTGAGTCCCATTGACATTGGTTGCCTTCTGCTCGTGACAACAAGAGCAAGAGTGACTGTCTCTGAATGAGATAGTGCTGCTATAACTGAGAGGCCGCACTAAAACCCTTCTTCTTCTTCTAGGCAGCACACACTGGGGATACTCTGAAAACTGCCCACACACTGATCTTATTTCAGAAAGCAAAGTCAACGTGAAGTGCTCTGCACTTTGAGTCTGAGGTGGTTTCATTTAGTGCTGCCTTCTAAAGGCAGCACATCCTGAGAAGATATACTAATAATACATTCAGATTAGTCAACTGCACGAGGTATCAGTGTGACTAATTCCTGATGTGCTTGCATAGTAGAGCTCCATGTCCCTACTGAATATTTACCATTTTTTTATTATATATCTGTTGGGTTCAGTAGTTTTCAGTCTACTACATCAATCTGTGTATGTTTACACTTACACCGCCGAAGTCTTGACATTTTATCTTTGTCGCATCATATCCATTTTAAGACACGTTCCCGTCCAATTTTATGTAATCTGGCCTTGGCAGCATCGAGACGTGATACTGCGTGAGGCGTGATGCGTGATGCGTGACATGTGTGTGTGTGTGTGCGTGCGTGCGTGTGAAATCCATTGAGAGATAAGAGATTTGGAGGAGGAGGCAGAGACAGGAGTCAAAAGTGTTAACATCCTCTTAGTGGCAGGATGCTAAAAACTGACACCGACCAGTCGTGCGTCGTGTTCCTGTCTCGTCACTTTGTGACCCGACTGTAAAATTTAAAGCACAGCTGTAGTGGTGCAAATCTTGGCGGTATTACTACTGAGTATTATTAGCAGAAAGCGTCCACACCAAAAAACAACAACAATAAAAAGAACAGTAAAAAGATTTGGCTTAATACATGTTCCGCAGAAATATTATAGAGCCCAAACAATTAGAGGAATGAGCTTGTGGCCAACAGGTCTCCGGTTTGATTCCTCAGCGGCTGACAAAGCACGGGCTTGGAAGTAAATGAGAAATGCACTTCTCTTCTTTAACATCCACTGTCAAAGTGCCCTTGAACAATGTTCGGTGGCCAACAACACAAGTGCTGGGCAGCTCCCAGGTCTATAATAAATCAAAATCTCTGCAGTAAATGCATGACACTTGTTCTTGTAGATTGCACATTAGTTTGTTTTTTCGCCAAGTATCTGAGCAATCAAAAAGCCGGATGCCACCCTCAATTACGTCTGCCCCTGTGTCTCTCGCTGTTGTGACTGACAGATTTACACACAGTGGGCTCTGAGTGGGCATGGTGGTAGTACTTGGACAGCCTGTGCCTGGGCATGTACTCCTGTTTCAATGGCATCATCCTGTATAAAAATACACCACTAGATCAAATTATTTAAAGGAGAAAGGAGTCGCTAAGAAGCAGCAGCCACTCTCATTCTGAAATGACCCTTTTTTAAACAGAAACTGGCAGAAGAGAGTTCAGATCATACATGTATGGACACACAAACACACACACAACATGCCACTTCCATACAGCAGCAGCAGCAGCAGCAGCAGCAGCAGCAGCAGCGTTTTGATGGCAGATAAGATTTGCTGTCGTGAAAGGCTGCCAGCGGATAAGAGAGAACAGTGCAGAGTCCAGTCTTGTGACTGTTCAGCAACCCTCATTCATCATTTGCATTTGGCCATTTGAATGTCTTCTGTTTCTGTTGCACACTATTGCACATCACTCCACAGCAGCTCCCTGGACAACAGCAGATGGCTCGGTCAAATCCAGCTACACACAACACAGAGAATTCTTTCGAGGTCCCGCACGCTGGCTGGGCCACTCACACAAAAGTACTTTTGAAGTGCAACGCTGGCTTTAAACGTGGAGGTTTTAGTTATCTACAGCAACAGAGGACAAGCTGAACTACCTTGAACATCTTGTGTAAGTTCAGGTCAAATCATTAAGCTGCTTAAATGCTCAACAAAAGAAAGGCTAAAAGGCAGACCCCCAGACACAGACAGTATTTAGACGGCTTAGAAAAAGTTTAACTTCACATTCCTTTTTGATTGGTAGTCAAAGTTACAGCAGGCTTTTTTTTTTTTTTGGGGGGGGGCAAACAAATCCTAATATTACGACACCCAAACAGGTTGCTGCTGGGAGGCTTTGTAAGTTGGCCTTTCAGAACCTGAACTCAACATGTACTCTGCACTCTTTCCTGTAAGTCGCAGCAAACTCCAGCCCGTGACCTTTTGCCTCCACACGGCTCCAAAGTCCAGTGAAGCAACAGGACATTTCTGCAAAACAAATACCTACACAAAGGCCAAGTTGCTCAAAAACCCTTCCCGGCAGCCACCGAAAAACATTTTGAACCACATCAAAACACATGTGACACGACCAGACGTGGATGTGACAGGCTGCCACAGACCAGCTTCACCTCCTGCATGTGGTCTGCAGACTGAACTTGGAGGGAAGCTGGTGTAGTCGACAACGCAAAAGAAGAACAAGCATAACGGGGATCATTAACTAAGCCGTGAATCCAGATCACGGCCGTTTAGAGTTCATTAAAAAGGACAAATATTACCTGGACGCTGATTATGTTGTCGCAACAATGCTTTGTTACATTTATTTAACTGCCTTCGCCTACACTGTCTATACTGTACACGCTCCAGTGTCACTGAAACGTGAACTTCACCATTTCGAACCAATTTTTCACAGATACAGTGTAAATTGAAATGAATTGGCGTGGCCTGTGTCAGAGTGGCCTGATACGTCCAGGACAAAGCTGTATTTTAAACCCCTGACACTCGTGTTGTGACTCCAGTGCACCTATGTCGTTTTCAGGGTGTCGGGCTTCAGTCCCAAACCTTCTAGACCTTTGGAAGCTGCACTTGGTGCAACTGTGAAGCGTTTCCCATTGGTGGTGCTAAAACTGCTGGAGAATCGGAGGGTGTCTCTGCCTGTGACCCTGGATCGTGCGTGCTGGCGTTAAAATGACCTGCTGGGTGACAACGTCCAGGCAGAGCTGTCCTCATGGCACAGACACACCGGAAGGAGCTGCGGTCGAAATCCACAATTCCTAACACTACATTTCTACCTGGTGATGCTCCGGGCCTGATTTACTGGTCACACGGTGGCCAGATGACACACGCACACACACGCACGCGCACACACACACACACACACACACACACACCTCCATTCTCCACTCACTCTGTGTCTGCGGCGTATTCCGCGCCGCGTCCATATGCGCCTCCGCTCGGCAGCCGTTCGCCTTCCGCGAGAAAAAGCCCGACGTTCTCGGCTCTGATCCTCGACACCGCGTCCCGTGGGGCCTCCGACGGCCGACCAACGGGCTTGATAAGCGGCGTCCACATACGACAGCGCCTGTGTGTGTGTGTGTGTGTGCGGCTCTGAGCTCCCTACCTGCGTCGTCCACGCCGCGCTCAGCCGGAGCGGCGCATCGCTGTTGTTCGACAGGAGGAGGCAAATCCAATGATAACGGTCGCATCTGTCTTGACACTTTTGGCAGGAGACGGAAATGGCAAGGCGGGCTTTCTAAATCCCAGCTTTAGTCCAGAAACGCCTCGTTTTTCATTCGGTTGCGGGGGGGAGGCTGCCGCCGTGAGCGGGCTGAGGCGTGTGGCGTGTCGGATTGTTTTTTCCCGGAGTCCCCTCGCTGCGCAGAAGTGAGCGGAGACAGTCGCGGTGCTCCTCCTCTGGCTGCCGCCGACACCACCCTTAAAGGAACAAGGCTCCTCTCTGCTGCCCCCACCCCCACAACAACAACAATAATAATGATAAAGTCATCATTGTCCTAATCATCATCATATGACAATGACATGAAATAATAATAATAATCCTCACCATAATCATAGTCATATATGCAGTGCTTTTTATTGGACAGGCTGCGGTGCATGTATGGATCGTACATGTTGTGAGTCACTAATTATACACGTTTATGTATATGACATTTTCAACGTTTTGAGTGGTGTAAAAGGACATATACCTACGTACTGTACTTAAATACATTTTTGAGGTCTTTCTACTTTATTATAGCCATTATTATATCATTTGACTACATTTATTTGATATCTATATAATTCTCAGCTAAATAATGAGACAAAATACTGTATTTGATCACTTTTTGATCCTTTTTGAAGAAAAATGTACAAGATACCCAGCAGTATGTTACATTGTGTAAATCAAACTATAATAATTATTATTATCATATACCATCATCTGATCATTGAAACAATGTAAGCTCCAAACTTACCAGCTGCAACAATAAAGTAATGAACACATTAATGCAGCAATAGTAAAAGTGCAATAATTCTACATTCACTGATGTAAATTGAATTATTGTGCATAAAGAGAATTATTTTTGAGCTAATACTTGTAACTTACAAATGACAGTGTTTTTCTATATTGAGGTACTGATACTTTTACTTACATAATTTATGTAAATACTTCTACAATTTCAGATTTATTTGTACATGTTAGGTGTTATTTCATTCTTAATGTATATGTTGTATTGAAAAAGTACCTGCCAGCAATGACAGGAGTAATAGTGTGTTCAGTAAAATCTGTATATTAAAATATCCCAGGAGTGTTTAGAATAAGTAAACGGGCTCAATTTTAACATTCACTTTTGTTTAATTGTTATAACCCTCAGTTTGTGACAGCAGCAGTAGATGTTTTATCAAAAATAAAAATAAATGATGATAATGATGAATAATGACGATGAATAGCAAACTCATTGTTATGTCACATTACAAAAATATATAATATAAGAGACTGTAGACGGATAACTTGGAGTGTGAATCATTCATCAGACATACAATAATCCCGCATTCATGCTCTAATTATGGGAAAGGTACTATGGGAAATTCAGGACCCAGTGTTTCTGAAGTTTTCTCCAAACTGAAGAGTAACTGTGATGATGTCAGATGAATATATTAGAAGCTAATGTGTCACTTATGCAGGTTTTCTAACTTTGTGGATAAGCAAATGACTGGAGTGAGCCTGAATATTAATGTAAACATGGAGGTAATGGAGAACAACCTTAACAGTATTTTCTTTTTATTGCTCAAATAAATATTCATCCCTTATGTTGGGCCAACATAAAATTGTCTTTATATTATTTATTACACCACAGTTAGAACCTTTGTACATCATCTCCACATGTTTTGTTTTATAATGAACAATCAAATACCAATTAATGTGCAGAATGAAGTCAAAATCCCTAATGGAGACTGTCCAATAATTCCTAAATTTTTAGGAGTGTCATTAAATGAAGAATTAAGTAAGAAGTGCCACTACCAACCTTTTAGTCAGCATTTCTAAACAAATCATTAGGCCTTCCCTTGAACGAGGTCCAGGATATGACAGTTGAAAGAATACATCTGCCACACAGGTGGAGATCTACTACCTGCTTCAGCACACAGAGACCAGGTAGAGGAAACGAACGACCTAAACTCCACCGAGGTGCCCTTGAACCGAGGCAGCTCCCAGCTCCCACCTTCTGTTTGTCACTAAAAGTGTGAGGCAGGGTGTCATTCACGATGAGTGAACACGCTGGTGGAACCGTTTCAAGCGGCTAAATGAATCGCTTCGTGTTGTCTCACGTGTCATCATGAAGTCTCTTATTCCATTAGCAGTGAAAATCTGAATGCTAAAGGCTTCCACTTAACGACCCCCCCTCCGCTGTTTCTGACATCTTGTGCTAATCTGTGCTATCAGGTCCACTGGCCTGCAGTCTGTCATCTCAACATGGCCTTGAACAAAATGTCTCAGAGGACCTGGGGAAAATCAGTGTTCTCATGAATAAGAACACAAAACATAACCTACTTCTACCCATCCCTGTGTCTGTTTCCCTTTTCAAACCCAGAATGTTGGGTGGTGTGTGTGTGTGTGTGTGTGTGTGTGTGTGTGTGTGTGTGTGTGTGTGTGTGTGTGTGTTGTGCATGCGTGGGAGGGTGGCTCCTCCTCCTCCTCCTTCTCCCTCTGCTCTGCTCTCACATCATGCTGTGTTATTGGCCACTTGTATTCAGCCGGTTGGAGACTGTGCCTTCTAACCTGTGGTAACCTCACTGTGGTGTTTAAACACTAATTCACTTCATTGCCAGTAGTATAAACAGAGGCGCTCCTCAACATGTCACTCAGGTAAATTGGATAGTTTTTTTTTTACAAGGCTGTAGTTCACAGTAGGTGTTACCTGCGATTTGCATTCCGAGCACAACAGCAGTTAAAAGTCTGATCAAAGTCCTCGGCAAAGTGCTATTCATAAAAAGTGGATGTTGCTGTGTTTATTGTTGGTGTCTGATTGCTGCTCAGGACATTATTTTTGTGTGCGTCCGTTGAAGTCAGCCTCTAAGTCAAGATGAGCAGACAGGCCCTGTAATTTGGACGGTATCTCAAACTTGTAACCTCTGAACTGGAGTGACCTTTCATCTTTGAACTTTAACCCTACATGCCACATAAATGGAGATACAATATCCTCTCTTTCAACCCCCCCCCTTCATGCTGAACTTTGCCCCTGCGGCTTTTCGCAGAAATGCGGTTCAAGAAACTTTGTCCTTTGACCCGACGTATAGGGACAGATTGTGGCTGACAAAAAAAAAAAAACAGTCTGCTAAAGGTTTTTTGTCTGATTTGATTTGTGTGTGTTTTAAGGCTTTCTCTTGAAGAAAGGAAGGTCAGCTACAGATGTTAACAGACTGGTTGTGGGGTTTGGCTCAATACAGCTGTGGCCAGCGACAAACGACATGAGGAAACAGTGTGGAGCCTTATAAAAGGGAAGGTTAATGAGCGTTTAAACGTCATTAGGAAATGGACTTTGATGTTTTACAAGATGGGCTTTTTACAGTCTTGTTAACACAGAGTCATTCTGTGTGTTAAAAAAGTGCTGGATTGGAATTTTGTAACTAAATCGATCAATATGATCAAATCCAATGAACGTACAGGGACATCAATGTCTTCTACTGACAACAGAGACAGGTGAAAGGTTTCATACACAGCTTTGAAAAAGATGAAACACTCCCTGTCTTTATCTGTGTCTCACCTTTGGCGTTGGCAGGAGGTCACTGAGGGGTTACTGGGACGGGCTCATCGTTCAGAGCTTTGGAGACGTTATGTAAATTTGATTTGTTCCTCCATCCAGCAATAAAGTAATCTGACTGCAGGACTCTTTAAAAGCAGTTCTCTGTGCTCCCATACTGTACTTTACCGAGTGGTTCAAGGTAAAGAAAGAAAAAAGATGCAAAACAGATGAACGCGTGGGCAAAGGTCAACTCTGCTGCCGTGTTCTCTCGGCCCAGCAGTGCAAACAGAGTCGAGTTTAGATTCAGACGCCTCATTGTCTCAGAGGGAGGGAGTCGGAGTGTTAGGAGACATTAACCCCCCCACCTTTGACCTCCGCACCCTAATTTCAAGCATGATGTCTCCTAAGGTTTGGAGTGAAGGAAGGCCCTCTTAGGAAGGAGGCAGGTGCGAGGTGCAGTGGGAGGGCCTGCTGGAAGTCACACCATACTGTACCCTTTGAACTGGAGTGACTGTGGCATGGGCTGTGACATTCCTCACATTTACTGTACAGCTGCAGGGAAGATTCTACTGAAAAGCAGATGACACAGCAAAACCTGCCCAAAGACAAAAAGAGGAGGCATGTTTGGAGTGTTCAGCTGTTGTGTTTGAATAAAACCCTGCAGAGGCCACAGATTTAATTCAACCGAGCAAATGCAGCCTGAAGCTAAAAATGAGGATATGAGAAACGAGAGAGTAACAGTGACGTATTTTAGAAGAACGGAGAAGTAAATGGAAGTAGTGACTGGTAACAGGAGATGGTAAAAAAAAACGAAATTGGGGTAAATGGTGTTTAGGGTTTTATAAGGTGAGGAAACGGGGAGAAGAGACACGCAATACCACGAACCCACGTAGTCTAATGTCTTCTTACTCTCATTTGTTAACACGCGCTACAGAAACACAGCTCAGGTCCACAGCTGTGGAGTGAAAACTGCAACTTACTCTTTAATATAGTGGGATATAACATTTTCATATATAGCTGATTAACTAAACATGATAATTTGAATTGTAATTCTCTAAATTAGTAGAAAAAAGATCCAAATGGTTCATATGGCATTTTACAAAAATGATAATGGTTTTATTTATTTGCATTTTCCACTAAAACACACAGCTGACAGTCACATAGTGATGCTTTCTTTCCCCATTTGTTTCTCTACCGGTTGAATCATTGTCTTTTTTGGACAGAACATTTAAAGAAAGACTCTAAAAACACATCTCTACTAAATGATCTACAAAAATAAGTGATTTAAATGAACTCATTTGAATCATGGTGAGTGCAGCCAGTTGGTTTCTACCATCACACCTGAGTGCAGTGAATGTGTTTCAAGTGTTGGACTATAATTTACATCTGGATCTGGAAAGTGCAGTCGCTGGTGAATCAATATCCTGACCAAAAAAACTACATCATGAAGCAACTTTGTGAAAAGTCAGTGAATAAATACGTATAAGAATGTTTTAAAGTCTCTGAGTATCTCCTGGAGGATTATAAATTCAGCATTAGGAAATGGAAGGAACCTGGCACAGGTGTAAATCTGGATAAAGCAGGTCATCCTAAAATGCTGATGCACAAAGGAGACTAGTGAGGGGGACCGCCGAGACACCTCTGACTCCTCTGAAGTAGCTACAGGTTTTTGTAGCTGCGACAGGAGAGACTGTGCAGACAACAACTGTTGCCATGGCTTCTTCAGCGGTTTAAGTTTCATAGAAGAGTGGCAAAAACAAAGGTCAAGTCAACTCTCAGCTAGTGGAGGAAAGCTCTGTGGGACCAAACCGAGCTTTCCAACCATTAGACCAGATGCTGTTACAGCTGTAGAATCTAACCACACCGCCACCGTGCTGTCACCTCGGAGCTTAGAGGGTTTTATCCAGCCTGCTGTGCTTGCGTGGGTTTTCCTGCATGTACTCCGGTTTCCTCCCACAGTCCAGAGACATGCATTTTGGGTTAATGTGTGACTCTAAATTGAGTGTGAATGATTGTTTGTCTGTGTGTGTCTCTCTGTGATGTTCCTGAGATGGACTACAGAGCTGTCGTCTAGGCTGGACTCTTCTTCCTAACTCTCTCTGACCCTGAACAGGATGGAAGCCGTCGGCCTTAATAATAAAACTGTTTCGAAATCTGCAAGCGTTGCTGCAAGTTTGACCTTTTTAATTTCCAAAAACCTTTTCACTGAGTTAATTGGGTGTGGGTGTGTCTTTATAGCGTCGATTTTGGCCAAGATACTGACTTCCCAGTAATTGATGCAGGTGTATTTATACTGCAGTCATTTAAACTCTGGTGATCTTCATTTAACTGGTGGATTTTAGGTGAATTAATTTAAAGCAGGTCATCCATGTTTTCCTAATTAATAGTAGTTTGTAGAGATTAGTTTCAACTTTGACTTGAAATAGATATTTTTTTTGTCAAAAAAGGGATATTTAATTGACTTATGATTCAGTGAAAAAAACAGGAAAATTCCAAGGTCTGTGAACAGTTTATAGTCAGTGTAAATCAAATGTGTTATTAATTAGTTTTCTACACCAAATCTACTTTCATCTAAAGTAATGTTGACAGGTTCAGTGCCTAGACATTGAAAGTGGCATCTTTTCTTTGCATCAACCGGGGCCTAACCACGAGTGGTTTACTCATTAACGAGTGAAACTGTCTTTATTGGTGCAACAAACTACAGACGGGGAAGAAAATCCATGACCTCTGCTCAAAATAAACAGACAAGAGTGATTATGACTGGATTATGGCAGACATGTTAAACAGCCATCTCAGTCGCCTCAGTAAATATTTCACTTTTGTCCTTGAAGTGTGCCAGAGAGATGAAGCTGTGTCTGATAGACAACATAGATAATTCCGGTGCAACGCAGCAAGAGAGGAGATACACGAATGTCAGAGCTGTCACTGTCAGAAAAGGTGTGCCAAACGACTGACCCCATATCTCCTTTTTCGCATTATTTTCTCGTCACACTCACAATAACTACACAACATTGCTCTGCCTGAAAAAGGGCTCCAGGTAAGCAACATAATATCTGACTGAGGTCATCATGGGACATTGAGAAATGTCTTCTGGGGTATTGATGCTCAGACAATTGATACCAGGGTCACTGTCCAGGTATGTCAGTGTTATTTAGTGCAGCAGATCAGTGTTGAGTTTCTCCCGAGTGTCAGTGATCTGACTGAAAGGATCCACACTCAGTGCAGCCCTCTGTTGAGGGGATATCATGATGTTCGCCTCACAATAGGATGGTGTCTGCTTTCCCATTCAACAGTGTCTTCAGTGTGCCCGTGATGCAGAGAAGAATAGGCCTCATAAACACCTATGGTTTAAAAAAGAAAAAGAAAGAAGATAAAATCTCCAAGGCCATCCTGCCTGAAGCTGTTTTGTTAAGATGTGACAATGAAACTGCAGTGATATTATTCCGAAGTGCAAACCACATGAACTCAGACAGCATGTAAAGTTTAAAGGTGAAACAGCTGGTTGGCTCCATAAGGGACATCCTGCTCCCGTATTTAAATCACTGTCCATTCTGTCATCTTACTTTCATATGCCAAAGCCAACATTCTGCTGGGGAATCAATTGTAGGGCTGCTGACAGCGGTGGGGATGTTTATGTGCATCTCCCCGCGCCTGTCCTCATATCTAATGCTTAGCCCATAGTCACTTTGCTCTGAAATAGCAAAAATCAAGAGGAATTTTGGAGTTGTTTTTGGATAACTGTCAAAGTACGGGAAAACAGGTCACTGCGTAAGCCTGGCTGCCTCTGTGTGAGAGCACGGTGTGTGTGTGTGTGTGTGTGTGAGACAGAGAGACACAGTTCATGCGTGTGAATAGCGATGCAGGCAAGACTAGGCCGGCTCCTGTGTGGGTGAGTTGCCTCACATCCCCCTGTACATGCACTGGCCCTGCATCTTGTTGACCTAGTTGGTGCTCTTTGACTAATCCCTGACGATTCTGCGGGTGGTCTGGGTGGAGCTCTCCTCCAGTTTCCTCTGCATTTGAATATCAGATGGCAAAGGCGGGGCCTTGTGGAGAAAAAAAAACATCTCTGAACTGCCAAGGGATTTGACTGGAGCGCCTGCCAACACAACACGCAATGTTTTTTTAGCGCTCCCTGCGCCTCCTCCCTCTCCGTCTCACATGCTATCGTGGGTCTTCTTTCAGCCACTTGTCCGACATGAAAGGCAGCCATATTTTTTGTCCACATTGACCCACCGAGTCAAAGTGACACCGATACTTTCGTTGTGTTTGTGTGCGCACGAGTGTGTGTGAGTGTGTTTTCTCAGCGATTAGAGGCCCCGTCGTAGTCCTGATCATGTAGCCATCCACACCATTCAGCTATCGCGGCTGGTCGCTCAGTTTACACATGTAACAGGAGTTTTCCCACTGACACACAGCTGACATGCAGTATTCTTGCACGAGGCTTTATTACTGATGTTTGGGGCATCCGATTACTCTTTTACATTGTGGTTTGTGGCTCTTCTAACACACTAATTCTCAGAATATGGTCCACAGGGAGTCACAGATGTGCTGTTAATGCATGTTTCTAGAAAACACCTGCGGAATGGCGTTCTGCTGCGAGTCAAAGTTCAAAAAACAAGCCTCCCTTTGAAACGAGACCCAGGTTTGCCGCATTGTTTTTGAAACGAGAGCAGGTATATGATGTGTAGATTAGTTTTACATGTGTGTGACAAATGTAACAGTGGAACAACAACTGACCTGTAGTAGAGTCGGTGTTGTTGACGTTGGTTTGACACTGGTCAAAGTGCTTTGTTTGACTGGGGCTTTATTAGGAGGACACAGCGGGGGCTGAGCTAAAGAGTCAAATATCAGAGACAGAGGCACCTTACTGTCCCTGCAGCACACACCCACACACATAAACACACACAGATGGTGGTGAGTGAGGACAGTGAAAACACAGCTCCGTGTCCCTGGACCCTCATCCTTCCTCCACCCATCCACCACCAGCCGTTCCCACGGGGCCGTTAACATCCTATTGACCCTGCTCACTCATTATCAGATCAGCACAGAGCACACTGGGGCACTTTAACCCACTCCACACACACACACACCCCCACGAACTCCACGCTTACTCAAAACAATATTTTGGCCCCGCTGCTTCATGGCAACCCTACCGTCATAGCCACAGTGGGCGACTAAGCCAGTGCTGGCAGCCACTCCTCAGTGTTGGTGTGTTCTGAAACCGCGCTCCACGATGAGCTCAGCGCTCACTGGTACATCTCCTCCACAGATGCTGTGTCGTCCCGCGGGACGGCCTCGGCTTCCCAGCATCCCCCTCCACACTGTCACTACGCGCGCTGACATAAATGTAGTATGGCCACTAATGAGCTGTCAATATAAGACAGAAGCCCACTTCACTTCATTACACTAAGATGTCTAACAATAGATTAAAGCTCCCGCTGTTTTAGCTGTTTGAAGGCCAAACCATCAGCCGGGATCTTGCAGACATTAGAATGCAGTGTGGACATGTGTAGGCTGTGACAGACCCCCCCCACCAATTGAAATTCATGACAGGTGCAAGGCAGTGAGATACTTATGTAGGCACAAAGCCTGCACATCTAATGTTTATTGATAGCAAAGCCTACATAGGCTCTTATTATTTCCAGGCAGTATGGGAAGGCTTAGTTTCAGTGTCTGCGTGTGTGTGTGTGTGTGTGTGTGTGTGTGTGTGTGTGTGTACATGGCCTCAGTGTTTGTTTGTGTCACACAAAAAACAGATTAGTGAAAACACGGAGGTAAAATAAGCAGCCTGACCTTGCTCTGAAACTGAAAGGCAATCCTCTGAATGATCCGCGGGTCAGTAGCTTTGTCCTTCAGACAGTTAAAGTCTATCCTTCTCATCCCCTCCCTCCCCCCTCGCCTGTCTCACTGTTTCCTCCCCTCTGCCTCTCTCTCTCTTTGCCTTTCTTTCATACTGTATTCGCATTAAATCCTCTCTCTTTCTGCACCTTATGTAAAACCCATTCTCCTCTATTCTCTCTTCCTGCAAAACTGTCTTTCTTAATGTGACACACACTCACACACAAATCGCATTCAGAACTCTTGATGCGTGTCATCTTTTCATGTCTGCTTTTTGAACACGGCTGTTTGTGTTATTTCAAGACGTCATTGTTCCTCATGACAAGCCGTGATGGCACTGATGTGTCTGATCTGCCGCTACGCCTCAAAGGCAGACGAACGAGACGCAAAGGCAGCAGCAGATACTACCAGCCATATTAAAGACTTCCCCCGCAAACTCTTTGAGCTGTGAAATGTTTGACGCCTCATGAGCGTAGCCCGTGTGGGTTGCCAGGTGAGCAGCAGCCCCCCCGCCAACTTTCACTCCTCTATCCCATTGTATAGGATGCCTCAAGAGTTGCTGCATTCATTGGAAATTGCAAGTGTGTCAGCGAGTTCCAGATGTCAGTTATGCAATGTCTAATTACAGCATGATGTGTGTTTGTTTCTGTATGGGGATGTGTGTACGCGTATCCACATGTTATGCACGTATTCATATTAATGCAAGGGCCATTTTTCAATGGTGATGATTTATTTTGCATTTCAAAATTTGTTATAAAGTTCATTCAAACTGGAGTGGTGTATCATTTTTAAGGTTTAAAATGGCAAAGCACTTCATGAGTCTCACCCCGCTGATTGGTTCACTTTCAATGCAAAAGGTGCTTCTTTCATAGAAAATATAGACTCTAACTTGCTACAAAAACCAAACGGGCATTTGTGTTATGAATATCCCGCCTATTCCCATTTTCACCTTTTCTTTAGCATTGTAGGTGGTGGAAATCGCAATAATATATCTCGGAAACTAATCAACAACTGCGTGAGTGAGTTGATATGGAGTGCAAGAAGATTTACCGGATTGTGTGAGGTTACACGAGGTGAACAAATCATTTAGAGGTTAATCTCCAGATCATGAAGGAACATTCGCATTTTGGTTTATGTGTGTCACATCAAGAGATGGTCCGACAGCTGAATATCACCGCCAGTATGTTTATGACAACGTATAGAGGAACAGTGGCTTGTGCGTTTAATGACCATGTGTGTTCTAAACGACTTCACTTCAGTGTTTGAAGCATTTGGTCACGTAACATCAATTAGAACTTTGCGGCTGTAGTGCCAAACTATATACAATCACTGGCCACTTTATTAGGTACACCACATGCTAATACAATCCAATAAAGCAGCTCTGCCATGAATTCTTATTTTACAAGCTTCTAATTTGTCACTTTTTAAGTTGGAACTCTCACAAAGGTGATAATTCTAATATGTGTTTATGACTGAGGTCAAAGGGGTTAGTGGAGTTGTACTGGAGGACATTATAAGAAGAGATGGTTCTAATTTTTTGGCCACACCATTCATTTTAAACATGGTGGCCAGTGAGTGTATAAGTTATTGTGGACAGGCAGCTGTATATAAGACACTCGGGGTTCAGGGCTCAGTGTTCACTTTCTTACCACAATCTGCTACATTAAAAGATGTTTACCATTGAGCCAATCATGTGATTTCATCATGCCGGCGTGATCATGGACTCAAGACTCTCTTAGTAAATAACTGAGCCACAGCTGCCCTGGATGGTTATCAACGAAATTCTGTATGAACATTCAGGTGCTTAGAGATTTGAATCCTGATGATATTCTTATTTTTTTTTAAGCACCCCCAAAAGGTCATTATCGTACCTTTAGGGGAAAAATGACTTGTCAGTGGGGCTGCAGCCTCTAGGTGGCCACATTCGTTCCCTTCACATTGGCCACTTAATTGTACCCTTGGGATAATAGCTATACTCATTATGCAGCCACTTGAGTTCATATATGTCATTTCTTTTTGTGTAATTTAGTCAATGATAATTGCATTATTGACTTGATGATTGTAATCATCAATCAATGTAAATAACATTCACAAACCTACTTGCAAAACAGACTGTCTCCTGAAATTGTACCTTTACTTAAAAGGTACACATAGTTGCCTTGAGGTCCAATAATTAGCGCTGGGGTACATTAGATTGTACCTTGGAAAATGTAGACGGTGGAGCTGTTTTCCACCAATCCCACAGTTGCCGGTTTGATCCCCTGCTCCTTTTGTTAAATGTCCAAGTGTACTTGAGCAAGAAACTGAACCCCAACTTGTGATTGTGAGTGCTATAAAAATGCAGAGCATTTACCATTAACCGTACCCCTATTCCTCAGAGTGAGGGACATCCTGGATTGACCCAAAATTGTTGTGATTATTTGACTCTTTCAACAGCACCAATATGAGACTAGTGATTTTAAGTAAAGGTCTTGACAACTAGTGGACAGGTAACCTTTGGTGCACAAAAGCTGAGAAAAAAAAAGAGTCAGACAAAGTTGGTAGATTAATAACGTTGGCAAGAAGTATTAGCTGAGAGTTGTAAATTTTAGCAGTAGATGGACCTTGAGACAAAGATAGTTAGGATTAGGCAATAAGGTTGAGTGGTTAGGGTTAAGAAAGCCATTGTTCCAGGCAATAAGCCAGAGAAACACTAACTTTTGGAAAAAGATGACAACTTCTGGCCAAGGTTAAAGGTCGACCATTTTGTTGGCACTGTCTGATCTCTGCCTGCCGCCAGTTATCTTCAGAATATATTCCTGCTACTTTGGTGACATGTAATCTAGCCACAGGGGTTGCAAGCCAGTAACTTCTGTGCCGGTCCTTTGACATGTCATCTGGTGCCACTGTCAAGTCAAAATCTAAAAGTTGAAACAGAAATAACAGAAATAACTAGAAAAGGCAATTTCAGCTGGAAATTACGTGGGAGAGCTGTTAAGCCGAGAGAAGAGGGCAGAGATAACCACAGACAAAAGGGAAAATGTTTTTGAAAGAAACACACAGGAAAAAAAAAATGTGTTTTGAAAGAGAAAAAGAAATACAAAGGAAAAGTTGATACAAAGAGAAAAGAAAAGAAAAAGTTTGAACACAAGCTCGGATAAAAGAGAGGGTTGGAAATTGGACTTATATGGATGTCCTAACAGAGGACATGAGGTTAGCTGGTGTCAGAGTGGAAGATGCCCAGGATAGAGTAAAGTGGAAAAGGATGGGCTGTGGCGACCCCGATCAGGAAGGGCATGTCATCTGGCGTCAAAATTTTGCTGGAAAAGTACAACCAAAAGTGGAAAAAATGTTTTTGAAAGAAACACACAGGAAAAAGAAAAAAAACTACCGTTTAAAGAAACCAAAGGAAAAGTTATTAAGTAAAAGAGAAAAGAAAAAGAAAAAGTTGAAGATGAACAAAGGAAAAAGTCATCCATACCACTTTCATAAAAAAACCGGATCGGTCACAAGGATTTCCGGGTTATATCAAATAGGCTTTTATTTTGAAAGCGTTTTCCTGTCGCCACGGTGCTGTTAATGCTGAAAAGTTAACATAGAATAACAGGGTGCCGTGTGGAAATTGGACTATATGGATGTCCAGAAATGGTTTTAACAGAGGACATGAGGTTAGCTGGTGACTTCAACACAAACTCATTTTCATGCTGAAAATTTGAAAGTGGAAGATGCCCAGGATAGAGTAAAGTGGAAAAGGATGATTCAGCTGTGATCACATGACCAGAAGAGCCCCTGATGGGAAAAGGTGCCAACAGGAGAAGAGTAGTAGTAGTACTTTGGTGACATGTCATCTGGTGCCACTGTCAAGTCAAAATCTAAAGTTGAAACAGGAAATAACAGAAATAATTATTTGTTTTGTAGAGCTCCTTATTTGCTTTGTGTAGCCTGTTGAAACTTACTTGCAGTATTGGGGGAATACACACACACACACACACACACACACACACACACACACACTTGCCCCTGCTTGGCAAAGATGCAGAGAGACAGACATTTCTTTTTCTAACTGTGACCTTTAGCTGTGTTGGGTCTGCTTCCTGCCCACAAGAATAGCCCTGCATGTGGACTATCACAAACAGAAGGCATCTATCACTTTGAAATAAATTCAAGAAAACCTCACAGGCATTTATTAAGCAGTAAATAATATTCAGTAGTGAAACACAAAGGGCGTCCCCTGTAGATTTCTTTAAACATAGTTAAAGTGATGGATCAATCAACTATGGGGTAATAAACAGAGACGCGTGTGCTGTTAAAAAAGGTATCGTGTTATTAGAGAATACTGACCATGCCTCCACCCGGCCACCATCTCTACCACTGCCACAGCATGACAGAATGATTGAGGAGTGAGGGCAGGGAGGAAATAGAGAGAGATTCAGGATTTACATCGTCCTCTGACACGCTCATATAAACGCCCCCCCAATGATAAAGAGACTACACTCTGACAAGGACACTAGTTCTCGTTTAGCTGCTCACAAGTTAAAAGATTTGCCATTTCTCCTCCTTCGTTCACTCTCTCCATCTCTCTCTTTTAGCAGATTTCAGTGCAACGCATGTAACCTTTGTGAATTATTTAGTTTATTGACCTCTGCGGGGATTTAATATGAAGGTCGTTTCCTGCTGGCAGAGCGAGCGCCGGCGGGGTCCTCAGGTGACACGGCCAAGGTCGCCGTCTCCCTCCAGTTAATAATATATTTGTCACACGCAGTGTGTTAGCCCCCGACATAGCGCTGCTGCCTTCCACTTGATTAGTGCAACCAATAAGCACTGCCAAAGATAATAAAGTAGACGTTGGCTTAAGGAGATGTGTCAAATGTCCACAGCATCTCCCCCCACACAGACACTCTGAGCATGAACACACACACACACACACACGCAAATTCACACCCTCTCTTTCCTCCTCCTCCTCCTTCTCTCTGTTCTTGTTTTATTGTTTCCTAGATGAAGGTTAAAAGGAGATGCTGAACAGACAGAACAGTCTCAGGGCTGTGGAGGGCCTGGCTGCGGCAGGCCGTGCTGTGGGTACCAGCAGCAGCCAACCTCTGCACCCCCATCCACAAGTTCATGCACTGCAGTGGCGTGTCAAAGGGGCAAGAGGGTGAGTTGGCCAGAGCTGCAGGGGCAAGTGGGTTACACCATTGGATGCACATGGGGGGCAGTAAAGAGTGGCTGGTCCCTGACCGCGTCTGCCACCGATAATGATCACAGAGACCTATGGAGCCCTATTAGCGGTGCTGTTAGGCAGTGACAAAATGGCGCCCCATAGGTGAAACCTGGGTGAATTATGGTGAGCAGAAGAAAAGCAGCACAGTACAGGTGAACCATTTATCCTGTCACAGTGCTGAAATGAAGTCGGTGGATATAAAGCGGGGTGGGGGGGGGCATCTTTCCGGAGTAAACAAGTCTTCTGTGCAGCAATACTGATTTGATTGTGTTGGTGACGAAGATTGTAAAAGGCCGTGCGATGACAGGCAGGTGAGGGCGGGTAGGAAGTTGCGACAGTTGAGGCTGAGATGCAGTCAATCTCCTGTTTGTCCTTTTTCCAGAATCATTTGCATCGGTATGTCACCGCAAGGTGAGTCTGACAGACATGTAGGGCCGAGACCTGTGAGATACTGGCGATAACAACGTTTCGTGTTACTGTATACACACAAAGAAAACCAAATCACAGCACACTGTTGTAAAATGCTCAAGTTGTTAAGCAATAATAAACCATAACTGCATATTGTGTGAATATCATATGCTCTGAGGAAGGTTGTTAATTAGTAATTAATTACCACAGTGCATCATTTGTTATTGTGTCTGATGTTTGAACTCTCCCTCATTTTTACACACAATACAAAGTTAATGAAAAAAACGACGACATCTCCCACATTTTTTATCAACAAGAAGTTTCCGTGTAGTTTAAACTGTTCCACTTCAGTGAAATCATGTCTGCCATATTCTCTTGAGGAAGTGTAATCTAAACTACTTCTGCAGCTATTGTGCATAATTTTCCATTTTTCAAAAGAGGATAAAAGCAGTTTTAGACAGCGTAAGCTTTGTGTGTCTGGGTGGGCATTTACCTTAACAGTGTTTGATTTACATTTGAGCGCTGCTGTTGCTAGGAAACACTCTGTCAATTTCCATGTTGCACAGCGGACTAGAGCCCAAGTCTATAGACGTCAATACAAGAGGGCTTTAGCCCTTTTTTCACAGGTCATTAATTAATTATTTTTAAATACATTTTAGGGCTCACACATATTTAACCAATTAGTACCAACAGCACAAGTAGTGACCACTAATGCAGGGTGTGTTATCACAGCAGCAAATAGAATTTAGTTTTGGTGACTACAGCTTTGATCAACCATCCAATATCTGTAACTGATTATCCTGGGATTATTTGCAGTCAGAGAGAAAACCCATGCAAGCACTAACCGCTTCACCCGCCTGCTGCCCAACCCAATAAGTCAAGATCACTTCGATTTCGAAGAAATCGTCCAGCATTACCCATGTCACAACTTCTGTGATGTTCCTCGGGTGATGCTCACGCAAACAAGCACTCCGGTGCAGGTTCTCTGCTCTGCTTGAATTTCCTGAACATCAAAAGACAAAAACAAAGCCCAAAGACACAAAAGTGTGTCGGTCAGAGCTGATGAAGCTGATATCATCCCAAATTAAACTGTGGAGAGCAAAGTGAAGATGGGAGGTGAAATCTGCCGGGGTATTAGCATGATCTATGATTTAGCTGGTGGAAGGACACAGTACATTTTCTCTGAATGAATAGATTTGTTGAGTCTTAATGACCTTCTATTCTAGACCTTTTCCTCTATTATCTGAACTGCTCAGTACCATCCATAACCTGGCTGATTCCTATCTAATAAATCATTGTTCTTATCCCCATCTTTGTTCTACCGTGACAATTAGGCTCAATGCTGGGATTCGTGTTTGCTAAATCCAGATTGACTCAGCCCTCCTGTATCTACACTATAGAACATACGAGGAGGATTAATGGACACAATGCGCTCCATTATATTTGAGACTTTGTCTTGTCTCAAAAGGAATTAACAATGGAGAAACCTTAATCGCTGCAGTTAGTCCTAATATCTGGAAGGTGAAATTTTTTCCACCCTGACATTATAAAAAGATAACTACCTGATGTTATTACCCGAAGTATTGCTCTAGCTGTGCCCCACATTACTAAACACTGCAGCAACATAGTCTGCAATGCTGGGGAAAGTGGGCGATTTGAGGATAATCCATGCAGATTTGATGTCCAGAGTATGCAAAGATAATGATGCCCACCTGTGTGGATTTCTCCTGCAGGGCTCCCCGAGGCACGTGGCTCGGCAGGTCACCAGCGCAGACACTTATTGACCTATTCATTAACGCAGACTAGGGCAGAAGTCGAGGGTAAGGTCTCCACTTCCAAAGTAACTCTGCCGCTCAGACCTCATTTGCAACCAGACAAGCCTATTGTAACAGCAAATAAAACAATATTGATTTTGCAAGTGGCAACAGGGCTGTGCATCTTATTGATCAGGATCAAGCACTTATCACTCTCCAGGCCCAGAGTGTGCCAATGTTAAGCGCAGGTCTCAGGTCTTAATTACGACAGTGGCCTTTACATGGTTCTTCGCCTAATGATGTTCCAATAACACCGCAGCGTTTGACCTTCTCTATCAGCTGGGTGGACTAAAGGTGTTGCTCCTCTGACACAGGCCCAAATTTGACTGTTTAATACTTTTATACATAGATTGGACTGTTTGCATGTTGCAGAATCCCTTTTAATATTTGGTGTGTGTCTCCTGGGTATCGTATCCACTCACACGGTCAAGTCTGATTACTCTGTCAGTGGAGATCTATCTGAGTGTGCGAGGTGTCTTAATAACCTTGTGAACAAAGTGACTGCTCTGTGATTGGAAGGTTAGTCTTCTTATCTCCCATGTTTGACTCCTACTGCAGCTACTGCGCACATTTGGATGAAGCTCTGCTTGGGTGAGAAACTTATGGACAAGATGTGAATATCATGCTGTTCTGCAGACCCCCTCTTCTACATTTATCTAACAGCTGATTTGCAAATTAGAGATTTTAAACACAAATGATGATCAGCTGAAACATCTACTCTGGATTTATTTACACTCCATAAGTAGCTGCAGTTAGCTCCATCTGGACCGATTTCAACATTAACTTGCTCCTCACATGCTTACATTTGAACCCCGCTAGGCTTCAGCCTTTCTGGTTTGCATGCTCCGGTTTCCTCGCACAGTCCAAAGACATGCACGTTAAATTAATTGGTGACTCTAAGTTGCCCATAAGTGTGAGTGGGGCCCGCTGCCCCTCCCCCATTGACAGCTGGGATAGGCTCCAGCCCCCAGTTACCCTAAACAGGATATGTGGTTAAAGATAATAGGTGAATAGAAACAAAACAGGTATTTTGCAGTGTGTAGGGTTTAGGGGCATGTCATCTATGATGAGTAGCAATATGTCAAGCGGTAATATTAATTTCAACAGTAGATGAACCTATTTATTATGTTCAAGTATAGCAGGATAAGACAAAGCTTCCACAGAAACTTTAATGTTTCTTTGCCCACACAGGGGTTGGCTGTTTACTTTTTATGCTAATATAAGTAAACATTAGCAAAATACTAATATATTCTATTTCATTTGTGTTAATAGATCTTTAAGTACATTTAGCTGATAATAGGGTTTTACAGATCTTGTGTTGATCCCTTTTCTTAATGACACTGTTACATATTTTCAAAAGAAAGGAAGAAAAAAGGCTTGTAATAAAAATTATTTGTCAAACTGCTTAAACATCCATTAAAGTTGACAGACTGAGCTTCTAGTTTAAATTTGACCCACTCTACTACATATAAATAGCAGATCATCAGTGGTGCACACACACACACAACACACACACACGTCTTGTTTACGACCTGCCTGATCATCTGAGCGCTTGTTTGTTTGATCTTTGGACTTCGTTGTAAACTTGTAACTTGTTTTGCTAAGTAGAATTTTAGAATTTCTGAAAATTGAAATGGCAACAGTCATTAAACATGAGTTATGCTTTAATTTTATTTTCTACGTGCCAACAAACAGTGCATATGCTGTCTTTCAGATCTCTCTCTTTTTGGACAGAAGGACATACTATAAACAAAAAATAAAAATAAAATAAAACCAAACAACACAAGTACAAAACAGACTAATGCAAACTTTGTACACTAAATGTATTTACTTCAACAGGACAATGTATGCCACAAAAATATAGTAAGTAAAAATTATTTGATAAAGGAATTATGATTTTTGTTATGTATTGTTATATTTGATACATATGATTGTTCCTGTGGCCTCATTTTCTCACCCTTTAGCGTCTGATACCGACACTAATTAACCTGCTCGCTGCGGTATTTGAACCCCAGTCTGCTCCCAGCACTGCTCTTCAGCTCACGTTGAAAAGAAAACTATGAACTTCTCATAAATAAAGGTGAAAAGCTTAAACTGATGACCACAGCATGCACATATAAACACTCAGACATTTAACATTTGTATGTAAAAAAATGTTGAAGAGGAGGATCTGAGGTCCGTCTACAGGTTGATGAGGTCAAATGTAGTTGCACGTTAGACAGTTTAACTCACTGTCCTATTTATGCTCCCAACCTGCATCAGGCCTCCTCTGCCCAATGACGATGTCAAAGCGCCAACATTGCCCAAGTTGGACACAGGAACAGTTTCTCTGGCTGTCAAATAGTGATAAGTAGGTACACATGAGAGTCCACTGGAAACCCTGTGTGCCCCAGGCTGATGCCAGTGGGTACCTGTAGTGTCAGTATCAGACTTCAAAGGGTGACAAAAGAGCAGAATATGAAGCCACGTGAACGTGCTGCAGAAAGAATCTGACTATGTACAGTAGGGTTAACTCAGTCAGGCTTTATCAGGCTCTGTACTCAGAATGCTGTTGATAACATCAACTGATGCTGAATACTTTTTGTTTAGTTGCGACTGTTTGACTATATATTATTACCAGACATATTCAAGGTGTTAAGAAGTGGGAAAGTCTGCAAGATAATGTCAGGTCCGCCCTTGGAACAGATTGCAGACACTCTCACTCGGCTGTGTCTGTGCCGTATAAAGGACGAGAAAATGCTGCTGTGTCAGCTCTACAATACTCATGCATTTCTAAGACAAATCAGCTTCTTTGCATGCCATCAACTGATGGTATTAGATGCTCCAGCAGGAGGCTCTATGACTCATCGCACAAAGTTCAACTCCACCTCTGAGCCCGCTGCAGCTGAAGCCTTGGCACACGATTGCCCCCGGTCTGAGCTAGATGTAACAATAAATATAAAATGCACTTATCCTTTAATAGACACTTAGCTGCTACACATAGCTACAAACCCTCTGTAGCTTATGGTAATGACATGCCCCTCTTGTATGTGTGTTTGTTATTTTATCTGCCTCGCAGGTTAAGAAGTATAGTTTTGATTCGTGAAGATGTCATGCTGTCTGAAAGATACACTGCAGTACAAAACTAAAATAAACCATTCAAAAACTCATGAATATTTTTATTCAGCCCTGCCAGGTCAACAAACCTTGATAAGACCATGAATGAAGCAAACACATTGCAGACACTGCCGGGCATAATGTGCAGGGAGTAGAATATAAAAGCCTGTTATTGCATGTGGTGCCAGTGTTTCTAATGGGAACAACAGGCCGCTGGATTTTCACAAGCAGAGCTCCGTTTTATTTATTAGTTTATTTATTTTTTTTGCCAAATGTCTTAACAAGTTTGAAAGGGAAAAGGTCTGGCCTCTATCTGTACGGATTTATCAAACAGTGCTCCGTGAGTGTTCCAGGGATTGCAGCCATGGATTAACGGGCAGAAAAGGGAGCGTTGCCACTCAAGGTTCTGCTGTCAATTGTTGAATCTCAGTACTAGGTCAATCAATGGTTACTCTCCGCTCTCTACCTCTTTCTCTCTCTCTCCACAGTGATCTTCTCAGATCGGCGGAGGAGGGAGAAAAATCAATGCAGTAAAGTAATCACTTGGCGGAAGATACAGTGAAGGCTCGAGGCCCGCCCAGCTACCTGAGTTCCATTTCACGCATCAGCAGCTGCAACACAAACACACAGTGCTAGCCCGTGCTCCTATCTTAAACAACATGAGCAGCCCCACGCGCCGCACCCCCTCTGACCTATTCCTCCCTGGAGGAAACTCCCAGATTGCACTGCAGCACGCTGCCACTGTCTACCCAACGGCTGGCTATTGATCTGCAGTCTGACATGCTCAGGCTCTGACAGCACTGGCTACACCACATTTCCAAAATGCCGAGAGGCAAAAATATATTTCCCAGCTTTTGACATCATTGGCTAATGTGCATGGATGTGAAGTCATGTCGGGCACACGAGACCCCTGTTCGATAAAACAATAGTTTTACAACTCCACGCCTAAAAGACGGTGCAGTGAGCCATTTAATAAATTAAGCAAAATGGCTCCATTTGAACTGGGCCATTCTCCATCATGCTGAGGAGTCTCTGGCATTTTGATGATGTTGCATGTTGTAGTTAAACTTTTATCCTTTTCATTGAGTATTTCCTCCTCTCACGCATACAACTTATGTGGCCTATGACCTTGCTCTCGCTGGATAATGTTAGGAGTTAGCCCTCCCTCTTCTCACACCACCGAATGACTGCTGTTACCTTTGACTGGCTTGAGAGGAGAGTGGGTGGAGGGTCAGAGTGGGTGGCAGGGAGAAGGAGCCATGGGTGGGTATTTGTTTAACAATTCGAAAATGCAAATGACAGTATACACTGAAGAGCTGCTGTACTAACAAACGACCTAAGGGAGAGGTCAGCAGGGCTTCAGAGGGGTCAGACTAAGGAGGGATGGCCTCCGCATTAAATCCTAACTAGACAGATTTCAGCATGTCCCCAGGTCTCGGCACCCATGTTGTTTATGTATGGGGTCAATTTGGGCCAGTCATTTCTGGTGGGGTTATCCATTTTGAGCTGCCCTCGTTCAGCTTTAGTAGTTTGATTAATTTGCATAGGAGCAGAGTAGAGGTGAACTATGAAGTATATGAGGTTATGTTTTGGAAGAGAGGCAGCTTTTAATACACTTATCAGAAATGGTAAAATATGGCTTTGAGGATAAGAATAAATAAATATGCAATAGTCTGTCTGAGAAGTGGGATGAAAAGGGCATTTAAAACAATCAAATGCAAATGCAAATTCTGAATTCAAATTGCACGTTTAAACAACCAGAGAAGAGGAGGTAAGAATCCCGGTTTGAGGGTCACATTACAGAGTTAAACATCATGCAGGATGCTGCTGGATATGCTCATTTAAAGCCCCACGCAGCCGTATTTGGTCATTTGGTGTCATTCATCTCCCCTATTATTGCTGAGTGAGTTTCACTTTCATAAAAACAAACAGACGCACATGTGCATTTGTTTACAAGCCGAATTTGGCACTGAGCCAGTGATGTCCACCGGTGTTACGGCAGGATTTGAAACAATTTTATCTGACTGCGACATTCTCGAGTAGAGCCAGGTTTCTCTAACAATCTCGCTTTAATGCGAGGGCTAACCGCAAATAATCTTTGCGCTAAGAAAAGCCTTGACAGATTAGGAGACTACTGAGCTGTGCTGTAAAGTGTTAAGCAAATGAGATGGGATTCCAAAGCTATAGCGGAGTGGCTGCCAATTCAGGCCCACTGTTGTGGTAGCAGAGATGCCATTTGCCTTATTACCAGTCAGTGGACCATTAAAAAGATTTTAAAGCTGTTATTTTAATGTAAAGATGTTACAATTGTCCAGTGATGCTCTGTTTTTTTCTTTCTGTCATTAGATCCCATGGAAGCTCATAACAATAAATTGAGCAGAGCATAATTGTTCCCCAACAGCTTTAAAAAACTTTGGCTTTTCACAATCCACACTTTTGTTATGGCTGACAGGCCACAAGCATTTTAACAAATAATTATTCTAAAGTGGATAGTCGTCCTGTTTGGGTGTCCAGCTGCCAGACCGTGACGGGGTTAAGCCACCACTTGCAAACTAGCAAGTAGTTTGTTCAAAAGCAAATAGCGTGTAAATAAGTAAGCTGCACTTTCTTTAAGTTATGTGACATTGTGTCAGGTGACTTTGTTTTTTCCTGAAATCAATCAGATCAGGGTCTGAAAAGAGAGTGGGGCAAATCTAACCCTTATACTCCTCTTTCCAAAGTGCCCTTGGTGAGAAGAATGAGGTTCTATTGTAAAAAATAAGTATATCTTTATTTTGGGGAACTCGGATGTTTGTCTCTGCACGGAAGATCATTTGTGACACACAATGGGGTCAAAGGTTTTTAACCTTTTAAATGCTTAAATTGGAACTTAACCTTTTAAAAAAATTATAGTATCACCTCACATTTCTATGTTACTGACAACAGGCAATTTGCAGCCGACATGTCTGTCCAGACTTATATTCTGGTCAGTTGATTTTAGCACTTTTATTATTTGTCTAAAAAGATTCTCGTAGCATTTGTTTAGGAAAAAAAGATGGATATACAACCTGAAAACATGGCGAGCATTTACATGGATCGAAGAAACGATCGAAGGTAGCAGCTTTCTCTGGAAAACTGATCTGTGTCACGTAAAGGGGGAAAGCTGGTTTTATGGAGTCGGAGCAGGGGATTAGGAAAACCTGGTGTAACCAAAAGGCTGCAGACAGGAACACGCTTTATTATTTTTAAGTCCAACGCAAATTTCAAAACACAAAGTGCCTTGTAGAAGTCTAAGTGAGTCATCCCTCACGGATTTTTGTAATTCAGACAGTTCAGTTGCATGTGTCTGTCTTTTTTTTCCTTTCTCTCCCCCTGCTGTGTCACAAACACACAAAGACAAGTCATCGTACAGTTAAAATCTGTGCGCCGCCTTTCCAAAATAAGTCAGAGGTGGAGGAGAAACCAAGTTACCCTTCTGCCGCTTGTCTACAAGGATTTCCAGCAACACGGTTCTTTAGTGCTGTTCCCTGATTACCTGAGAAAAATGAGAACTGAGGCCTTTCTCTGCCCCGAGGCCACGACTTTCATATATGTATAAAAGTGGAAAAAACATCCTATCAAAAATGTATTATACCACTGCTGCACCTTTCAGCTGACATAGAAGTATTGCTATCAAAATTGTCATTCTGTTAAAAAATTAAAAATAATATATGCAAATATTTTTCGTGGACTGAGATTGTAGTAAGAACATGTTTACTGATAAAACTTTAAAAGATTAAGTAAAATAAAAGCTTGGATTTTTTTACAATTACACTTGACCCCATTCCACACTACAACAAAGATCCTCTCTGCATACACCGATCCACAGCAGGTAACCACCACTGGCCCTTCACTGCTGTGCTTCTTTGTTGTCAGTGTTTTTTTTGGCAAAACACTGCGGAGCCATCAGGCAAATGCTGACCTCATTTGCATGAGACATGGAATTTGTTGACAATAAATACAGGACAGGGAGCCAAGCTCGACGTTTGCTAATTAGCACTTAACAGAGGTTGATAGGAATGTTATTAGATCGCAAGATATTTAGAAAAAAGAGGGAAAGTCATAGGCTCAGCACAGTCAGTAGATTCCATCCTCCGGGAACCACAGATAAAAAGCTTCTTGGCAAAAATTATTGAAATATTTCAGTCTAGACCAAAAGCAACCAAGAATAGGCATCATATATTTCTAGAAATTGCAAAAATGGTTTTTTGCTCTCTGTCCAATGCTGCAATCATGCTCTTGAAAATTTGAAGGGGGGGTTTCACATCTGGAAGTCCAAAGCAAGTTCCAGACCAGTTTTTGTTTCACATTGCAAGCTTGCGAGCAAAATAAAGCACATGCATGATATGTGTATGTCCCATGCTCATCCGCTGTGTGCGTTCTTTCTTCTGACAGCCCAGAATTCGTTGCACTGTTGTCCAATTTCTACACCTTTTTGAAAATGTGTGTTTCTCGTGTCTCTCTCTTGTCGTCACAAGAAAATCATCATAAATTTCTGCCTTTTTTCTGTAAATCCTTATTTCTCCCTTGAAACAGTTTTTTAAAATTATATACCTCATCTCCTCTCCCCAGGTGCTCATTTTTAATTCTGTTTCAGTTCTTTTTCTTCTTCCGTTGTTTAAGGGCTGATGATGGCCTCCCTCAACTTCCTGTAATTGGTCCTGATGTCCAAACCATTCAAAAAGAATTTACACACTAGAAAAGCCACAGTGTAGTTTGATGCAGACTGGAGCCAAATGGTCTGGTTCTTTGGTCTGGACTGGTGAAAAGCATCAGCTATTTTTAGTTTAACTGAGCTGAAAAATCGGAAGTTCTTGACCAAACAAGGTCGGTGTGAAAACACCCTCAGTCTTGAAGTGCTTGTTCCTGCCCACTGAGGGTTTGTTAGTGCTTGGAATGCTCCAGTACTCTGGGTGCATATGTTCGTTTATTGAGGACAAGCTAAACTGCTTAATTATTACCATTTTTAAAGATTTTTTTCTAAAATAAGAAAATTTTCAACTTCGAATCTTGTCCAAAACAAAACACATCAGCCAGACACTGGTTGAAATGTCACTTCACTCCAGGCCAAAGATCGGTAAGAAGGAAAAGAGTAAATTGCTGGAACTACAATCAGAACTACATCATTAGATGTAAATAAAAAGTGAAAGTGATTCTGGGCACTAAATGCAAATAGACTATTTGTGCCTTTGTATTGTGTCTCCGTGGGGATTGTTGGGAATAAGAGTCGTTTAGGAAAATGACTGAAGTTATCATCTCTTTCTCTGTCAGACTAATGCACATCGTAGTCCGGCTCAGTCAAGGTAGAGAGTTCTTTTTCTTTGAACGTAGGTGGACTCCATTAATGCAGGGCGGCAGCTGCTCTGATGCTGGTTTTTTGAGCGTGCTCTGTGCTCCAGCACCTAAGTGGAAAACACCCCCCCCACACACAAACACGTGAAGACTGGAGAATTCTCCCCACTCGTCTTGGAGAGACTCGCCTGAACGCGTCATCAAAACACGCTGCGGCCATGTTGAGCGGCAGTTTGAGAGTGGGGTGGCCTGTTTGGCTGGAAAAGGTTCACTATCGAGGTCGCCTCGCTGCGACGGTGACAGCAGAGAGATTAGTCAGCGGCAAACTTGTGGTTTCTCCTTTAGCTTATAGGCAGAACATGTTCCTGAGTGGTGCAGGGTCACCCTGATCTGATGCCTCCTCCTCCTCCTCCTCCTCCTGCTCTTTCCCTCATTCTCCCTCTTGTCTGTGTTTTTTTTTATTTTTTTGTGATGTTATCTTTTCACTCTCCTCCCACTCACTGCTGTTCCCTAAAGCTGTCTCGGGGATGAACGCCTCATTGTTTTTGTCCTTGCACTTCTTTGCAAAAGTGCGTGGATGTTGAGCAGCTTCACACTCTGTTTGACCTCTTTGTATCTAAAGGAGGGCAGGTCACGTCTAGGCCAGCCACACTTTATGTAATTACACATTTCTCTTTGGAAATGTCCAAAATCCCTTTGATTAATCAGCTTTATCCCAGTTCATGTAATTGCTGCTTTAATTTTTTTCTTCCTTGTTCTCCATAAAATGAAGACACGACATCTCTTGCTCTTTTTTTTTTTTACCACAGAACTGTCACGCACTTATCAGGTACTTTACAAATCCGACATTACGGAGATGCGCACTAAGTATGACTTACAAAGCACCACCATATTGTTTTTGACAACTTTTGACAACTGCCAAGTTACTAATCAGTTGCTCTCCAGTTGCTGTGGAGCCGTCTAGCGCCGAGTGTTGAGGTGCCATCCATCTGTTTACCCAGGTTGTGTCTGTTTGCTTTTTATTCTGATCATGCACAGTGCCGAGTTTCACACAAATCAAGTGCACCTTCAGATGCCGTTTCTCCACAGTGGGCTGAGTGATCGAGGAGGAGACGCGACGCCTCCTCGTGAGGGTTCTAAAATTGATGTGCCCTTTTGGCTCCAGTGAGGGTGACCTTAAAAAATCAGAAACACTCAGCGAGCGGCACAGCCACTGTCTCACCGCTGATCAATCTCAATCCTCCACTCAGCTCTCCTCCACGCTATTCAGACTCCCAAGCAGTCAAATACCAAGTGCTCATGTGCTTAAATTCTTGTTATGTGCGGGCAGGTTGAGAGAATGCCACACAGCCGTGAAGTTAGATAGTGTGCGCTTTGTTGAATATTGAGCGAATGTCTTGTGCATAACTACATTATGTCAGATAGTGAGACAGCCGTGATGGAAAAGGAAAGCTATTAGAGTGGATGTATGAAGTAGCAGATGGTCCCAGAATTCAAATGTGGCAGGCCCTGACTACGACTGACAGGCTACAAGTATCCAACATCGTCTCCGTCTTAGCGAGTTAGAACTTGGGGTAAAAATCTCTTTGAATCTGAAGTAAAGGACGCAATCAAATCTTTTATCAGCAGCAGCCCTGAGAATAATTATTGGCTTTGTGGTTAGTTATTTGATAATTACTTTTGTCTCTGGAGATTTCTCATTATGGTGTTGACCTTGGGGAGGTGCACGCATCGTTGACATCTTAACTAAAGCCTGAACATGCTTGCACAATGCACACGCAGGGACACTCTGATCGCATTGTCCGCTGAGAGCCAACTGGAGCGGAAAAGGCAGTGGAGGTTCAGGAAGCGTGGATAAAAAACTGAATGTGATGAAATGCTGCAAGGGCAAGGCATCTTCAACGACCCCCGCACACACACCGGGACTTCAAACACCAGGACTCACATACACGCTCCCTATTGCCCATTACCTCAACCTGCCTCTCCAGCTCCACCTGACCCTGTCATCCTGTCCTCCCCCATCCGACTCATTACTCCCTCACCGCCTATCTGCCGCCGCTCTCCAACCCTCCACCTGTTCCCTTCCCTCGTCTCTTTCTCGCTCGCTCCCCGCAGGTCGGCTCTCTGTTGATGTCAAGGTAGGCAACACGGTGAGTAATTCTCCCAGTGATACCGGGCTCCTGACCTTTCATTGCACCTTAAGGAAAGAGGGATTTTTCTCCGGCGTCACTCCTCATCGGCTGTCACGGTTCTCGGTGCATTCTGGGGATCCAGCCTGGCTCTGCGAGGGAAGGAAGAGAGTGGGGGGTGGGGGGTGGGGGGGGAGCTTGTGCTGTCACAGCGCAGAGTGTCAGGCCTGACCCCCCAGGTGGCCTGCAGGCTGACAGCATACAGACCTGCTATTTGTTGCCTGAAACACCTCTGAGGAAGATGTCAGGCAGCATCGCTGCAGCACATCACCTGCCCCTGAGGCCTGTCTATACACTCCACCTTCACTTTATGCAACAACAACCTCCATTCAAACATTGTACCAGTGACACGCACAGCGCCTCACATCCACTGTGTCTATGCAGTTGCTGAAACCCATAGGAATCAGTTTGCATTTGTGCACTGCTGGCTCAATAGTCGTAAAGTTCATGAGATTTGGGGTAATTGCCTGAAAAGTTCAAAGATCTTAACATTTTATACTTTCACCTGATGTTCATCAAGAAATACTCTTCCAGCGCTAATTTTGAGCTTTGATATTGTGCGCAAATAAGACTGCAGAGGTTGTCAGCAACATTAAACGCCATCATGTCAGACACACTCATCTACTCAGTAATACGCCTCCACGGCCTCGCTGAGCTTATAACAATCTCTAACTTTATTGGGTCACTATAAGAATAAATGATGTAAGTGCACTAACTCAAATTACCAATTCTATTCCATTTATTAAACTTTACAGTGGCGATGACACTGAAGTCATGCGACCGTGTAGTTCTTTTATCATTTTATTAAGTTTTAAAAATCCCAAACACGGTCTTCATCTTGCTGAACAGAATGTGTAAGTATCATAAACTTCAGTTGGTCACAAAAGGTGTTTTGCACAATAATCCAAATGCTGAAAGAAAAATCCTGTTGTTTTTTTTTTGTACTTTTTGTGGAGGGGAGCAGGGAGATGCTAACTTCCGTGTTGGCCCAGTAAAAACCATCAAGCACTTTTCCAGCCTGCAACAACCACCCTGAAGTTTAAGTCTGTTCGAAGTTCCTTAGCCAGAAATCCAATCGCTAAAACGATTATCCACTGCGCTTTAGTAGAGTCATAAACCTGTGTTTCATCTGAGCTCCGCGTCTGTCAGCACGACGCTTCACAACAGGTTTTTTTCACAAAGCCAGCAAACACATTTGATAACTCATCACATGGAGAAAGGTGGAGGTGTGTGGGGAGCATCATGGCTGCAGTGCAGTTCGCTCAGGGGTCAGGAGAATCAGCAGTGCTAAAGTGCGAGTCACGGTAGTTAAAAAATGAACCATGTGCTCGCATCCTTTTTGAGGCGTCCCAAACTTCTTTTCTGCAGCTTTTCCTCATTTACACCGAGCCAGAAGAATTGCTAATTGCTGACCAGAAATCAGGTTTGCTTTGCTACCTTATTAAAAGCATATGTGGCGACAACGTCCAGCCTGCGCTGCCATGTGATCAGAAAGGCAGCGCTAATGCTCTCGGCTTCGCACACTTGAATGCACACGTTGGGGTGGGAATCTCAAAATTAGAAGTGGGATCACACCGGTGGTATAACAAGAGACAGTTCTTCTCTCTCCTCTTCTTTCTTTGAGCAGGGTGTTGGTTGTTATACAAGCCTCTCGCTCAGGAGGCCTAATTTCTTTATGGTCCCACAGTCAAAAAAAACCGTTGTCAGCAACGACGGCTTTGTAGATATTTACATGCCTGGGGAGAGATTTTTTTTGTTATTATTATTCCAAACAATGGTGCACACACAGGGACAGAAATGGGTCACAAATGGATTATGTATTTCTGTTTGTTTTTTGATACCACTTCCATTCGTTCTATTTTTAGATGATGTAAAAGAAGCGTTTCATTATTGCATCTTTGATAAAGTGGTGGCTGAGCTGTGCAGCTGCAGTGCAAAAATAAAACGCTTTAAGTCATGAAATGAAAACACAGAAACTTCTGATCCGCAACTGAGTTTTACAGCAAAGAGTAAACTCCCTCGATTCATGTCAGCCTGCTTAGGGAAAGGTACTAACTGGAGAAAACAGAGCTACAGTTTGTATATCTGTGCTTAGGAGTGAGAGATACTGTGGCACACAGAGCTCTACACTGCAGCCTCCTTCACAACTCAGGAAATTACACACTCTGTAAAACTGCATTAAAATTATTAAACTGTCACAAAACTTACTAATGACACAAAATTTTTCAAAATTCTTTGATTGGTCATATATTGTCTTTTAAAAGTATCATGTCTTATAAAGTGAATATCTGCACATGCACAGTAGTTATGTGCACGCCAGCTTTTTTTTTTTGATCTGAATAATAAATATAAAACCACCCAAATGTTTTTAGCCACGCTGCTCTGTTCACTGCCTGAATGTTGTGTTGATGTATCTGCTCTGACCAATCAGGTGTGAGGACATTAAAAGGCTCGTACCATCATGTTAAAAAGGTGAGGGAAAACGATGTTTGTGTTTGTGTTATGGAGAGTTTATTACGTTTTTAATTTCATTCGATGTGGACATACAAGTAAGTGCAGTACAACTGTTCGTATTTATGTGTTTGTATGAGACTAAGTGACATCATCCAATTTAAAGAAAATAATCTGTATTCAAAACAGTATGTAGTTTATCATAAATATGTATTGAATTGTTTAAGGCCTAAATAAGGCCTGAAATATAAAATCTACTGTAAAGTTTTGCTAGATAAAGCTGAAAAAGCAAACTGAGCTGAGCTCACTGTAAAAAGCTGGAATCTGTGGTTCTGAGAGTCCGGTTTGGCAGCATCCCTCCGTATTAAGATGTTTAAGATGTTAAGTTTGGAGCATATTTTTTTAGAAATACAATCAAATAAATATATACAAATACAAATAAAAATCCTTACTGTATCTCTATTGTCATGGGTGTATTAAGGAGAATACTGGACCTTCAGAGGGCATCCAATTCATTTCACGTTTCCAGATTAGACCAATGACAGGAATCCAGATGTCCTGCAATCTCCCATGTTTTTGGACTCATAGAACACGTGTCGTAGTTCCAAACAGCAGTAGACGTCCTGCTGACTCCAAACAAACATGAACGGGATAAAATAAAACACGTCTTCACGGTGTTACATGCTGCTTTGGGAAACATTTTCTATGGGGAAACGCTTTTTGGACCAGTGAACATGACATGATGAACACACACAGCCCACCACCATTCTGACACGCAGCTTCCAGATTTCAGCTACCTTGATTCCTGATTCCTTGATTTGAGTACTTGCCAACACCAAGTACCGAAGCGAAACTGTTGTGTTTCTAGTATGACTAACTATTAATGGGGGCACACCTGAAGACTTTAAAAGACTGGACAGTTACACCCTTTGTCATGGGTTCATATTCTGCGACAGTTGTAAAGAACAGGAATTCTCTCGAGTTCTTCTGCCCAAACAAATGTTGTGGTCACTGAGGTTTTACACATGGGGCAACTTTTGCCAAAATTAAAAGAGTTAAAAAATAATCTGTATGAGAATCACTGCAACTGGATCTTATGACACTAACAGAGCAGAGCTTGTGTTGAACTCACCATTCATCTTGCAGTTCTGAAGCACTGTCTTTTGTCCACCTCCATCTACCTGCAGGCGTTAACAGTGTATGAGTATGAGAACAAGTGCTGTACGCAAGGACCGTATCTGATTCTGGTACAAGCACTGCAGCATCACTGCACCGGCGTTTGGCGTTTGGCAATAAGCAAACATGCACAGAGTCATAGTGTCCCCAGGAGGAAACTATTTACTTAACTTTGTAATGCAATTAGCATTAAATGGTAATGATGGTAATATGAGGTTGGAATCATCAACGTAGGTTTTATATATGTGTTTTAAACAGTCTTTTATTGAAATGGAACTTGTAGGTCTCAAGTTTGTCTTCTAAGTTCAATTCTTTGGAGACCATGAGGTGCTCTTGTGTTAAAATGTTCCTATAACATCTTATGGCAGCATTTGAAAGAATTTGAAAGCCTTGGTCTCTGTTGGGAACCTGAAATATGACATTGCCATGGATGCAGAGAGTCACAATGTGGCCTGTAAACTGAACCCTGCTTGACAATCTATCGATTCCCATTTGGGAAGTTCACAGAACTGGAGGGAGACAGTAACATTTTGCTTCAGATCTGTGGATCTGTGGTCACTGAAACAGGTTCTGAAGTGTTCTCATTTTTATGAAATCCATATGTCATACTTGCAACATCTGTCTTTATGTCAGCATACAGACCTGCTATTTTATGTCTCATAATTATGGGATACTAAGTCACAATTATGTGATGTCATCTGTGGGTGACTTTCTCTTTCTCACCGTCTTGAGTTACTTGTTGTTCATGTTTTCAAGTTCTGTGTGACAGTCGTGAGTGTTTGGCTTGTCCTCTCGGCTTCTGTAGAAACACAGTGGAAAATGAATATGAATATGAATACGGTATGCTTTTCTGCTTACACGCTGCGCATTTAAAGGCAATTTTTGCATTCTCTAACGCTGTTGAGGACTTAGGTCTTCCATTATATTCGACTGTTTTTAATGATCTGAATGACAAGGTTCCCTCAAAAACCTTGACATTAACAATATCTCTGCAGAGCCGTCAGTGCTGTTCAGTCAGTTCACAGAACATCACCAACAGGTGGACAGTGGAATTTCAATTTATGGCTAACAACACACTGTAAAAGTAGTTGGTGAAAAATGTTCCACAATATTATTCTTATTTGGTAATGATGCTGACAGTGACCACAGTGATTAATTACTCATAGAATCAGTGAAATTATGAAACATGGTTCATGTGCATAACCATCTATCAGAAAAGAAAATGTGAAACAAATAAATGAACTTTACACATAAATCAGTCCAATGTATAAACATATTCAGGTAAGAAATGTTTGCACACATGACATCTGATTGACCTTTGTGCGTTTGACACTGATCGGTTGAAAACTCCAGGTGAAATAGAAAAGTAAACGTGGAACCAGTTACGTGCCTACAGTAAATTGGACATTTAAAAAGGATGACGCCCCCACCCTGCCCCGTGATTCCCCCTTTGAAAGTAGTTTTGCCTTGTGTAGTGGGGAATTCTGCTTTTCATCTATGTTTACATCAGCGCTTTAAGGATTCGTTTCCTCATTCAGCGTGAATGTTGTCTATTCGTTGACTCAAGTGAAACAATGCTCAGTCATACTGTAAGTGTGTATAAGTTACCACATGCACCACAATAGTGCAGTTATACCACGATATGTGTAAAGCTGTGAGCAACTAAACAAGCAACTTAAGTTTGAAGGATATTACCTTTTTTATTAGGACATGTTAGCAAACTGTCTATACATCACATATGAATTCATGCAGAAGACAAACGGAGCCCTCTGCTTTACGATACGTTGTCGTCCTGCAGCTGTAAGTGGTTTTGTGGGCCTCACAGAAAGATACAGTGTGGGTAATTAGCCCTGCTGTCACCACACCAGTGGGAATGAAAGGGCGCCTCATGACCTCTGGGTAACGCTGGATCAAAGGTCACTTTAGGGCCAGCTGTAAAAGCGGTGAGCACACGTCAACTGTGCACATCAACAGCCACAGTGGATCTCTCACTGGTCCACTGAACCTCATTATGCTTTTGAGTGTATCTCAGAGTTTAACGACCTACAGTGACACAATAGATTATGTAAAAGAGGAATAAACAGCGGCTGTGGAAAGCTGAGGACGAGGTTTGGCTGCCCTCTCCTCTTTGCTGCATTACTATAAGGTTGAAGGGTGAATATGGCCCTGGGGACATGAGCCAATAGATGGTGATGGGCTTACTGAGAGTGACATTTAAGATAGGAGTGACATGAAGTGTGGCACCGCTGTGCCCTGTGGCGAGCCGCCACATGGAGGCAATGTCAGCGTGATCTGACTTCACCCTAAAATGCTGCGGATCCCCCACTCCGCTGACACTGTGAGCATGCGTGAAAACACACACACACACACACACACACACACACACACACACACACACACACACACAGTAGTCCACTGTATCTCATGTCAAGTGATAGTTAACAAGAACTGTCACCTTCCAGATGTGAATGTGCCGTTCTCGCCTTGAGGCATATTTAGCTACCTGAGATTTATTTGCAACACACAATACGTGTTCTTCTCTTTTTGGGACTGGTGGGTATATTCTATATATTGTTTTAAGGGTAGAAACATCACGTAACCCAATTAATCAGTTATAGCAGTTTTTTAAAAAGGGGGGGGGTTCCATTTTCTTGGGGGAGTAGCTGCAGCACCCTGTAAGCTCTGAGCATCAGCAAACCACAAAATCCAATTATCTTATTCATACATGGCACAATGACCTTTGTCTTAACACTCAAACGGTCAATTTCAGTAGAATTCACGGAGCCAAAGGAGACGTGAGAAATTGTTTTTCCTTTTGCTGAGAGCTTATCTTCAACTGACGCTGTATTTTCTGAGAGATCTGTTTTGTGTCCAACATAAGTCATCAGAACTACAACTCCCAAGGAGAATAGAGATCAGATAGGGGAGGTCTGGCATCAAGGACGGGGAAGCTTTTAAAGGTGACATTTCAGTCAACGCAGCAGATGCTGCCAATCTATCTTTCCTTGGTTCTAGCTGCTGCCCTCGTTTTTCATCCCCATCTCTCTCTCTCTCCCTCTCTCTCTGCCTCCTCATCTCTCTTTCTTGTTTGGCTTTCTTTTGCTTTCCTCCACTTTCTCATTTCGCTCTCTTCCCCGCCTCTGCCTGCTCTGTGATGTGCTGACGAGGCAACGGGGAGGAAGCAGTGTAATAAAAGGAAGAGCTAATGAAAGGTTGAGGGGTCAACGTACTCACATACCTATGCCGGACACGGGGACGATAGGTCATTTATTCCAAGGGGACAAACTGTTTCACTTTTTGACTGGGGGGTGTCAAAAGTTCAAAAGGTCACAGTAAAGGGCACCAGGTCACAGCCTCAGGGCTGAGATGCTGTGCATTCAGGGGTCATAGGTCAGCACAGGAATGCTGGGTAAACGGGAGGTTGGGAGCCAGGTCAAAGGTGTAAACTCCGTCCCCTGTTTGGCTGATGTGAGTCTGAGCGAGTGGGAATTGTACTTTTACCTGAGACTGGAGGTCACACTTTACCTACGGCAGCAGCAGATTCAGGCTGCAGGTATGATTTAATAATATAATTACACACAGTGGAAGGCACATAATGGGAAGCACCAGTGGATTCTATTACATTCAGACTGTCAAAAGAAGAATTGCAGCATTTAATTAAACTTTTCAAGGATAACTGTTGCTGCCCTGGGTAAAAAATATGCAAGTAATATAAGATGATGGTGTGTTGCATATTGTACTTTATTACAAGACTGAGGGATATTTAAGAATTTAAATAAACGCATGTAGAGCGTTTAATATTACAGGGGATAAAGCTTTAAAATGTCAGTTTACATAAATTTCTCAGACACCCTCTTATGACATTTTTAATTCAAAGTAATATTAACAGCATGAGCTGTAAAGGGAGATGGGACCGTCCAATCAGTAGGTGTGACACTGCCATCTACAGGAGCAACGTCAAACAGCCAGAGTCGTGGCAGCGTCGGTGCAGGGATGCAGCGAATGATGCAAATTTTTTCTCACGTTATGCTGTATGCAGTAAATTAATTAATAGCACTGTTTAATCAGACTGCGCTGTAAATTACTCAGTGATAATGAGCAAAGGTTCAATCACCATGAGCCTTATCACATATACAGCGTGTGCTTGAGTCTAAACTGCACCCAAGACACAACCCATCCATCCATCCATCCATCCATCCATCCATCCATCCATCCATCCATCCATCCATCCATCCATCCATCCATCCATCCATCCATCCATCCATTATCTGTACCTGCTTATCCTGGTCACTGTCGCAGGCGGGCTGGAGCCTATCGAATCTATCACGGAGCAAGAGGCGGGGTCCACCCTGGACATCTTGTCAGTCTGTCTCAGGGCCAACACAGAGAGACATGATACAGGGACAACTATTCACATTCACAGCAATTTACAGGCAATAGTCAACCTAACATGCATGTCTTTGCAATGTGGAAGATAATGTGGGGAAAACATGCAAACTCCACACAGAAAGGCCACAGCTTCAGGCCACGACCTTCTCGCTGTGAGTCAGCAGCACTAACCCCTCCACTACTGTGCTGCCCACCAGAGACAACATCAGTAATTATTAGGTAGGAACGATCAGGATTACAGTAAGACCAAAGGATTCTGTGAATTTCTAAATGTGTCTGGCTGTGTCTGGTCCCAGGAGAGGGCAGTACACCAGCACTGAACCAAGAGTGCACAGACGCAAAACTCTGCCGACCGCCTGCTGTGTGAACCGTGTTTTATTACCATTACCACAGTCACACCCAGCAGCCCAGTCACAGGAACAGCAAAGGCCGATACAGAAGCCTGTGGTACTACTGGTTGAGGCAGGATGTGGTCTACTTGACCCAGCATCTTGTCTCCTGACAAACTTAAGAACTACATCTGCAATTAGAGATAATAATAATAATAAAAAGAATTCCATTCGTACATTATTCCCAGTAAAATGCAGCACTCTGGCTTACTGAATACATGCATGTCTACTTGATGATTACGTATTTAGTGAAATACGTTCATTTTGTCCGATACCTGAGTTGTAACTAACCCATGACTGAGAGAGTAAATAGTCTCGATTTGAAACGATGTTTGCCTCCGAGATCAATCGATTTGTGAGACAGAGAAACCTGCTCTTGGTTGATTTATACCTGAGCCATTTCCTTCCATTTATTAATGATGGATTTAACTGTGAGTCAGGAGATTATTCAGTGACTTGGAAATATTCTGGTATCCATCTACTGACTTCTGCTTTTTAATAACCTTTCTGCAGAGATGCTTGGGGAGTTGCTTCAGTATGTCTTCCTGGCACAGATCATTTGACCAGTAACTAATTCACCAGTGAATGAACCTTTCAGATACAGGAACATTCCTTTAACAACAATATCTGAACTCAGGTGACCTCTGTTTACCTAAGTGTGTGGCCTTTAAACCCAATATGACTTTGTGGAGATTTTTACTGTGTCACAGCTGAACTCTGAATTCTGACTGACATCTGTCAGACTGCTATCATCTACACAAAAAAGCGATGGATTGTTAAACACACTAATTGCCAAACCAACTCTTTTGTGAAACATGATAAGTTCGACTATAGATACTGTAATTATATTTCAAAGTGTTGAAGAGCCTCAGCAGTAGCAGATCTAGAAAATCATTTACCTGAGGAGTTGTGCTGGAAGAAATCTTAAGATGTTTGAATGGCATTAATACATTTCTTATAATATTTCACACATTAGAACATTAGGAGGATAATGCCCAGGTTTGTCAAGAAATCCTTAGACAAAAATTCCACTAAGATTTGGCCAAGTATCACCAAGGTTTAGGCAGCATGGCCCTCACCGATAGAGTAATGTATGCATCCAGAAACGCTGTTGATCACTCCTCCACAGTCGGTAGCTGCTCGGCGTGGTGCGGTGAAGCTCCACGCTGTTGACACGCTTAATGGTCTGATGGGCGTCAACAATCTGGAGCATCTGAGCAATGAGAGAACAGTAACCTGCAAGCACACAACCAGCAGGAAGAAAAGTAACTTTTAAATTATTCAACTTATTCAATTTTTTAATATCTGATTTTCCCCTAAACGCTAATTTTCCTAGCAACGTGTCACAGCATCTTCACTGCAGAATCGGTATTTGTTAGTGCCTTGTCTAAGGGCACGTATCATAAGTGTGAACCTTTGATGACTGAGCCATAGTACGCCTGCACTTTCAAACGTTACAGTTCCCACATACTGCCCCTCTGGTCTTCAAACCTATGCTGTCATATTTTGGTATCAGCTGACAGACCGCACTGGGGGCAAGGCCATTCAGGAAGTTATTTAACTCAGCACATGCCTTTGAAGATTGTGCAATGCTATTTCTAAGTTTGTTTGAGCATAACATTTTTTGCTTCAGCTGCTCATACAATAAGACACTTGCTCTAAAATGAAAGCACGCACGTTGTCTTTGACATTTTTGAACGTGCATTAAACTTAAGCTTGGAATCCAAGATGACACACACGTATTAGAATTAACATCCTTCAGCCAAAAAGTATCTTTGTGTTAAATTAGGAGGGGCTGCAATATTTATCAAAGATGATTTCTTTGCTGCTGAAATTCACACCTGCTTCTCGTATTAATGCTAAAATAACCGTAATCATAATCATAGTGTCATAAAGTCTGATTAGTGGGGGCTGACTTATTTGGCACTAGTGATTTTTGGTCTGTCTAGACATGTGTTTGCATCAGAAACTATTGCATTTGTGATAGTCTCAACTTCGCACTAAAAAAAGGAGAAAAACCATGTGCTGGTACCGTCATTTAGTCATAAAGTGTATTAATGTTCCCCCTTATAACATGGTGTTATTCTGACTTCTGACCTGCCTAGACTTGAACTCCACAATATTTCAGATACTGATACTCTTGTGATATAGTTTATGTTTTAATGCTGAATGAACCTCGTACGTATGCAGGTAACGTTACCTGGTCGTTGTGTTAAAGTCAGTGGTGTAGATGGGGATGAGTTACTTGAGATGAGTTTTTGACCAACACTTTTTATATGATTTCAAGTTGAAAATGTTGAAAACATTCAGTGTCAGTGGCAAAAAATTATAGCAAATGCAAATCTCAAAATCCCAAATATCAACCAACAAAATGCATTCAGATCCCAATAATGTCCTTACTCTGTTGGTAAAAAAACAAAATGTGGTACATATCTACAGGACCACACACACACACACACACACCGCTTGCTTTGCATATCAATGGTTTATCAGGCAATATTCTATTGCATGTAAATTTTGATGTATCATATTGGTAAATGGCTTTTTTAAAATTGCTGCTGAAATTTCCGTAATAATGCAAATTATTACAACATAGTGTTTTGTTTATTTAGTTAGTAATGTTAAGTGAAGCAAAGCTGAACTTCTTGACTCTGTTGAAACAGTCATAGTCCAACAGGGTTTTCATTCTTGGATCAAATGTGTCTTTTTTATGTGCCTGAGGTACTCGATGAGAAACTGGCTCAGTCACAATATTACTGCAGGAAAATAGTCTGGATATTTTTTTAGAGCACAGAAATAATGAAATGCCTTGTTTTATTAAATCAAGTTGTGAAACTTAGATAAGATTAAGGAAAATCAGTTTTTGTCACTAAAGACATATTGGAGTGTTATCACATATGTCGCCTATAATCTAAACTAAGCAGGCTGTTGCTGTTTGTTGTCGTCCTGTTGTGGGTGGGCTATAACTCTCTCTGAGGCCGGTGTTGGACAGAGATGGCTCACTGCTTTTATTGGATTATGTGAGGGATTTGAAACTAGGATTAAGCCACTGGGCTGTGGACAACATGGGGGCTGCATGAGCCTTTACATCAGAAGGGTGTGTTAGGGCGCATGTGTGTGTTGGAGTTGGGGGCCTCGTGGTTTTGGTGCGTGAAAGTGTGTTTGTGCACCCCAGAGGCCGTGACGTGTGGCTTGTCTCCTCTCGGCTCTGCTGTTGTTGACACGGACTTGCAAACATGAACCTTTTCTGCTTCACGCTGGTAAGATCCATCATCTCCTCGAGTCTCCTGTAAATTTCAGGTTTATCTGTCAGCAGCACGTTGTTTAGTTGCCTGCAGCCTCGGAGTCAGAGGAAACTGCCGCTGTGGGAGACTCTGCTGATGCTATTGTGGTCGACAAGGATCTGGATGGGCTCTCTGGGGAACAAGACAAAGCTGCAAAATAACTTTCCCTCTTTCTAAGATTCCCTAATGCAGTCCTGTTTGCAGATTTGTGGATGTGCTTGGTTACAGTGAATGTACAAAAAAGTGATGATCCTGTTAATGTGACACATTTTCCAAACTTGTCTTTGTTCTTATATTGTAGTAACGGGCAAATTGAATGTATCTTTACTGTTTCTTCAAGCTGTAGCTGGTTAATAAATTACAAAGTGTCTGTGCATCCACTTGGTCAGTTTAATGTGGCCGTGTAATGAGTGGAAACGTCATCACTGGAGCCAAACTGGATGATTAGTGGCGATGTATAGTGAACTCTTAGGTACAATATTAACACACTCGAACAGACACAATCTACTTGCAGAACCACTTCCTATTGAAAGGTTGCACAATTGTTTGCAGTTTAATACACAGGGTGGGTGAAATGGGGAGATGATGTTATATGGAAGTATATACAGCTTCAAAAGTTTGGCTTCTCACTTAGACACTTGCACCACATGAGGATTGATTATCGTCCTAATAACTGCAGATTTCTTTTTACCCATCAATCCCAGAGTTCAGCACATAAACAATGTCTGTCACAGTGACGTTGATTCTACAGAACATGATTTGAGGGCATTTGTAACATTAGGTTATGGACACACACACACACACACAGGCGAGATTGTTGAGTCCTTTCGCTGCTTCACCGACGAGGAGGTGAGCACCACGTACAGGGCTGCACATGTTAGTGACATGACACGAAACAATCCAGCGAGGGGGGTGAAACGTGAGGGCTGCTCAAGTACCGCAAGCAAAGTCAGCACGCTGAGATGCAGACGCGTGAGGCAGGGAGTAGCATGACCTAATTATAAAAGCATTAGTGTGCAGCTGCAAGAGTGTGTTGGTGTGTGTGTGTGGCAGAGAACAGAACATAATCTAGCTTTTTCTTCTCTCTCTTGTACTGAATGAGTGTGTTGATGCCTGGCTGATGACTGGCAGGATTCTCAGAATGAAGCAGGAACGCGTGGAGCAAAGTGTGATGCACATCGATTCTACTGTACTTGTTGAAGTGACTGACTCACATCATTGTCGAGACTAAAGTGTTCGACTGACTTTTCATTGATTTGTATCGTGCAGTGGGACTGATGATTTGTTGCGACAATTCACCCACTAATGAAAAGTTCAAACAGGCAAACTGTTGATTGTTCTGACCTTTTTTTCCCTCAGGACGGTTCCACAGAAAGCATATACGAACCAGCCTGCAGCCAAACACTTAAAGACGTCATACCCAAGTACCAGTGCAGCCCTGCTCTTCTGAGGCGTAAGCCTGAGTGCGGCGGCTCTGACCCGTTCATCAGTTCTGTAAGTTTGTCACCTTGATGCTGAGTGTAGGGAGCCGGTGTAAACATGCAGAGTGAGCGGTAACAGATCAATGGCTTCCCAATCAGAGAGTGTCAGTGTGATTCAGGACGGACCAGCGCTCCACCCTCTGGAAAAACAAAGAAAAAGCTGGTGCTGTGTGTTAGCCTTGTCATTTCATCCATGGAGGGTTTAGGGAAAGTCAAGTCCAGGTTGGGGGTCTCCGCTCTTTCTTTTTAGTTTACATTTGGAAGTTTTGTTTGTATTTGGCCATTTGATGCCTATTTATGGATGATTTCTGTGTGTGATTATTTAGTCAGTTGGGAGCCATTTTGTTTTATTTTTACCGTATTTTTCAGGACTATAAGCCGCTACTTTTTTCCGACGTTTTGAACCATGAGGCTTTTACAGAGATGCGGCTTTTCTATGAATTTTTCTGCAGCCCTCAGATGGGCGCTGTAGATGGAAGTCAGTGCAAACAAAAAAGCGCCAGTTTTTATTCTTAGCGCATGCAACCCAAGACGCACAACAGCAAACATCAGCACTTTTACTGCCGTGTTACAGGCACCATTCAGGTTCAGGTGTATGAATAAACACTTATGGTACAAAATCTTTCTATGTAAATATCTTATTTCTCAGCCTGGATATTGGCGGCTTATAGTCCGATGCGGTTTATATGTTACAAAATATATATTTCTTTTAAATTTTAGCGGGTGCGGCTTAAATTTAGGTGCGCTCTATAGTCCGGAAAATACGATAATTATTTTAGGTAACTGTTCTTCATTTGGAGTCATTATGCATTTCTTTGTGCATCCCTTTATGGCCCCTATACAATCTGTAACTTAAAGGACTCTGAGTAGCCAGTAAGTCCAGTAAGCAACACAGTGAAATCAAACCTCGGTTGGAGAATTACAGTCATTAGGGTTCATCCTCTGGATACCACGAATGTCCAATGTACCACATTCTGTTAAACCGTCTCAACCTGTTGAATGGTGCTGAATGAAACTCACAGGATCACCAGAGTCACTTGGGTTTTATGGGGCCGTTGCCATGACATAGTTTTGCTAAAAGTGTCTTTTTCTCTTAAGGAGCGACCTCAGAACGTATTTAAATTCAAAAGGAGCAGTAGATGGTATGTACTTTTTTTTCGAGTCTACTGCTTTTTCTCGTGGTAAATCCAGTTAATTTTCTGAAAGTGTGCTTTAACTCATTTGAACTTAATAAACTATATTTGATTTCTGCCACTTTAGGTCATGTGTAGAGACCTCACCCCTGGAAAATGAAACATCAGGTTGGTATAAAGTGATCACAGAGGTGTTATATTAGATAATGAACATTTCTCTATACACCTGCAATGTGCCATCTCCTTTTTATTCTCCTTCATCTTCTTTCCCTGCATCTTACTGTATCTTTTACAGAAAAAGACATTAATCATTCCTGTTGGTCACTGGGTGACAAGAAGGACTTGTGTCATACACAGAACAGAGGTAAAGAAATATGGGAGATTAAGCAAACATAGCTGATGTAACTCCTCAGTTTATAATGGGCAGGTATAAAATCAAGAAAGAAGTATATGTTAATTGATTTTCTTGTACAGAGATGTGTAAAACCCTGTGTGAGAACAGAAGAATGACAAAAGATGACAGGACACAGACAGACCTAGCGACTCAGGTAAAACCATGTTACTCTCACCTTACGGCAGCAGCTTCCATCTAGTTTCGGAGCCAGTAACGCAGAGAAATATGTTCTGATTTTCACACTTCATATAAGCAGAGCGTGTGACTCTCACACAATCACGTTAGAAGCACAAATGGTAATTGTTTGCGGAGCTGTGCAGATGGAGGGGTTTAGGCTTTTGTAATCCTGTGCCCACATGACTGCGTCAACACGGTACCTGGAATACCTGCACGTCTGTGCACGTGTTAGTGCGTGTGAGGGAAATGACAGTGGTTGTTCATCCTGTTTTCCATGGTCAGCTTATGTAAGAGAAGAAAACAGTGAGTGGATTATAGCCAAGTTAAGCCAAATTATTCAAAGGGCTTAAACGCAAACTATTGTCTCAACGCGTTTACAAGCCTACAAATGTCCTTAAGGTGGAAATAAAATCCCTTTTGAAGAATCTAGTGGGATTTTAACATGTAAACACAATGTTCCTGCTTAACTCAGTCTGGTTTGAATCTTGGAGATTGAAGATGATAAAAAGTGAGCGTGAAGTGAATGTTAGGGAGGTCAGATGTATGTCAGCCAAATCAGATTCACTGGTCACTTTAATCAGCTTCATAATCTTCAATCTCCTCTATAAGGGCATTTAAAATCTGCCCGTTGTTCTTCACAACACCTGGATTTTGTACTGTCTGGTGTTTTTTCTGCCAACAGCTGATAGTGGAGAGGACATCACCACAGGACAGTAATCAACCTCCTCCCCATCTCTGTCATCTACACAGAAACAAGTAACGCAGGGTCCTTCGGGGTCACAAGTATTCAAAATACCACTTTTAAAGTAAAAGTGTGGATGGATTATGAAAACAAAATGTCCAAAAAGTAGACAATAAATTCCTAAATAATAAAACAAAAGATAGCACAATGACAAAAAACACACGCTTCAAACGTCAGTGCAAAGGGTGGGGGCCCTCTTCCCTGGCTGTGGCCTGTTTTCCCACAATTCCTCCATGTGTAAAAGTCGCTCCAGATCTCACCAACATAAAAATGCTGATGTAATATCAGCTCAGGTATAAACATTCAAAGTAACCACTAAGCAGATAAGGGCCCGGGTTACAGATATTATTAGACATGACAACACAGACGCGTCAGTGCAAGTCTACAGTGTATAAAGTCTATTCCTTTATTTTGGGTAGTAATGCAACATTTGAGGTGATTGATTTGAATGATCCTATTGTTTGTGTATTGCAGCACAGTGAAACTGCAAGTGACACTGCAGAATCAATCCAAACAAGAGGCCGACTAAAGAAGTTACCCAATCTGATGCAGGCGAAGAAGAGGCGCCGGGGTAGAGCTGCAAAAGAGAGGAACCCATCTGAGAGTGACAGTGTGTATCTGCGGGTGATGTTCATCAACTTGTTAATGAAGATGGTTTATTGAGTGATTAATGAAAAGATTTCTGCTCATCTTCAGGCGTTTCACCAGAAGTGTTGAGTAACAGCAATCCAGTGTTAACCTGCATCAACCTCGGGAGGAGAACAGTAAAACCCTGGAAAACTATTTCGCCACCACAGCAGCTACAGGCCAAAAATCGTGAAGAGTCAGAGGAAGAAGACGCTTGGAGGTCAGGCGCTGCAGCTCCGCTGTGGAACCCGTTCGAGTGTCCACGGCCCTGCGCCCTCTTCTACCACAGCTGCCACCAAGCCCGACATGAGCTGTGGGTCTGTGGTGGCACCTTGTCCTTGCCTCGTGTGACAGAATGGGATCGCTTTGAGAGTCTGGTCCAGGAGCTGGACTACAGACACTGTAATCCATCTCCCCCACAACTGATTCGTTCCATCACAGACCTGCAACTCTCACAAAACCCAGTAAGATACACCTTCGAATGATTACTGTGTGTGAACGAGACCTGAGCCGCTCGGGCCTCTTTCTCTCAAGCTTTGTTGGTAAAACGTGACATGCAGGATTTGTTAAATAGTTTTGACTTCATGTCTGTGGCCTGCAAATGGAAAGAAACCCTGTCCCTGATGTTGAACAGTCGGTTTCTCTTCGCCAGGCGGGACTTTCTAACCGCACCTCTGAGCTTTTTAGGGAGCATTTACACAAGCTGGACTGTGATTGAAATTTGTAGCTGAATTAAAGCTCTTATAGCTTTGTGTCATTTATTTGTTAATTCAGAGCCAGTTAACACAGCGTATGCCTCATAAAGTGCTATTGAATAAAATATGATAACAAAACAGGTGCAATTACAGCATGGAAGACTAAACTGACCCTCTGATAATGCATCAGTCTGAAAAAGTGTGAAAACCGATAGCCCACAGAGTTCACAGACAGAGTTTGGTTTTACCACATTCATGACGGTGAAATTTCAGGGAACTTTGCATGATGCAGCTAAAGAGGCGCTCCATTTATTTTACAACCTCCTCTGTGGCTTCCTTGTGAGGAAATAATTCAAATTCAGTTTGGAATGTCAGCATAGGCGGGGAGACTGCAAATGTGTCAGTTTGTATCTAATAAAAATAAAAGTTTAGTACCTTAGGGAAGGAATTTTGCCTTCACTAAGGTATTTTAAAAAAAAAAAAAAAAAGCTGGACTGCTATTTCCAGAATGTGCAGTGCAGTTACAGTTTCCAGTGCACTGTAATGCTGACCTGACTCTCCTATTCCTGATTTTTTATTCACATATTTCAATTTATGCTGTACTTGTTAGTGCTGTTGGAATGTTTTGTGTAATACTAGGCATAAGAGATTGAGATTTCATTAAATTAAATATACATTTGAAGAGGAGACTTCATTTATTTGTTTACGGCAGGTGACGAGTATCTTTATTCAGGCTTGTATGTGTCATGTTACAAACTGCACATCGTCCATGTCTGCAGACGTAAGCTGTTTGTGGTCCAACATATGATGGTATTATTCCTTATCCAGTTACTCAGTGACGGTGGGACCTCCCTTTGCCAACAGCCATTGTTGCAGTGATTCGACATTGTGTAACAGATGTTCTCATAGCACTAAACTGAAGCTACTCGCAGAAAGAAATGGTTCTTAAATGGTTCTTTAGAAGGATGTATGGTCCTTTAAAGAACCATGTTTGAAAGGTTCTTTGTGGAACCAAAAATACTTCTTTTATGAAATCATTTTTGGTACCTGTTAGAACCTTTTTTCTCTAATGGCCAAGCAGTGAAGACCAGCAGTCAAAGAAAACGACCAATAAATCCCCTCCCTCCGGATACGGAAATATTAGCTTTAGTGATTAAAGCAGATAAAACTAGATCACTGCAGGGTTTCATTTCATTTTACATCCCAACTCATAAACAGGTAATAAACACAAGCTTTTTTGTTGGTGGGGTCAGTGGGAGAACACACACACACGAGCAGATAACATGTCCATCTGTCATCAGAAACACACACGTTTTAATCTGTCTTTTACCCAAACAGTTGACCAGATTTGGGAGATTTGATGTCTTCAGACAGCACTCGGCTTTAATGAAACCCCAGGATAATGGAAGCTGTTGGGTAAGAGAATCAACATCTGCCGGATCCATCGAGGAATTAAATCTTCGCAAACATCCTCCCTACCACGTCAAATATTTACAGCGCTTCTAATCAGCGGTCCTCTGCGCCTTTTGTTTCTGAAGCAGGAGCAGGAGCAGGATGGTGATCAGACCAAAGTGGGGCTGCAGGGAAAACAACTGGAAGCCGCGCCGCAAAGTGACAGGAAGAGTGTCAAGACCTCGCCGGAGAGAACTCTGACAGCCGTCACTGTATGTCACGCACCCAACAAAGGCTGATGTTAATTAAAGCAGTTTTAGGTTCACTGTGGTTTAAGCATAATGAGCTACTGCAACATCTGTCAGCAACCAGATGCAGCTGTCAGCCCCACACCTGCTCTGCCAGAGTGTGAACTATCAATCCAACTGTAATTTACCTTTTTACGGAGAGGACTTTATTCACAAATTAGAATCTGCTCAGCTAGCTTTAATAATCAGTGCAGCCCTAAAATAAATGTTGACAGTAGAAGTTTAACATGCATTTTCCTTCCCAATAATTAGCCTGTCATAATTCAACATGTTTCTACATGTATTTAGGCTTTTTTAAGATAAATAAAAAAGACAGATGCGGTTTTATCCACGCAGAGCAAGTTCACAAACTCATAACTGAAGTAACATTACAAGTCCTCGAAAGGTCAAATCCTTCATTACAAGTAAAAGCACTATTTCAAATTATGAACTCGATTTGAAGTAGTACATGCTTTTTCCTAAAGTACAAATAACCCTTTAAGAAACAATTGTCCAGATGTGTTTACAGATCATTTACTTTTAATAGTGACGGAAAAGGAAGATTGAAACACCTCATTCTCGAGACGTTTTGTTTTAAGAATCTGCATCTGTTGATCAAAGCTGTAGAAGGTGTATGGAACATAGAGTAAAAACTACAATGTTTTCACTGTAGTTAAAGTATCATAAGTGTAAATAAGTACTTCAATACTGTACTTACCACCTCAAATATTAAATAAGTCACTCCCAACCCTACATGGGCCTGCAGGCCTAATGAGGAACCGGGTGCTGGGTGGGTCTCTCTTTGACTCCATTCTTTTCTCGCTCCAGACTATAGACTGTACTGTACAATAAAGGCTAAAATTGTTGGAACAGAAAGTGATCATGGGAACACACACTTGAAATCGTCAGACAGGGAGGTAGAAGGTGAGCTTTAGTAGTAGAGGATTACGCTCCCCACATCTCCCAAGTCTATATAAAGCAAATCAACTCGTGCAGGATTAAGTGTTTTGCCCGGCAGAGAAGCTGCATGCTCCAGCATAAAGGGGGAGTGGGTGACGCTCCGTCCCACAACGATCAAACACAGCAGCTCGGGCCTTTCTTGGTGGTCGGTTCTGTCTTTTGTTTGCCCGTAGTGGAATATAACAAAAGGCATCGACCATGACGCAGAATCAAAGTGTGACTTTTACTCTTTACAGAATGGAAACACACATTTACGTGAAGCTTCCAGACGGGAGACTGGTAGTGAGCGGCCGTTTACCAAAGGACACAGGCAGTCCACTAACTCTCTGGACAGCCTCTACAGCCTCAAGAGTGGACAAAGCTCCTCAAGTAAGGACCTTTAGGCCAAGAACCAAGATTAGTCTTCACACCATAACCCAATGAATTATGCAACCATCGCTGCTAAGCTCAGACGCACTAATTAGGGGAGTCACACTAACCTCCAACCAACCCGGTCCTTGACTCAGACTCTTGCTGTCTTGTAATTGACACGTGGACAATCAGAACGTGATAGAATCGAACACGGTAATTCACCTCTACTGTAGCTGAACACTGTTGTTTGGCTGCTTTTTCCCCAGGCGGAGTCACCAGTGGGTCGGACTGCTCCAGTACCAGAGGCAGTCTGAGGCTGGAGGACGACCTGTTGAACACAAGACAGTTCTGTGGAAGAGCTAGAGTCCACACAGACCACGTGCCAAGTCCGTATGACACAGAATCCCTCAAACTCAAGGTAAACCAGTCTGGGAAGCACATGGAAATTCAGTAATGTCATAATAATAGCATTAAAGTGGGGCTGCCACAGGTTCTGGGATCCTTCGCTCACATCTTGTAGGTTTTTGGCCTGGTGTTCTTCAAGGCCAATCACTCAATCAATCAGTTTGTTGGAATGAAATACTGGAACCATTGTCAATGAGAGATTGAACCTGTAAGACCAGGTCTTAACCACGTCCCTCACTTATCTACATGTCTCATCTTCTCATCTACACTCTCCTTGTGAGCACTAAATAAGGTCTAGCAAATGAGAATGTTAATGGCAAAATATATATTCAGTGTTATTTTCTTTTCAGAGTGTCGTCCTGCCCACTCGTCTCTCTCCCGTTAAACAGACTTGTCAGCATTAGCACAGTTGCACAGCTGCAGACAGCAGTGATAAAATTATATGGAGCCCAGAATAAACTAAATGCAGACAAATTCTCTATGCATAGAGAAATAGAATATTAATATTCTCTATAAGTATTTTTTTATTTTGCAATGACTTGTACAATCAATAAGAATTTAACATCTTTTCATAATATGATAAAGAGCAGGTGTGTGTAAAAGAGAATACAAATATATAATGAAATATTAAGCATTAATAAACAAAATAAAATAGGTGATAGTACAAAGACTTGAAAGCTATAACGCATTCTGTTTGGTGAACTTGTGTTTGCAAACTGAAAAATAGCTACAGTAGGTAACTACAGTAGTTCTTCTACAAACGTCTTTACATAATGTAATAAATCAAACTAACTAAACTGAAAGCAAACTAAATTCTCACTTAGGTGGGGGACGTGATTGACATCATCTCGAAGCCCCCCATGGGAATATGGACAGGCATGCTGAACGGCAGAAGAGGAAATTTCAAGTTCATTTATGTAGATGTGCTAACAGAGGAGAGTCCTGAGACATGCAGTCAGAGAGTGAGACACAAATCCACAATCCAGGAAGTGTTAAAGCGTCTCAGCTTAGAGGTATTCTGGCTTTATGTGTTCTGGACTGATTTAATGTAACAGTCATCTTCCACACAATACTGACGTTTCTTCCACGTGTCTTATCAGGAGTATTACTCCTCTCTGCAACTGCACGGTTACCAAACAGTAGATGACTTGATGGGTCTGAAAGAGCATCACCTGCCGGAGCTGAGTGTGACTGATCCAGAGCACAAGTGTCGTCTGCTGGCGGCCGTCGAATCCCTGCAGCAACTTCGCTGTGAGTGGCGGAAAATGCCGGACAGTGTCATCGTGCACATTTTGTGACAGGGTAAAAGTGGGAAGAGCCTCGCTGAGGGGGTTGGGATTCAGGAAGGAAAACGGTGGCGTTACACCTGCAGCAGATAGGACTGGGAGGCTACTGGGCACTAAGGAGGTTAGCTCGCGAGGTTAAGGATAACGGGATGACCCCAGGGAGTGTCTCTGAGAATAGAGCAGGACAGATAGGCCCGCTCAGCCTTAACGCACGGGAACAATATCAGTGGAGGATTATTCAACCAAAGCCTTCCTCTCTGCTTTACAGCTGATAGTCATATGGAGAATGAGGTCAACCAGGATGCAGAGACCCCCAGTGAGAACATGAAGGCCGATATGAAGAGCTACCCAAGAGACTCCAGCTGCCACATGCCATCTGACAGCCGAGACAAGCACACAGATCACAGGCACCATCCCTTCCCCTCCGAACACCCTCTACGGGCCGAGATGACAGCTTCATGATATGAATCTTTCTTATGTTGGTTTTATTCCTCAACATGAAACAAAAGCATTTCTTGCAACATCATTTCTAATTATAGACAATAAATTGCTGATGTTGAGCCTTCCCTACTGCTAATTCCTCAACTCCACTAGTGGAATTGTCTGGAAATTGTAAGATAATTGTAATTGCAATATAATGTATGTTCATTTGAAAATTAAATTCCGGAAATTAATCATTTTTGATGTAATATTTATAAGAATTACTACAACAAATATAAAAATATTCAGTCACAATTAATTCAAACTAAATCAAACTTGTGCTGATTTAGTACAATCTACTGGTTATTATAGTACAGATGTAACTAATGCAACTAATTTTTATTCAGATATTAGATTAAATATAACTGTATTCCTCCTGAAGGAAACTGTTGGTGTCAACATATTATTCAATAAAAAACAGCAGAGCAGTATATGGATAAACAAACATAAAAAGTAATACTAGAAGAACAGAATACCCCTCAAACATCCACTCAAGAGGGGAATTAAATAATTAAAGTTCACGATCGCTCCCACCTAAACCATTCACCCACAGCTTTGGTACCAATAAGTTAGAAAAGTGTTGCAGAACATTTATCATTAATAATTTGTGGACAATAGTCAATAATTAATATGCTAATCATTTCCACATGTGACACAAAAGTATAATATTATATGGCATTTGATATCCCACAGGTTAAATGTTAAGTCCTCAGTGGAATTAACCTCAGAAAGAAAACAACATGTTTCTCACTGATAATTATTATTATAATTATACATGTCAATATAGTGATAATTATACATCTACATTATTCATGCAGTTTCTTCAACGTCTTTACTCCATATATGAGTCTGGACAGATGTCTACGCATATTAAGTGTAACTTCACCGGTTAGCAGAGGCAAACAACGACGTATTAATGATGGTTTCATGGTAAAACTTTATGTTTGGTCAATCTAATGTCAGAAAAATCCACAACGTCTCCAGTGCTTCAAAACCCAAATGTTCGAAAGACAAAGCATCAAAAATCACAATCATAAGCTGGAATGTTTTTATTTTCCTTTTTTTCCAAATGACTTAAATCAAATAATCCTTTATCATGTTTGTTACATTGTTCATTATCTTTTGATCAACTTAATGATCAATTAATCGTTACATCATTTTGAAGCTACTCATGAATGTAATCATTTTGTTTCCACATTGAAGCGAATAACTTCTACAATGATGCATATTGACTGTTGTATCTGTTACTGCTGTATTGTATTGTTTTTACCTTTTTTAAAGTGCTGTTGAGTATGATCATCTATGATGACTAACTTAAGTACAATGTTTGGATAGGAACGAGCCTTCTAACATCCTGTTTTGGGCCTGAACAATAAGTATGTGAAATTAATCCTATTATGATGCTGCTATGAATCCATAGTACAAATGCTGTTATGCATGTATATCTGGGTTTAGTATGTATCCATGGAAACGTTTGCTACTGAGCACAAAACAAGAAAAGGTTCAGCTCATTTTGGGTTTGGTCATATATCACAATTATTATCGGTCAGAAGTATTGCATTAGTGTTCAGAGTTTAGTCTTATGATTTTTTTTATTATGAGACTTTATTAGGAGTTTATAAAGATCCCTTCAATTGAACAGCCGAGTATTCTACAGTGTTTTACCAGTTCATTTTTTAACAAAAAGGCAGCCATGTGAACATTTTTATATCTAATACAATTAAATTAAATCAATCATGACACACACACACTTCCATGTTTGTCTTTTTATACTTGTGAGGACATTCATTGACATAATACAGTCCCTAACCCCTAACCCCTAACTTAAACCTAATTCTAACCCTGACCCGTAAATCCCAGTCTTGACCCTCAAAAAGCCTTTTGAGGTTGTGTGAACTAACTAAACTGTCCTCACAACAGTGGTAATGATACAAAATATGTCCGCAGAAAGCTATAAAGACAAAACACACACACGCAGACACACAAAAATTATTAAAACGTTGAATGTAACACACAGAACCAGTCCCTCTCAATCCCTCCTCCTTCAATGAAGCAACAAAACGCGCTTTTGTCTTCTAACAGGACATTCGTCATGAAGATAATAAGTGCAAGCACAGAATTATACCGTTTATACATTCAAACACTGAAAATCCTCTCAGCGGGAAAAACTGAAAACATGTAAAATTACTCATATTTACATCAGTGTATAATGTAATATCTTCTGCTGTAAAACAAAGAATTGAGAAGGTCACTCAAACAAAAAGAAAGTCTTTTATTGTGTTTTGGCCTCATTAACCTTAACTAGTGATGTTCACTTCATGGATGTTATAGTAACAAAGAGAGTTTCACTAAATTTCTGTTTCTCCGTTTTTTAGATTCAAAAAGACGTATCCAAAGAAAAACCCAAATTCCGCTTTGGTCTCTATGCCATCACTGTGAGGATACGCTGACTAAAAGGTCACTTCCCCTCATGTGCTCTTTTAGCCTCTGACAAGAAGAAAATGAATTTCCATTTGTGTCAAATCCTTTGAAATGAAACTAACGTGAAGATCTTGCAGCTGCGGCCGTGCGTTTGATTCAGCGGCTGAGGCCTCCGTGAGAGTACGTCGCATAACCATTGTCAGGACACAGAGAAAGCTCCTCGGTGCTGCTGAGCCCATTGTTAAGTTCTGGAAAAGACGACAGACACAAGAGACTGAGGATATGAAAAGTCCCATCACAGAACAGAAGTCATATTTTATAAAAAATGTGTTTACGGTGTTTACAGAACTTCAGCATTAGATCTGATATCCACAGTCCAAATCATTTCTCCTGCTGAATTTCTGTTTAATGGAGTATTGATGAAGAATTTTACCAGGAGCTAGTATATATGAAGAAGTGACTGAATGAGATATGAAAAATTAATCAAGGGGGACTTTTGCTAAAACTTTCTAAATGCTGATGATAAAATTACACATTCATTGTAATATTTTGGTGAGTTAATCACGTAAACTAAATTTTGAGTTTTATTGCCACAAAAGGCTAATAACACCATTCGTATTCATAAATACTGGTACATCAATACGATTTTTTGGCATTTGGCCTCCACACTCTGACACATTGTATTTGAGATAAGTAATTTCCCTTTTTCAAAACTTTTAAACTGGAACTCAAAAACCTTCTAGCTTACAAACTGCATTAACCCTGATGTGCAACTTTTGGCTTTTCCCACTTTGCAGTCCTTCAGTGAACAATGATAACACACACATTTTCTCCTTGAGTAAGTTGGAACACCACCTAGTGGTAGCGTCGAACCCAGTAGTCGGGCCTGCCGCAGCCTCCATTTGTGTGTTTCCTGTTGCAAATCAAATCATGGCGACGTGCTATGACAACTGGAAATGTAGCTGCACCTGAGAATATGAGCTTCTCCTTCATGATGTTGACTTCCTGACTGGACCGCCGTGCCACAGCACTCAGCATGATCTGCTCTGGGTTACAGTTCTGCATCCCGCTTATCCTCCACCTGTTACAGCACACACACACACACACACACGCACGCTGGCATTAAGCATTCCAGCTGCACTGATAAACTTTCAGGAATATTCATTGAATGAAAGCACAATGACATAAAAGAGGTACGTCAGCGCAGTGAAAGCAGGTAATCAGCCATGGGGCACATGAAAGCACGAGGGGGACTGACAAGAAAGCAGAAACAAAGGTCAAGTGAGTAGCCGCAGTTACCTGATCATATGATAGCTGACAGATGCCAGGGGGCAGCGGAGGGAGGTGGCATGCAGATCGAGAAGGGCACAGGACAAAGGAAGAATGTCAGAGCAGACAGAGGAAACAGGACAGACAGCAAGAGGTTATCGCATGAAAACATCAGGAGACAAAGAAAGTAAAGGATGAAAACCAAAGAGAAAGGAAAGAGAAGAGCAGAATGAACAGTCAAAGCTCGGCTCAGGTACAGTACAATCCAAAAACTCTGCAACCATCAACACGGCAACATTCGAACATTTCAAGTATTGTTTAAGCGAATCATTTTGCATGTGACTGAGACATGCACGGACGGGATCAGCACACTTTCCGTTCCTTCTGTTGTTAGAAGTTTTTGGTTTATTTTTTACTTTTGTTTCAGATTTTTCAAACAGCTAACGCGCTCATTTCAGAGGCTCAGTCTTCTGTGTTTCCACAGGACAATACACCCAGCTGTGCTCACTCACACACACTAAACGTATGTCAGCGATAACAAAGAACCTTCCATTGTGTAGTAAAAAAAAAGAAACAATGACACAAGGGTCAGTGGGTCAGTTATTGACAGCTGTGTTCTGTATTGTGAGTCTTCGGATGATCCCAGTCCAGCCATACTTACTTTTGAAAGCAGAAAATCCCAATGACGATGGCCAGTGACACCAGATCTGAAGTGATCCAGATGAAGCTGTAAGCGTTCTGGCTCTGCAAGGCAAGAAAAAGAGAAAAGCACTTTCTCGTCAAAGCCACTGGAGGTCACCGTCAACATGCACGTGTCTAAAGCTACTGCGAGACACTGACTAAGGCAAAACGTCTGCTAGACAGCTGCTGCAGAGTTCAGATGCATGTCCTTGTCTCAGACTCGTTCCCTGGGTCCTGTTGTTCACTAACGCCACACTGAGCTCCCTCATATTTCTCTGCGTCCTTGCCCTCGAGTCTTGCTGGGCCCTTGTCAGTCTCTATCCTCTCTCCTGCTGTCCGCTCGTCTCACTTTGTGACCTTGCCTGTGTGTGTGTGTGTGTCTGTGTGTGTGTGTGTGTGTGTGCGTGATGACAGATGAGAAGAGAGAGTGGAGAGCTGTTTACCATGAGCCAGATAGGGTAAGGCACCTTTCGGAGAACTTGGGGGGCATCAGAGGACACAGAAGACACCCCGCTACACCACAGAATGGAGTAGAGCCAGGGCTCATTCACTGGGTAGACGGTCACACTCACATTATTGGCCAGATACTCCCTGGGGGAAGGAAAAATAAATGTCAGCACTGAAAATAATGGTCCTCTCCTTTTCACTCCTCGGCTCATTTTACCCTTCTGCTTTTAAATGTGTCTGCAGCTCAAGAAAGTCCAGCAGTTCACTCTAGAGGATCTTCATGTTAATTTCAGAGCTCACATTTTCCCATAATCTTAAAGTCTATCAATAAATTGAGCTTATGAAGGTCACATTTCCAGAACCCCAGTATTTAAATAAAGATGCTGTTAGCAGATAAAGGGTCAAGGATGAAAAAAGATGATTGCATGTCGAGATTTGGATGCTTAAAATCACTGGACAACTTGAACTTTGGAGGAGATCCAGCTTGACCCCTTTTTCCTGTCCCACCCCCATTTCCTGTCCCACAGGTCAAGGGTTGAAGGCAACACTGTGACTTGGAAGATATGTGACATCTACACATACAAACCTAAGCCTAACAGAGTTGGGCTGGGTGAGATTGAAAATTTGCTTAAAAAAGAAAATATCCCTATTTTTCACATCAGAAATGTCCATTTGTTTCAAATCCTCAAACAAAGCTGGCTCCTGTCCTCCTCCTCCCTTACTGAATGTCCTTGTGGCTGGCCTTGCTGTAGTGGAGCGTCAGGCTTGTGATTCCCCTCTTTCTTATCTCTTCCATCGACAGCTTCTCGTTTACGCTCTGCTGAAGCCCTCGCACTCGTCCCCTGTCCGTGTCCGGGGTCCACGTCACCTGGCAAAAACACATATGACAAAGACAAACCCCTGATGAGACAGACGGCACCGTGTGGGCTGCTAACTTGAAGCTGAGAAGGAGGCTGCTTCGTGTAGAACTGAATGTCAAAGCTGTCAGTAACAGTTACTGTACGTATGGAATCAGAACACTACGAGCAGCACGTCTCAATAATCAAAGGATTAGTATGGAGGGACCTACAGTCCTCACCCTCTTGGGGGAAATCCCTGCTTTCTGCACAGCCCACAGCGTGTCCATGAACCAGCTCCGGGAGCGCGGGTGCTCTGCTGGAGGTTTGTGGACGTTGAGCAGCGCAGAGCTATTTGCCCTGGCCACCAGACGCAGCATCTCCACCAGACTACAAACCGTCTGGTTGCCAATACGGCCGCGGTCCCTCATTGTCAGGCCTTCAACTGTCCAGTAGGGGTCGCTCTGACAACAAAGCGCAGCAAGGGACAGTCAAAAACGGAATGTAACAGCCCTGAACGTTACACATCGTTGTTCTGCTAAATGACAAACGGGAGAGCTACCTCGCATATGTTCTTCTTGTGCTGGAAATGTCTCTTAAATATTTCATGTTAGTCAAATTTGAAAACATCCAAATAAGCTTTAAATATTGGAATATCCAATTCATCCCAAGCATTTTGTTTAACTATTAAAACTTTCATTTTCAATACATTTAAAGTGACATTTCGTATTTACACTGAATATTCTTCACATCATCTTTGAAATACAGTTTTACTGCATTATGTAGCAGAATGTGGGGCTGTCTGGGGGAAAATACATTTTTTAGTTGTTAGTTGTGAACCAAATGTAGTAAATTTACTTAAAATGGGTTTCAGTACCTCCAAAAACCACTGGCCTGCATTTAAAGAGCGAATCTCTGTCCAGTTGAAGAAAGAGGCATCCTCAAACTGTCGTGCTGGAAAAACCTTATTGACATCTGTGGTTCGCCTTAGTGTGCGGTCTCGCATGAGGAATGGAACCCCATCCACGCTGAGAGACAAAGGCAGACAGTGGTTTCATACTTTCATAGATAGAATAACATGTTACATCACAACAGCAGCTCTGTCAAAAAACAGGCAGTGTAAAACTCCTTTCTAGAAAAAAAACACTTTTATTTTCCATCTATATGTGGAACTTTACAGCGTACACAATAGAATTTAATTAGATACAAATAACCCGGACTAAAATGTTGTGAATGTGTGGTTAATAACCTGATAGTGACATCAGCCTCCAGGGAGCTGGCTCCATGCTGCAAGGCCCTGTTAAATGAAACCATGGTGTTTTCTGGAGCCAGCTGGAGCAGAGAAGAGACAGACACGACGGCTAATTGTCAGTCACGGTGTGCAAAAAAAAAAAAAAAAAATGATTCACTTATTTATAATGATTAAAAATGAAACCAGCAGCTACCCATCAGTAACAAGTTCCATACTACACATAGCGGCTGTTTTCTGCTTATCCTCCTACTGTCCATTCAAATCAATTCATGCAATACTAATAATGTGATTCTCCTAATTATTTGTGGATAACAATAAGAAATATAATATAATATAAATGTGTTGCCCAAAGTGAACATTAATTCATTATTCATTAATTGAATAACTGATCGTTTAGAGAAGTTCAATATTAAGACAGAATAGAATAAGAAAAGCTTCTGTATTAAATTGAGAATAAATTCTGCTTATTGGACGCAACATAAATATATAGTGCACTGTAGAGACAAATAAACATTCATTAATGTGCTGTCAACGGTATTCAAATAAATCAGTTGTAAGTGTTTCCTTTTACAACGAACAACAAGGCTTAAAGAAAATGGATTGTTAGCTGCTGTATTCTGTATAGTTCAGTAGGGTAGTCATGTTTTATGGGAGTAAGAAAAAAGCATCATTTGAAAGTTTGCAATTACCTGTTCATACAGAGACCAAACAACGGGCACAAAAATAGTTGTAACAATTGATAAATATTATTAAATGATTTTCACCCAGTGACTGGCCGCAGGTTTCAATGATTAAAACAAAATCCTTCAGGTCTACCTCTTTTTGTTTTGATAATGTTGTCTGTGCATCCTTAATGCTTTAATGTGAGGCCTGTGCATGATGTCATCAACAGTCCCCACAGAAAGAAATATAGAACGGCTGCACTGTGCACATGCGCACGGGTGTGTGTTCCTCACAGTTCTAAATATCTGTGTACATATCCGTGTTCGTAGCTGGTCGTCTGGAACACGATTTGCTCGCCCAGGTGTGAAATGACAGTTCAGTGTGTTGTTGACAACATAAACCGTAATATGAAAAACACAGTGCAGTGCAGAATCAGACAGACATTAATTCTATGAGCTGATCCATCAACACAGCATGTTGACATATGAACTCTTAAGAAGAATATCAAATTACCAAACAGCATATTCAACGCTGGCTGTTCACATGTGTTTACACCTGACAGGTCTGGGCAGTCTCCCCACAGAGCTGCTCAACATCCAACTGGAACAGACAGTGAGGGCTGGCAAAGCTCCAACTCACCATAGGAGCTCCTCGTCGACCAATGACGTCTGGCCGCGGCCTCAGGCTGTGGCGATCCATGATGCAGGGGCAGGTGAATGTGAACGGAGCTAAATACAGCGACAGGAGGACGATGATGTAGATCAGCAACACCATCACCTGGAAATCTAGCAAATAGGAGCCGGGGGGGTTAATTTGCATTGGAGTAGAACTGGAACTTAATATTCGAATATTCTCCATACAGCAACCTTTACTGTATATTATAATCTCATTGCTTTTTCCAACTTTTCCATTGGCTGCTTGCACTACATAATCTCTCCCTTTGTGCAAGAATCATCCAGCAGCAACAAGCCACTAAGCTGCCACAATACCTTCAAGCACAGCAAACACACTCTGTAATCTACAAACCTAAAATGAAGTTGGTAAACAACGTTTCATTACCGCTAAAGCCTGCTGTTGGAGGCGGTTGTGTAATGGTATGTATGAGCATCTTGCAGCAACAAGACACTGCGTCACTGTTGGCAGATGGGGGCTTAGCCTCATTATAAAGTCACTAGCCCGTTTAGTTGGTTTGGATAACCTGAGTGTTAAACACGCTGCTCATGCTAAGTCAGACCTGACACCTGCTCTGGAAAGCTACTGCATGTTTGAAATCATTGTGTCGTTTTGTGGCTCATTTGAAGTCACTATTTAAAATAAGTTGCATGAAAAATAATTTAAAACCGGCTTTAGCTGAAAACAACATTTTTAGAAACAAATCTTCAACTGACTTATAATGAGTTTAGGTAACAATAAATTCACAAAAAGTGGAACAAAAAAAAAATTGACTTGAGTTTACTAAATATGACTAAAAATAATATAGACTTTAGATGTTAGAGTAAAGCTGAAATGACAAAGTGAACACTAACACTCAAAGTCAAGATGTAATTGTATGAATGAGCTTCATTAGCTCTCATGCTCTTTCTAAGTCCAATTAATGGAATCGCACGTTATATTTCTCGGCCTGAAACACTGTCTGCGCATGTCAACACTTACTGTTTGTGTTTCTGCGAACCACGTATCCAGCTACTATCCAGCTGATAGCGGTGACTGTTGCCAAGGCTCCAATGTGCAGGAAAGGTGCCGTGGACTGGTAACAAAACACAAATATAGAGCTGTGGTGTTAATTGGCGGTTACTTATTATAGTCAGAGCAACTTTGAAAGTATGTAGAGAATAAATACATATTCCAAAAATAGCTATACGGACCAGGACTTTGTCAGTCAGTTACAGAGGAAATACAGTAAATAAGACTGTTCACTCCCCCAGGACAACAAGTCATTTGCTGCACCTCCTGTTTTTATATGGTTATTCCTCAGTAGTATGTTGTTAAATCATTTTCAGAAATTAAATAACTACATTTAGAAAAGGAGCGTTAACGACAATAGTCAATATTCAGGAAATTAAATTTAGCTTTACCCATCATTCATGTTTACAATTCTCACCTATTATTAAGTATTAGAATATCCACAAATGTTTAAAAAAACGAATAGAATTCTTGTTTCTGTTTCTACACCAAACTGCAGCCAGATACTGACAGAATATATTCATGTCAGGTAAGGGCATAATGAATGAATGAAACATTTAAACTGGCAAAACTGACAAAAAGCAGATTGGTAATGTCAGCCAGTAGTTTAACAGGTAAGAATTTTTTTTGTGACTTTCTTTCTTAATGTCAAACAGATTTAAATGTACTATCAATCTTTTAACTTAGCACTTAAACACAGAGTTTTAAAACAAATAGACTTCATCGTCCCACTTTTAATTCCTCATTCAGAAGCTAAATTCTAAGCCCATTTATGGAATCAATAAATTCAGTTGCTCCCATCTTTACAGTAAGCGTCACCATGGCACAGTGTATCTAATAGTCCACCGAAAAAGAAATGATGCAGAAACCTTATGGTTCAGTCACATCATTTGATTCTCTACCAACCTGCAGTGACACCAGCAGGATGTCCCACTCATCTCCCCATATGTCATCGACAGAGACCACACCGGAGATGGTGGTGAGCAGCGTAGCCAACACTCCGATCTGTGGAGATGAGGTGCACAACAATGAACTTGTGTTTACTTCAAAATTATTTGTGGAGAAAATTAATTTGAGCAGTTCAGAAGGTAAATCACAGCACCTTGTGAACCCAGTAGAGGTTCAGTTGCTGGCCCAAAGATATGTGGAAAAGTGCTAAAATCTGGAGAAAAGATTTAGTGAGTTATACTCTGACTCATCAAAAATCAAGTCTGTTGACATTTAGGGCTTTGGAAATGACTGTCACCAGTAAGAATGTAATGTAGCTGAATCCCACGGTGGTGGATGCAAGGATGGGGATGGTCTCATCTCTCCATTCTCCAGAGCGATTGTACACTGACCTGGTAAAAAAAATAAAAATAAAGGTACTGGATCATAGAGGAACGACATTTGCCTTGTTTGCCTAATTCCATCCTTCCCAAACATGGCGGTTATAGACAACTTTCACAGGGTCACAGCAGCAGCAACATGACTCACCAGTTGAACTCATTGAAGTCATTTTGAGCCAACAACCAGAAGTAAGTCCAGAAGACAAGCAGAAGGAAGGAACTGCACAGGAGAAAGAACCATGTACACTCCCACTGTAAGAGAATGGCACAGAGTGGCCAGATGAGTGGCCAGATGAGGGTGTTGAGTTTGGACACTTGTGGTCCCATGTGGCCTGAGTAAATACCCAAACCCAGAAATGTCGGGATGCTGTGTAAAATGTGAATAAAAAATCAAACCATTTAAGACCTTCTCTGATTACAAAGACAATTTATTAAATGTTAAAACTATAAAATCGTTTGATGTCAGCACTGCAATTTAAAAAGGCTGAGACATGGAAAACAAAAACATCTAAGAATAATTTAATAAGTTAATTAGCAGCAACTCAGTATCACGATTGTGTTTAAAAAAAAGTATTTCAAAGTAAAGGTGGGGTGGGATTCATCTGGCTGTGAAAATATACATGTCAACACCTTAAAAGTAACATTTCTCAAGACAAAATTGCAAAGAAATGTGTGATTTCATCATCTATGGCGCATAACATTAATATAATATAACATTCAGAGAATGTCACGCTGTGTCCTATCAGTGCACAGATCAAAAGCCAGTATGTGTGAGAGTGCTTTAGTACACATGGCATCGGTAAATGCTGCAGGAGATTTATACTGCAGAAGTTTTGGAGGGAAGTAGCTCAACAACGCAGTGTCAAACCACAGTCCGCACATGTTACACCAGAGCGGCTCAGTAGTAAAAGAGTCCAGGTGCTCAACTGGCCTTCCAAGTCCAGACTGTCACCCAGCAAACACGTGGAACAATATGAGGTGAAAGATAAAGCAAAGGACGTGTGGCTGAAATCCTACACGATATTCAACAAAAATGGGAAAAAGGTAGATGATCTCCTCAGGTCCCAAATGCTTACAGAGGTGATGCAAGCCAGGGGCAAACATGAGCCTGTCAATCATTGGAGACATGATGGCAAATTTAAAATGAGCAAATATTTTTCAACATCCAATCAAAATTCTCACTTTCAACAACTGAACAGGGTTTGAATACAAATAAACTGTGTAATATGAAAAGTGTGTTGCAGTATTCAGTACTAGGGATGAAAGACCAGGCTATGTGCAATAAGTCCACGCTGCTCTAAGTCATATTTTATGTTATTACTTTGTAATTATGACCTGACTTTGCAGTTCCCCTCTGTTGATGTCGAACGGAACAACCTCTTACTGGCATGGACGAGTGCTTGTGCCGCACTCAGGGACTCTTTCCCTTCAGTAGTTAACAGGATTAGCGGCTAATGTCACGTGAGGGGAGGTGTGGAGCATGATAGGCCAGCCAACAGGTCCTGCTGAGCAGAGATCAGCTTTGGAGCACACCACGCCTGGACCCACCATTTCAAGCACGGCTTACATAGGAGGCTCAGAGATAATTCAATTAGATGTGTGTGCAGGTAACTAGCAAATGGCTGCACTGATAAACCTACACAACATGCAAAATTCATGGTGTGGAAGATCTCCTGACAATTATAAACCATCCATGTCCATGTTACACAGCAGAGATTCACCCTCAAAGTCTTTGTAACATTGTGACTTTGTGGAGATTGTAATCACTGCTAATTAAAAAGAACTTTATCGAACTATAGAAACATGGCATGCTGATAAGAAATCATTTTTCATGGGGTAACTGGTTACACAGACGGATCATTATCATAGTAATGTCATTTGGGGATCGTGTCCAAATTTGAACGAGCTGGTTGTAGCTTCTTGTAGCTGCAAATGCTACAACAATTTAGAAACTGATGTAAATGTGGGTTAAAATTAAACCCACATTTAAACTGAACTTTGAGTAAATGCTGCAGATAATGTCAGAAACTGTTGAGCAAGACTTTTAAACATGTCCAATTTTATACTAACTTTTAATCTTGAGTCTTTAAACTAGAGAATCACCCTATGTACACATCACAATTTAAGGCTGCAATAATCAATGTTTTAGAGGCAAGAAATTATCACATGCAACCCCTTATAAAGAGAGTTGAGCTTCCTTTATCACTGTCCCCGTTCAGCTGACACTGACCTTGTGTGTTACAGACCATTATGTTGAATATTTATTGGCCGAACAAAGAACGACGGACAGGTCTGTCATGCGGTGAAGTCAGCACATTGATCGGGATTTATGACATGTCAGAAGATGCTGTCAGCAGTTCTAACCGGAGAGATGAGGTGACCTTGCAGAACTGAGGAGAATGTGTCAGATTTACACAGAGCAGCCGGCTGAACTCTGGACCATGTCGAGGTGCAGCTCTATTCCGACTGGGATACAAATGTGCCAGCTCAGAATATGTTCAAAGCATGTGCATGATGTCTGTAAACAGCCCTCAATCAATGGAGCCCAGAAACTAGGATTCAACACGAGTAAACAAAGAGCACAGCTGCTACTTTATTGGAAATCTTCTGTTCTTTTGTGTGTGTGTGTGTGTGTGTGTGTGTGTGTGTGTGGTACTGAGCCAGGAGAGAGGCATCTGTGTGCTTCTGTTTTTTTCTCTTGCTCAGCACATCAACAGTGGCCCAGCTCACACGTTCTGCAAATGGGCTCGTTTATGGCCGAGGTACTGGCTCTTTGTGATAAGACATCCAGCAGCAGTAGCTGCGAGTGCCCAGTGGGGATCCGACACAGCTGGGTGTTTGGCTCTACTTTACACTTCCAAACACTGCATTGATTCTGTTACTTGCTTTGCTGCAGGGATCGTTCTCCCCAGTTACTAAGGCCTGGACAAGACTTCTCTTTGGAATGTGGGAGAAAAAAATGAAGATGAAATCAGCATCAGATATTTGTTTTAGCAACAATCTTTCTGAACAATTAAAGGGAAGTTTGAACAAGGCTGCAAACTCCGCAGACAGGGTCGTAGACAAACGCTGTTACAAGAGGTGGTAAAGGTGATAAGTAGAACAGAATTTACAACAGAAGGCATCTAAAATATGAATTGCACTGGGTTGAAAAGACGCATACTATGTCAAATGTGACAGTATAGTGGCAGTGTAGAGAATAAAAGAAGCTTCTAACGCCACCGTCTAATTTACGGTATGTACATTGTTGGGGTCATTTTCGGCTGTTCACAATGCCTGGGCTAGATTTTACTTGGCTTTAACATCAGCAAAATGAAAAGCAGTTCATGTATTCCTGAGGTGTGATCAGGTTTCAGCACAGTTAGAACACGACCATGTAGTCCCATTACAGCACCTGTTCTGCCGCAGAGCCTCGACCCGGTCCACTACATTTACATACGTTCTGTGCAGAGATCAGAAAGCTTTTATTAGAAATCATCTCTTCTGTTCCCTGTTCATACCGTTAAAGCCTATATTTGGGAAAGAATGCAACTCACCTTTAACTTGTGCATTGATCTAAATGTGGAGTAAGCGATGGAGCTCGTAGGCCAGGTTACTATGACAACAGTTGCAGCATTAGCATTTACAATTAATCATTCAGCAGATGCTTTTTTCAAAGCAGCTAATAACTGAGACAAACACACACTCCAGTGGCGCTGGCAACTTGAGGTTCAGTGTTTTGCCCAAGGACGCTTGAGCCTCAGGAGCTAGGAATCAAACTGCTGACCCTGTCGGGGTAATGTCTTTTGTTATGTCTTATGTTCTCAGCCACAGCTGCCCCATTTTACAGATGCATGGTAAACACAGTAGCTGAAGCATCTACGGTAAAGTTAATACCCACAGTTAGTTAGTCGTCCTCCCTACTACACACGGACTGCTGCTCAGTGTGAGTGTGATGAGCAATCAGATGGTGACGCTAAGTTTGTCTGACACAAGAATAACTGACAAGCATATTCTAAGCACAATGATGATAAAGGGATCTATGTGACATTTTGACACCTGCTGTGACACTGAACGTGTCCATGAGAGCAGGCACAGAGCAGTAAACACTAAAACCTGAAAGTGAATGTGTGGCGTAGCAGATGTGTATAAACTCTGTCCTCCGATGTGCAGATTTAGTTTATTCGTCTTATTCTGTTACTGCCTGTTAAAACTGAAGCTTTAGTTTAATACTTCATAGTCCTGATGTTTTTTAGCCAAAGTTCTCTAAAAAAATGAAATTTGAGGCATTTATGGATAAAAAAAAAACAAGCCAGTCGTTTTGTCACTTGAAAATTCTCAATGTGTCTTAACAAAAGAGCAGCAACTTACAACAACGCCAGAGTGAGAATCAAAACACTACAGTAATACTTTAGTTTTTCCTAGTTTTTTCTGTTGTATTTACAGCGGGCTGATATTATGACATTGATAATACATGAGCAGAGGTATTGTCTTACCCTGGAGCTGTTGTCTTGGGAACGCTGGTAGCGTTTCCAGCGGCAACCATAAATGCCGGTGACAAAGGAGACAAAGACCTGCTTCTCATAGACCTGTAAAGGCTGGTGTTTCACCATGCTCCTTCAGCCTCAACGCACCACCAGTCCATTAACATCCCACACAGGACTGGGAACCCTGGAGAAGACCAAAGTGTTAGGACAAAGGACGAAGCTCCAAAGACTTCGCTCAGTCTTTGTAGCTTCGATTACATGTAACAGATCATCAACAAGCCGTTTCCCATCGTGTTGCTGAGGTTTATTTTCACTAAACTGAGCCTTGTTTGCACTAACAACATCTGTGCGAGGAAGTCAACAGACTGTTCAATAGTGAGTCATGTCTGGCACCAACATAATGATACGGTTTATGCTTGACAGTCACTAAGCCGTTAGTCATCTAAGGAATTATGCCTGTGGAAAAGTGGCACTGGCAGGTAGATTTATCTATAGGTATGACTCGATCCTTAAACAAGAAGGTCATCAGTAAAACAAAGAATCAAATGGAGACAGCTTGTTGCCCTCAAACTCACTTCGGCTTCAAAAAAAGCTTGTTGCCTTGGTGGCAGATAAAAATGTCTTGGCACAGAAGGTGTTGTTTTTCATGGCTCTCTTCTAGACAGAGCTTTTTTTTTCCTGCTCTTTTATGCTCAGAAGAGATGTTGTGTCTTTCTCTTTAAGTTTTTTTTTAGATTTGTCCAGAGTAGTTGACATTATGATACATGATATTTCATTTAAAATAAAGTTAAAGTGAACGACATCCTAATGTGAGCCTGTCGGACCTTCAGGCCCTTCCTGTTTCTGAAACTATGACATTCAGACCACTGAGCGTAGTGAATTGCGAGTGATTGTGTCGATGGCTGAGGTTCCGCTGAGAACACTGGAAAAAATAAGTGAGGTGCAGCTGCTGGTGTCAGGGGTACAATGGCCTGACTCCCCACAGGTTGTGTTCTCCCCACATGACAGGAGAAGACGGATGAAACATACACCATTGATGCTGCAGTCAGAGCTACAAAAGCACTGCATCAGAAAAACACGGCCTCCTAAATTCGTTTCAGCGACACCGCTGTGTTGGTACAGCATGGTCGAAAATGCACAGGAGATGTTCGGGGTAAACTGACAAACCTGGAAAATAAATGTAAACTGCAGCTGAGATCTCAGCTAAATGAAATTGTCTATCATCCCATTATTCATCTGTTTCTGAACAAAAAAGGCAGCAATGAAAAGCAATTTCCTGGTCAGATAAGAGCGAGGTTCCTGGTCAACACTCCTTAACGATTCACACTGGCCCTTTGTCCTTATCTCCGAGCAGAGATACTGCAATACGACAGAGGGACCCGTCTAAAACTGGGTCTGGCTGCGTGCAGCCAAAAACAATACGCTTTCATTCCAGCTTTCGAATGTAAACACTAAAATGAATCTTAATATTTAAAACACAGACATGGTGAATAAGTAAATGTTTTACCTGCTGGTGCCGTGAGAGTGTGACTTAAAAGCGCACTGAAATCACTCGGTAACACCCCCAAATAAACACCTTTGTTTTCTCTTTTAGCTTTTCCAACTGACTTGGGTTCACCACAGCAGATCATGTGGTGAATATGTTGCTTGGCACTGTTTTTTTTTTTATGAATGCCAAATGTGCAAACCTCATAACTTTTGGGGTTGGGCAGTTTTAAGGGGGTCAGTGTCCTGCGTAGGGACACCTTTACATAAGGGGAGTCGGGCCTCGAACTACCAACCCTGCAGTCAGCAGATATGTCCCAAACTCACAATATTTACCACCCGCTCTGAAATAGCCCTCGATGAGATGTGTGACCCATGCAACACCCTTATCTCCAACTGGTTGATGGTGATCTTTCTTTTTAGTAAAGTAAAATAAATAAATTAATATCAGTTGGACATCACTATCTTCAAATGTGGTACTAGAGGAAAAGTCTTTATAAAATAACACAATTTCCTTTAATTGCATGCAGTCTGGATTAGACTATGAAAAAAGGCTATTAGGCTAAAATACTCGTATTAGTATTGTGTGTCATATATTCCACACTGTGTATCGTATTCAGGTTTCCTCAGCACACACTGTAAGAATGAGCGTTTGAATGAGATTCAGATGATCTCAACCACAGCCTTCAACAGGACGACACTGACATCACCTTACTGCTGACAGGTTATTAATGTACGTGTGAAGTCCCAGGCCTCGGGAAGCCTTCTTTTGAACTCACACAAGAGCCAAATAAAATCACGAAAGCCTTTTTCCACCCAGTTTAGCCTGCAGTCTGTCTGTCTGTCTGTCTGGGTGATTTCAAGCTTCTTGATCTGAAATCAACTCAATATTAAATTATGTCTGCTTTATTTAGAAAAGTCAAAGGCAAATACAATGTAGTTCAAAGATGGAAACTGCAGAAAGGCGAACTAGAAGGCATCTCGACAATTACTGCTTTAGTTCAGCCCAGTTCACCTGTGTCAGCCCCTCTCCTGAGGGTGTTCTGCAGGACTCTCGTTAAGCTGGGTTCCAGGTGAGTATCCTCCCATGAACCTGCCAGTTACCTGAGAAGACTTTACTGCTCACAAGCCTCCTGAATCAGTGTGGTTGCTGTCCCCATGGCCCTATGCTGCAGGCATCCCACTGGATCAGAGTCAGAATTATGCGCTAATTGAATAATAATACAGTAATCCACTTCGTCGCACCCAACTGCCACAAAGCCTCTGCCATATCTGTCTATTATTAGCCTTTTTATCTTGGTCAGCGTCGCCTCTCTCCAGGCTTCCATCATTCACCCTTTCATGAAATTTATATACGCACGCATTAATAATATCCTTAATCATTCCGTGGATTTAGCCAGAAATAGAGTTTCCATTTGTGCCACTTGCTCATTATTCACACTCAGGGATGGTCTGTTGTGAGCTTTTGTTCATTGGGTGGTCAGAAGACATGGGCTTCTGCTCAGTGAAGGGAGACCCTGCTCTGCTGTCCTGCAAGAAACCAGCAGAGTAGCACCTGCTAGTTGTGAAGCAGCGTGATTCGTTAAAGATGACGGTGTTGCAGGAAGGCTGGGGTAACATGTAAATGGTCAAATATGTCACGGTCTAATCAAATTTCAGAGGACAAACCAATGTGATTAAAGCTGGACTCATTTGCTTTGAAAAGATGATGATGATGTCACTGTTCAGATGTCTAATATGTTTTCTTATTCTTGTTTGGTCAAAATGCAACAGCTCATTACATTCACTGAGGTAATATTTAATGATAAATTAATCAGAAGGCCTTCATCTGCGATATCAGCACAATTTCCCATGTGAGAAAAACATTTTCAAATGGAAATGGAGTTAGACCCAAACTCACACTCACACAGAGTATGAGTTAACAGTGTGGGTCTGATCTGCAGCAGGTGGCTGTGAAAGGAAAGAGAAGCAGGTTTTCTCTGTTTGTGTCATCACCATTATGCACATTAACACATCATGTCTATTATTTTCATGTGGCTAAGTTTCATCACTCTATACTATCACTTTAACTGTCATAAATACTGTTGTTGTCATTTTCACGTCGCAGCTGCTGATAAAAAATAAAAGTATGGGGGCACTGACAGAAACCCAAGCCCAACACATCTGATGCGTAAAGAAAATTCATTTCCACTGAGCCAAGAGACAGTTACGCAGATTATGTGGAGCTAATCCGACCAAAGCGCACAGACACAGACACACTCACACACACTTACTTTACGACCACGGCGTCCGGTTTATTCTGAAAACGTCGCAGGCTCCCGGTTAATCGGTTATTTCCATGGATGTGGACATGATGCCTCTCCGCTGCCGGACGTCACGGATTCCTATCAGAAGTCTTAATAAACTTGTTCTCATGGCACAAACCGGTGCCGGAAACACTTTTTACGCACTTGGGAAGCAGCGCAGACGCAGCCAATCATGAATGTTTGACTTGGTGCAAAGACAAGTTCCGCTCGAACAAATCCCGGACAGCGGAGTTAAACGCTAAATCCGAGGGTGGAGCCGTGGGCCACACTGCGCAAAATATCGGTCGTTTGGTGGTTTCTGACTTCCCATCGCAAATCCCCAGGTGGCCGAACTTGGACTTTTTTTACAGTGTGCGCGGTGACTGTGATGGTGAAGTGGACGTGGACGGCAAGGAGAGATTTTGGAGATCACTTGTTGACTTGTTGACAGATGCAATAATCACTCAATAACCACTTTATTAACGAGAACTGCAACAACATCCGGCTGCGACAGACCCCCAGTATATGAGCATCCAGCTTCTGGAAAAGGGGCTTCAGAGGATGTGGGCAAGTTTAAAACCTGAAAACTGATTTATGGAGATTTTCAAAGCCAGAAACCAGTAGCTTTAGTTGTTTCCTTTTAAATCGTCGATTAGATCACAGACTGAAAAACTTTATCAAAGGTTAGTCAGAGCCACTATTGACGTGACTAATGCCCCTCATATTTCAACTTCATATTTTATGAACCAACAAGTATCAGCATTAGTATTAGATAAAATGTGTGTTTAATGTCTTTGGTGTATGGAACCATCACTGCTGCAGCAGGGTTCAGTTTCACTCCTCAGATGACACAAATCATATGCACTGAATCTGGAATAATGGATATTAACATGACACACAGCTGAAGGAGAGGAAAATGATGTAGAGAGGAGGGAGAAAGGGGAGCAGACACAGGAGAAGCTACCAAATTATCATCCCAGGTTTGCTCCAGAGGGACATGGCATCATCATATAGTCTGTTTGCTTAGACAGGAAATAAAGATTTGTAAAAAATGTGAATGAAATGTGCTAATAAATGATTATTATTAGTAGTACCATTATATATCCTTTGGGAATGTGCTTTAAACATAAGATTCAATAAACTGTTTTGTCTTTTGCAGGTTGATTTTTATAAATCAGGTTTGAAAATAGTTTGAATATTTAACATTTTGTTTTTATCTTATAAAATGTATTAAAACTTTTTTGGGGGGGTTAAAATCCAAAAATACCTCACACAAAAACATTTCTGTTTGAACCACCTATTTTTAGAAAATAATTTATATTGGTCATGGTGTGAAAGTGGACACAATACTGTGTTGGAGAAGAGTAGATTAGACAGTGATGAGACATTTAAAGAGATGCTGTCGTGGTTGTTGAGTTTGCCATGTTGTAGGTTTGGGTGGGGGGAGATGGAGGGAGGGTGATAATGAGAAATCGTTTAATTAAACTTCCCAGCGGGAGAGCTGGAGTCAGCAGGAAGGGTGGGTTGGTATCTTGAGGAAATGTTAGAGTTTCTGGGAATGTACCAAGAAGACATACAGGGGAGGGGGTGAGGAGGTTTAACAAGGCTCAGTGGAGCACCACACTGAGAAAGGAAGTTTCCAAGAAGCTTGAGTTAACGGGCTCAATCCACAGACAGAAACGACAGGAAATGATGTCGTTACTATTTTCATGGATCCTTACCAAGTCGGGGCTGCAACTGTTTGTAAAACGGAGCTCAAAGGCTTCTGAGCCCACAAGTTTTCAGCTGTTCCAATCGTGTTCGCATTGGTCTCCAAAAACTAAGGTGTTTTATATATGGTCAGAATATGATTTTAGCGTATATAGAGAAAGAATAAATGTTCAAACTTTCCCACAATGCACCTAGACCACTGTAGGTGAGCTAACGTTCCCGTTCATGGTCCAGACGCTCATGCATTGTCCACACTTGGCAGAGGGTACGAGCAGATGAGTCCTGCACGAGAGCTATTCCAGGCCAGGCAGGCAGAGATTAACCCTTGGCCTGGGACAACTACGTCACATTCCTTTAATCCCAAACACTTTAGCAGCGGCATTGAAGGTTCTGCAACCAGAAGGTCTCCTACAGGAGGACATTTGCAGACATGTGGTTGTAAGCCTGTGAATCAGAAGTGGTTTGTAAAATGTGAAACAAAGCCCGTAGTGTATTTTTCCAGAACTTAGCCACAAGCTTATGTTTATCTCATAATACTGTCTCATCATATCTCAGACACAGAGTCATCATATAATTATTAATAATTTCACTGCACCCTCACCCAGCAGTGGCACCAGTGTCATAAAAGGAAAAATGTGATTTTCTAATTCGAGGCAGGTGTATGTCGACCTCTACCGGCCATAAAACTCACTTCCACTGCTCAGAATCCCTCTTCCACCAGGGGGCAGCTGAACCCAGAGCTGAGCTGCTCTGAATAACAGAAATTAAAATCGACATAATGTCACATTTATATCTGGATACACAAGGTCCATAGAAAACTGCAACAAAAGCAGTGATCCAGTACCTGAATTACCATGTTACACAGTAATTGCCCCCTGACCTTAATAGGTATTTCAGGTCTAGACTTGGACTCAGGCACTTTGCAGCCATTCTGAGCTTGACCTATACCTAGGATTATTGTCTTGCTTTATGACCCAGTTACAGCTGAGCTTCTGCTCACACAGTGATGATCTGACGTTCTCCTTCCCCTTGTTTTTTTCTCAGTCATGCTGGTCCTGATGCTGCAGAGCTTTTCCACACCATCACACTTGCTGATGTCCATAGAAGATTCTCCTTAAATAGCTGAGGATCATTTACAGTATTTGTTTTGTGATGTAATTTCTACAGTGTGTTATTCACACAATGGATTCATGACAACTCCAGGTCTTTGAACGTTTTCTTTGAATCTTTTGTAAATTCATGGGCGAGTTGTCAGACTGTTCGTGGACTAATTTTGGAAGGTCTTCTCATACACAGAAATAACAGGGCCCCACGGCCTATGTACATAGAAAGGCTGATTTTAAGCAAAACAACAAAAAACTAAATAGAACAGAGCTATTCTTAATTTTGAGTGAATACACACTGATGAAAATCTAAATACTATATCCCATTTCTGCAAATGTTACATGGTGCAGGTTTAACAACAGCTGCTCAGTCCATAACACGAGTGTCATACCGGACGTGTATCCGCTCCTTCTCCAACTTCCTGCTTACTGCTCCACATCCAAACACAGAATGGCTACAAAAAAAGGAGCAGGGGTATTGGGCAGCAAATTATACCAGGAAGAAGTGAAATATGTGTTCTCGGGAAAGCATGCAACCAGTGCACACAGCTCCCAAAATCCATCCATGTGTTCTCTTTAAGAACCTATGCTGGAACCCTGGACAGCTCGCCAGTGTATCTCAGAGCCCCTACACATTAGGACTCGCATAGGATGATCTTACCAGGAGGAATCGGGCAAGGATTGTTTTGGTACAATGTTCACTGATCTCATAATTAATAACTGTACGAATGACACGTGTCAGTACAGTGCTAAATCTAGCCAAACTACCACCACGAGACAGTTGGGTTAGACTGAGCTAGAAGAAGTGAGCTGTTCAAGGACAGCTCGACCAGACAGCATTAGAAACAATCACCCTACATTCAAAATATCTCCATAACCTTACAAAAAAATGTACATAATAAAGTCAAGACTATACAAACATTTAGAGAAAACCCAACAAATCCCCCTTGAGCAAGCCAGGTTTTGCACCTCATATTAGTGCAGGAGTGAAGCTATGATAATAAACTGGAATTCTTGTTTCCCCATCAAGACACCACAATCGTATATGAGAGATTTAATTTAAATGCAAACGTCAAAGCAGTGGTAGCACTTTGACTGTATATCTGGATCTTCCAACAAGTGCTACAGTTTCAGGCTTTAGGACCTGGAGGGGCAGGATATTCTTCTCCCACTTCCCCTCAATATTGGGCGGGACTGGTCTGGAAATAAGATTCCAGCTCTAAAAACCTGACAATTCCTGCAATTGTCTCATTCACTGCTGTTTTCAACCACCAGATTCTTTTATACAGCGGGTCTGCGTTGAGGGACAAATTAATAGGCACTTTAAGGACGAGCTACTGAAATACTTCAGGAACCTAATAAGGTAAGATAAAAGTCCTGGGAGTATGGGGGAGGGAGAGTAGAGTTCAGCCGGTGGGAAATGCCCAGGCATGTGAAAAGAGGCCACAAAGCCATGTCTTTGAGACGTGCTTGTAGATTTAGGCAGTGACTGTCATTGTAGTTGTTGGAGAGATTTGAAAAGTAGAAAGTATTTGCGTGTTGTGCAAAATGTGTTCAAATGTTGCTGAGTTTGCCAGATTCATCAACATGTACATTTGTAGGTGCCAGTTGTAGGAGTAACGGGTCACAAAGGGTATCATTTGAGGGGATGATACATCCCATAAAGAATCTATGAAATAATGTGCATAAAGTTACTAGTAAACGAAGTTCAGGCAAAGTGAATCACAGGTTTCAAAGTGTCAAGTGGAGTGTTTTCACTCATTTTTCCCACATTTATAAAACACTCCTCAGACCAAGTTTTATTAAATAAAATTATCCACACACAAACTTGAAGCTGGCTGTCACTTCTTCTCTCTCTGTTGAACTATTGGTTAGTGAGCTTGTAAAATTTGTCTGGGTCCCTGCTGAACAGTTAGATACATTGTTTTTTTTTTTTTTTCTATGCAGACTTCTGTTTCCTGAATGCATCTTCATAAGACATTGTCACTCATCCAGTCAGCCGTCATTTATCAGCAATTATGTACGATTATAGTTTGGCAAAATATGTAATAGTAGTGACCAGATCCACATAATCTCATCTCCTTGAAGCAAACGTTGCCTCCGTTATACGTGGACAGGAGAAAAAGAAGCAAAACGCCGTCTGTGTGTCTCAGCAAGTGGTCACAAGCAACCAATCAGCATCAACTAGACTTTTTCTCACTGTAAGAGGAGTTTTCAAATCTTTAATGTTGTCTGTGGCTAAGAAGTGAGCCATAGAACAGGCTGGCCAATGCTCCTGCAGCTGCCTACGTGGCTGTTACGTAAGCCTGAACTTGAAACTGACTTTGAAAACTAATCCAGCCCCCCCTTTCTACCACTGTAGCCTTTGAAAACTGCAGAGGAGGTCCTACATATGCCACAATGTGGGCTTTTTGAGTGGGTGTAGAATAAGATGTTTCATATTTGAAAAGGATCAAACACCAGTGTACTGATGTTTTGAATGTGTCTCTATTTTATATTCCTGTTTAGATCAGAAAAACCTAACATTTACATTTCACAGATGCTTTTATCCAAAGCGACTTACAGAGTAATTTGGTACATACACAGTGGTGATGGTTGCCATGCAGGGTGCTCATCACCACTGGGAGCAACTAGGGGTTCAGTGCCTTGCCCAAGGACACTTCAACATGTAGCAAGCGGGGATTGAACCACTAACCCTGTGGTCCATGGACAACTTGCCAACTGAGCTACAGTCATCCCAATATATTGTTATGTCTTCTCACAGGTTTGCTCTGATCAACATTACATAATGTGGGTGACAAGACTGGCAGCCCTGGTCCTGCTGGCCGCTTCTGCCTCAGCTGCCACCTCATCATCAGCAGACAAAGTTCTCAGTAACCATGCCTCCATCCTGGCTGACAATAGTGCCAACTTGGGTCTTAGTCTTTACCAAAACATAGCAAAGGATAAAAATGTAGAGAACATCCTCTTTTCTCCTTTAGTGGTGGCCTCATCTCTGGGAGTGGTGGCACTTGGGGGAAAGTCCTCCACTGCCTCTCAGGTAAAAACCATCCTGAATGCAGCTAAAGTCAAAGATGAGCAGCTGCACACAGGTCTAGCTGAGCTCCTGACTGAGATGAGCGACCCAAAGACCCGGAATGTCACCTGGAAGATTAGCAATCACCTGTATGGCCCCAGCTCAGTCAACTTCATGGATGACTTTGTCAAGAGCAGCAAAAAGCACTATAACTTTGACCATTCCAAGATCAACTTCAGGGATAAGAAAAGTGCTTTGACCGCCATCAATGAATGGGCGGCCAAGTCTACTGATGGCAAACTGCCTGAGCTCACCAAGGATCTAAAAAAGACTGATGGGCTGATGATCATGAGCGCTATGTTTTTCAAACGTGAGTCTCTGTAAAATGTGTATTTTTCAATATTTTACACATTTGAATGATACTGAAGGACCTGTGAATATTTGTTCCCACAGCTCACTGGGATGAGCAGTTCCATCATAAGATGGTGGACAACCGTGGATTCATGGCATCCCACAGCTACACAGTTTCCGTACAGATGATGCATCGCACAGGTAGGTGGACACAAGCTTGTAGACTCTGAAAAATGCGTGGCACCCACACCGTGTCTAACTTTTGCTGGACAAGAGCAGCGGTGGATGAAGTGCTCAGAAACTGTACTTAAGTAAAAGTACAAATAAACAGACAATAATGTACTCTGCTAAAAGTACCTATTGAAATTTCTACTTTTGTAAAAGTAAAGACATGATTTGTATTTTTGAGTACTGCTAATATGACAAATAAGTCTTTTAAATAATACCATGGAAGGTGAAACTGACACTGTGCCTTTGTCTCTCTAGTGATTTGTGGGAAAGTGTTTTTTTATGTAAATGTGTAAAGTGATGTGATTTTAAAGAAACTTTGATTAGAAATGTAGTGGAGTAAAAGTCAAAGTAGCCATAAGTAAAGTACAGATATGTGAAAAATATATTTAAGTAAAGTAATGAAGTAGTTGAGAGAAAAGTTATACAACCTTCATCTGTTCCTTGAGGCTAAATTCGGCAGCTTTGGTCAGCCAAGTAATATACAGTTACACTGAATACAGTAGACTTTTTCTCTCTGAGCCCTTACTTCTTGACCAGTGTCTAAAACCACCAGTCTGTTGTTTATTAATACTGTGTTTATATTATATGGTTTATGAGCAGCAGAGAAGGGAAAACTCTTCATATCAGCCTTTGACTTGTACTGTTTCTAGTGGGAAATGCACCAGTTATACAGTGAACATTATGTGACTTCACATTCAAAATCACAACAGAGGAAGCAAATATAGCATTAACATTAACTGCATTGGAATAGTGATTTATTACTGACTACAGACCCATCAATAATGACACGAACTAACAATTATACTGTATATGTCTTTGTTTAGGCCTAATGCTTACAGCCTAAAACAAAAACAGGTTTCAATGTATATATGAATTTATTTAACTTTCATTTACCAGGAATATATGAGAGTTGATGTATTTTACCAGTGTATTATATTCTCATAACTAGGAAAAAACAGTACATGTGATGACGCTTAATAGATTCCATAAAGTAAATTTTAATCAGGCATTTTAAAATTTGTTTCTCAGGTCTCTTTGATTTCTATGACGACAAAAGCAATAAGTTAAGCATCCTGAGCATGCCCCTGGCTCACAAGAAGTCCAGTGTGGTGTTCATCATGCCCTATCATGTGGAAACTCTGGAGAGAGTGGAGAAAATGCTGACCAAGAAGCAGCTGGATACGTGGATGGGCAAGCTGCAGCAGACAGCGGTAGCCGTGTCTCTGCCCAAAGTCAGCATGGAAATCAGTCACAACCTGCAGGTAACAGATTCAAGAAGTTAAGAGTTTGTTAGTGGATTCCTCAGTCTTGACTTTGGATTTACTACTTATTTGTTGTGGTTATTTGTAGAAACATCTTGGGGAGCTGGGTCTGACTGAGGCTGTGGACAAATCCAAAGCTGACTTGTCCAACATCTCCGGGAAGAAGGACCTCTACCTCTCTGACATATTCCACGCCTCAGCTTTGGAATGGGACACAGACGGTAACGAAATTGACACCAGCATCTTTGGCACAGAAAAGCTGAAAACCCCCAAACTGTTCTATGCTGACCATCCATTCATTTTCTTAGTGAAGGACCAGAAAACAAAGTCTATCTTGTTTATTGGTAGGATGGTCAGGCCGAAAGGTGAAAAAATGCGAGATGAACTGTAACCCCTTGTTGACCCAAGTGTCTAAATTAAATGTTTAAATAAGTGCGTAGATTTCCAGCTGCAGTATGGTCAGAAATTAGGGAAAATGGAATCGGTTTGGCACATTTGCATTCCTTTACATCTCATGCCAAGTGCATTCCCAAAAATACATGAGATGTACAGTATTTAAACACTTTGGCCTTGATGTGTTGGACAACACATTGTGTACACCCTACATTTCAATTAAAAAAACATTTTGCACACCAAAAAACTGTTACACATTGTCAATTACATTACACATTGATTTCATGAGTTCCTGAATGCACACTTTAATGGAGGAGAAACCTTATCGTCAGTATGTGCCACCGTATAAACCACTAATTATTTCAGGCCTTATCAAATTGCTTGTTTGAAATATTTTTATTTTCATATTCGGTGCTGTTTTCAACCTCCACTTTGTTTCATGTTTTGTCTGTTTTAATGTCTGCTGATTTTCTAGCTGAAAAGAAAATTCCTGACAAGGTGATTGTAATCCTGTCCTGCTTAAGCAAAGAATATGCACTTTGTGGTACATAACTTCCTAAATAACATTCAAATATTTAAAACTCAACAGAATATTTTGGCCCAGTACAAAAAGAGTCAAATGAGAAGAATATTAACAAAAGTGTTAGTGAAGGCACGTGAGCGCCTTTCATTGTGTAATTGTATTCTTGGAGCATTTGTAAGGGTGTAACACCACCTAGAGGACGTCCACATGTATAGCAGAACATTGATTTTTTCCTATGGCAAACCAATTGTCGTATCTGCCATAAAATCCTAAAAATTTTACTATTTTTGTGCTTATTTTGGCTAAGCGTGGTTAGCTGCAATCAAAATTACAATTTAATAACAAAAATGCTATATATAATTATATAAACTTTACAAAATGATAGGCACGAACACATTGTATTTGGAGAGGATTTATCAAAACCCAATTCCACAAAGAAACAGCACATTAAAAAGAACAGATTTCTTAGATTTGATCATCAAAAAGAAAAACATTTTAAGAAGGCAACCTGATATCCCGGTTGCTCCAAGGCCTCAGGGCCCCAATTGTACATGTACGAGTGGCAATGAAAAAGCCTTAAAAATAATCACTAAACTTTTATCTAGAACAAAGGAACCAGCGCAGAGGCCCAAACAGGAATGACATGATTATGGCGCTCGGTATGCTGTTATAGTGATTAGTGGATAAGATGAAGGCATGTGAAATGGTATTTGTGTCTTGTGACACTCCAGCGTCTCTGCTACTGCTCAGGTTCATCTGTCTTTCCATAAAGTAGCCTAAATGAAGCATGTGGGGAACAAAAAACGTTACCTGTGGAAATGGAGAAGAGAATCATGGCAGCTAATAAACGCTTCTTTCTTTGAGTGTGTGTGTGTGTGTGTCTGTTAAAACGTTAGATACTGTATTTCGTAATTGCAAGATCCGGATCTCGTCATGATGAATTCGGGATTTCATTAATATGAGAACGTTAGAGAACCTGCCTTAGATTAATCAGGTTTTTAAGATCACAGAAGTCAGGTGAAAGTTTTCAATACTTCCAAAAGTCAAACGAAAAACAAAAAAAGATATAAAGCGAGATTCAAATGACAGTATTTATTAGAATGTGTGTTTCTTCTATTGCAAGAATTTGAAGGCTTCACTTCAGAACTTGCCATCACGTTTTGACGTTTCCTTCACTGATAAGAGGAAATCAGTGAGGGAACATTACGTCCAGTGGCAGGAAGCGAAAATGAGCCGATAAAAGCAAGTTCCTAAAACAAACAGGCTTAAACGAGGCTCAGGGGGCAAGTTTCTCTATGGCAACACATCACTTCCTGTTTCTCACTTTCAACATTTAATATTTTATCATTTTCAAGATCCGGAGATCAAGATGTGCAGAAAAGTTATAGTAGTTATTAATTTGTCGCTGTTTGACATCATGGTTTAATTAATTCTTAATTATCAGTTTTGTTCAGGCGATTTCAAGAGTTACTGAATCTTAAATATCAAGTTGCGTGTTTCATTTTCGACGTTGTATTTTTAAAAATGGCGCATTACACATTAAAGACTTCGCTCTTGGAAACACGAAGTGTCGTGTTGCCATGGATACGGTAAGACGCGCTGTCGGCTGAATATTGATCCTGTAACTTTAAGTGAGACTCGGGTGACCGAACTATCCGTGACACTTGTGTTTTACTACAGAGTTTTGGAAGAATTGCGAACCGCCCCTGAACTACTGTGATGCTGAACCGGATTATTCTGAAACGTTCGCATATTTATAACGAGATTTGTATCTTGTGCATACGAGAAAGCTAACTCGTAAGTACAACAGCTGTGTTATTACTATAATAATTATCATTATTATTACGTTTACGAGGTAAGGTGTCTGTTTCTTCTTGCGGTGACTGCAGTGCAACGGACTTTGTTTCAGCGCCTACGTCGCACGTGAGGAGGAGGAGGAGGAGGAGTGCTCGCGCTGTGATGGGACCACGGCTCCGTTAGCGCCCACAACCGCCGCTTCTTCCATCATGGCTCCCTCGACAGACAGGCAGGGATACTGGGGCCGGCCGACCTCGACGCTGGACTGGTGCGAGGAGAATTACGTCGTCTCCTTTTACATAGCGGAATTTTGTAAGTAGACTGTGTGTGAATCCCCGAGGCCGCAAATGGCGAAGGCGGGCTCTGTTTAGGGGAAGCTGCTGCCGCCGCCGTGGACGTAACGTTACAGTCGCCCCGTAAGAACGTCAACATGCGCCAGATGCGGCGACGATCCCGATGCATGTCGTCCGCTGCTGTTCGCGGTCCCGATCCCGACTAAATGTTTGAGCTGTGATGGGAGTCCTGCTCGCAGACTCCCGGTCAGCGTGGATCGGGTTTTGCGTTCGGCACAGTGCGAGTAGCAGGTGTTAGCTAACATTCCCACACAGCGGCGCATTCACGGGCGCCGCTCGGAACGAGACAAACATTTCCTTCATACTATCAGGGCGCATCGCTGTTTAGTCTAGCGATAAAAAACTGGTTCCTCGGGAGCCTCTGTCTCCACCTGGAACCCGGGGAGTGGGTGACAGTTCAGAAAGCTGCTATTTATTTATTTAGTCGACGTGCAAACCAACGTCCACAGGTTAATCGAGTTAATCATTACTAAACGCTGCGAACCACGTGGTTTGTAACTCAGTCTTTGCTCATAGCACGAATCCATTAGAAATAGCTGTTGATCATAAATGACTGTGACAATAAGGAGTAATTACCAGAATGTATAAACCCACAAATCCTTTATTAATGTATGGAAAATGGTGTTTTCGCTGTATGAATCTGAATCTAACTTTCTTCCAGTTGTTGTCCTCAGGCTGCTTACATTAACCTTAAGTGACTTTGGGCAAGTGGGTCAGCGTTTAGTTGGCTTCCTGCTGTTTAATCTTTTTGGTTTTTGCCAAAAAAGAAAAAAGAAGTGTTACACACTTAATTTTAGTGTCCAAATCCGTCTCCTGTCCTATCCTTCACCGGGCTGTTGGTTGTGGTGTACAATAGTTAGACGACTGTATAATGTCATTGAAATGTGTCTTAACTGTGGCCCTGAATGTAGCTTATCTAGGATACAGGCTGTTGAAGCCTTTGTTTGTGCAAATGATTGACACAGGCCTCCATCCACAGAAGAATTGTTTGGCGTTTAAACGGTGATTCATGTTACAATGGTTGGAATGTGTCTTTGTTCATTTGGAAAAGAGACACCGACCAAGGCGTTAATCCCCGTTTTGCTTTTGTGCATTATCTTTTCTGTAAAAACACCAGCACATGGTGACAGCAGAAGGCCGACAGGGAACAGGTGTCTCTCGTCGCATTGAGAGGTTTGCAGTTGTGAACACATAATGCTCACGCGCTGCTCTGCGCTTGGCTTGTGCGCATTCATTATCAGTAACAAAGTTCACTCATTTTTAAGTGGTCCCATCAAGGACTCACCTTGGCTCTTATCAGACATCTGCAGGTAAAAGGCAACTGTCATGTTAGTTTTGAAAACACTTATATTCAGTATTTGTTTTTTTAAACGTAACATCCTGGTAAGACTAATTGTTTCCCACACCCAAGTATGCAAATCACCACAAACTGAAACAGTGAACATAGAGCGCTGAGCTCTTGATATGTCATTTACTATTGGTTTGATGATGAAGCACCAGGGTAAGGAGGTTAAACAGCAGCACCACAACACTTCAGTCAGTGTCTGCAACCGGAGTCTTCAACCACACTTCTCTATATAAAGAAGCACATTTCGGCACATATTTATGGCATATATTTTTTTAAAGTTAGTTACTTTAAATAAACATAGTTGTCAGGGCCTATACCGCCTCCATTCTGCAGGTCTTTTTTCAGGTTTCAAACCAGCAAAAGGTGAAAAAGATACAATGTATGTATCTATTTTATTAGTGTATGTCACTTAATCTACAAATCTATAAACTGTGTTGTCTGCAAAAGCCTAAATAGCAGAGAAATTGCTTATTACAATGTCATTGAGCCTAAGGTAACTTCATTGGACTGGTTTGTACAAAACTATATAGTGAAATATCAAAGATCTGATGCTGTTTTGTTTTCTTGATACAACTTATATACAGTACAGTTTAATAGGTTCACAATATAATTCAAATTCAATAATAGCACTGTGTGTCTGCAAAGTATTTGTGCTTCATTTCTGTTTTTCTTTTTTTTTAGGCTTTGAAGTGCAGTCATGTTGTGCCATCACCAAAGCGCCCATAGCCAATCGGTTATGGCACAGGTGACACATGTCATGTGGTTCTAATTTATTTCTGGTGTCTTTTTAAACAGGGAACACTGTCAGCAACCTGATTATGATTCTTCCTCCTATTTGCGGAGCTATCCAGACTTTTCGTGATGGCCTTGAGATTCGCTATATCTGCTCTTTCCTTGGCCTTGCAGGTTAGTCTTTTGAAACCAGAAATGACCTGGCTCCACATTATTGACAATACTAACGCAGACACAGCTCGTGTTTACATATTACACTTGCCAACCGCAGCTTGCAGTGACAGCGTATGGACTGCTGACACCATCACATTGTAATGTATAGGACATGTGACAGTATTTGGACTTTCAGTTTTAATGTTTTGGGGTTTTGTCTGTGTGTCAACAAGCTGTTGGCGTGGGCTCCTGGTGTTTCCACATGACGCTTTTATATGAGATGCAGGTAAGTTACAGTGCTGTCTGGCAAGGGAGATTAGGATACACTTTGGTTGTCTGAAATGCTGCTGAATCACACTCGACGATGTAATAATGTTTTTTCTCCTCCATCTTATTTGCAGCTACTGGACGAATTGCCGATGATTTACAGCACTTGTGTCTTTGTCTACTGTCTGTAAGTGATTTAACCTTTCTGATTTGTTTCTGTTGACACACTCTCAAGTCAGACAATCATGAATTCACGGTGATTGTGGCTGTAAACTGAACCAGTGAATCTCTTGTTGATCACTTGATCCTCTCCAACAAAGTGCTCTTTTTTTCTTCATATTGTGGTTGTACAGCGTACTTTATGTAATCTTTTGATTTTAAACTGGACTGATGAATCTTTTTCCGCTTCATCAGAGTGTGTGGTAATAGTAAGTACGCAGTCTATTTCTTTTTCAGATATGAATGCTTCAAACAAGAGAACACCATCAATTTATTTCCCATAGTGCTATTATTAATCTTCAGTGTCTCAGTCACTTTAGTGAGTATCCACTTTACTATAAAGTGAAAAGACTTTTAAATCTTATTGTAACCCAACATCTGTGATACTCTAGTGAGTAGCTTGTGTTTTTATGTTTTTGTAGGTATACTTACAGTGGAAGGAGCCAGTGTTCCACCAGGTAAAGTTCACCTGTCAGTGTTAAGTTCACCTGTCTCCGATTGCTCATTGTTTGCTAAGAGGGCTCAGTGTGCCTCCAGGCATTTTTACCTTGGGTAAACGTTAGGCTTTCCACTCTGCTCGCTTACTGTAAAGTAACATTGTACATCATAATGGAGCGTCTAATGGCATTTTAGTCTAGTTTTAACTCAAAAGTGTGTAGAGGAACCACACGCACCTTTAAAGAGACATGTGTTACACCCGGTGATTTACGGTACCTCTCGACTTTCTCATTGTGCAGCCTTTGTTTAATCTGTGGAACTGACTGTGTGTAGTAACCACACTGCTGTATGTTGGTTCACAACGAGACTGATAAGGTTTTTAACGGAGCATAATGACACCACGCCCTTCACCAACACCCACGTTCATGGCACGGATTTCTGTCTTGAGTAAAATTTTGTCTCTGCTCTGCTAAAAGTGTGTGTGTCCCCCGACCCAATATCCAATAGTGGTGTCAGATACATCATGAAAATTTCTATAGTTCAGCCAGAATCAATTAGAAACTTACTTTATTATTCATCTAGGGACTTTTTTCTAGCATCTCCTTGTAGGGTTAGAGACAGAATGCAAGGAAACTTTGAATTTATCGATACCTTTGTAGGTGGTCTTAATGCTTCTTGACTGATTTGCAGATGAATAATTTTGAGTGGCTATTCTAGACTGTCTGTTTCCTTCCACCTTCTTATGCAGTGTGAAAAGGCCAAATTCTGCCCCTTCTTTTAGGTCATGTATGGTGCTCTAGTGGCTTGCCTAGTGATGCGCTCTATCTTCATTGTCACATGGTAAGTCTGATAAGGCCATTATAGGAATTTTAATCACTACATCAGTGTAACTTGTCATTCATTTCCAGTGAAGAAAAAGTGTTTTTTGTTTAAATTACAGGGTGTACCCGTGGCTCAGAGCATTGTGCTACACCTCGTTAGGTGTCTTTCTGTTGGGGTTCGTACTGTGGAACATTGATAATGTCTTCTGTGACTCATTAAGGTGAGGATTTGTGGAGGAGACATTCGGAAGCTGTTGTTATAATGTATTAACCTGCTTATTTTAGAATTCTCAGAGCTAAGTTAATTATCTTCCTGTTAACAGTGGTGTGGAAAATGTTCGCATCAACAGACAGGTGTTTTACCCTTTACAATACGTGACATCGCAGCTCTAATTCACTCTACTGCATTTTTCTCAGCTCAAGGACAGGTCAGCCAGTCCTTGAAATGGTCCAGCTTGTTGTTCATTTTGTCTAAAATGCATTTATAAATGCAAAAACATTTATAAACTTTAAACATTTATAAAACAATGTTCATAAACTAATGGTCATCTGAAGAATCTTAATTTTTTATCAAAGTTAATAAAAGTTAATAAAGTTTATTTGGATGTCAGAGCCAGTAGACAATCACTGCCCCCTGGTGTTGGAGTGGTGACACAGTTCCATGCCTGGTGGCACATCTTCACCGGCTTGGGATCGTACCTGCACATTCTTCTCAGGTAAGCTCTTATTTCAGTAATCAGTATATTACAGCTGCAGTAAAACGTGTTTGTGAGACAAAAGCATATTTCATCTGTATTAAAACTCAAATATTGTTTTTCTTTTAGCCTGCAGATTAGGTCAACCTACCTCAAGTACCGACCAAATGTAAAGGTGTGTTTAGCATGTTGTGTCACCTTTGAATGATTAAAGGGGGTGACTACTTGGGCAATCAGTTTCAATTTTAAAATTCATTTACCGGTAGGTTACTTTTTAGAAACCTGTCTTACTTACGTATGAAGTAAGCTTCTCATACATTTTTGTCAAAACAGCCAAATAAACTTGACCACAATGTCGCACTTTATTGTTGGTTTCATTTATTGCCATTTATTCATTGTTTTACTCGTTCAGTCATTCATTTGCTTTTGTCCTGTCTTCTAACTTTGGTCAGTTTCTGTGTGGAGTTTGGCCCACGTTGCACATTGAACCACAGAAGACGAGCTGAAGTGAAAAGATGGGGACCAACTGAAGGCTGGTGACTGCCATATCCACACACCATCGGCACAGTGACCTGCCATTGCCCACTGCTGGCGAGCAAGGGTCAGGTGGATCCTAGTGGACCAACCTGGAGACCTGTTGGTTCTGCGCTGTGGTGACTTGCTAAGTACAGTATAGAACTGAGTTCATTATAAGAAATGGACGCTTTTTCTCATTGAGCATTAATTATTAGATTAGTTTTTCTGTCATTTCATTAATTTGTAATAATTAATTTTTAATGCAAATATGGTGTATAGTTTACTGCGGTGGAAAATGTTAAAGTAATTATGGAGCTTAGTTTAATTGGGGGTTTCAGAATTCACATAAGCTTCTTTATTTCATTCATATGTTGATTCTGTGGATGTGTGAATCCCAAAAATCTTCAGACATTTGTCCTGTTCCTTTACTAAACTGTCTTATAGTAGCTTTACCAATAGCTGAGGTTGCTCTGCTTACACCACAGTGTTATATTCCCTACAAACAATATGATATTGTTTTGAATGTGCTCACTACATACAGTTGGGTAAAAAAGTTTGCATCTCCTAAACCTAACATAGAAATAATGCGCCACCAGGTAAGACAAAGTTTCTTTCATCATTCAAAGTAAGGAAAATGATCTAGGACTCTGTTATAGTAAAATAATGGAAATTACAAAAGTACAAACCTTTGCATCCCTTTCATAAATTAGCGCTCACAAATGTGTACTCATTTTGTACAAAGTTATTGTTTTGCCCTTTTTGCTGTTTCAAATAAAGAGGGATGCAAACCTTTTCACCCAACTTTCAAGTAACTTAGAAAGTAAATGTGATACCCTCTTGATGCAACTTATATTCCATCTCTTTCATTTTGACAGCCTCATATTCTTTTTTTATATACTTGAATTTTTCATCTCACAAGACGCAAAGACTGGAGTTATTCATTTAATTTTGTTGTTGCCAAAGTTGATCTGCGATTCAAATCAATTATGTAATGTATGAGATATGTTAGTGTTTTACCTCACTACCTAACAAGAACATTTAGTGCTTACATAGTATTGTTACAGTCAGTTGTAATTGTGTGCAGGATGGGGATGAATTTTCCCAGTTAAGCAGAACTAGATAGACCGACATTCACATGGGAATTTTCTGCGGAAGCTTTACAGAAATAGTGTATTCACAGAAAGTATAAAAGTAACGTATAGTGAGTATGAAGGTCAGTAAGATTAGATTAGTTGAAAATTCGAAGGACCAAGTATGCATGAATGAATGGAACATGTCCTGCGTGACATCTGAAGGTACTAAACATATGACATTTTGTTGGTACATTGTCTCTGACTTATTATTAAACTAATGTACTTGTGCCCAGTTATTATAACACTAGAAAACAGCTCCTATATCTCTTTCTTATGATGGAAATAATTGATTTAAGTTTTTAAATCCCTTTATTTAAAGGATCACTGTACTTTTAAATTAAAAACAAAAACTCCCTAAAATAACCCTATGTTTAATTTATGTTATTTATTAGTCCCTTTCCTTCCATTTATTTATATCACATCCTCCTGAAGGGTCAAATGGCACATACACACCTTGTAGATGAAAACCTTGATGAAACCACTAGATGGCAGATATAATCACTTGATTTTAGACATGGCTAAGCATGCCACAGTGCATCGAAAGAGTTTCAATCTAAAGGAAATGTGTTGGTAAATGAAGGGCTATTTTTTCACAATTTTTTTGCTACCATGAAGGTGTGAATATGTAATGATAACATAGCACATGGAGCTTGAAGTAACTAAGGTAAACTGGAAAATACTTAACGTCACTGTTGTATGGACCTCACTGTATTTATGTTGTTTCCTAAACTGCTGTGTACTGGATCATCTGCTGATATCATCTGATCATTTTTGATTATGCTTACTTTTTTTCGATTTTGCCTAACTCGAACAATGCCTGAGTATAACAACTGCTGAAACCCAGTGTTGCAAAGATTCATAAGCACAATGTGTAACAGAAAAGTATTACCACAGTTCTGATGTCTGTGTGGAACCTTCAGTGTATGTTTTTCTCACTGGTCGGCAGTAGAGCAGGGGTCAGTTGTCAAAGAGGGTGCCTTATTGATATCCTTGCAGTGGAATCCAAGTTGCCTTGATGTTTGTGATATCGTTCCTTGTGTTTTGCGGTGTGTCCTTGTCCTGGTTATTGGCAGCGAAAGCAATCAAGAACAGATTCACACGTGAATCCTTCTGGCCTTCCATTCACTTTGTGTGTCAAACAACTTAGTTACAGTTTGTTCTAATGATGTTTGGCTGTAAGTGATAATACTTACATTATAAGGCCAGAAGAGGAAATTCTGCCAACATTTTTGTTAAACCTTGATCATGTGCTAGTCTTTAATGATGTCCTGTACTGTCAAATAAAAGAAAATGTGTCAGAACAACTTTTTCTGTCTCCCCTCTATGATTCAAAAGGCTGCAGTGTCAACAACCACTTGCTTAGTAACACATGACTCACAAAGTCTTTATTCTACTGTACAGTTTTGTAGGGTGTTTGGAATTAACTCAATACTTTTAAGGTGTGGCAGTCACAAACTCACAGCTTGTTGGAGGCACTAACACACACTAACAAATCCACAAATCTTCTGACACATAGATAAAAATGCTTAAAATGCCTTTGAGCTAGCTGATGCACTGGATTTTACGACATCGTTCTAATTAGTTTCTTGTAAAAGGAAGACGTTACATGGTTGTTATAGTTAACAAAGCTTGTTGTGGCATACAGTGACCAAGTGTAACAATTTTCAGATGCGTCAGTGCTACAGCATGCAACCCCCTTGAGAGGTTCAGTGAGGTTTTGTGTTGAAAGCGTCTTGACAAGTTAAACATTGACATATTTGATAACACAATTCAAATATCATTCATAAACCAGGTAACTAATATCCTCCTATGCACATCTATTCTAGTCAATTCAATTTTATTTATATAGCGCCAATTCACGACATCATCTCAAGGCACTTGAGATGCATAATAAAGTCAAGACTATACAGACATTTAGAGAAAACCCAACAAATCCCCCTTGAGTTGAGAGGAAAAACTCCCTTTAACGGAAAAACCTCCAGCAGAACCAGGCTCAGTGTGGGTGGACATCTGCCTTGACCGGATGGAGCGAGTGGAAAGTGGGTAGAGGGGAAAAAAAGCAACAAAAGCAATTTATGTAGCAACACCAAATAAATAAAGTGCAATAAAGTCTGTATGTTTATGAAGCATCTAGCAGAACTCAATTGCAAGTCATTATAGTTATGAACAGAGTAGATACTGTTTTAACGGGACTCACATGGTCAATACACTGCTCTCCACTGGCCCTAAGAAGTCTGTGTGAGTGTTCTTGCATGATGTTCTATACGTTCTATACTGTAGATTGCACTTCGTTAGACATTCACATAGTCATTTGGCAGACGCTTTTATCCAAAGCATCTTACAGAGTAATTTAATGGGAAAGGGACTTCTAGTCCTTTTACATGCTCCTTGTGGACTGTGAATTTTGATAAAAGTTTTTGCCCATTTTTAATACGGGTGGACCCACACGTTCACAGCAGTGAACAATTTCTAGAACGTAAAACTAACGCTCTTGTCATTTTCAAAATGATGCACAGTTTTGAATTTCCAATGCCTAAAACCTGCTTAACGCTTAAGCCCTTAAGACGTTGCTTGGAGGGACAGTGGAAAGAGATGATGCGTCAGTGTGAAGCTGCGTGTAATAGCCCTAATCCCAACGCGCCCCGTTTGCAGGTTTTTCCCTGTATTCCCACTTGCTGTGACTCAGTCTTGTGACTACTAACGCCGGTGATTGAACTGTCCTCAGGCGGTTTGTCCTGTTCCAGGTGGATGTCCCAGCTGTATGACAGACTTAGTGTGGCTGGTGCTTTGCCAGTGCTCTGCTGACTAATGTTGGGAATGCCCAAGTTGCTGAGGAGGCTGCTGGTTCTTACTGGTTACTGCTGTGTTGGCATTTGTTTTGTAGGGAGTTTTTATTGTATCAAAATTTACTGTAAAGGGAGATTTACAATATTTCCAACTGAGCTTTATTTTCTAATACTGATGTAGCCCAGTTTCTGCCTACTAGGCTGCTGTGATCTAAATCTACATTTTGAAGGAGAACTACAAAGAGCTTCACAAGAGTTGGTACGAGGTTTACCATGCTTACAGTTGTTGTTTAGCATGTTAATATTTGCTTATTACCACTATGTGCACAAGCAGATGGGGATGTCTTCGAAACTGCACATGTTTAAGTAGTTTACAAGTTTAAAATTTTTAGTGGAGACAAAACGTAAAAGGAAGTATAACAGCTTTACTCACCACAGTCTGATTGAAAGTACTTCTATCATTACAATACGTGTGACAAAGGTGTTAAAGGTCCCTTTGTGCATTGTTTTAGATCTATAATGAATTTTAACACATATAAGTTTAAGATTTGGAAAGCCTTCACAGAGGCTGGTACAGTGGGTCTTGAATTTGTAACATCACCTTGATGTAAAGTCTCCCTGCCAAACAATTTTATCTCATGTGTAAGATAAGCACCTTTTATTTTACACTTCAGTATGTAGTCCTATAATAGATGCTGTGGTGTCTCTCCAAAGAAGGTGTGTGAACTCAAACTCGAAGACGATAGTGTCAGACGTAATGAAATTCTCTCCATGCGTTCCAGAGATAGTGTTGATGAGAAATACAGTAAAATACAGTATGGTGGTCGTAATATTGTTGATATTGTTATTAACACTTACATGTAGTCATCTGGAAGTGTGTGTGTGTGTTTGAATGTACATTGCTGGATCAACTAAACCCCGGTAGTTTCATTACAATACAGCATGTTTTTTAATGCGATTCAATGTATTTTGCAATTCACACAAGTGTGAAACAAAAGCGTCTGCATAAGAGTGACAGAGCATGTGGATGCTCTGACAAACGGTTTGAAAAGAATTTTTAAGGTTGAACCAGTCTTTAAATCAGACCTCCTATGTGTTTGATGATGTGTTTGATAGACACTGTCCACCTGCGAGATGAATCCGCTGTGCAGTTTCTCTGAGCCCTGCAGCACATGGTGGCAGTTACCAACACAACAGTAGGAATGTGGATAAAATGGTTTTACCCCTTCATTTAAATGTAGAACACAAATATGGTTCTAAGACTTTTTTAGCCAGTTATGACTGATTTTCAGCACTGACAAGCTTTATAAATAGCATTAAAGAAATAATGTTTCTCTAAAGAGACATTAAAGAAGACCCGGCTTTATGTGGCGTCACTGTGCTGTTCTTGTTGGGACATGAGCTCTCTCACATAATTAACAGGTGGTCCCCACTGATTTGTGTATGGCTCTGTGCATCAGCAGCTGCAAATCTCAAACATAGGCTGACTTGCTCGGACTCCTGGCTGTCAAACACAAAGATGCTTTGGCTGAGTCTTCTGACTCTCGTGACGACCGGCCACAATCTTGCACTGGCTTTACCTCTCCGAACCCCTCGCCTGCACACGGAACCCTATGCTGGATTATGTGAGGCTGAGCAGGAGTTTGCAAAGGTATGTATCTCTTTATTCATGGGATATGACTCCTAAAACAGTATGAAATCTTTTACTCTACATTTACAGGTATATAGCGTTGCTTTGTTATCACCTTTATAGCCTCAGGCTTTACGCTGAGTGGAGCTCTGTGAGTGCAGAGCAGCGTTTTTCAGTGGTTTTGTCAGGATCTGAGCTTGTGTTTCCAAATGAATAGTGTAGACGGATCTAGTGAACAATTGACACAGATTTTTGAAACATTAAATTGTTGTAAATTTATTATAAGGGATTGTTCTGTTTTATTTGTGACTTCTTGTGTATTTCCCTTGAGGCATAACAAGTCGTCTTTAATAACAATGTTGTTCTGGTTGTTGTTAATATTCAACTGTTTATTTTCCCCGGGGGAAAAAAATCTAACAAAAGTGACATTCAATTTCAATGACTTGTATCCACAGCATTAACTACTGTAGTTATACTGTAAATCATGCACACAGTCTTTTTTATTGTGCAGACTAAATCTTGTTCAGTGCATGTGTTGTGTTACACACTGACTGCCATGCTTTTGTTTTCCAGACCTTATGATGACAGAACAGATAACAGAGAGACATCTTCATGTCATAACTTAAACCGATATCTTATACATTTCTGCAAACTCTGCCCCTGAAGTCAGGAGTGATGCACTGATAATGATCCTGAGCACTCCCTTTGAATGTTTGCCACTTGGCTCCACTATCAGTCTGGCTAGACTCATTTCTTAAAAAGACAGTAACAGTGGGACATGTAAAGTCTGCAGAACCTGTATTATCTTGTTCTAACCGACAGGTGAATCAGGAGATAACAGCAGCTGCAATAAGAAAATAACCACAGACACACACAGTCACTGTTAGTGCTAACATCTGTAAGGTCAACAGATTTACTGTACTGGTTGTCAAAACCTAATGTCAATGCGTCGTCATGGAATGTCTTATCTTTGTTTTTTAACATTCTCAAAAAAATAAGTGGGATCACACTGCTGTGATCCTTTAAGTCAGTAGCTACTAAACATTTCGATCTCAGTGGCTGTTGTTGACTCCGACAATTGCTGTACATGAGTTGTGCAACATTTGTGCACCATACTATTAAAGGACTGAGAAAATGTTTGGAATGTTCACTGTAAAGTGTTTTCTGAGGATCTGAACATCTGAACATGAGTTCTGCAAATAGTTGTTTTTTTTTTTTAGCTGAGAGGTGAAGTGGCAAACCTCATGTGTGGACTGTGGTAATACACAACTTTTACATACTCACAGATGTATCTTTTCAGGAATATTTACGTAAATTCTACGGCTACCAGTCAAATTCAGAGAGACAGAAGAGGAGTGCAGACAAAGGGGAAGATGGCGATCGAACTACCGGACTCTGTGACTGCGTTCAGACGATGCAGCACTTCTTTGGTTTACCCCCGAGTGGGGAGCTGACCGAAGAGACTGTTGCAGTAATGAGGAAGCCACGCTGTGGTCTGTCAGATGTGGAGCAATTTGGAGACAGAATTCGCTGGAAGAAGAGGACAATCAGCTACAGGTCTGACAGGAGTAGAAAGCAGTGCCGTTAAAGACTAAGCTGATGGCATTTTGTTCAAAAAGCAAACACGTCCCATCAGGCTGAATCACAAACCGCAGCCACGAGCTGGTAAATCATATAGATGTCAGCATGCTCGAATGTTAACAGTGACATTAATAACAGTCTGATATGTGTGTATGCCGACCAGCTTAGTTTAGTGTGTGCTCACATTTGTAACATTAGGCACAAAGTACGTCTGAGACTGATGGCAATTAGTCATTAGGTCGTTATTCTTTATTCTGAACAAAATGCTGGATGCACTAAAACTTTTATCTGATGCTGCTAGAGGTGATTACACCCGTGCCCTGGGTATGAGGCATCTGTGTACAAAATGTCAGACAAGAACATTAAGAAAATCCAATTAGTTCAGATTAGTCACATTCATCATTTAAGAAATATACTTTACATGTAAACAACAACAATTTGGTATTTTTTTGATTTGGCATTTGACGCTGTGGATCATGATATTTGTTAGGTAAATTATATCACATTAGTCTTTTATAGTCACACCCTAAAACGGTTAACAAGCAATGTTAGCGCAATCAGTAGGTTGTAGGTAATAATCAGGCTTCCAGGCAAGATGTGGCATACCTCAAGGCTCCATTGTAGGACCTTTATTATTTCCTAATTATTGAATAATATTTCATCACTCTATAAATGGTCTTTTACTGTCCTTTTGCTGATGAGCTTTTAGCTCCATTTTCATAAATGTCTGTTTTCATGTACAAGTTCATACCTATTGCTTCTTCCACCTTTTTAATCTAACTGAAAGGTTGAATTTTATTATACTAGACAGGCACTTTATTTTCATGTTTTTATTTTTACAAAACCATTCATTGCCAGTATTCTCTGAGATATCACACAGGGGTAGCAGAACAAATGTTACCTAAAACCTTATTATCATTAGAGAGCTTTGCTCATGATGTTTTCATTGTGATTGATATTAAGTTTGGGAAGGTACCCTCGTATAAGGCCGCAGCTCTCCAATCACATTTGTTGTGTTTTTGTATCTCTTTCTTATGCTTTTACGATGTTATGTACAAACTAAATTAAACCAGACTAATGTGAAGTGGTTTGTTAGGATTGCTGGCTCCAACCTTCCCACTTCAGCCTTGAAGATACACAGACTCTTCAGGGAGGCCTGGAAGCTCTGGTCCAATGTTGCACTGATCAACTTTCGCAAGCGGAGCAGGAAGGAGGCTGACATTGTCATTGCCTTCCATGATGGCGGTGAGCTCTGAAAATATCTCCTCATTGGGATTGTATTATACACCAGCCCTGACACTGACACATGACACCACAGGTTTGCCGAACGTAACAGCTACCTGTACTATGTATGGCAGATCATAAGGATGGCTCACCGTTTGATGGCAAGGGAGGAATCCTGGCTCATGCCTTTCTGCCTGGATCTGGTATCGGTGGTGATGTGCACTTTGATGCAGATGAAGACTGGAGCCCCAATTCTACTGGTACTGGAGTTAGAAATTTCTCACACACACTGTGGAAAGGACTTCAAAGACTAAATAAACGACACACTTATTTTCTACTAGGTCAATATTGCTCTCATGTCCTCATGCAAACAATGAGTCAGGATATAATTAGCATCCAAATGTGCTTCATGTTTACTTTGCTGAAACTTATTTAAAACTGAAATTGTTGTATAGTTAATCAGCTCATTATCACATCACTGTTAAACACATCTTTTGTTTAACCTATAAAAACTAAAATGTAAATGCTTATTGAGGATACATGTTTATAATGGTGTTCTGTGCCCTTGTGTTGTGTTCTCACTCCAGGTTTTAACTTATTTGCTGTGGCGGTCCATGAGTTTGGCCACGCTCTTGGCCTGCCCCACTCATCTGACCCTGGAGCCGTCATGTTTCCCGTGTACAACTTTGGCCCCAATTACGAGCTGCAGCTCTCCTACCGCGATGTTAAAGATGTCCAACACCTTTATGGTGAGTTTAAAGTTCTAGCCATAGCTTCACTTCTTGAAATGTTGCTCATTCTTTTTCAAAGCAGACAAATAGATGATGAAAAGCCTGACTGACTGCAATTTGAGCTACAATGTAAAAGCTGCTAAAATCAAAATAATATCATCATTGCATTTGCATTGCTCTCCTGAGAAAAACAACACGTGCTTCTTCACACAGCAGCGATGGAGCTAAAAACCACAGCATCCTCATTTCTAATATGTTTTATTATACTGCTGAAATTTCTTCACTGACAGTGAAGTCATACGTAATTTATTTGCCTGTCCATGTGAACTATTACTATGGAGTTGAGCAGAATATATAAGACTATATAGATACTAAGCTGCATCCAAACATGGATGACATAGAACATATACAGTTTATCTCACGAATTCCTTTATTCATTTTGGTAGATTAATCATATACATGCTCATAAATAATGAAATGGAAAAACCTGATCCTTAGCAGGAATACGAAATGAAGATAAGATCAAACTGGTCACCTAAACTGCTTCTTTTTTCCTGCAGGTATCAGCCCCAACTTTGCTTCACTGCTTTCAACTAAGCCTCCCCCAAGAACACCTGACAAATGTGATCCAGATTTGTCTTATGATGCTGTAACAGCATTGCAACAGGAGGTCCTGTTTTTCAAAGACAGGTTCAAACTGTCCACTTTGTGTGCATAAGACAGGATTCCCACCTTGTTTGCCTTAGGTCGTGATAAATGGAAGGAAATAAGTAAAACAGCATTTGACCATGAGTAACGGTCTTTCTTTTCAGGTTTATGTGGCGCAGGCATCCTAAGTTTGATGAAACACGAATCACCCTGATTGGCAGTTTGTGGCCAGACAGTGTACCGTCCTACTTGGATGCTGTCTATGAGAATGTGGAGGAGAATTTTGTTTTGTTTTTCAAAGGTAAAGTAACACACACTAAAGAGCAGAATGGGTTGTGTGCTATGTACAAGGTAAGATCAGATCAGATATGATATGACTTTATTTAGTCCACAGTGGGGAAATTCTTGTGATTCAGCAGCATAATTAACTGTGCAAACAAGGTATTAAAAATTAAGAATAAAGAATCTTCATGTGATCTTCATATATACATATGTAACAGTGGAAGAAATAACATGTGAATATTGCAGATCTTCTGGTTAATTGCACATTGTGTGTCACTGCAGTGATGCATTGTACAGTCTGATGACTGTGGGGAGGAATGAGCGACGGTAGCGCTCCTTCCTGCACTGGGGGTGTTACAGTCTTGTGCTGAAGGAGCTGCTCAGAGCCTCCACAGTGTGGTGCAGGGGGTGGCATAGGTTAAATAGGGACAGGACCACTTCACAGAACTGGTCTGCACACTTCCTTAAGGAGGCTGGGGCTGATGTGATCAGGGCCTGTGGCCTTTCTGGCCTTAGTCTTCCTTGGCTCTCTCCTAACCTGGTCCACAGTGAGGCATAGGGGGTGGGCGGTGACTGCTCTGGAGCTGTGGGTTGTTGGGAGCTCTCTGTGACAGTGGGAGGAGCGGCAGAGTGGTCAGCATCGAGCTGAGGTGTGAACAGCTGCAGCTGGGAGGAGACGACTGGAGTGAAGAACTGATTTAATTCATTTGTCCAGGCCTGGTCACCCGTGTCGACCATCCCCACCCTCACCGTGGCCCGAGATGTGTTTCGTTCCTCGTTGCTCCAGCTTCTTCCTGTAGCTGTCCTTACCCCTCCTGATTTTATATTTTCATTCCCATTGCACTCTGCCCAGCTCCTCCTTGTCCCCTGAGAGAAAGGCCCTTTTTTTCTCATTCGGCAGGGCCTTCAGCTCAGGGGCTCACCCAGGGCTCATTGCTGGGAAAACACCTCCCTGTCTTGGATGGCACAGTGTTTTCCACACAGAAGTTTATGCAGTGTGTGAGACTGTCAATGTCCTCCCCATGTGGACTGCAGAGAATGTCCATGGTGTTAAAACAGTCCCTAAGCTGCTCAGTCGCCTCCTCTGTCCAGATCTTCACTGCTTTTACCTTTGGTTTCTGCTTTTTCACCACCCAAGTGGAAGCAGGAAGCAGATGAACATGGTTGTGGTCAACCGCGGAGGACCCGAGGTGGAAGGGGGCGGATGTATATGGTATATTCTTGACATTAGCATATAGTAGGTCCAGAGTTTTACTGACCCTTGTGTGGCAGTTTCCATACTGTGTGAAGTTGGGGAGGGTGGCGGAGAGTAGGAGGCAGAAATGATTGAAGTCCCCAGAGATGAGAATCAGGGCCCGTGGGGGCTGTGCTGCACGTCAGCATCGGCCGAGGGAGGAATGTAAAAAGTCACCACCTCCCGTGGGAGGTAGTACGGCCAGACCCTAACTGTCACTAGTTCAACATCCCTGCTAGACTTTAGCAGTGATGTGCCCAGGGTTACACCATCATTTGTTCACAAACGCCGCCAGTCCCCCTTCCTTCCTCCTACCGCTCTCCCCTCCGCCCGCACCAGTGTGACTCTGTTGACGGAGACCACAGAATCCGGTTTGTCCTGGTTGGACCATGACTCGGGGAAACACAGCAGCCTGCTGCAGCCAGTAGCTCATCCATCTTGTTTGGGAGAGAGTGGACGTTTCCCATAATAGCAGATGGTTAATAGGGCTTCTACCTCCGTCTTCTCTCCCGGCACTTCTCTGTATCTCGGCTGGAAACTCCGGCTTCCTCCCGAGGAGAAGTTCAGTTATTTGACAGCAAAGGCAGAATAAAATGTATGTGCAGCACTTGTCAGTATGTGACAGCAGTATTTTGTGTTTCAGGTCGTCAGTACTGGAAGCTGAGGCAGTTAAATATTCAGGAGGGATTTCCTAAAAACCTTTTGGAGTTGGGCTTCCCTCAAAGAATAAAATCGGTAGATGCTGCTCTTCACTTCAGTGATGATCACTACACTGTGTTCTTCACTGGCCACGAGTGTTGGAGGTATCTAAGATGTTCAAGAACTTCTCTCAGTGTAGAGAAGAATTTCAGTGTAGAAATACAGACTTTAAAATTCCATGACACCTTCAAGCTTCAAAAGGCTTTTTGCTTAATTCCTCTTATAAGACCCGCTAATTCATTGTTGTCCTCCTGAAATCCACATGTGGTTTGTACAAGCAGAATATCATAACCAACCACAACGTCAAAGGCTGTAGTAGTAATAAAACCATAGCATTTAGGACAAAGAAGAAAAGGTTCGTATATGCAGTAAAATTCGTACGAGCAACGATTTTCTCTTTAGCTTCTTCCTACAGTCACACTGTGTCTTAAACCATTGGGTAAAGTTTAAGCATATCAATATCATCAATGACATCACGTAATTGCCTTTGAAGTTTGTTTAAACAGTTGTCAAGGAAACAACTGTATTGCTGTTTGTAGTTAGATATGGACGTGAGCAACAAGGTAGTAGAGAAAGGGCAGTGGCGTAGCTATAGAGGTACACAGTTTCTTATTATTTCTTTTTTTCATGTTTTCTTATAACGTCATATGTGGAATTGGTTTGTTATCAGCACAATTGTGGAACCTAGAATTTAAAAAATCTTTAGTGTTTTATTAAAGACGACTTCTGGAGTCACAGATTCGCAGTTTTCCACTTCGCCATGTTACCGTGATATCATGGCCATTGACATGGTTCAAACTTAGCACAAATGTCCACTTCTAATCTAGAAGGTCCACTTTGTAATATAGAACAGACTTGTACATATTCATGTTATTAACAGCCTCAAATTCAGTAATATTTAACATTTACAGAAAAAGTGCTACCCCGTCCCCTGTGTCTTTAACTTCTAGGTACAATGACCAGCAGAGGATGATGGAGGGGCCTGCACTCATGGAGCAGGAGTGGCCAGGGATTCCAAGTCCAGTTGATGCAGCTGTTTTCTTTGAAGGTTATTTTTCTACCTTCTATTTTTTTAACCTGCAATACATTTTCAATAATAAAATAAAATAGACCTACAATACATTTCACATTGTTTTATATAAAAATATATATATTTTCATCGATTACGGTAAAATTATTACTTGTATCAGTCACAGCCTGTCAATGGACTCCACAAATGAACCATTATAATATAAGGTTATTAAATACTTAAAAAAACCTACAGAATCTTTCTATTAGAATGAGAGATTTTGAATCTCCCACAGGATTTGTGCACTTCTTCAAGGGAAACGTCCACTACACGTATGACTCCAAGTCCAGACGGGTTGTCTCCACGGGCACTGCTAACGAGCTGCTGGAATGCAAGAAACGCGAGAATGAAATAGAGTCAGAGAGGAGATAAGTGAAGGAAAGCAGGGTATCTGTTGTGAGTGTGGACACATCAGATGTTACAAAACTGAGAATTCAGCAGTAACCATTGTGTACATGATGCAAAAATGAGAACTGATAAACAATCCAGGGAAGTGGTTAAAAGTGTGTAATACAGTGTTGTAAAATTGGCATTTGTACCATATATTGAAGTATAGTTTTTCAGATTATTTTGTAAGTCATATTTATATTCACATTTTTAATTCATATTTTGTTGCAGTTTTTTAATCAATGTAACAATGTAACACAATTTTGCATATAAAATGCCCACATTGCCACAAAATGCAGCATGGATTAGCATCATGTATCTTTGCATTAGTGTGATAGTGTGACCTGTTGCTCAATGATTGTGAGAATAAAAATGTAATAACTCATCATTTTTGTGATTTCAAAAAATCTATTGTTGCTTCCTTACTACAACACAGTGTCCACTTTTATTGGTATTCTATAATTTACCTAAGACGTACAACAATGTGCAACATCTGTACTGATGTACAAAGTGGGTATTTGGGTTTATAAAATATTACAGAGACATTTTTACATCATATGTGGCAATAATAACCATTTAGCCTGCAAACAAAACACGTTGGATATAATGAAAACCAAATCTCTCAGTTTTATTAGCAAATTTAGAAAAATAAGTTCTAAAATGTGAAATTGATTCAGTCTTTATTTTGAAAAAATCTTAAATGTTTCATCAACATTAGTGTCGTGTTTTGTTTTGCGAATCTGATTGCTGGGTTTGGGATGAGCAATGACAACCAGACTTATTCTATATATATATTCCATAAAGACTTCTCACTCAAAGAGGTGGTTGCTCAACACACCTGGTGTTCAGCCTATAAAACAGCTGCCACCAGCACAGAAACACAAGTTGCATCCAACAGGCAAACATGAAGGCTTTGATTCTGGGTGTTGTACTGGGCCTGGCAGTCACAGTTTACTGCCTGCCAGTACAACAGGTTAATGTGAAAGATGAACGTTTTGCAGAGGTATGTTTACTTAATTTATCTTTAATGAGGGTGTTTTTGATAGTGTATTAATGTGTATGAGAAAACTTTTGTTTGGATTCTGCATGCTGTGCATGAAGAACAGTGGTTGGTTGTTGTTAATGTGATTTAAAGGTTTTCCCCATGTGACAGAACTATCTGCAGAGATTCTTCAACATGTCAGTCATAAAAAACATAACAAGCAGAGGTGCCATCAGCCCCATGACCAAGAAACTCGGAGAGATGCAGAGATTCTATGGTCTTAAGATCACCGGGATGCTGGACAGTGACACTTTGGCCATGATGAAGAGGGCTCGCTGTGGTGTCCCAGATGTCAAAGTTGCTTATTTCTCCATTATTGGACACAGCTTCAAGTGGAAAACAAACAGCCTCACATACAGGTAAATGATGTGAGGAGATGATGGATGAACAAGAGGGACGGTTGTAAGTCTTTCTAATGATCTTGTCTGTCATTCAGGATTGAGAACTACACTCCTGACATGACTGTGGCAGAGGTGGACGACTCTATAGAAAAAGCTCTGCAGGTTTGGGCCAGAGTCACTCCTCTGAGATTCACAAGAATTTACAGCGGCACCGCTGACATCATGATCTCCTTTGGGCGCCAGCGTGAGTAAAATAAAACAAATTCATTAAATATTTTCTATATTATCTTTAGAGTTTTTGCTTCTCTATTTGGTGACCAAGATCTGACTTGAATATGTCCCTGCTGACAGAACACAGAGACTTTTATCCATTTGACGGACCTGACGGCACTCTCGCCCATGCCTTCGCCCCGGGTACTGGGATTGGAGGAGATGCTCATTTTGATGATGATGAGACCTTCACCTTTCGTTCAACTTCAGGTAAGTTTGTTTTTCTCCAGATCATCTCATTTTCCTTATTTTCTATTCTACTAATGTGTAAGAGAAGTTGTAACTGACCCTCGCTCTGTCTTTTCTGCTGCAGGCTATGCCCTCTTCATGGTAGCTGCCCATGAGTTTGGTCACTCCCTGGGCCTGTCTCACTCTGATGATCCTGGTGCTCTTATGTACCCTGTGTATTCATACAGGAACCCTGAGACCTTCGTTCTGCCCCGGGATGATGTCAATGGCATCCAGTCCCTCTATGGTCAGTACAATCAGGCTCTTTGGGTCATTGCTGCCGATTCACACAAATTGCAATAAACCAAGATATCTGAACAGCTCTGCAGGTGTGACCTTTACAATAATGTCTTTAATTTGGATTTAACCTACAGGTCCAAACCCTGACAAGGATCCTCTTGAGCCTGCCCCCACCACCCCGGATATCTGTGATTCAACCATGGTCTTGGATGGCGTCACCACCCTGAGAGGAGAAATGTTCTTCTTCAAGGGCAGGTATGGGGGACAATGACAGCTTAAAATCCAGAGTCCAGTAACAGTATTCGTTTCATACCTGTGTGAATTAACAATGTTCTTCTGTGTGTGTTCTCAGCTTCCTCTGGCGTATATTACCCACAACAAATAAACCTCAGCAAGCCTTCATCACAAGCATCTGGCCCGAAGCTCCTGTCATTGTGGATGCTGCATATGAGAGCCAAGAGTTAGACAGTGTCTTAATCTTTAAAGGTCTGTGATCATCTAACATCAAGCCTTTTTTTTTTGACCTGCTGTAGCATTTTTCATACACAGTGACATTACAAGCTGTTTCACATCAGCAAAAAAGGTAATGGATCAAAGTTATAAACTCTTATTAACATGACAAAATGTAAACCGCAAACTTTAGAATCGACACTTTCTGTACTTAGATCCTCAAACTGGATAAAGCAAAACTTTCACACTCTGTATAGTCTCACTAAGAGTTCCTCTTTTTTTACCTTCCAGATCGTAAAGTGTGGGCTTTCAGTGGCTATGATCTTGTGAGTGGCTTCCCTAAATCCATCACCAGTTTTGGTCTGCCCAACTCTGTGAAGAAAGTGGATGCAGCTCTCTATGACTCAGAGACTGGCAAGACCCTGTTCTTTGTGGGCATGAGTTACTACAGGTGGGTTTGATTTTTTTAGGGGACGTATTTATGGATGATGCTGGTTTTGAACAATATTTTTTTTGCATTACTTTAGCTATGATGAGGCCAAAAAGAAAATGGACCCAGGATTCCCAAAACGCGTGGATGAGACCTTCTTTGGTATGAACAATCAGGTGACGGCAGCTGTTCAAGCCAGGGGTGAGTGACAACAAAGTGTGATTGTAGTATTTGCAAGTCAAGGCACCTGAAATAAGAAATTGTTCCTCTGATTTCTTCCATCTATGGTAGACTAACATGTAACATATCTGTGGGTTCTGCAGGTTTTACTTACCTCTTCAGTGGATCCTCCGTGCATGAATACAGCCCCAGCGGTGGCAAGGTGTTGCGTGTGCTGAAGAACAGCTTCTTCTTGTCCTGCTCCAAGTTCTAGACCATGTTACTCTCCAGGCTTTTAATGTTGCACCTTTGAAAACATTTTAATGATATATTTTATTGTACTTATTTGTGCTTACACAGGCTGCATTTTTGTCCATTCCTAAGAACAGAGTTGTAACCTAATAAAAAATTTTGTTATAAAATATATAGTGAAATTCACTAACTGTGACTATTGCTATTTTTCTTGCTTCCCAAATTTAACTGTGGGACTTTGAAACATGTACCTTGAATTTTTTGTTTAGTACACTGCGCATGTCTGCACAAATGTTTCCATTGCATGAAACTGCAAATAAACATTATTATGTTCGATTCAATTCAATTCAACTTTATTTATATAGCGCCAGTTTACAACAAAGTCACCTCAAGGCACTTTACATAATAAAGTCAAGACTATACAGACATTTAGAGAAAACCCAACAAATCCCCCTTGAGCAAGCCATAGGCAACAGTGGAGAGGCAAAACTCGCTTCAACGGAAGAAACCTCCAGCAGAACCAGGCTCAGGGTGGGCGGCCATCTGCCTTGACTGGGGTTGGGGTGAGTGGAAAGTGGAGAGAGAAAAGAACAGAGCAACAAAAGCAACAACAAAACATTGGGCAGGTTAGTGGGACCAGTAGCTGCGCACTGGAAGACACACAGCGCCAAATCCGGGGACACCTGAAGACAGGGACAGAGAGAGGGAGACAGAGAGGCAGAGAGACGACTACGGGACAAAGACGATGCAGAGTTAATGTCATACAGTGGTGACATTATAGATGTGGGGTGAGAGGAGAGAATGAAGAGAAGAGGAAAGTGGCACAGTGCAGAGTCCCCCAGCAATCTAAGCCTATAGCAGCATGACTATAACCAATTATAAGCTTTATTGAAGAGGAAGGTTTTGAGCCTAGTCTTAAAAGTAGAGAGGGTGTCTGCTTCCCGAATCTGAACTGGGAGCTGGTTCCAAAGGAGAGGAGCTTGATAGCTAAAGGCTCTGCCTCCCATTCTACTTTTGAAAATTCTGGGAACCATAAGTAGGCCTGCATTTTGGGACTGAAGTGGTCTAGTAGGATGATATAGTACTAGGAGATCTTTTAGGTATGATGGGGCTTGACCGTTTAAACTTTATAGGTAAGAAGAAAGGTTTTAAATTCTCTTCTACATTTAATTGGAAGCCAATGGAGAGAAGCTAATAAAGGGGAAATATGATCTCTCTTACCAATCCCAGTCAGTAATCTTGCTGCAGCATTTTGGATTAATTGGAGGCTTTTTAGAAAGTTACTGGGGCAGACTGAAAGTAGAGAATTACAGTAGTCCAATCTAGAAGTAACGAATGCCCGAACCAGTTTTTCAGCATCGCTTTAAGAGAGGATGCTCCTAATTTTTGTATTTCTAATGACTTGTCTTGCTATACCAATATTTCAATTCATAATATATTGCTTTTACTATATAAAGAGAAAAACTACGAGCAATATTTGTAGTGTTTTTTTTCTTATTAGAAATTTGAAAATATAGTGATGTACATAATGTACTGTAGCAACATGTAGGAATTACTTTTTTGTAAGTCAGCCCTAAAATTAGAAGCATGGTTCTTCACACAAAATTATATTTTTTTTATTAGCATTTTAAAAGTGTTACGATATCTTTACTTACTGTTAGTTTTGTTCAGTACAACAATCGTCATAGATGAACACCAATTTGATCTTTTTCAAAGTCTAAATACAATACTGCAATATCTGGATTCAAGTTTGTACCATGTGCATGAAAATAAAACAGCTTTATTATTACACTGCAGTGATCCTTTAAGTCAGTAGCTACTAAACATTTCGATCATCTGCGGCTGTTGTTGACCCTGACAACTACTTTACATGAGTAGAACAACATACTATTAAAGGTTGGAATGTTCATTGTACAGATGTATTTTCTCAGCAATATTTACGTAAATTCTACGGCTACCAGTCAAATTCAGAGAGACAGAAGAGGAGTGCAGACAAAGGGGAAGATGGCGATCGAACTACCGGACTCTGTGACTGCGTTCAGACGATGCAGCACTTCTTTGGTTTACCCCCGAGTGGGGAGCTGACCGAAGAGACTGTTGCAGTAATGAGGAAGCCACGCTGTGGTCTGTCAGATGTGGAGCAATTTGGAGACAGAATTCGCTGGAAGAAGAGGACCCTCAGCTACAGGTCTGACTGGAGGAGAAAGCAGTGCCGTTAAAGACTAAGCTGAAGGCATTTTGTTCAAAAAGCAAACACGTCCCATCAGGCTGAATCACAAACCGCAGCCAAGAGCTGGTAAATCATATAGATGTCAGCATGCTCGAATGTTAACAGTGACATTAATAACAGTCTGATATGTGTGTATGCCGACCAGCTTAGTTTAGTGTGTGCTCACATTTGTAACATTAGGCACAAAGTACGTCTGAGACTGATGGCAATTAGTCATTAGGTCGTTATTCTTTATTCTGAACAAAATGCTGGATGCACTGAAACTTTTATCTGATGCTGCTAGAGGTGATTACACCCGTGCCCTGGGTATGAGGCATCTGTGTACAAAATGTCAGACAAGAACATTAAGAAAATCCAATTAGTTCAGATTAGTCACATTCATCATTTAAGAAATATACTTTACATGTAAACAACAACTAATTTGGTATTTTTTTTGATTTGGCATTTGACGCTGTGGATCATGATATTTGTTAGGCATATTATATCACATTAGTCTTTTATAGTCACACCCTAAAACGGTTAACAAGCAATGTTAGCGCAATCAGTAGGTTGTAGGTAATAATCAGGCTTCCAGGCAAGATGTGGCATACCTCAAGGTTCCATTGTAGGACCTTTATTATTTCCTAATTATTGAATAATATTTCATCACTCTATAAATGGTCTTTTACTGTCCTTTTGCTGATGATACCAACATGATATTCTCTTTCACAGATGTGCAATCTTTGATTAAAAAAATACCAAGGAACTCTACCTTCATGAACAGTTTTTACAGAGCAAGCTTTCATTAAACATAAAAAATTCTAGTTTTAGGATATTTACAGTAAAGGGAAGGACAAATAGGAGAATCACATTCATGTGTTGGTGGATGGAATGTTGTTACCCAGGTTTCTATCTTTTATTTCTCTGGAACACTAGTTGATGATAAAATAAATTACAAAAACCTCAGCTTTAGAATAATTATTCATTGGGAATCATCATCAAAGTTTGATCAATACATCTTGTTTATAAACTATTTTTATTTTTCTATGATTTGTCCTGACTTTATTTATGATTATATTGTTTGAGCAAAAACTCCCATCTAATCTCCATGAGCTACATGTACTACAAGAGATTTGTGCGATTGGACTCCAAAGACCTTTTAGCTCCATTTTCAGAAATGTCTGTTTTCATGTACATGTTCATACCCATTGCTTCTTCAACCTCTTTAATCTAATTGAATTTTGAAAAGGTTGAATTTTATTATACTAGACAGGCACTTTATTTTCATGTTTTTATTTTTACAAAACCATTCATTGCCAGTATTCTCTGAGATATCACACAGGGGTAGCAGAACAAATGTTACCTAAAACCATATTATCATTAGAGAGCTTTGCTCATGATGTTTTCATTGTGATTGATATTAAGTTTGGGAAGGTACCCTCGTATAAGGCCGCAGCTCTCCAATCACATTTGTTATGTTTTTGTATCTCTTTCTTATGCTTTTACGATGTTATGTACAAACTAAATTAAACCAGACTAATGTGAAGTGGTTTGTTAGGATTGCTGGCTCCAACCTTCCCACTTCAGCCTTGAAGATACACAGACTCTTCAGGGAGGCCTGGAAGCTCTGGTCCAATGTTGCACTGATCAACTTTCGCAAGCGGAGCAGGAAGGAGGCTGACATTGTCATTGCCTTCCATGATGGCGGTGAGCTCTGAAAATATCTCCTCATTGGGATTGTATTATACAGCAGCCCTGACACTGACACATGACACCACAGGTTTGCCGAACGTAACAGCTACCTGTACTATGTATGGCAGATCATAAGGATGGCTCACCGTTTGATGGCAAGGGAGGAATCCTGGCTCATGCCTTTCTGCCTGGATCTGGTATCGGTGGTGATGTGCACTTTGATGCAGATGAAGACTGGAGCCCCAATTCTACTGGTACTGGAGTTAGAAATTTCTCACACACACTGTGGAAAGGACTTCAAAGACTAAATAAACGACACACTTATTTTCTACTAGGTCAATATTGCTCTCATGTCCTCATGCAAACAATGAGTCAGGATATAATTAGCATCCAAATGTGCTTCAAGTTTACTTTGCTGAAACATATTTAAATTTGAAATTGTTGTCTAGTTAATCGGCTCATTATCACATCACTGTTAAACACATCTTTTCGTTTAACCTATAAAAACTAAAAATATAAACGCTTATTGAGGATTTATAATGATGTTCTTCGCCATTTAGTTTTGTGTTCCCACTAGCTTATAGTTATAGTCCTGCTGCTATAGACCAACTCCTGATGCACTGAGACACTTTCTGTCATGACTCGTCCTCTCAGCTAAACTTCCCCCCCTGGACTTTTATTTTGTTACCCAGTTTTCTCCATATCCTGTCCCAGTTCTACTATTGCTTGGCCAACTTCACCACCTATAATTGACCTCAATTGGTTTCACCTGTTCTCCCCTGTCTATTTATACTTGGATTTCACCACAGCTCTCTGCCAGATTGTCATTCCTCATGACTGCTCTTCAGTTCCCCAGGAAGCTTTCTAGCCACACCGGATTATTTCATGTTGGACCCTTGTACTCTCTGCCTGTTTGCTTGTAAACTGCCTGCAAAGCCACAACTCACCTTCAAGCCGCCTTCTGGTAATCTGCCTGCGTAGCCACAACGCAGCTGCTAGCCATAGCCTTCTGGTCATCTGCTAACCATTACATTGGTAACCTGCCTGCTGAACTGTCATTCACCTGTTATCCTGTCCACTGCCTGCTTTATCTGTCTGCTCATCCCCATCACCTGTAGCCTGTTCACCTCTACCCGCCTGGTTGTTCCCCATCCTGCCTCTCCTGGTTTCCCCTGAGTATCTGGCACCTGTAACAGACTCAACACCTCCTGCTTCACTGTATTCATTCTGTTCTTATATCAATAAGAACACCGTTTACAGAGCTGGCATCCTGGCTGAGTCCAGTGCCAATGACTACTAGAAACGCAGACCACACAATGAACCGGCAGGCAAATCAGAAAAGCATGCAGGTAAACCCGGCCAGTAGTAAGAGATTAGTCAACAAGTTACTCATCGACAGGCTACCAGATGAAATATAGCTTAGCAGGCATGCCAAAGGTAGACAGATTAGCAGACAAACGGGCAAGTAAATCCAGCAGGTGGCAGGTAGCTTTCAAGCAGGGAAAATAAACAGGCAAACAGCTTTCCAAGGTCCAACGCACAAGTCAAAAAAAGGCTGAAAAGCTCACTGTAGTGTTTCAGAGAGCAGTGGTGAAAGTCAGTTATAAATAGGCAGGAGGAACAGTTGATAACAATCAAGGTCAGCATTTGGTGGTGAAGTTGGAACAAGAACAGGACGTGGGAAAAACAGGCAACAAAACAAAAGTGCAGGAGAGGAAATGAAGATGCGGGGCTGAATCATGACACGAAAATTGAACTCTAGGTTTTAACTTGAGTTAACTTGAGACCATGAGTTTGGCCACGCTCTTGTCCTGCCCCACTCATCCGACACTGGAGCCGTCATGTCTCCCGTGTAAAACCTTGGCCCGAATTACGAGCTGCAGCTCTCCTACCGCGATGTTAAAGATGTCCAACACCTTTATGGTGAGTTTAAAGTTCTAGCCATAGCTTCACTTCTTGAAATGTTGCTCATTCTTTTTCAAAGCAGACAAATAGATGATGAAAAGCCTGACTGACTGCAATTTGAGCTACAATGTAAAAGCTGCTAAAATCAAAATAATATCATCATTGCATTTGCATTGCTCTCCTGAGAAAAACAACACGTGCTTCTTCACACAGCAGCGATGGAGCTAAAAACCACAGCATCCTCATTTCTAATATGTTTTATTATACTGCTGAAATTTCTTCACTGACAGTGAAGTCATACGTAATTTATTTGCCTGTCCATGTGAACTATTGCCATGGAGTTGAGCAGAATATATAAGACTATATATATATATATATATATATATGACTATATATATAAGAGTCAGATGTATCCAAACATGGATGACATAGAACATATACAGTTTATCTGATGAATTCATTTTTTCAGTTCAGTAGATGAATCATTTACATGCTCATGAATAAGTGGGAAAAGATCAGATCCTTAGCAGGAATACGAAATGAAGATAAGATCAAACTGGAACAGATTAATAATGGTTTCAGTTAGTTCTTTCCAAATATGATTTGTTCATTAAAACGTGTTCATAACATGTGTATATAATATACTTTGACTTGATTAGATCTGTTTTAATAAAATCTGAGTTAGAAGACAGATTTTGAAAGTCACCTAAACTGCTTCTTTTTTCCTTCAGGTATCAGCCCCAACGTTGCTTCACTGCTTTCAACTAAGCCTCCCCCAAGAACACCTGACAAATGTGATCCAGATTTGTCTTTTGACAGGAGGTCCTGTTTTTCAAAGACAGGTTCATAAACTGTCCAGTTTGTTTGCATCAGACAGGATTCCCACCTTTTTTTTTTTTTTTAGTTCCAGTGATAAATGAAAAAAATAAGTAAAACAGCATTTGACCATCAGCAACGGTTTTTCTTTTCAGGTTTATGTGGCGCAGACACCCTAAGTTTGATGAAACACGAATCAGTAACAGTATCATAAACTTAATTGCATGTTTATGATGTTTTTTCTATCATGATGGACATCTGATACACAATCTGCCATAGTGGCACAATTTAATGTGATGCCCCAACAGCTCAGATCAGTAGGTAGGGACAAAGTCTGTGCTCTATGTAATTGTTTAGGTGGGAGGATATGTTGCTCTCTCTTTTCTATAGCCTGTGCTGTAGCCTGGACCCCTGTTAGTGGACACTGACTCTTCTGTCACCAGTTTGGCAGCCAGTCCATTTAGGAGCTTGCAGTGATTTATTTTGTGGTTATTGATTATTTACTATTGTACTTTTCTCTCTCCACTTTCCACTCTGCCCAACCGGTCAAGGCAGATGGCCGTCCACCCTGAGCCTGGTTCTGCTGGAGGTTTCTTCCGTTAAAGGGAGTTTTTCCTCTCCACTGTTGCCTATGGCTTGCTAAAGGGGGATTTGTTGGGTTTTCTCTACATGTTTGTATAGTCTTGACTTTATTATGTAAAGTGCCCTGAGATGACCTTGTTGTAAATTGGCGCAATATAAATAAAGTTGAATTGAATTGAATTAGTGGCAAAACCGACCTGAGCTGCAGATGTGTTAGGTTGGTAAAGCAGGTCCAAGTCCCTTAACACAAGAGTTCATCCAGGTAAATGTGTCAGTGCCTGTATATTCATCACCACAGTTTTATGAGCGTTGCAAAAGTATTGTAGTGTATTAGTGAATGTCCTGTTGTTTGCTGAAATCCTTCCTTGGTAATATGATTTGTACATTTACTTCCTGTGCTGCGGCCAACAACGCAGCAGATAAAAATTCAACTCTCTGTGATACTTCAGTGAATTTCTCATTTTGTTTCTTAACTGTTTTTCATCTCCACTCATTTTTCTTGATTGGTTGTATTCTAATTGCTGTGCTTACAGAGCTTCTTGTGTTTATTGTTTAACTTATTCAATATACTCAAGTCTTCCCAAGTTAAATTTTTATACTTGTGGAGCAAATTTTTGCTCATGTTTTTGTAGTACAAGTTCATGATTAAAGAGATGTCTGAAAAGTGTGAACGAAGTACCCCTAGCGACCTGGCAGGGCTTTTGTAGACTCCAGGTCAGAGGCAAATTTTATGGACATAAAGCTGGTTCAAACCCCAGGAGTGGGAGAGACTTCCAAAGGCGTTAAAGATAAAGACACTAGACAATTGTATTTCACATGCTATTACCTTTAACACCGCACCAGTTAAAATGACTCAGTGGCAACCATCAGTGTGTGTTTTACATTTATGACTGTGTGGACACTCCTCTCCTGCTGGGTTACCCCTGGCTGTCCAAATATGACCTTCATATTAACTGGTCCTCATGCAAGATAATGGGGTAGAGCACTCATTGCCTAAATGTTTACGTGATGCCTGTGCTCGCCCTCCTAACACTAGTGAAAAGTGTAAGGAACCTAGTGACTTGATTAATGTGACCAGTTGTTATCATGATTTAGCAGAGGTGTTCAGCAAGGCACGGACTACTTCATTACCTACTCACAGGCTGTATGATTGTGCCATCAACATACTACCAGGTACAATCTTCTCAGTGCCTACCATCTGGTTCTTTTAAGGGAGGGGATGAATGGAAGACAGCTTTCAATACTTTCAATGGCCACTATGAGTACTTGGTAATGCCGTTTGGCCTCACCAATGGCCCAGCTGTTTTCTGTGGGATAAGATTAATAAATTTGTGGCTACAGCGATTCCTGGGGTTTGCTAACTTCTATCGTAGATTCATCAGGGATTATAGCAAGGTAATTGCCCCCAATGCATGCCCTCACCTCTCCCAACAGACCTTTTCTTTGGGCAGAGGAGGCAGGGAGGGCCTGTCTCAGGGCGCTTTTCACTACTGCCCACATTGTGACACCAAGAGCACTGGAGTGGCGACGCTGCTTTCACAATGCACAAAGAAGGATGGCAAGGTGCATCCCTGTGCGTTCTTTTCACAATGTCTGACTGAGGCTGAAAGGAATTATGATGTGGGTAACCGGGAACTCCTAGACCACAAACTGGCACTACAAGAGTGGAGGCATTAGTTGAAGGAGGCTGAGCAGCCAAGAAATTTGGAGTATATAAGCTCTGCCAAGGGCATTAATGCGTGGCAGTCTCATTGACTTTGTTCTATCGTATCACCCGGGGGCCCAGAACTCCAAACCTAACGCCTTGTCCTGTCAGTTTGAGGAAGACAGAAAGCAACCATCCAGCAGTAACGTCTGTAGGTGCCTTTATTAAACGCTGCTGCGCCACCTGGATCAAAGTATGGTCGTACCTACTGAAGGCGCAATAGAGGGCTGCTCACTACGTCAATCAGCCAGCTATGTGCAACTCCCTGATTTTGTTTCTTTTGTGCTTTTCCGATCTTGAGGCCTTAATACTGTTCGTGAGTCTGTTGATAGTTTTGGTAGTTCAGGTTTTTTGTTATAGCGTAAGTCTCTCTGCCTTTGGGTTAATACTGTTATGTGAGGTAATATTGTTAAACCTTTTTGAGAGAGTTTTGTTAGAGCTTAGGTCACTGTGCTGAGTATTATAGTATCAGTTGTACATGTGATAATTAATTTGTATCAATAGCTTGTGTATAAACAGACCTGTTGCACTCTTTGCGTGTCTCAGCTTCTGCTTTGGGGTCCTCTAGTAAAGATTTGTCATTTACCTCATCACACATAAAACAAATCTCTAGAACAGCCTTCTTCCACCTAAGGAACATTGCCAAAATTAGGAGCATCCGATCTAAAAGCCATGCTGAAAAACTGGTCCATGCAATTGTTACTTCTAGATTGGAGTACTGTAACGGCCACAGTAGATCAACTGAACTGAATTAAATTCCTGGAGCAGGAGTGTGCCAGGGATTCCAAGTCCAGTTGATGAAGGTTATTTTTCTATTTTCGGTTATTTTAACCTGCAATACATTTTCAGTAATAAAATTAAATTGATCTACAATACATTTCACATTGGTTTATATAAAAATATATATATTTTCATCAATTACGGTAAAATTATTACTTGTATCAGTCACAGCCTGTCAATGGACTCCACAAATGAACAGTTATAATATAAGGTTATTAAATACTTAAAAAAACCTACAGAATCTTTCTATTAGAATGAGAGATTTTGAATCTCCCACAGGATTTGTGCACTTCTTCAAGGGAAACTTCCACTACACGTATGACTCCAAGTCCAGACGGGTTGTCTCCACGGGCCCTGCTAACGAGCTGCTGGAATGCAAGAAACGCGAGAATGAAATAGAGTCAGAGAGGAGATAAGTGAAGGAAAGCAGGGTATCTGCTGTGAGTGTGGACACATCAGATGTTACAAAACTGAGAATTCAGCAGTAACCATTGTGTACATGATGCAAAAATGAGAACTGATAAACAATCCAGGGAAGTGGTTAAAAGTGTGTAATACAATGTTGTAATATTGGCATTTGTACCATGTAGCGAAGTATAGTTTATAGTCACTATTGATGTCCAAAGTGGGTATGTGGGTTCATAAATATAAAAAAAAAAAAAATTGCAGTTTGTTTAATAGACTACAGTGTTTTCACTCAGTCCGTGGATGCTACAGTCAAATAGATTAGTAGAATAGTAAAAAATTACAATTTTCCCATAAGTGACTCACACCAGAAATAATTGCTGCTGTTCATGGTTTGATTGCTGACTTTAACTGTACAGATTGTTTGTTGATTTAAAAGTATGTTTTCACTGTCCTGGTCCAAAATGAAGATACATTGGCAAATACTATAAGTACCACTGTAATAAAGACACAGCAACAAATTATGGGTCCGTGATTCATCCTATGCATGTGTATCACACTTTTAGTGTGTTGATGTACACGTGGAAGCTTAAATTCTTACAATTTGTTTGCTGGGCAAAATGTTTAATGTAAAAATGTTTTTTTTTCTTTTTTCTCTAAGTCACACATAAGAGCCATTTTCCATTCAAACAAAATACATGGGATATAATGAAAACTGAATCTGTCAGTTTTATTGGCAGATTTAGAATAATATGTTCTAAAATGTGAAATTGATTTAGTCTTTATTTTGAAAAAATCTTCTCAAATGTTTCATCAACATTAGTGTCATGCCTTGTTTTGCAAATCTCATTGTTGGGTTTGGGACGAGCAATGACAACCAGACTTATTCTATATATTTTCTATATAAGGAATTCTTCCTTAATCTCACTTAGAGAGGTGGTTGCTCAACACGCCTGATGTTCAGCCTATAAAGCCGCCACCATCAGCACGGACACACAAGTTGCATCCAACAGGCAAACATGAAGACTTTGATTCTGGGTGTTCTACTGGGCCTGGCAGTTTTCTGCTTGCCAGAGTCACAAGTTAGTATGCACGTTTATTTAATCTTTATTCAGTGTGCTTTTGAAAGTGTTTTAATGTCTATCTGCAAACTAAACTGTTGTTATCTCTTCAGGCTCAACCCACTGACCCCACCGCCCCGGATGTCTGTGATTCAAACATGGTCTTGGATGCCGTCACCACCCTGAGAGGAGAAATGCTCTTCTTCAAGGACAGGTATGGGGGACAGTGACAGCTTAAAATCAGCAGTAGTAACAGTATTTGCTTCATACCTGTGTAAATTAACAATGTTTTTCTGTGTGTGTTCTCAGTTTTGTGTGGCGTAAGATACCCCAGACTGACAAACCTTTGGAACTCCACATCAACGTCTTGTGGCCGGAAGCTCCTGTAAATGTGGATGCTGCATATGAGAACCCCGAGTTAGACATGATTTTTCTTTTCAAAGGTCTGTGATCATCTAACATCAAGTCCTTTTTACTGACCTGCTGTAGCAGTTTTCATACACAGTGACATTGCAAAGTGTTTCACATCAGCAAAAAAGCTAATAGAGCAATGTTATAAACTCTTATTAACATGACAAAATGTAAACGGTAAACTTTAGAATCAACACTTTCTGTACTTAGATCCTCAAACTGGATAAAGCAAAACCTTCACACTCTATATAGTCTCGCTAAGAGTTCCTCTTTTTTTACTTTCCAGATCGTAAAGTGTGGGCTTACAGCGCCCTTGATCTTGTGAGTGGCTTCCCTAAATCCCTCACCAGTTTTGGTCTGCCCAACTCTGTGAAGAAAGTGGATGCAGCTCTCTATGACTCAGAGACTGGCAAGACCCTGTTCTTTGTGGGCACGAATTACTACAGGTGAGTTCAATTATGGCAGGTGACGTATTTTTGGATGATGCTGGTTTTGAACAATGATTTTCTGCGTTTCTTTAGCTATGATGAGGCCCAAAAGACCATGGACCCAGGATCCCCCACACGAGTGGATAATACCTTCCTTGGTATGAACAATCAGGTGACGGCAGCTATTCAAGCCAGGGGTGAGTGACAACAAAGTGTGATTGTAGTATTTGCAAGTCAAGGCACCTGCAATAAGAAATTGTTCCTCTGATTTCTTCCATCTATTGTAGACTAACATGTAACATATCTGTGGGTTCTGCAGGTTTTACTTACCTCTTCGGTGGATCCTCCGTGCATGAATACAGCCCCAGCGGTGGCAAGGTGTTGCGTGTGCTAAAGAACAGCTTCTTCTTGTCCTGCTCCAAGTTCTAGACCACGTTACTCTCCAGGCTTTTAATGTTGCACCTTTAAATGAGCATGAAGGCACCGAAGTGAAAAAGTTTCCATAATAGGTTTTATGGTATTTGTTTGTGGTTACACAGACTTTGTGGTTACAGACAGATTTTTGTCCATTCCTAAGAACAGAGTTGCAACCTAATTTTAATTTTTGAAATAAAATATATTGTGGAATTCACTAACTGTCACTATTGCTATTTTTCTTGCTTCCCACATTTAACTGTGGAACTTTGAAAACATGTACCTTTTTTTAATTTTACTTTTTTCTTCACAAATATGTCCGTTGCATAAAACAGCAAATAAACATTCTTAAACTGCATTTCGAGTGGCTTGTCTTGTTATTCCCATATTTCAACAAAGTCTGTCTATTTCAAATTCTAAATACAATCAACTGAAACAAAAAGCTCTTGTTAGGCAATAAGCAAGCTATATCATGTTGAATAATTTCAATGTAACGTGAAGCTACTGAATGTGAATTATAAGCTTAGTGGCGTGTGCAACGTCTGCAATCTTAATGTGCGACTTGTTAGCATCTCTTTTTTTAACCCATGCAAGAGCTCTAAAATTAAAAATAGAATAAAATAAAAATGTACTTCAGACTACATGCACAATGATAGAAGGATTTTTACAGACAGATTGTATTTGAAATCATTTCCCTGTCCATTTATTGTCAGAACACATCATTAAGCTTCATGAGCCTCATAAGAGTGCTAAAAAATGGGATCCATTCTCTGGAAACCATAAATGTTTGCATGAAATGTTATGACTATGAGGATCACTATAATCAGAGGGATTTATGGTATCAGGATATGTGTACAAAAATTCTTGTTAACTGCTAATATGTTAATAACTCTTCATCTTGTTTTATATAAATGGTGGATTCAAGCACCAACAGACTGGGAGCATAATAAATTAAAGGTTTTAATGGGCTTAGCATAGAAGGTGCACATCTGAACCCTTGTACACAAATTTACCCCAAATTACTACTTCAAAAACATAAAAAAATGTCCAGCATCTTCATGAGTGAGTTTAGCCAGATTTATAGCCTGAAGTTTTGGTTTGATTAGAAATATTGCTCCTCCTTTTGAAAGCACACAAACAGAAAATGGAAATGGCGACTGACTGTGTTGTGAGAAACGTTGTATAAGCTGCTAACTTCAAAGTAAAAAATCTTGTCTTCGATTTAGTCTCATGAGAAAAACATTATGTGTTTCTGCACACAGTAGGGATGTGCAAAACCATATCTTCTTTTCTATGTGTCATAATAATACAGTAATAAGTTATATACTAATATATTCACAACAATGTTATTACTGTTAATATTATAAATAATAATACAAATAATAAATAATTTTACAAATATAAATTGGCAAAAACTATTTAATATTGCAGTAGCAAAAGTCAGTCCAGGACGGACTGGGGATCAAACTATGGACACTGTGGTCCGTGGGCGATCCCGTATAGTTGGAAGTTCATTACATTTTCAGTTTCTCACCAATTATTACCTGACTGGCATTAAATAATTTATATTGATGAGGTACAACACAAATGCTACAAATGCTAAATATATATATATATATATAAAATATATATAAAAAATTAATAATAAATAATAAAAATTCCCCACTCGCCCCTTCTCTTTGGGGCGGTCTTATTTCTTCCTTCAAGCTCGGGTCCTCTACCAGAGGCCTGGGAGCTTGAGGGTCCTGCGCAGTATCTTAGCTGTTCCTAGGACTGCGCTCTTCTGGACAGAGATCTCAGATGTTGTTCCTGGGATCTGCTGGAGCCACTCTCCCAGTTTGGGGTCACAGCCCCCAGGGTTCCTATCACCACGGGCACCACTTGTGCCTTCACCTTCCACATCTTTTCTATCTCCTCTTTCAGCCCTTGGTATTTCTCAAGTTTCTCGTGTTCCTTCTTCCTGATGTTGCTATCGCCGGAATTGCTACATCTATCACCACAGCCTTGTTCTCCTGTTTGTCCACAACTACTATGTCCGGTTGGTTGGCCATTACCAGTTTGTCAGTCTGTATCTGGAAGTCCCACAGGATCTTAGCTCTGTCATTCTCAACCACCTTTGGAGGTGTGTCCCATCGTGACTTCGGGACTTCCAGTCCGCACTCGGCACAGATGTTCCTGTGTACTATGCCAGCCACTTGGTTATGGCGTTCCATGTATGCCCTGCCTGCTAGCACCTTGCACCCCGCTGTTATGTGCTGGATTGTCTCAGGGCATCTTTGCACAGCCTGCACCTGCGGTCTTGCCTGGTATGGTAGATCCCAGCCTCTATTGATCTTGTTCTCAGAGCCTGCTCCTGTGCTGCTAGGATTAGTGCCTCTGTGCTGTCTTTCAGTCCAGCTTTGTCCAGCCACTGGTAGGATTTTTCAATGTCAGCCACTTCTTCTATCTGCCGGTGATACATACCGTGCAGGGGTTTGTCCTTCCATGATGGATCCTGCTCTTCCTGTCCTTGCTCCTCCTCTGGTTTCTGCTGCCTGAGGTATTCACTAAGCACGTCATCATTTGGGGCCATCTTCCTGATGTATTCACGGAGCTTAGTTGTTTCATCCTGGATAGTGGCTGTGACGCTCACTAGTCCTCGGCCTCCTTCCTTGCGCTTAGCGTACAGTCTCAGGGTGCTGGATTTGGGGTGAAACCCTCCATGCATTGTAAGGAGCTTCCTTGTCTTGATGTCAGTGGCTTCCATCTCCTCCTTTGGCTAGCTTATTATGCCAGCTGGGTACCTGATGACCGGGAGGGCGTAGGTGTTGATCGCCCGGACCTTGTTCTTCCCATTCAGCTGACTTCTCAGGACTTGCCTTACTCTCTTGAGGTACTTGGTGGTCGCTGTTTTCCTTGCGGCCTCTTAATGGTTACCATTTGCCTGCGGGATCCCAAGGTACTTGTAGCTGTCTTCCACATCTGCTATCTTGCCTTGTGGTAGTACAATCCCCTCAGTTCTGACTACCTTTCCTCTCCTCGCAACCATCCGGCCACACTTGTCCAGTCCGAATGACATTCCGATGTCTTGGCTGTATATCCTGGTGGTATGTATCAGCGAGTCGATGTCTCGTTCGCTTCTGGCATACAGCTTGATGTCATCCATGTAGAGTAGGTGGCTGACGGTTGCTCCATTGCGTAGTCGATATCCGTAACCACTCTTGGCGATGATCTGGCTGAGGGGGTTCAGGCCTATGCAGAACAGCAGCGGGGACAGAGCATCTCCTTGGTATATGCCGCACTTGATGTTGACTTGGGCAATTGGCTGGAAGTTGGCCTCTAGCGTTGTTTTCCACCTTCCCATTGAGTTCTGGATGAAGGCTCTTAGACTCCTGTTGATCTTGTACAGTTCTAAGCATTCCATGATCCATGTGTGCGGCATTGAGTCGTAGGCTTTCTTGTAGTCGATCCAGGCAGTGCACAGGTTGGTATGTCTGGTCTTGCAGTCTCGGGTGACCGCTTTATCTACCAGGAGCTGGTGCTTGGCTCCTCTGGTGTTACTACCAATTCCTTTCTGTGCTTTGGTCATGTATTGATCCACGTGCCTGGTCATCTTAGCCGCTATGATGCCCGACAGGAGCTTCCATGTTGGTCCTCATCATCGGGGACTTTAATCACGCCTCACTCTCTTCCAATCTCCCGACATTCACCCAATACGTGAAGTGCCGCACCAGGAACAACAAGGTCGCTGGACTTACTGTATGCTAATGTGAAGGACGCATACACCTCCAGCCCCCTCCCCCCACTTGGCCGCTCTGATCACAATCTTGTACATCTGCGCCCTGAATACACACCCAAGGTGAGAAGACAGCCTGCACAGACGAAGACTGTGAAACTGTGGACTGATGAGGCCTATGAGAGACTGAGAGACTGTTTCGAGACCACAGACTGGGATACACTCTGCAGCTCTCATGGAGACGACATCAACAGCCTGACCCACTGCATCACAGACTACATCAACTTCTTTGTAGAGAACACTGTGCCGACCAAGAGGATGCGGTGTTTTGCAAACAGAAAACCCTGGGTGACTCCTGAACTTAAAGCCCTTCTAATTAAGAAGAGGAGGGCTTTTACTACAGGGGGGACAGAGGAGCAGAAAAGAGTTCAGCGTGAACTCAAGTACAAGATCAGACAGGCCAAGGTCAGATACAAGAACAAGCTGGAGGAGCGGTTGGACAATAACAACGTACGAGAGGTGTGGAGGGCCTTGAAGACTATCTCAGGCCACGGACAGGGGGCAGTCAGGGGCTCAGCTGATGAAGATCAAGTCTGGGCCAGCAAGTTAAACCTGTTTTTCAACAGATTCGACTCCAGACCCACTCCCTCAACGAGCCCCCCTACTGTGACCACCATCCCCCGATCTCCTCCACCTCTCCCCACCCCCCTGTCTTCAAGTCAAGTGAGGGGAGAGCTGAGACGCCTGAAAGTCAGGAAGGCTCCAGGACCGGATGAGATCAGCGGCAGACTGCTGAGGAACTGTGCTGACCAGCTCTGTAGGTCTGTAGCCTTGACCTCCCACCTGATGAAGACCATGGAGAGGCTCGTCCTCAGGCACCTTCGCTCCATGGTGGGCACAGTGCGAGACCCTCTGCAGTTTGAAAGCACACAAACAGAAAATGGAAATGGCGACTGACTGTGTTGTGAGAAACGTTGTATAAGCTGCTAACTTCAAAGTAAAAAATCTTGTCTTCGATTTAGTCTCATGAGAAAAACATTATGTGTTTCTGCACACAGTAGGGATGTGCAAAACCATATCTTCTTTTCTATGTGTCATAATAATACAGTAATAAGTTATATACTAATATATTCACAACAATGTTATTACTGTTAATATTATAAATAATAATACAAATAATAAATAATTTTACAAATATAAATTGGCAAAAACTATTTAATATTGCAGTAGCAAAAGTCAGTCCAGGACGGACTGGGGATCAAACTATGGACACTGTGGTCCGTGGGCGATCCCCGTATAGTTGGAAGTTCATTACATTTTCAGTTTCTCACCAATTATTACCTGACTGGCATTAAATAATTTATATTGATGAGGTACAACACAAATGCTACAAATGCTAAATATATATATATATATATAAAATATATATAAAAAATTAATAATAAATAATAAAAAATTCCCCACTCGCCCCTTCTCTTTGGGGCGGTCTTACTTCTTCCTTCAAGCTCGGGTCCTCTACCAGAGGCCTGGGAGCTTGAGGGTCCTGCGCAGTATCTTAGCTGTTCCTAGGACTGCGCTCTTCTGGACAGAGATCTCAGATGTTGTTCCTGGGATCTGCTGGAGCCACTCTCCCAGTTTGGGGGTCACAGCCCCCAGGGTTCCTATCACCACGGGCACCACTTGTGCCTTCACCTTCCACATCTTTTCTATCTCCTCTTTCAGCCCTTGGTATTTCTCAAGTTTCTCGTGTTCCTTCTTCCTGATGTTGCTATCGCCGGAATTGCTACATCTATCACCACAGCCTTGTTCTCCTGTTTGTCCACAACTACTATGTCCGGTTGGTTGGCCATTACCAGTTTGTCAGTCTGTATCTGGAAGTCCCACAGGACCTTAGCTCTGTCATTCTCAACCACCTTTGGAGGTGTGTCCCATCGTGACTTCGGGACTTCCAGTCCGTACTCGGCACAGATGTTCCTGTGTACTATGCCAGCCACTTGGTTATGGCGTTCCATGTATGCCCTGCCTGCTAGCACCTTGCACCCCGCTGTTATGTGCTGGATTGTCTCAGGGGCATCTTTGCACAGCCTGCACCTGCGGTCTTGCCTGGTATGGTAGATCCCAGCCTCTATTGATCTTGTTCTCAGAGCCTGCTCCTGTGCTGCTAGGATTAGTGCCTCTGTGCTGTCTTTCAGTCCAGCTTTGTCCAGCCACTGGTAGGATTTTTCAATGTCAGCCACTTCTTCTATCTGCCGGTGATACATACCGTGCAGGGGTTTGTCCTTCCATGATGGATCCTGCTCTTCCTGTCCTTGCTCCTCCTCTGGTTTCTGCTGCCTGAGGTATTCACTAAGCACGTCATCATTTGGGGCCATCTTCCTGATGTATTCACGGAGCTTAGTTGTTTCATCCTGGATAGTGGCTGTGACGCTCACTAGTCCTCGGCCTCCTTCCTTGCGCTTAGCGTACAGTCTCAGGGTGCTGGATTTGGGGTGAAACCCTCCATGCATTGTAAGGAGCTTCCTTGTCTTGATGTCAGTGGCTTCCATCTCCTCCTTTGGCTAGCTTATTATGCCAGCTGGGTACCTGATGACCGGGAGGGCGTAGGTGTTGATCGCCCGGACCTTGTTCTTCCCATTCAGCTGACTTCTCAGGACTTGCCTTACTCTCTTGAGGTACTTGGTGGTCGCTGTTTTCCTTGCGGCCTCTTCGTGGTTACCATTTGCCTGCGGGATCCCAAGGTACTTGTAGCTGTCTTCCACATCTGCTATCTTGCCTTGTGGTAGTACAATCCCCTCAGTTCTGACTACCTTTCCTCTCCTCGCAACCATCCGGCCACACTTGTCCAGTCGAATGACATTCCGATGTCTTGGCTGTATATCCTGGTGGTATGTATCAGCGAGTCGATGTCTCGTTCGCTTCTGGCATACAGCTTGATGTCATCCATGTAGAGTAGGTGGCTGACGGTTGCTCCATTGCGTAGTCGATATCCGTAACCACTCTTGGCGATGATCTGGCTGAGGGGGTTCAGGCCTATGCAGAACAGCAGCGGGGACAGAGCATCTCCTTGGTATATGCCGCACTTGATGTTGACTTGGGCAATTGGCTGGAAGTTGGCCTCTAGCGTTGTTTTCCACCTTCCCATTGAGTTCTGGATGAAGGCTCTTAGACTCCTGTTGATCTTGTACAGTTCTAAGCATTCCATGATCCATGTGTGCGGCATTGAGTCGTAGGCTTTCTTGTAGTCGATCCAGGCAGTGCACAGGTTGGTATGTCTGGTCTTGCAGTCTCGGGTGACCGCTTTATCTACCAGGAGCTGGTGCTTGGCTCCTCTGGTGTTACTACCAATTCCTTTCTGTGCTTTGGTCATGTATTGATCCACGTGCCTGGTCATCTTAGCCGCTATGATGCCCGACAGGAGCTTCCATGTTGTGCAGAGGCAGGTTATTGGGCGGTAGTTGGATGGGACTGCTCCCTTCTGGGGGTCCTTCACGATCAGTACTGTTCGTCCTTCCGTTAGCCATTCAGGGTGGGTTCCATCCACTATTAGCGTGTTCATTTGTGCCGCCAGTCGCTCATGAAGGGAAGTTCAGGAAGGTTGCTGTGGTCTGCTCTCAAGTCCACCAGCCATTGGGCATTGCTGTTATGTGTTGCCTCCTTCTCCCATATGTTCTTCCAGTATTCTTCAGTCTGCTCTCGTGTTATTACCCTGCCACTGTGAGTACACCTTGGATGGCTCAGTGGAGAACATCCTGTTTATTCTCCTGGTTTCAACTTTTCGGGTGTATCTCTTCACGTCCGAGCCGGTCTGACTCTAGTATTTGTATCACTCATTAGCGCAACGAGGTTGGCAGGTAGCATTAAGGGCGGGTGGGCGACTGGGTGGATTTAAACTGGTTCGGGCAGACAGGGTAAGGAAGGAGAGCGGTAAGAGGAAAGGCGGAGGACTGGCGGTGTTTATTAACGAGAGATAGTGCAACCCCAAGCATGTCTGTGTTAAAGAACAACTGTGCACTAAGGACATTGAGTTTGTCGCTGTCGGCGTTCGGCCTTATCACATCCCGAGGGAGTTTTCAGATGTTATTGTGTTCAACGTGTACGTCCCTCCCTCGGCCGATGCAACCGCTGCGTGTGAGCTGCTGCACGGCGTAGTAACTCGTCTGCAGAAGCAACACCCGCAGGCTCTGGTCCTCATCATCGGGGACTTTAATCACGCCTCACTCTCTTCCAATCTCCCGACATTCACCCAATACGTGAAGTGCCGCACCAGGAACAACAAGGTCGCTGGACTTACTGTATGCTAATGTGAAGGACGCATACACCTCCAGCCCCCTCCCCCCACTTGGCCGCTCTGATCACAATCTTGTACATCTGCGCCCTGAATACACACCCAAGGTGAGAAGACAGCCTGCACAGACGAAGACTGTGAAACTGTGGACTGATGAGGCCTATGAGAGACTGAGAGACTGTTTCGAGACCACAGACTGGGATACACTCTGCAGCTCTCATGGAGACGACCCACTGCATCACAGACTACATCAACTTCTGTGTAGAGAACACTGTGCCGACCAAGAGGATGCAGTGTTTTGCAAACAGAAAACCCTGGGTGACTCCTGAACTTAAAGCCCTTCTAATTAAGAAGAGGAGGGCTTTTACTACAGGGGACAGAGGAGCAGAAAAGAGTTCAGCGTGAACTCAAGTACAAGATCAGACAGGCCAAGGTCAGATACAAGAACAAGCTGGAGGAGCGGTTGGACAATAACAACGTCACGAGAGGTGTGGAGGGCCTTGAAGACTATCTCAGGCCACGGACAGGGGGCAGTCAGGGGCTCAGCTGATGAAGATCAAGTCTGGGCCAGCAAGTTAAACCTGTTTTTCAACAGATTCGACTCCAGCCCCACTCCCTCAATGAGCCCCCCTACTGTGACCACCATCCCCCGATCTCCTCCACCTCTCCCCACCCCCCTGTCTTCAAGTCAAGTGAGGGGAGAGCTGAGACGCCTGAAAGTCAGGAAGGCTCCAGGACCGGATGAGATCAGCGGCAGACTGCTGAGGAACTGTGCTGACCAGCTCTGTAGGTCTTTAGCCTTGACCTCCCACCTGATGAAGACCATGGAGAGGCTCGTCCTCAGGCACCTTCGCTCCATGGTGGGCACAGTGCGAGACCCTCTGCAGTTTGCCTACAGGCCAAACATTGGGGTGGAGGACGCTCTCATCTACCTGCTGCACCAGGCACGGACTCACCTGGAAGCTGCCGGAACCGCTGTGAGGGTCATGTTTTTTGACTTCTCCAGCGCCTTTAATACCATTCAGCCGGCACTACTGCGAGGGAAGCTGGAAGGGGCAGGAGGGGATAGACAACTGACTGCATGGACAACAGATTACCTTACCAACAGGCCACAGTATGTGCGGCTGCGGAGCTGTGTGTCTGAGGTGGTGGTCTGCAGCACGGGGGCTCCTCAGGGTACGGTACTGTCATCGTTCCTCTTCACCCTGTACACCTCGGACTTCACCTACAACACTAGCAGCTGTCATCTCCAGAAATTCTCTGATGACTCAGCCATAGTTGGTTGTATATCAGATGGGAATGAGCTGGAGTACAGGTCAGTGATAATGGACTTTGTGGACTGGTGTGAAAGCAACCACCTGTGCTTAAACACCAGTAAGACGAAGGAGATGGTGATTGACTTCCGGAGAAAGACACTACCATTCACACCGGTGAACATCCAGGGCTCGGATATTGAGAGGGTGGATAGCTTCAAGTACCTGGGTGTTCACCTCAACCATAAACTGGACTGGACTGACAACACTGATGCCTTGTACAAGTCAAAGGTCAAAGTCGCCTCCATCTTCTGAGGGGACTGAGGTCCTTCGGCGTGTGCGGGCCCATGTTAAGGACATTTTATGACTCTGTGGTGGCTTCCGCTCTGCACTACGCTGTGGTCTGTTGGGGTTCAGGCAGCGCCGACCAGGACAGGAAGAGACTGAACAAGCTGGTCAGGAGAGCCAGCTCTGTCCTGGCTACTGGACTCTGTGGAGGAGGTGGTTGAGAGGAGGATGTTGGCCAAGCTGACATCCATCATGGACAACACCTGTCACCCGCTGCACCAGACAGTGGAGGCTCTGTGCAGCTCCTTCAGTGGCCGACTGATCCACCCTCAGTGTAGGACAGAGCGCTACCGCAGGTCTTTCATTCCCACCGCGGTTAGACTCTATAACTCCACAGTCTAACCTACTTGACCTTCAATATTGTAAATATTCTGTAGAAGTTATACATTGTATATTTGTAAATAGAGTTGAATTTAATTTTTTGCACATTACTTGCACTTTCTTGTTGCTTTGTACATCTGGAAGCTGTGTAACATATAAATTTCCCCGTCATGGGATCAATAAAGATACCTTACCTTGCCTTACCTTACAAGATCAATAGAGACCGGGGTCTACCACACCAGGCAGGAACCCAGGTGCAGGCTGTGCAAAGGTGCCTCTGAAACAATCCAGCGCATAACAGCAGGGTGCAAGTTGCTAGCTGGCAGGGCTCACATGGAACACCATAACCAAGTGGCAGGCATAGTGTACAGGAACATCTGTACAGAGTACCGGCTGATAGTCCCAAAGTCAATATAGGACACACCTCCAAAGGTGGTTGAGAATGATACATGGAAGGAACATGAGAAGCTTGAGAAATACCAAGGGCTGAAAGAAGAGTTAGAAAGGATGTGGAAGGTGAAGGCACAAGTGGTACCTGTGGTGATAGGAACACTGGGGGCTGTAACACCTAAACTAGGAGAGTGGCTCCAGCAGATTCCAGGAACAACATGTGAGATCTCTGTCCTGAAGAGTGCAGTGCTAGGAACAGCTAAGATACTGCGAAGGACCCTCAAGCTCCCAGGCCTCTGGTAGAGGAGCCGAGCTTGAAGGAAGGAACAAGACCGCCCCAAAGAAGAAAGGGGCAAGTGGGGAATTTTTATGAGAGAGTCTCTTATTTAGAAAAAAAATCTGTCAATAAGGTAGGAGTGGAACCAGCCAATGGTATCTTCTGTAATTCAGTTTTATTTTAGGTAAAACAGCTTTCTTTGAATAAATAGTGTTTTTTAAGTGAGAGAGAATATTGGGGCATTTCCTGGTAGGTATAAGGGTGACCAGAACAGCTGTGGGTTGCATAGAGCAGAGCAGAGGTGTGAGACTTTTGGCAGTGTTTGAGCACCTAGAGGCCTTTGAAAGGCCTGTGTCTGTGTATATTCACCTATATTTCCTGATTGATTTATGGATGTCTCTTTTGGCCAATGGAGTCCACAGATTTGTGTGGAGGTGATGAATGATTGTTTCCTGTCTAAGCCAAGGAGATGTGTCAGTTCAGGTGACGTGTTGGCTGTGCAGAGGTGCTTATGTCTGCATCCAGAGCACAGAATCACAGAATGGTTTCCGGGGATCACTTGTGGGTAAAAGCGTGGTTGAGGGATGAGGGACAGGGTCAGGACCAAAGGGCAGGTTAGTGCTTCATATGTCTAATAGAGAAGTTCATTCGAAAGCAGATTTCTGATTACGTAAGTCAGTCTCTGGGCTCAAGGGTGATTTGAAGCCTTTCTTAGGTCTATTTTCTCAATAAAGGGATGAAGAAATTGTTCACACTTCCCAAATTTAAGGAACCACTACAGAATTTATAGTTTGTAACAGGACTTTATTATTGCCCCTTTTTGCAATCAACAAAGAAAGGTGATTGTGTCTCGCCTGCTGTGTGGAATTCTGAACAGGTTTTTCTCACAGTAAAATGATACTACAAGTTTATATTAGTACATGACTTGATAAGCGATCATCAATTCGATTTATTTTGTCTCACTGAAACTTGGTTGGAGGAGCAAGAATATGTCTACATGAGTTTACGAGTCGATCCCTCCAAGTCATATTAACTATCATGTTCCTAGAAGCTCAGGCCGAGGTGGAGTAGCAGCAATCTACCACTCAAGCTTACCAATAAACCCTAGACCAGGGGTGTCCAAAGTTTTTTTGGTGAGGGCCAAATACAGAAAAATAAACAAAGGCCCAGGCCACACACAAAAGGTGACATATTGACACATGATTACTGTGTGTATTTCTAACTCACCTATAATGTGAAGAACATTGCTCTCAGTGGGAGCAGTGATGCTGTCCTTTGGATTGAAGGATGCCTGGGATGACAGGAGAAATTTTGGTGGTTGAGACACGAAGGACTTCACAGAGATGGCTATCAGTCATTCTGGATCTCAGTCTGCTTTTGTTCTGATTTAACAGAGAAAATGTTTGTTCACATATGTATGTTGAGCCGAATAGGCTCATCATTCTTTTTGCGTGGTGTCTCATCAGAGGAAACTTGGCATGATCCATCTGATAGAAGTCAGGGAGGGAGAGAAGCTGATGTTGACTCTTCAGAGAATCATCACATTGCATTTCAATCAGTTCAAAGTGCTCCTTACTCCTCCACTTCTTTTGCATCCACCAGGAAGGGGGTCGAGAACAGCTTGATTTGTTTTTCAATGACAGAAAAATCTTGAAAACGCTGGTTGAATTCTGTCACAAGAGATGCAATTACAGAAGCATCCTTCTCCTTTTTAGCAGAAAGGTCTGTCTTTGGAAAAGCAGACTTGATTTCAGACAGAGCATGGAAGTGTGCAGCATTAAAGCTTCGTAGTTGTGTCTCAAACAGGCGGAGCTTTACACAGAAGGCTTTCATGTGCGCATACAGGTGTGACACCAGCTGTTCTTTGCCTTGTAGGTTCTTGTTCAGTGTATTCAGAGGATGAGTGAGATCCACTAAAAATGCCAGGTCTGCCAGCCACAGAGGGTCACTCAGTTCATGAAGAGGTCGGGCCTTCTCTTTCAAAAACTTGTCGATTTCTGATCTCAGCGAATAAAAGTGGTAGAGTACATCCCCGTATTCAGCATCCACGAAAGCTTGAAATTCCCTCTGTACAGTCCTCTAGCTCGAATTATGTTGACAGTTTTTACAACAGTGTTCATCACATCGCCCAGCTGGACAGTCTTGGCACACAGTGCTTCTTGGTGGATTATACAGTGCATCCTAACAGACTCACCTCCGCTCTCTTTTACCTTGACGCACACCATGGATGCCATTCCTTTGCGCTCACCCGTCATGGCCGGAGCTCCATCCGTTGTTACTCCACAGAGCTTGTCCCATTTAAGCCCCATCTTTTCAACTGCCTCTGACACAGAGTCAGAAATATTTCCACCCGTCGTTGTGCCTTTTAGGCTCATCATATCAAGCAGCTCCTCCGTTCAGCAAAAATTATCATCGACTCCCCGCAAAAAAATTAAAAGCTGTGCGGTGTCTGTGGCGTCTGTGCTCTCATCGCATGCTATTGAGTAAAAATCAAAAGCACAAGCTTTTTCTCAGCTGAAGTTTCAGGTTTGCTGACATCCTCGATTCTCCACACCACTGTATTTCTGGATAAGCTCACGTTGTTGAAATCCTGCACTTTTTCCGGCCACATTACTTCTGTGACTTTGATGAGGCACTGCTTTATGAAATCACCGTCTGAGAACGGTTGGGGGAATAAGTTGTGCGACTTCATAGCTTGCTGCTGTGGCGTTTTCCTGTATTTTGTTAGCACGAAAAAAAAAACTGTTCTTGAGCTTGCAGGCTAGCTGCCATTTGCTTGAATTTCTGTGCTCGTTTGGCACCTGTGTACGATGCGTAGCTGTGATGCTTGGTCTCATAGTGCCGACGGACATTATACTCTGTCATCACAGCAACATCTTCATTGCAAATCAAACAGACACACTTTCCGTTGATTTCTTTAAAGAAATATTCATTTTCCACCGTGTTTGAAATCTTCTACACTCACTTGCTATCTTGCATTTTTTCGGTGCTGCCATTTCTGGTGACTCGTGGTAAACATTTTTCTTTGCTTAATTTTGTTTAGTGGAGAAGCACCTTTTCTGTGACTGGCTCCATCTAGTGTTGAAACTGAGAAGTGCAACAGAGTTGAGCTCAAGCGCCATGTGCGGGCCATATTCAATTATATTTTCAGAATTTGCTGCGGGCCAATAAAAACTGACCCGTAGTTTGGACACCCCTGCTCTATATGGTGGAATAGTCTGACCAGCAGCACGCATTGTCCGGAATTGTTTTGTGCGTAACCTTTCAAGTCAGTTTGTCTGTTTAGTTAAGTGGTCAATGGTAGGGCCTCTTCTCCAAATGTCTCATTGCTTTTTTGACTAGGTCGTAGCTCCACAGTTACACAGTAACTCCTCCATAGTAAGACCATATTTACCATCTACATGCACTTTGTCCCTACTCGCCCCATGACACTTGGAACCACCTTGTGACCTTTGGCAGGTGGCATTCGGGCCTTTTCAAACCTGACAAGGATCATAAGTACAGATACACTTACAGAATGTTTGTACTGTCTCAACATATTTGGTCATCGGAGTGCTCACGAATGAAAATAACATAATAGAGTTCATATAGTTCAGTCATGTCATACTGAAACTGAACGACAGTCTCCAATTTATTCTGGAGGTTTGGTAATGTATTGGACTCTCCACTTGGTCAGAAATTTTTATCTACAAATAGAAGGAAAAGTTGCCAAGAGGACATTTTTCTGTCCTCTATGTGGACCTCAGACTGAATAAGCTACTTGTATAAGAAGACAACATTCAGATCATAACTTAAAACCAGATAAGCAATCCTGAATGATTCTTCAGCGTCTTAGTCCTGTGTCTTCTAAGCCATCTTTCCACTCTAACGTTGTTCTACTGCTAAAAAAAAAGACTTTCTGAGTCAAGAGCTGTGTCATCTAATTATTTCTTTGCTCATGTTATAATTATTTTGGCTACTACAGGTTATGCAGCTAGAACATTTTCGGAAATAACCAACAGGATGAGGAACATGTCAAAACATCTGCACAATAGGGGAAAATAATATCCACAATGCTTTTTGGTTTATCTACATCCCAACTACACAGGGGTGTATGTGTTATAATGTAAAGACAGAGCTGGGGAATAGCAACAAGTGGAGGATAACCAGCTCTTTGGTTTAGCAAAATAAAATCAAGAAATGCTCTATTTGACTGACTTATGTTTCACATTTGTGTCTAAGGGAAATATAATTTATTATCACTGGAAAAATAAATATACTCTAGGTAGGAACAGTTTTTACTTATTTATTTATTTATTTATTTGCAGGACAAAGTTCTGTCCATCACTTTAGATAACGGTGCACAGACTGGCACTCTGAACATGACGTTGTCTCTTCATCAACTTATTTTAGATACTGTAGGTTATAAAAAGTCTAGGCTGTACTTTTTATCTTCAAGTCTTGAATACAATATTGCTATGAGCAGTCCGATTATATCTGTAATAAAATCATGAATTCAGGATCATGTGGGTGAGTTGTATCACATCAATCTCTTGTTAATGTAGAATAACTGAATTGCAAAGAAAAAATATAATCCAGAAAAATGAGGTAGCGAAAACAAAGCTGAACACGGAGGTGGTAAGAAACTGAGGACTTTCTTCTGTGTTTGGACACTGTTTTGTTGTTTATTTAGGAGTGACTGTTGCTCAGTTGCACAGTTGTCCACCAACCCTATGGTTGTTGGTTCCATCACTGGCTTCTCCGGTCACATGTTGAAGTGTCATTGAGCAAGACACTGAATCTGCAGTTGTTACTGTAACTAGATACTGTAACTATAGGACCCAAAAGCAGAAGCTGAGACGTGCCGAGAGCGCAACATATTTATAAACACATGAAGAACTGATAGTTATTAATTTTCCCACGTACTACTGAGTCTGTAATTCTCAGTACAGACACTTGAGGAGATGACAATACTATCTCAAAGGCAGAGACTTTATCCAAATCTACTGAAACTATAACACTCATTACAGAGACCTGAGCTCTAACAAAACTCTCTCAAAAGGTTTAACAATATTAACTCAAAAGCGTCTAACGTATAATAGAATCCCGACCTAGTTGTTGCCGGTGAGTCTATGCCAGCTGCTTAATCCAGTTGAGGTATTTCTTTTGTTTTACTGGAAAACATTTTATATTTTAATAATTTTACAGCTTTAGTTACTTTTTGCTGATACATACTTAAAACAATTAATTTGACTAATAATTTACGTTGTAGTGGTATGGATTAACCATCTGCATAAACACACCTACATAAATACAAAAATAAGTATGTAATTTGGAAAATCTAAATTTTACATACCTTAAACATTGTCACAGTAGCGGTTCCACTTCAAGTTACTGTGTTCCACTCAACACTGTAATTTTTCTTCTTTCTCTCTAATTTTCACTCTAGAGAGTTTGTCAAATAAATCTGGAATAGTCTTGTACATTCATGTTATGAACACATCAAATTCATTAAATACAAGTAGTTGTACTTTAAGAATTAAATTTTAATAATTTAAAGACTTAAAGACATTTTAACATAATTTGTATTTATGGTGAAGTATTGCATGTTTTTAGTCAAAAATCTACACTTTTACTTGAGTATTAATTTATGTAATTCTAATATTCTGGATTGATATTCCTCAAAAATTCTGAGCATAAACTATAGGAAACATGCTACATTTCTTTGATGTTGTTGAAAGTTTCCCATGCTGCAGTGATTAACTTTGTTGTATGTAGAGTAAACCAGGCAAGACCAGACCTGACTTCTTCCTTCTCAGGTTTTGATGTAATGACAACTTACACATTTCCTGTGTGAGTAAAGCACAATTGCCATCTGTCAACGGATTGCTATTTCCCATCCAAATTGATTAACCTACTGTAGATGTAAACCTTGTGGAAGGTGATGAATGCTTCATTGTATGATAGATAAAATCTATAAAATCTTTCTGTTACAATAAGGGGTCTTGAATCTCCCACAGTTCAAGGGAACCATCCACTACACGTATGACTCCAAGTCCAGACATGTTGTCTCCACGTGTCCTGCTAATGCAAGAAATGAAAGAATGAATGAGTCAGAGAGGAGATAACTGAAGTGTAGCAAAAGTATAGTGTATCTGCTGTATTCTGGCTTGATATTCCTAAAAAAATTCTGAGCATAAACTATAGGAAACATGCTACATTTCCCAAAAATTGTTATAAAAATGTGAATTCAGCAGTAATCACTGTGTTCATAATACAAAAATGGGAACTGACGAACAATCCAGGGAAGTGGTTAAAAGTATTACTTCAGTGTGCAAGACAATGTTGTAATATTGGTATTTGTACCTTGTATCAAAATATAGTTTCTGTCTTTGATTTTAAAGTGTACTCTAGTAAAAAGTCCAAAAAAGATTTTTTTATTCACACATGTTCAACTCAGTTTTTTTTATTTACAAAATGTATTTTCTTTTCATCTTTGCATCAGTGTGACTTCATGACCTGTTGCTCACTGATTTTAACAATGAAATTATTTTTATTTTTTGTGATTTAAAAACATTCTTGTTGCATCTTTATTACAACACAGTGTTTGCATTTACCGGTGTTGCGTAACATACCTGAGACAATCCATTGTGCAACAATATTATTACGCTTCTTCTCAGTGTCCAGTATTAGCTAACAGCGACTAAAATGTGGCTTTGCATCAGCATTGATGTACAAAGTGGGTATGTGCGTTCATAGAATATTACAGACAAAAATACAATTTTAATTTGGAAAACCAAATCCCCATTATTTGAAAATCAGTTCAATTTTATATGCAGCATCAAAGACAAGGTTGGACTGACTACAGAGTTTTCAGAACTGATTAGTAAAAGGAAAAATATATATATTAGTATTTTCCATAAGTTACTCACACCAACTTACCCTTAGGGCATTATACCTAAGGGCATACTAGTCTTACTAGTCATACTATGCTCATGCCTGGTTGCACAATGTTGATCGAAATAATATAATATATTCAATTAGTATTAAATTAATATGTGTTCCCTCTGCAAAATTATACTTCTTCTATATTACTTTTGTATCTCTTGGTTTGTTACAGTAATTAAATATTTAATTGATTTTAAATGCAAAAAAATATATATGTCATGTCACAAAAAAAAAAAGAAAAGGCAGTATATGTTGTTTTTGAAAATACCTGTATCAACCAATGGCTCCAGAACACTGATATAACAGAGCATTTTGTACAGCTTTTTATCATACCACATGATCATCTTTAGTCGATGATACATTGATGATACATTGTTTAAAGGATAGAGTTTAAATATTTAACATCAGTATCTGCAGTTTGTTGGATGCATCCTTTGCATGTGTATCACAATTTTAGCATGCTGATGCACATAGACGCTTAAATCTGAATACGGTGTTTTTTTTTTTGGTTAAAGGTTAAATTTGACTTTCTTTCTTAGGCATATTTTTACATTATAGGTGTCTATAAGTGCCATTTTCCCTCACAAACAAAACAAAATAGAAATGGGATAAAACGAAAAATGATAAGCAGATTTGGAAATGTGCTCTATTATACAAGACCGATCCAGTCTTTATTTTGAAAAAAGCTTCTCACGCTTCATGTCTTGCACGTAACAAACCCAGACGTGTTTCGTCAACATAAGTGCAGTGTCTTGTTTTGGGAATCTCTTACGTTGGATGAGCAATGACAACCAGACTTCCTATATTCTCCATATAAGGAATTCTTCCTGAATGTCACTCAAAGAGGTGGTTGCTCAACACACCTGGTGTTCAGCCTATAAAACAGCTGCCACCAGCACAGAAACACAAGTTGCATCCAACAGGCAAACATGAAGGCTTTGATTCTGGGTGTTGTACTGGGCCTGGCAGTCACAGTTTACTGCCTGCCAGTATCACAGGTTAATGTGCAAGATGAACATTTTGCAGAGGTACGTTTACTTAATTTAATCTTTAATGAGGGTGTTTTTGATAGTGTTTTAATGTGTATGAGGAAACTAAACTGTTGTTTGGATTCTGCATGCTGTGCATGAAGAACAGTGGTTAAATTGTGATAAAATTTGAGGATAATTGTGATTTAAATCTATTTCCCATGTGACAGAACTACCTGAAGAAATTCTTCAACCTGACAGAGGTGAAAGGTCCAACAAGCAGAGGTGGGGTCAACCCCATGACCAAGAAACTCGGAGAGATGCAGAGATTCTATGGTCTTAACATCACCGGGACGCTGGACACTGACACTTTGGCCATGATGAAGAAGCCTCGCTGTGGTGTCCCAGATGAAGCCGTAGCTCGTTTCTCCACGTTTGGAAACAACCTCAAGTGGGAAAAAAACAGCCTCACCTACAGGTGAATGATCTGAATATAAAGGTGTTAGAGAGCCTAACTACTGCAGGAGCACCTGGTACATGTATAAGTGTTTCCTGTGTTTGTCTGTCCTTCAGGATTGAGAACTACACTCCTGACATGACTGTGGCAGAGGTGGACGACTCCTTAGAGAAAGCCCTGCAGGTTTGGGCCAGAGTCACTCCTCTGAGATTCACAAGAATTTACAGTGGCACCGCTGACATCATGATCTCCTTTGGGCGCCAGCGTGAGTATAAAAAAACATTTTTCATTCAGTATTTTCTATTTTATCTTTAGAGTTTTTGCTTCTCTATTTGGTGACCAAGATCTGACTTGAATATGTCCCTGCTGACAGAACACGGAGACTTTTATCCATTTGACGGACCTGACGGCACTCTCGCCCATGCCTTCGCCCCAAGTCCTGGGATTGGAGGAGATGCTCATTTTGATGATGATGAGACCTTCACCTTTCGTTCAACTTCAGGTAAGTTTGTTTTTCTCCACAGCATCTCATTCAATTTTTACTATTCTGTCCGTGTGAGACACGTTGTAACTGACCCTCGCTCTGTCTTTTCTGCTGCAGGCTACGTCCTCTTCATGGTAGCTGCCCATGAGTTTGGTCACTCCCTGGGCCTGTCTCACTCTGATGATCCTGGTGCTCTTATGTACCCTGTGTATTCATACAGGAACCCTGAGACCTACGTTCTTCCCGGGATGATGTCAATGGCATCCAGTCCTCTATGGTCAGTACAATCAGGCTCTTTGGGTCATTGCTGCCTGTTCACACAAATTGCAATAAACCAAGATATCTGAACAGCTCTGCAGGTGTGACCTTTACAATAATGTCTTTAATTTGGATTTAACCTACAGGGCCAAACCCTACAGAGGAGCCTGGACCCACTGCCCCCACCACCCCTGATGTCTGTGATTCAACCATGGTCTTGGATGCCGTCACCACCCTGAGAGGAGAAATGTTCTTCTTCAAGGAGAAGTATGGGGGACAATGACAGCTTAAAATCCAGAGTCCAGTAAAGTGATTTGTTTCATACCTGTGTGAATTAACAATGTTCTTCTGTGTGTGTTCTCAGCTTCTTCTGGCGTAGCTACTCACAGAGAAGTACACCTGAGCAAACCCTCATTACAAGCTTCTGGCCCGAAGCTCCTGTCAGTGTGGACGCTGCATATGAGAGCCAAGAGTTAGACAGTGTCCTAATCTTTAAAGGTCTGTGATCATCTAACATCAAGTCCTTTTTATTTACCTGCTGTAGCATTTTTCATACACAGTGACATTACAAGCTGTTTCACATCAGCAAAAAAGGTAATGGATCAATGTTATAAACTCTTATTAACATGACAAAATGTAAACGGTAAACTTTAGAATCGACACTTTCTGTACTTAGATCCTCAAACTGGATAAAGCAAAACTTTCACACTCTGTATAGTCTCACTAAGAGTTCCTCTTTTTTTACCTTCCAGATCGTAAAGTGTGGGCTTTCAGTGGCTATGATCTTGTGAGTGGCTTCCCTAAATCCATCACCAGTTTTGGTCTGCCCAAATCTGTGAAGAAAGTGGATGCAGCTCTCTATGACTCAGAGACTGGCAAGACCCTGTTCTTTGTGGGCACGAATTACTACAGGTGAGTTCAATTATTTCAGGTGACGTATTTATTGATGATGCTGGTTTTGAACAATCATTTTTCTGCGTTTCTTTAGCTATGATGAGGCAAAAAAGAAAATGGACTCAGGATTCCCAAAACGCGTGGATGAGACCTTCTTTGGTATGACTAAAAAGGTGACTGCAGCTATTCAAGCCAGGGGTGAGTGACAACAAAGTGTGATTGTAGTATTTGCAAGTCAAGGCACCTGCAATAAGAAATTGTTCCTCTGATTTCTTCCATCTACTGTAGACTAACATGTAACATATCTGTGGGTTCTGCAGGTTTTACTTACCTCTTCAGTGGACCCTACGTGCATGAATACAGCCTCAGCGGTGGGAGGTTGTTTCGTGTCCTGAGGAACAGCTACTTCTTGCCCTGCAACAGATTCTAGACCACGTTACTCTCCAGGCTTTTATTGTTGCACCTTTGAAAAAGCATGAAGGCACTAAAGTAAAAAAGTTTCTTTAATATGTTTTATTTTATTTATTTGTGCTTACACAAACTGGATTTTTGTCCATTCCTAAGAACAGAGTTGTAATTGTTTGTTAATAGTGTTTTAGAAAAGCACTTCAGCCATTTTTGTTTTAACCTAATTGTATTTTACTCTATTTTGTAATAGAATATAATTTACAATTCTATATCTATTGCTGTTTTGTTGCTGCCTAAATTTAACAGTGGAAATTTGGAATATGTTTCCTAAATTCATACCAGTTTTTTTTGCAATTGCAAACATTTACACAAATGTTTACATCGTTGTTATAAATCGATAATTGAATGAATGCAAGAAATTTTAAAATGTGTCATGCTGCTTGTAATAGTAAATAAATTTTTTTAAAACACAGTTCAAGTGTCTTGTGTAATACGAATATGAAAAGACAAATTTTGGATTGTCGTTTTGTGCTCAGAAGAAGAATAAAGGATCATAGTTTTGTAACAACTGGTCAAAAATACCAGTTATATATGTGGTATAATGTAAAGTGAAGTTTAACCCATAGGTCAGATTAAATTAGTTTGGGGTTACAGAATTACTGGCAAGACTGAAGTGCAACATGATGATATCACGTGTGAACGTAAACTGCTAAAGACGCACACATAAACAGCCTGAAAGTCTAAAGAAAGAACACTAACAATATACGACTGGTCTGCAGTAGTTGCAATCAATACCAGTTCCATTTTAAAATATATAGTAATATACAGTCTTTGCTATGCATAAGAAACCAAGACTTTGAAGATCTAAAAGTAGTGCAGTAACATACATATATCCCATTCTGAGTATTCGTCTGGGCTGTTTGTGATCTTAATTAAGAATGTTGGTAATCACAACCTAACTGAGTTTGACAATGGTGGTAGTTAGTTTTGGAATTTCTGAAACATAATCCAACCTAGAAGAAGTTGTTGATTTTAGCAAAGGACAAATGAGATGAACAAAGATTGGCACTACTGGAAGTGTCAGTGGTTTGGGTCAGTGGAAGTCGAGGTGAAAAGCTCCAGAAGCTGCCGGGACTAACTTCCAGAAAAAGCTGACAACTTCTGGGTAAGTGCGGGCACCCACTGACTTAAAAAAAAAGTTTGTCTGACAGTCCAACGAGCTCAGTACAGTTTTGAGAAAGGGGATGATGGATTTATGCAAGTGGGAAATGTGTCCTGCAGCATGACCATAAACATGACTCCAGCGTAATTTATTCAAATGCTTGTACATCAGGGGTCTCAGACTCGCGGCTCGCGAGTTATGAACGGCACGGAACGGAAATGACGTACATTGCGGAAATGACGTATATTGAGTAAATGACGTTCTTTGTGCGTCGGCTAAACACTTGATTGAAATTCCAAGTCCAAGTACAGGTCCAGAATTACTGATGATCATCTTCAAGCCATACTGATGGTCTCAACTGCTTCCTCCCTCAAGCCAAATGTGGCTCAGTTATGCGAGAAGAAGCGCTGCCAGGTCTCTAGCAGCAAGATGTAGGCAAGAGAGGCCATGTTCAGAAGAGCAGTTCATGTTCTTCAATGTTCCACTAATGTTCAGGACAATTCATGTTCAGAAGAAAGCTTAAAGAACTGTTAATACAGACATTTGAATCTTAATTATTATAATTATTATTATTTTATTTACTTATTACTGATTGATTGATTGATTTTCTTATTAATTTCTTATTTATTTTCTTCTAATTTGTTTATTTATTTTTTCATATTATTTTGTGTTAAAAATAAAAAATAAAGACATTTTAGAAGATTAAAATTATTTAAAAGTTTTTCTTGTGGAAACCTGATGCGGCCCAGCCTCACCCCGACTCTGCCTCCAGCGGCCCCCAAGTAAATTGAGTTTGAGACCCCTGTTGTACATAAATACATGTTATTGGGAGGTGTAGCCACTTTCCCAGGTATGGTTGAAGAGCCCAAACTATCCAACTTAAGTAATTGAGTAGACATTGATTCAGATAATGAAAAAATCAAACCAGGTACAATCAAGGTACAGGTGTGTGGCTAACTGGAACAGCAGTATGACTGTGTACAGTCAAGCACGGGTTACATTGTCCTTGTCAAGTTTCTAGTTGAGCCCACTGGCCGAGTAAAGACTTCTGGAGAAAAGTTTTATGGTCAGACAGACTAAAGAGTTTGGCCACAATGACCTGAGGTATGTTTGTGGGAGTAAAGGCGAGCCCAAGAACTCTGCCAACCTGAAGGATTACCTTTAGAATTCTTCAGCATGACCTCAAAATATATGCTAGATATTTGAAACTTGGGCAATGACCCCAGACAAAAAGCTGGTTTTGAAATGGATGAAGCTTAGAATGCCCATGCTACATTCCTGACCTTAACCATATTCACATCTCTAAACCAGGCCTTAACGTCTGTTATGCTGCAGGAAAAGAATTAAATTGAACCCTTAAGGCTAATATCGCTGTGACAATTATGGTGATTAAACACCACATGGCTTCTGTTTTATTAGTCTGACTCACACCATTACTTTAAACATGTGTCACAAGCAATGCGGCTGATGAGCTCTTTACCTAAAAAGCCCATGAAAACTTGTCGTGTTGCTTTCTGTATGGCTGTGGACGTTCCTCAAATCAATGAAACAAGTGGAGGCTCTGCGGCAGGAAGAGGACAGCAAATAAACCACCAGAACACGCACTCAAAGAAGCACCATTACTCATTCAGTGAACACTGTGTGGGCACACCACCAATGAAGTATGAAAAAATCTGAAATGAGGCAATATGTTATGTACACATGCCATAACAGTAACTCCACCTGGTGGTTTCACATGAGAAAACGTTTGTTTTTTATTTTATTTTTACCCTCAGTACTATTGTTGTTTTATTAATTACTGCCCACACATTGCCATAGTTACCATACTCAGTATTGTTTAAATTGCATCGTGTGAGTGACAGGAAATAACGAAAATCAAATGTGTATAATCTACTTAGTATTTTTATACTCAAAAATAAAAAACTTGCCTAAAATGTTGACTTCATGTCATTTAATCATAAAGTTCATCAAAGTAAAATTTCCATGCAATTATATAACAAACTGTGAATTCAAAGTCAGAGATCAAGTTTGGTGCAGTGCTTTTCCATCATGTTGGGCTGATGTCAATAAATTCCATAACACTATCAAATCAATAGTATGTGTTTACATTCAGGTTATTAGGTTTAAAAGTGTTTCAGCACATTTACACTGTGTATCTATATGTATCTATCTATACCTATTTAATGTCATATATTTTGTTTAGATTTTCCTCAAAAATACATATCAGGCCACGGTGACCTTTGTCACCATAACATAATTAAGACCTGTACTATTAATATTGTGGCTGATGGGCATCAAATGTTGTATGGTGTAAATGAAATGTTGGTCCTTTTAAACAACCAAACAAAAAGGTTTGTAAAATAATCGATATTTGAACTTTATTGTGATAAATTCCCTATAGTATTTTTTATTAAAAGAAGACTGCAGAGCTGCAGAAAACACAATAACCTATTGTTTTGTACAAACATGTCATTGCTCAAATATGCCTGTGGGCTTTAGTGTGCCGATATTTGTTCTTCTTAAAGTACCAAACACTAACGAGAAAACATTGGAGAATGTCCAGGGCCTCATAAAAACCACATAAGCTGGTTTTACAAAGGTTTTGTTTCCAAAGAATGTGAATGATACACTACAGCAAATGCCTCAAAGTCGTGAAACCAACTTTATTGCATCTTAACAAGTTAGTGTCAAATTAGTCCATCAGCATTTTTAAAAATCTAAAAATCTGTGTCTAAGCATGTCCAAATAAGTTAACAATATTTTATCAGTCTGGAAGGCGTGTCTGCAGGCTGACTGTAATTCACATAACAATTACTCATTTATTTATTGGTAAAATAAAAACACAGACTGACTAATAATCTGAAACGGGTTGACATGAAAGCAAATGTGGTGCTGGGGGATTTTTTTTTGTAAAGTCATGTCCTGTCTTGTGGGCACAGCTCTTCCTTCCTCTATTACTTGAAAACCGAACTTAGGAAACATCAGCCAGTGGTGATTCATGCGTCATGCTGTCTCACCTGTCATATGCAAGACAACATCTGTGCTGATCCTGCAGTTTCTGTGAACTTACAATCTTCCCGCAAACCGAACCCAAACATGCTGCGTCTGATCGTTGTCAGTGCTCATAAACCATTCAGCCCCTTGGGACGGACAAAGACAGAGAGAGCTGGTGTGTTGAAAATCAGTAAAACTTGATCTTGTATTGGAAAATTCCATTGCAGTCCTGCAGTGCCTGTATATATTTATTGGAGTCAGTGGGCAGTGTGTGTGTGTGTGTGCGTGCGTTTGTGTTTGCATAGAGCTTTTACACCTCGTGGTCAGTAATAAACTCGACCACAATGAATGATGTGGGGGAGGGGAGGTCGGTCAGTGTGTAACACAATTCTGCAATGATGACAACTCCTGTTCCCTTAAAACACAACACAGTACGTTTATTTCCTGTGCTAATTATGGGTGTTTGAGTTCCAAAGTAGTAAGTATAATAGCATAACATAAATAGTTATGAAGAAGAATATTTTATGACTGTTGTCATATTTTGGGGAAGCGGTGATTCAGTTGTTGTGGTGGCGGTCTATCCACTTTTGGAGACAGTTGCGTTAGTATATTTTATGTTAGTGTGAGACATATATTTCAATAGAATTACCGTAAGTGCTGCTTCTTCCCTCACAGATTCTAAATTCATACATTTCTTTTTCCTTTTCTTTTTATACTTTTATGGACTTGGAACTACAGTCTGCCATCATTTTGGAGGTCTACAGAGAGTTCCTTGATCTCCATGTGCAGTAATTGACCTCGTAGACATAAAGTAAGTGTGAGCCTCTCAGAACAACGCTCAGTCCTGCCTTTACAATGGTTAACCTGTCTAGGCCAAACAGATGGCCTAGACAGAACTCTAAACACATCCTAATAACGTGCAAAATTCCCCTGGTGTTGACGAGTGGCAGCTTATCTGATGACATGTGGATGGTTTCTGGTTCAAGAAAGAAGGCAGTGGGACGTTTGTTGACGACATGACCCAGCTTGTACATGTTTGATCCCAACGAAAACCCCCTTATCAATGGGCTCCAGCCTTTGGGCTAATGATGACTCACGGAGAGCCTGAAAAATGTGAGTATAACTTAGAATATATGACCCCAGGCCACAGATAAAGCAACAACAACCATGAAACAATGCTGTGTGTATGTGTACGAAGCACTGAAACTGACACTTCCTCACATTCTCCTCTCAGAAAATACTAAGACTATCAGTATGAGACTTTGAGAAACGACCATTTCAGTTATCTATCCTAACATTAAAATAATCATTAGATTTCGAAATCTGTTCACAGAGAAGGTGTAATGGTACGCGTATTATGTCTTGTTTTACTTGGCTGAGTTGTTGAAGTCAATCATCTGCTTCAGTTGCCTATAAAAGGAATATTTTCGGAGTCACTGACTCATAAATGTAGTTGCTCAACACACCCACTCTTCAACACGTCCACTCCTCAATATATATGACAGCTGAGTCTGGTGCAGACACACCGTGAAACTTCAAGGAGGAAGCATGAGTCCCTTCAGTCTGTGCCTTCTCCTGAGCCTGGCAGGTGCAGTTTACTGTCTGCCAGCATCAGGCATTCGAGAGCAAGAGGAACGTTTTGCAGAGGTAAATCTCTTTACTTGCTCTTCTCTAGTGCAGTCAGACTATTTTGAATCTATTATCTTCTATCCGTTTCACTTTCAAATATTTCAATTTTTTTCCTCACTTTTAGAACTACCTGAAGACATTCTTCAATATGAAAGAGGAAACAGGTCCAACAAGCAGAGGGGGCATCAACCCCATCACCGAGAAGCTGACCGAGATGCAAAGATTCTTTGGTCTTAACATCACCGGGACACTGGATCCTGAAACCCTAACCTTGATGAAGAAGCCTCGCTGTGGTGTCCCAGATGTCAGCGTAGCTCGTTTCTCCACGTTCGGAAACAACCTCAAGTGGGAAAAAAACAGCCTCACCTACAGGTGAATGATCTGAATATAAAGGTGTTAGAGAGTCTAACTATTACAGGAGCACCTGGTACATGTATAAGTGTTTCCTGTTTTTGTCTGTCCTTCAGGATTGAGAACTACACTCCTGACATGACTCAGGCAGAGGTGGAGGACTCTATAGAAAAAGCCCTGCAGGTTTGGGCCAAAGTCACTCCTCTGAGATTCACAAGAATTTACAGTGGCATCGCTGACATCATGATCTCCTTTGGGCGCCAAGGTGAATATAAAAAAACATTTAGACAGTCATAGGAAACATGCTCGGATCCTTTCGTAAATTAGACACATAATAGTCCAGTCGTGCTCCAAGTAAAAATACTACAAGTGAATGAAGTACATGCAGTATTACTCCTTTGGGTGCCAGCGTGAGTGCAAAAAACCTGTTTCATTCAATATTTACTATATTTTCTTTAGAGTTTTTGCTTCTCTATTTGGTGACCAAGATCTGACTTGAATATGTCCCTGCTGACAGAACACGGAGACTTTTATCCATTTGATGGACCTCACGGCACTCTCGCCCATGCCTTCGCCCCAAGTCCTGGGATTGGAGGAGATGCTCATTTTGATGATGATGAGACCTTCACCTTCCGCTCAACTTCAGGTAAGTTTGTTTTTCTCCAGAGCATCTCATTCAATTTTTACTATTCTGTCCGTGTGAGACACGTTGCAACTGACCCTCGCTCTGTCTTTTCTGCTGCAGGCTACATCCTCTTCCTGGTAGCTGCCCATGAGTTTGGTCACTCCCTGGGCCTGTCTCACTCTGATGATCCTGGTGCTCTTATGTACCCTCTGTATTCATACAGGAACCCTGAGACCTTTGTTCTGCCCCGGGATGATGTCAATGGCATCCAGTCTCTCTATGGTCAGTACAATCAGGCTCTTTAGGTCAAAACCTCTGGGCATTCTGCAAGTGTGACCTGTACAATGATACTATAAACTTGTTTCAACATACAGGTCCAAACCCTGACAAAGATCCTATTCAGCCTGGACCCACGGCCCCCACCACCCCTGATGTCTGTGATTCAAACATGGTCTTGGATGCTGTCACCACCCTGAGAGGAGAAATGTTCTTCTTCAAGGGCAGGTATGGAGGACACCGCAGTGTTAAGTTGTTCAAAAACTGTTTCCTGTCTTTAATGATATATGTTCTTCTGTGTGTGTTCTCAGCTTCTTCTGGCGTCTGTACCCTCACCAAAATAAACCCCAGCAAAATCTAATCACAAACTTCTGGCCCGAAGCTCCTGTCAATATTGACGCTGCTTATGAGAGTCAACACTCAGACAGAATCTTTTTCTTTAAAGGTCGGTGTTTCCTTTATCTACATGAGCAACAAGTTTTACATCATTTCATTGTCAGCCTCTGAGTTTACAATGTTTTCGTGTCTGCAGGTCAGAGAGTGTGGGCCTTCAATGGCTATGATCCCGTAAAGGGTTATCCCAAAACCCTTAACAGCTTTGGTCTGCCAACAAAAGTAAGGAGGATCGATGCTGCCCTCTATGATGTGGAGTCAGGCAAAACTCTTCTCTTTGTCGGCAGATATTATTACAGGTATGTTCAAATAATATTTATTTGTAAATATTGATTTTCCTACCTCTGTAGAACATGTCTAATTACTGTTTATTTCTTCAGTTACGATGAATCAAGAATGTCTGTAGACAGGGGGTTCCCCAAACGTGTTGATAAGACTTTCTCCAAAGTGACCAGCAAGGTGACTGCAGCTTTCCAGTACAGAGGTGAGTAGTGAAACAGATGATGGATGATTTCCACTGAAGGACTTAGTGAGCTAGAACTGAACTTTATCTCCCAGGGTCAGGTTCTGCTTTTTCTGGGACATTGAGAAGTTCTTTTTTTTTTCTTTTCAATCTCAGCACCTGTCAGGAAGTAGTACTGAAGTTCTTTACATTTGCAGGGTCAGGGTTTTGTTTGTGGGGCTATCAGTAGGTTACAGGGAGCTCTGAATTGTGGATAGATGTTTGATGTGGATAGTGTTGCAAAGCCCTGCACGGTCCGTGATTACATCATCCATGCCTCCTTGTGGATAATCGCCATTGTTTCAGACAGCACCAATGTGAACAAAAGTGGGGACTCTGGGAGAATGAACACATTGTGGACGGTGCAAGCGTGTCTCCTTTGAAACATTAGCACATTAGCAGTCAAAGTCCAGAGAAAAGCAAACCAGGACTTCTCGTTTAGGTTATGCAAAGCTCCGTGTTGCAGTTCAGTTGAGTCCCTGCAGTGGAAACCGATCATTTAGGGGGATTTTCACCTGGTGTTGATTTGGCACCATTATACTGCGTCAGAGACTGCTTTGTCTCTGAAATTAGGCTAAGATAACCTCATACCTAATATAATTTCATATGTAAACTGTCAACCTCTGTTTTGTAGGTTATACTTACCTCAACAGTGGGACCTCCATGTTTGAGTATCACCTGAGAACCGGGGGGTTTTACCGTCAGTTGAAGAATGACTACTTCTTGCCCTGCAGTAACTTCTAGACTACTTGACCTTGTTATTGTTCATGTAGCCACTCAAGATAAAAGAGAATCAATGTACACTGACTCCTTTACTCAAGTGTTGAAAGATATCTTATTTTTTATTTGTAATTTATTGTATTTTGTAGCATACATGCTGTGTGTCCACTTATTTGTAGATCAATCTAGTGGAATCAGATAATAGTTTTAATTATTATAATAAAAACATTTTCATTTCAGTATAATTTGATAATAACAGTGACCTTTGTGTATTTTCCCCTGATCTGATGCTCTTTTGAATGAAATAAAAGCAATTTAGCTGATGATTTGCATGTGTGAACCTTTTTTCTTGTTTGGATGTTGACTATAGTTCATCCTATCCCAGCCCACACATCCACTCAGTCACTTACTCCCCCATTTCTCCCAGTCTCCTCACCAATCAACTCACATCTCGCACAATTTCTGTAGTATGCTTCCATCCGTCATCTCTATTCTCCAGTGGCTCGGTCCTGATGCTGAGTGCATTATAACCACTAATGGCTGTAGGCCAGACATGGGCATACTACGGCCCGCGGGCCATATACGGCCCGTTGGTCTTTTTAATCCGGCCCGCCAAACATCTCCCAGTTATATCAAAATATAAAATTAATAATATCGTTACCGGCAAACCTTGTTCATTTACTTTTTCCTGTAATGCCCACATTTCCCCAATAGATGGCGTGCTTGAGGATTTACCCCCTATTCTTCGCGGTTAAGCTTTTCCCAGAAGAAGTACTCTCCTTCTCGGTTCCCGCGGTAAAGCTTTCCCCCTTCTAAAAACAAACACGAGTTTATCAAAGAAAAGAAAAGTCGACAGTCAGTGCCGAGTGTTTAACACAGAATGGACAAAAAAATATTTTTTCAAAGAAGTCCGATCAAAGGCTGTATGCTTGATATGCCAAGAAAGTGTTGCGGTTTTTAAGGAGTATAATATTAGCCGTCATTTTGACTCCAGACTTTGATGCACTGACAAAACAGAGAGATCAACAACACTGTTCCCACTGAAACTGATGGTGAGTTTTTCTGCTGTGTTTATTCAACTGAAATGTAATTAAATTAACCATTAATCATTAATAGGTCAAATCCTGTATGTAATTTATATAACACACCATCCATCTGTTCTTGGCTCGGCCCCTTTGTCAAATTTTAGAACTCATTGTGGCACGCGACTCAAAAAGTTTGCCCACCCCTGCTGTAGGCTCTCTAACAGGATCCAGTGTGGGCTGTTTAGCTTCTGACTGACTAGCTTCTCTTGGCTGCTGTACTTTGTACCTTTGTTGCTTTTTTATCACCTTCATCTGGGCCTAAAGAGGGAACTCAAACACTCCACAAACACTACAGCCAAAAGTTAACTTGCATATTTGTTTTGTGAGGGAAAAGCAATCTTCATACCAGCAGGTGGCGACACATGGTGTTCCATCAATGGAAGGCCTCATAAAACTAAGGTGGTACAAGTTGTATCACTGGAATCATTCTGGTGAGTTGGTCCTCAGTTTCTCAGCTCCACACAGCCAGGTAAGGTCAAACAAATGGAAAGTTTGTTTCTGTAGCATAAGTCGCAGTAACTTTCATATAATAATGGTTTGTGTGCTGTTTTGCCATCCCTAGATTGTGTGTATCTATTATATAAAATGGAGTATCTTTTCCCAGGTGAATGTGTGTGTTTGGGTATTAACATTGTAGTAACTGTCTTATGCTACGATTGTGTTTTTGCAGCGTAAATGCAGCTACTGTTAAATAGCCATTTTCATGTGAAGTAACTGACCAATGAGTTTGTGGGTATGGGGGATATTTAAAAAAAAAATGTTTATTGTTTCCTCTCTGTATTATTGTAATAAGTTACATTAAATTCCACACTTTAGTGAAATTCAGAAAGTTTTCAGAGTTTTTACTTTCTTTCAGTTTTTTTTTTATCTTGATTGATACTACACCCGTTTAAATTAAATTTTCCCATTCATCTATGTACCCCATAATGACAAAGTGGAAACAGATTTCTTTTTCCTTTCGGCTTAGCCCGTATTTTCCAGGGTCGCCACAGCCGATCGTTGTCCAGTTTCTGCCGGGCTACAAACCGGGGAGGGGGACAGGCTGTTTGGGTTCAGTGTCTGAACTTAAAAAAATGAAAAAACAAATTGAAACTGAGATGAACTTACCGGCTGCTACTGCGATAACTACGGTCAGTTACACTAAAGGGGATGAATTACTTTGTTATTTTAATAATATACATATATTTTTGACGTGATAGGATTTTTTTCAAATTTCTTTTTTTTTTAAATAAATCATGAGTCTGTAATGGTAAAAACAAAATAATTAGGGTTCTTTTGATAGCCACGGTAATTATAATACATAGTTTTTAATCGTTACTTTGTATCTAAATATTTTCGAATGATCTTTCTATAGAATGTGTGTGCGTGTATATTTGTAACCACGCCCCCTCGTGTCGTCACAAACATTTTTTTTCAATGTTGAACGTCACAAACATATTAGACTGTTCGACACCAAAGTCAGTGACGTCATAGTTCTGTCACGTTGGGCCTAGGCTGTTAGGCCAAGTGTCCTATCCCCTTGCAGTCAACTTATTCTAAGTCAATTTCATTATTTCATCTCCCACGTCCAAAAGTCCACAAAAAGTCTCCATGTCCAACGCTGACTGGGAAAAAATGCAGTCTTTATTAAAACGACCCATGGCGGAAATTTCTAGCTGGCAAGAAATGGTGGACAAAAACGCCATCCTTGAGTTTCTCGGGGCAGAACTTAGCAAAGCCCCACGGAAGAAACTGTGCGTTTCAACCAACGACAAGCCGCAGGCACACAGGGCAAATTTAATCGATATGATGAAACAAGAAAGACAGAAAATTATTGAGAGGGCCAAATTTATGGCTTTGCAACAGGACGACCGTGTCCGACTTTTCAACCGGATGCTCCAAAAGACATACGCGCATAACGTGAACGAGGCCATGATCCAACTTAACGAGGAAAAAAGGAGAATCGCTGACGAACAAAGCCGACAGTATGGCCTGGATGTCCGGTTCAGGCAGAGAGAATACGCGAAGCAGGAGCAGGACACAGCTCGTCAGAAGCAGCTTTCCAACCAGGCTCTGGCTGCTGACCTGGCCCGGCAGGTGAAGGAGAAGCAGGAGCGCAGAGACAAACAGCTGCAGCAGGACAAGAGGGAGGGAGAAATCACCCGGCGCATCGGGGAATTTTGCGCAAAGGAGGAGCTCCGAAATCGGGCACGACAACGAGAACAGGCGAGGAAGATTCACTTGAAAAACCTCCAGGAGGAACTTTCTAGTAGGACGCTCCTGAGAGAAATGGAAGCATGCAGACTTCGATTAGAGGAAGAGAAAAGACAGCGGGCTCAGTCGGACTTGGAGTACAAAATACAGCAAAGGCAAAACGAGCAAGCGCAGAAGTTCCGAAAGCACCAGCTGCTGGTAGAAAACGTGAGGGCCAACCTGGGGGCCAAACTCAAGGAGCAGGCCGCCGCCATAGCTCAGAAGGAGGAGAAGAATTTGCTGCAGTCACTGGCCAAACAGGACGCTCTGGTGGCAAAGCAGCAGAAGGAGGAAGATGAGAGGAGGGCGGCGATGGCCAACGCCATCGCCGCCTACAGAGAGCGAGCGATCCAGCAGAAAAAGCAGAAGGAGCAGGACGAGCGAAAGAGCAGCCTGCAGTGGTTGCAGGTCCAGAAAGAGGACGACAGGCGGTTTTCCCAAGAGGAGGCCCTGAAGGCTCAGAGGGCCAGAGAGAGCCTGCTGAAGTGTCGAGAGGCCAACGAAATCCTGATTGCGCAAAAGCGCGCCCGTGCAGACAAACTGGAAATGGAGGAATACGAGGCTCAGCTGAGGTACGAGCAGCAGCTGGCTGAGAGGGATGAAGAGATCGAGCAGTATATTGGCACGGAACTCCTGCGTCTGGCTGCGCACAGGGAAGGGCTCGATTTCAATGTAGATTGTCAGGAGCCAGGCTGCTCCTGCCAAGAAGTTGCCAAACTCGCGCAAGACCAAGTGCGTCTTATAAAACGGTATTTGGACTCTGAAGACCTGTGGCGAGGCTCGGTGTCTAAGGAGCCGCCCGGTCTGCCGTTGCTCATGAACAGCGCATCGCTCAGCGCCACAGCAGAGACGTTCGAGACCGTTCATTTGGAGGAGTCCAGCTACCGAGCTACAGTGGAGGCACTGCCCAGGCTCGGTTCTGTTCCCAAAGCGAACCAGAGGCCGCAGAGGAAACGCACAAACCTGCAGCACGGCAAAGCGAAGCCAGGTAAGCCCCACGTGAAGCGGAGACGGCTTCCTTCAATTTCTAGCAGACTGAGCTGATTAGCAAAAAACAAAATAATGAGCAAACGTAATAAAAAAATAATAAAAATTATAAAAGGAAAACAAATGATGCCCATTTCTATTCGGGCTCGGGACCGGAGTTAGTTAGAAAAAAAAGTAGAGAGTTCAACCAACAAAAAACATCAGGTTTTTGCAATAAAACAAATAATAACACTCGCGTTAAGTTTTTTTTATTTCATATAATGTGTTATAATAAGTTGGCGACATATTTATACATGGGCTTGCAAAATAGGACTTCGATTTATAATTTATTCAAATATCGATATTTACTTTAAACAGTGGTGGATTAAAAAAAAACAAAATGTATTCTAGTAAAAGTATCCACTGATATTTCTACTTAGGTACAACTAAGTTATAATGCAGTAATAAAGTAATAAAAGTAAAGATGAAGTACTTGACTACATTTATTTCTGCCCGTGTAATGAAATCGATAGAACCTGCTGAACCTTAAACTCAGGACGCACAGACTTAAAGAGCCGCAGAATCCTCTTAACAAGGGGAAATCCTGAGTGTGGAGGTCTGTGCTTCTCTGGGAGCTTTATCTGGTTCCTTGCACCTGATTTAATCCAAGTAAACGTAGCGGATGGCCGTGCGTAATCCCGCTGCGCACTAGCCCATGTGGCTTCACAACGAAAAAAACGTACTAATTAAGCGGAGTTAATGGGTCAGGTTGATGTCTGAATCAGCGGGGATCAGCTCTGTCCCCGTTCTCAGCGCAGTGACCTCGACACGTGGCTTTGCGCAGCGAGAAAGGGACGGAGGCAACGCCAAGCTTCAAGCTCAGCTGTTATATTGCACCACACTCCCTGATCCCCGTTTGGAGGCACAGTTCACCATGAATTCAGCAGCTGGATGTCTCCTGCTCACTGAATGCAGATCTCTGTAGACAGGACAAGACATGACATTACCGGCCCACGTCGAAAATGCCAAATAACTCGTCAAATAAGACTTTTAAAATAAGGAACTGGGACTCTGTCTAAGCCTTTCTTAAATCAAAGGCTTCTTACAGTCCAACAGAAAACGTAACTAACACAAAGACAAACTAAATGTGAATGCTGAAGTTTTGTTTTTCAAGGAAATAAACACACAGCAAAGTTTAACATAATCAAACATTCTTTGTTGCAACCTTTTTTGTGTAACTAAGAAATCAATTACTTAAATTCAAGGTACAATTTAATTCAGGAGTTTCTTTAGTTTTACTTCCTGTCCCTGGCTTGGACTTCGTAGTCCCACAGCACCACTTCCTGTTCTTAGTCTTTTTAGTTTCCTTCGCCTTCCCCTTGTTAGTCCTATCTACTTTCTCCTGTGGCCCTGCTTAATTTAAACCCAGCTCTCCCCACTGTTCCCTGCCAGATCTCTCTGAACTCCTGGACATTGGTTCCCTTGGTTTGGACTGCTGACTTCCCTGACTTCTGATTTTGGACTCTGTTCCCTTTATTTTTTGGTTTGAGGTTTGTTCACTTGTTTTTATCTTTTTTTAGAATCTGCTTTAGCATTCAGTGTGAGTCAGTGTGTTTCTCCCATTTCGATTAGCTACCCCTTTTTTAAGAGCTTTCTTGTTTTGCACATCCACTCTGGTTTTGTTCATCAAACCGACTCCCCTAGGTTATTGTCCCCATTTACTGTTGCCTGTTAGTGAACGATTTTCTGTCCTGTTTCCTGTTTCTGTTCGTTTGCCTTCAGCTCCGTTTACAGTCTCCACACTTGGGTACTCTAAAAATTGCCTATACACTCTAAGAGTGTGACAAATTGATCTGGCCAAGCTAGGACCCAAGGACATGCATGATATTACCCACTGGATGCTACTGAGCATCTAAACTATTTTTTGGTTATAGGCCAAAGGCAAATAACAAACTTTACTTTTTGGATAATTATAAGGGTTCTCGTCTAGCTATTTATCTTCAGGGTCTGGGTCCCCAACATGAAGAGAAACCCTAACCTCAAACCAACCCTTGGCCCTTGTGTCTATCCCAGCATTCCGTTATTGCCAACCCTCAGTTTGTCATCAGCCAATCCGGTCCCGCCTGCTCCAGCTTCTATCCCGGTCTCGACTTTAGTTCCGGCCCCTTGGCAATTCATCTAGAAAACCATCACCCCTACTCTTCACTCTATTCCTGTACCCAACGCTACCTCTTCTGCTCCTGTCCCCTAGTGGGTCGACGCTATATGGCCACCGTCATACCTGTTCCTGAGTCTGTTCCAGGGTCAGCAGAGACACCCAGTGTCACCTGGGTCACCCAGTGTTCCATCTGTTGGTCGACCAATGACCTACCTGCTCCTGACCTCGTCCCTGAGTCACCACCTGCAGACTGAGGGAGTTCAGCTGCTGCCAGCCTCCAAGCACAGACTCAGCGGAGTCAAATTAGTTTGTTTCTTCCCTCACTTCTGTTTTGTAATTCAAAACTTTAATGTCATTCATTCACGCCACAAGTACGCATATAAATGAAATTTCAGTGCATCTGCAATATTTTATTGCACAGACTATTGTCTATACTGAGCTCAGGATTCGGATGGACTGTGGGATGAAACTTGCTGAACCCAGCTGTTCTGCTCTTCAGACTGCGGTACCTCCTGCTTGAGGGCACGAGACAGGCAGCATTTGTGTCCTATCTCTTGGACTGAAGGAAGACATTTCCCAGTGTCCTTACCAGTCTGCAGCTGTGCAGCTGCTGCCCCAAAAAGAGATGTAGTTCCTCAAAGTGCTCTCTATGGTGCTTTTGCTTAGTCTGTTGCCTGTTGGAGTGCATTTTGCTGTCCTTCCTTTGGAGAGATTTTCCGTTTGTTTTCCTCCTGTTAATAAACCCTTTTTAGTGTAACACCTCCCCTCCCCGTCTCCTCACTTGGGTCCGCTAAAAATTACCAGTACATTACACAGGAATTGCATAAATAGGGCCTAAATGGGGGTGGTTACTTTGGATTGTAAACACCCCCTGTCAGACATCTTGATAAGGCTGCTCTGAACTGCATGACATTCAGCTGACAACTACCTGACAGGCAGCTGAGAGAAGTCTTTCTCAGCCGCTCCACCTGAACAGGTGAATAATGTGTGGAAATATAGGATGACACGAGTAATTGTTGTAAGTCTTTCTAATGATCTTGTTGACAGTTTGTCATTCAGGATTGAGAACTTCACTCCTGATATGTCTGTGGCAGAGGTGGACGACTCCATAGAAAAAGCCCTGCAGGGTTCGGCCAAAGTCTTTGGGCACCGCGACACCACTGACATCTTGATCTCCAAGGTCAGTATAAAACAAACCTTTAATAGTTGGCAAAATACTTTTTTCAATACCTTTAGAAAAGTTGAAATGTGATAGTACAAGTTAAAGTACTACACTATCAGTGTTTTTAAAGTTAAAGCAGTATGTTAAAGTAATATTAATTATTTACTCCATAACAGATGTTGGAGTTCATTTTTGGAACTAAAACTACAATAACACTTACATTTCATAAATTTGCTGCATATAAAATATTGCACTGTAGTGTTAGTATTTAATCCTGCTGCAGTGGATCAAAATCACTACATTTCTCACTTTTATGTAATAGAATAGAAATACAAAAAAAAAAAAAACACACAAAACAAATTACAGCTACTGACCACTATGTCTATAAGCACTGCATATTCCATCATTCTTATTTTGGGGGGAATTGTACTGTGTAACTATTTCTAATTTTGGTATTGTTCAGATTTTTGGGGGTTATACTAGGCTAATGGATCCCATTTATTGTGTGGAGTTATGTGTACAGTGATGGGTCTGTTTCCCAGTAGTTTGTTCATTATCCTTGTCAAGTTTCTAGTTGACCTCGTTGACCAAGAAAAAACCTTCTGGAGGAAATGATCAGAGTTGATGATCAGAGTTGTTCGCCACACTGACCTGAGGTATGTTTGCAGGAGTAAAGGTGACCCTAAGAACTCTGCCAACCTGAAATATTACCTGTAGAATTCTTCAGCATGACCTCAAAATATATGATAGATAGCAGAAACTTGGACCAATGTGCGTTTCCTCCCACATTCCAAAGACATGCATGTTAGGTTAACTGGTGACTCTAAATTGTCTGTGGGTGTGAATGATAATCTGTGTGTCTTTCTGTGTTGGACCTGAAATACACTGGAGACCTGTCCAGGTTGTCTCGCCCTATGACAGCGGGCATAGACATTCTGATGGATGGAATGTTACTATCTGAACAATGTCTGACATTGCTGACGTGAGTTTTATCTTAAGACTTTTTTTCAGGGAAACTGAGGAGACTAGGTCTATGCATTTTCCAGTTATTTCCTTTAATTTTATTCTATCTCACTATTTATTTTAAATTTTAATGGAGCTTTTTTTGGCTGAAAACTGTCTTTTGCAAAACAACATTGGTGCTGATATTGCAGTTTCTGTAAATGTACAATGCTCCCACAAATCAAACCTAAGCAAACCAATACTGTGTCTGTTGTCAGTTCATTTCAAATGTTTTATAAGTATTTTGGTTTTCAAATTATATTTTCAGTATTCTAAACATGCAGTGCGCAAAGTATTCAAATTATTATTTCTCATTAACATAGTATAAATATTGTAGCAACCCGGCCGGTGGGCCAGGGGTGGGGTCGCTGGGGATCATAGGTATCTGGGGTTTTGTGTTTGTGTTGGTCGGCTCCGTGAGGGAAAGCACTGTGGGGAATGTGTTGATTGTGTGGGTATATTGGTTGTGTTTATGTAGTGTTTTTATGTGTACTAGTGTTGGCCGGCACCGTGAGGGAGGTTGTTGTGTGTTGGAGTGACCCTCTCAGTGACCGACCTGTGTAAGTGCGTTTTGTTCCTGTCTGTGTGTTGAATAAAGCTGGCTGTCTCCAACCGGAGATAAAAGACAAGAACTGCGTCACCTGGTTGTCTGTCGGCCAGCATGAGGCACTCGGGGTCGTGCGGTGTATGGGGCACGAGTGACCTCCTTCCACCTGAGGTAGCGTTAGGATTGGGTTAGCCTATAGCGCCCAAGCTAGCCGCTAGTTAGCTGCACCAGTTAGGCTAGGCTAGCGTAGCTCAAGCTCCACCACCCGCAGTGGCTGCCGCACACCCTGCCACGGTGTGTCCGGCGCTACAATATAAATATTTTTGGTCATTTTGACATAATTTAAAGATAGTGTAGTTTTTCAAGTTAGAAATGTTTGTTTTGTATTTGAGAACAATTTAAACACAAAAAGCTAAAGTCATTGGACTGTGGGAACTCCACACAGAAAAGCCATAGCCTAGTAAAGTAATCATGTTTGAAATGAATTAGACGCTGCTTTTAATTGCAACATGTTTACCCTCATTGACTGTCGGTGTCTGCTGTTGACATCAGTTGCACCACAAAGACAGTTCTGCTCCTCCCATCGTCAAGTATTAGGAAACAATAGTGTAATTTTCCACGAACGATAATTTACAAAGGTTACATAAAGGGATGGAAATGCTTATTAAGAATGATTGTTAGAGATACGATAAACAATTAGATGATTTGTCAGCCATAGATTAATCAAAATCAAAGAAATGTGCATTACTGTTATTATTAAATGACAGAAGCCTTCAGCAGAAAAATGTATACTGACTCACAAGCAACGCAACATCCAAGTGGCTGATGACCAAAGTCGCAAATTCTTCACAACACGTCAGAAGGATTTGGATATGTAGATGGTTTCTGGTTAAGAAAATAGGTAACAAGACATTTGATTATGACGTGATCAAACTTGTAAGCCTCGGCTCACACAGCACATCCCCATCTCAGCAGGAGCAACAGTGGGCCAGCAGCTGGAGATAATAAGATAATAAGAAGTAAAGTCTTGACAAGCCTTCTCTTTATAGACAGTACTGAGAGACTAAGTTAAAAGCTGAATTTTTTAAATAAAACTCTACACAATGCCTTTAAGCTGCATTTCACTTATCAAAATAAAACCTATATGATCTCCTTTGCGACATGTAGGGTGTATTTTAATCCATAAATCGGATAATCCTTAAGGCTTTGACTCATACGCTACATGTACAGTAGTTGCTCAACACGTCCACTCCTCAATATATATGACAGCTGAGTCTGGTGCAGACACACCGTGAAACTTCAAGGAGGAAGCATGAGTCCCTTCAGTCTGTGCCTTGTCCTGAGCCTGGCAGGTGCAGTTTACTGTCTGCCAGTATCAGTCATTAAAGAGCAAGAGGAACGTTTTGCTGAGGTAAATCTCTTGACTTACTCTTCTCTAGGGCAGTCGGAGTATTTTGCATTTAGGATGAGGCTTCACATTTTGGAAATTGTCATTGCTCCAAATGTTCAACTAACGACGTCTTAAATGTTTGTCTTTTGCTTTTAGAACTACCTGAAGAAATTCTTCAACCTAACAGAGCAAAATGGTCCATCAGCCAGACGGGGCATCAGCCCAGTGACCAAGAAGCTGACTGAGATGCAGAGGTTCTTTGGTCTCAACATCACTGGGACACTGGATAATGAAACCCTGGCAATCATGAAGAAACCTCGCTGTGGTGTTCCAGATGTCAAAATGGCCCGGTTCTCCACATTTGGAAACAACCAGAAATGGCAAAAAAACACCATCACCTACAGGTGAATATTCGCAGTGTGTGGTTGACAGACTAACTGTAGAAATATCATGTAAAATATACAGTTTATACTATGATGTATTTGTCTGTCCTTCAGGATTGAGAACTACACTCCTGACATGACTGTGGCAGAGGTGGACGACTCTATAGAAAAAGCCCTGCAGGTTTGGGCCAAAGTCACTCCTCTGAGATTCACAAGAATTTACAGCGGCATCGCTGACATCATGATCTCCTTTGGGCGCCAAGGTGAATATAAAACAACATTTAGACAGTCATAGGAAACATGCTCGGATCCTTTTGTAAATTAGACACATAATAGTCCAGTCGTGCTCCAAGTAAAAATACTACAAGTGAATGAAGTACATGCAGTATTACTCAATGATACTGGTCTAATTTTACACTTCTTTCATGCAGTGTCTATTTTTGGTACTTAACACATTCCTTGTTAGAGATAAATACAATAATGCTGCATCACATTTTAGAAGTTTTTTACATATTTTATCATACTGTATTATCCTTAATTCTCCAAACCTTCTTAAAAAAATTTAGATAAGCGAAAGGGAATATATTTAAAGCAAAACGCTTAAATACGCTCAACCTAAGACATTATTAAAATGTAGTTAATTTTATTTGTCTTATTTGGTTTGTATTTTTCATTTAACTCTGGTCATAATTATTTTATCTCCATCTACAAATTCTTTACAAGATATTTTTTTGGCAGTGTTTAGAAAGGGTTTTAATAGTCTGTAGCTCACATTTGTGCATGTGGTGCCCCACAGCACACGGAGATGCTTACCCCTTTGATGGCCGTGGTAAAACTCTAGCTCATGCCTATGGACCGGGCACCGGCATTGGAGGAGATGCTCATTTCGATGAAGATGAGACATTCACTTTCCGCTCCAGCAAAGGCAAGTGTGTTATTGATGCTCTGCACAGAAAATGAACACACTGTCAGGGTGTCATGTTGTTCTGTTTTTTTCCACGTAGGCATCGTCCTCTTCCTGGTAGCTGCCCATGAATTTGGTCACTCGCTGGGCTTGTCTCACTCCAATGATCGCCGTGCTCTCATGTACCCGACGTACTCATACAAAAACCCCGACACCTTTGTTCTGCCACAGGATGATGTCAACGGAATCCAGTCTCTCTATGGTTAGTGCTACCCGGTTTGATCCCTGCATTTGTTTGCACAGATAGTATATCTCTTGCGCAATCTGTAATGATGCCACCGCCTTTGTTGATATGTGATGCAGAGGTTTCTAAATTCTTAGTGACTCATTCTGTTTTTAATCCACCAGGTCCAAATCCAGTGAACGGTTGATGTCCTAATGGTTCTCTCCATTTCCTAATAGCAAACCAGTAAGCTGGCTACAGCTGAATGACAAGATGGCCTCATAGTTTTTCCAACAAATAAACAAATTCTTCTTCCTTTTTTTAATTTGTTACAAGAAAATGTCTCCCACAGTGTTGTGCAGTCATCAATAGCAGATAACTAACAGGCTCAGCATTACGACACCCACTGGATTTGTCTTTACTTTACTGTAAGATTTTGATGGACTTGTGATTCTGTGACTTTCTGCTCAGCTAAATAAACAATCATCAGACTCTAGCTTCATACTTCATGTACAGGCACACGAGTGGTATTTTTATTTCAACTCTCAACGACAAAGCAAATATTCATTAAATACAACCATCACTGAGTTTCTGTTGGGCAGGTTTTACTTACCTTAGCATCTAAGTTCTTTTCGTAGCCACTATATAAAAAAGGTAACTCTAACAACTTAACTGCATTTTCGAAAAGCCCCAATCTGAAACTAAAAACAAGAATATATGGTGTCCACTAATGTTTGATGTGCCAGCTAATGCAGGTTGCTGACTAATGCACTAATTGATCAACCATGAATAAAGCCAATATATTGTTGGCTTCAGTGCCTGTAAGGGGATTGTTGAAATCACAATTCATTTAGAAAAATACACAAATGTTCTCTTTTGATTGCTTCATTTTCTGCCTCTAGGATGCATTTACTTACCTGGTAGTAATATTGGAATGTAGCGATTCTATATATAGATTTACTTTATTCTTTGCTATCATTTAAAAAAATAATAAATAGTAAAGAGACCAAATACACACGCTTTAACTTTGCTGACAAAGAATACTGAGACAAATCTGTAGAACTGTTTCTTAGGGACATAATAAATACAAAAATGAATTTAGACATTTCACTGAAAAACAACCCAGATAGTCAGTGTTTGGTAGAATGCAATTGCATTCTGACACAGTAAATAAAATCAATCAATAAGAACTGAAAACACATACTTTTGTTAGAATAACACAAACCTCATTTGGCTGCTGTACAGGACTCTGTGCTTGCCACAGACATAATCTTGCATACAAAATACTTACACACACTATCAGCTGAAGAAAATTAATTAAGTTTGGGTTTGTTTTTTTGGGGGGGGGGGCTAATTTTGTTGAGTTTATAAATTTCCACTTTCAAAGGGAGTTGTAGCTGGCTTTATGATGGTTCTGCCTCTAATGCAGTTGCCACATCACATTTCAACAAATAGATCTTATCTTCTTGTCTGCCACAGCATAAATGTTTTTTTAGTACATCATTGCATACCGCTTTTTCGCTTTAAGCCAGTTCTGCGTCAATTACAACATCTGCACTGAAAACAACCACACCGTCGTTCCCTTACCCACTCACTGGCAGCACTGTAGTCGCGCATACAGGTTCAAACTTACTCCAACATATCAAGACCACAAACATGTCAAGGTGCGGCCTTTGCTCTTCAGCACCATTGCAACACTTTTCTCACTTAAAACTATCTCAGACTGCTACTGACATGCACACACTGGAATATTTTTGAGCTTTTTTATTTGGACACCTGCACATGCATGATGGTACTATAACAGGGTTTCGGCATCTTTGCCAGGGAACCGTCATGATATGGTTGTGACAACCTGAGAACTACAGCCACAGCTGCCTACAGGAAATATTTTGAATTTGGCCGATTGTATTAAATAATGTGTAAACATCATTATCAAAGGTAGTCACGTGTTATTGCCCCTGATGCGGTGTTGTACCATTTGCCTTCAACAGTCTGATGGGCACACATCCAACAGCAATCAAATTCCTTGTTGTTTGTCTCCTACATATCATACTTACAGCTGCTGCATTGTTGAAGCCAGTTAGTGCTCAGAAGAGATGGGGACCTCTAAAGGTTTAACTCGTGCAAAGCAACTTAAAGTCATTTACAGTGTGAGACCCGAAATGTGTTCCAAAGTGTCACACTTCAACACTCCAGCACAAATTATGACCTCAATGATAAACAGAGTAGAATTATGACCTCTCTGACAGTTTCAAGTTAAAAAACTGAGAAATTAGATCATTGTAAAAGTAGAATTCATGGCAGAGCTGCTGTATTGGACTGTATTGAACTGTATTAGACTCTACAGGTGTACCTAATAAAATGGCCAGTGAGTTTAAGTATCCTTGTGAAAACGGTTAAAGTAATAACAGGGCACATAGTAATCTATTTAAAGACAGAGCGAGGCCAGCACACTGAGGTCTGGTTTCCAAATCTTCATGAAATATCACCTGAAAAGTAGATGAAATACATAAACTCACCCAACTGATGTTGAAATCTTGCATAAACCAAAACCCAGTGTGTTCTTGTGTCTGATTGCCATCATGTTCGTGCAGGCTCAAGCTTCTCCAGCTGTTGATCTTAAGTTACCTCCTCTACCCTCATCTCCTCGTCTTGCCACTACAGTTCTGACCTTTCTCCCGTTGTTCTCCTGGGCCTGTTCAGGCACTTGCAGGAATGTCTTGCTGTCCTATCATGCCTCTTTCTTTGTTTGTCCTCACATCCAAAACACTTAAACTGACTGATTCAGGAAATACTCTTCCAGAGCATTTCAGTCCTCTATCTGAGCAGAACCTTAGAAGAAGAACAGATACTTGGGAGTCTCATTCCCCCTGCAGTAGGACTCATGGAAGGTGCACTGGCCGTTAAAACTGTGATCATAGTGGTGATTGGAGCACTGTGTGGAGCTGTGCCCACCATCTCACCCAGCCAAGAAGAGCTTTCCAAAGCCCAGGTAAACATGACGTGTTCTAAAGGTTCAAATCTTGCACGGCTTTTATTGTATTAATTAAGATTAAGTCTACTGTTTGATACAGATTCTCTATTGACTTCCTCAATACATAATAAACTATGCGTGAAGATGCTTGTATAGTGCACTGCAAAAAGAGCATCAGCTCAGATGTTTGATCCCAACAATTTGTAAAGGATTAAGGGGATTTGCCACAATTTAATGATTCAAAGTGCAGTTCCTGTATTCTGTGGGTAGCTAAGAGTCCTTAAATAATAGCTTCAACGCAGCAGACTTTGCTGTATCTGTTCACTTTACAGTCAAACGATTGTTTGAGTAAAGAAATGAGTCAATATGTGTCATTTACAGATTAGATCCTGCTGAGCATCAGTTTTACATCCTGCAGCAGGACACAGAGATCATGAGCTGTGGCTCTGTAACAACTCACTGTCTGCCCCAACCCGTTCCTAACAGGCTGCAGCTCTGATAGAGCTTTTGGAAAACAAAACAGCAAACAGATTTCACCACTAAATGTGAAAAGAAATGTGTAGAAAGGAAAGTAAATACACTAAAACACTTTTAGTAGGGAAAAAATGCATTAACACAAAATTTAAAAACTACTACCCATATCTTTCCTCAACATTCTGGACGTGGATGGATAATTAACTAGTTAGATGTTTCACCTACAGACTGTTGGATGAATGTAAGAACTGTGTACTTCCTTTTTCAGGAGTATCTGTCTCAGTTCTTCTCCGACGTGGGCGTCAGTGCGCCTGACAGTGTGTGGCGCAGTTCCCTTGATTCCTTTGAAGACACTCTCAGAAAAATGCAGGAGTTTTTTGGGCTAGATGTGACAGGGCAGCTAGACTCCAACACCCTGGAAGTGATGGCTCGCCCTCGCTGCGGTTTCACAGACGTGAGCAGATATGGTCACTTTGACGGTCAACCTAAGTGGGGCAAGACTTTACTCACGTACAGGTACAAACACAGGGTCTCCATATCAGAACATGAACAGGTCTGCGTCTCATCCAAACATAAAGCAAATTATGTCACACTGGCTGTCACAGGATCACTGACTACACACCAGACCTAAATCAAAGTGATGTGGATGCCACCATAGCCAAGGCTCTGAGAGTCTACAGTGATGCTGTTCCTCTGGATTTTAAGCAGACTGACAGTGGCACTGCTGATATTATGATCACGTTCAAGTCCAAAGGTAATGCAGAGCTTTCAGTGCATTTCAGAAAATATTTGATATGGTGTTAACTCAACTCCTATCCATTTAAAACCAGACCATGGAGATTTCTCTCCATTTGATGGGCAAGCTGGGGTCCTGGCCCACGCATTCTCCCCTGGAGAAGGCATTGGAGGTGATGCCCACTTTGATGAAGATGAAACCTGGACTCTAACCTCAGCAGGTGCTGACATTAAAAGAACATTGTTATTGAGACAATACGATTCTACAGTTGATTAAGAGCCCACACTAACCATATCAGTGTGTTTGTGCGCAGGAACCAACCTGTTCTTGGTGGCAGCCCATGAGATAGGACATGCACTGGGACTAGCCCACTCCCAGGTCCAGACAGCACTGATGTATCCCACATACAAATATGTGAACACAGAGGGGTACACACTGCCAGATGATGACAGACAGGGAGTACAAGCAATCTATGGTGAGTTCACAGCTGATAGTTGTGATGTATTATATACACAGTAATTCTTTAATGAAAAGACTGACAGTCTGAAGTTTCAAACCTCAAAGGAGCCAGAGTCCAGCCAACAGCTAAACCGGACCCAAATCCAAATACTCCTGAAAAGACTGGGCCAAAACCACAGCCAAGGCCTGAACCAAATCCTCAACCTACACCAAAACCACCTCCACACAGGTGCAGCAGGGACCTGGCTTTTGACGCAGCAACCTCCATTCAGAGACAGCTTCACTTTTTCAAAGATGGGTGAGATTTTTTAAAATTCACTTTTACAAACAAACATTCTACTCCAGCACACACCCTTGTTATTTTTTAAGTTAAATACACATAGAAAGATTTGTTGTTAGTGTGTGTGATCAGCTCATTGTGGGGTTTTGTGCTTTTTTGTCAGATATTTCTGGAAAAGAATCAGCTCCTGGCATGGCATCACTATGAGGACAATCCAGTCTGTCTGGCCTGGAATCAGACAAGTTGATGCTGCTTATGAATATAAAAAAAGGAGCACAGCCTTTTTCTTTGAAGGTACAAAAAGAGCTCGCTTCATAATATATTAAAATATAATATGTAAAAATAACCACAAAAGCACTAAATGACTACTGAGACCAATTTAGAACATCCAGTATTTCCACCTTTTCATATGACAGGTGCTCATTACTGGGGAATCAGAGGAAATGCCATCCTACCTGGTTACCCGAAACCCCTCAGAGACTTAGGCTTCCCTCCATCTGTCACCAAGGTAGATGCTGCCGTTCATGTGTCATTTACAAGCAGAACCCTCCTCTTTGTGAATGACAAATACTGGAGGTGAGTGAGCTATCTACACTATATATTTGATTCTTATGTAGTCAGAGACCATCTGATGATGGACACTCATCCTCACATTCACAGCTACAATGACAGGACGGGCAGAATGGATGCTGGGAACCCCAGATTCATTCAGACCGAGCTCCCAGGCATTAGCAACAAAGTGGATGCTGTGTTTGAGAACAACAGTATGTACTGTAACAGGGAGGGGGGAGGAATTCTTCTATGGTATAATTATGTTCCTGTTTAATGTGATACTAATAACACACCTTCTTCTCAGATTACTTGTACTTTACACATGGAACCACACAGACAGAGTACAACTACAGACTGAGAAGAGCTGTCCGCACTCTGCTGAACACTGGATGGATGGATTGCAAATAAAAAAAACTCAAAACTCACACAAGCAAACAAAAAGGGTCACACACAGGGTGCTGCAAAGGCAATGGTGTTTTCTTCTAACTCCTCCTGCATAGATATCAGCAAGAAAATGCAATATATGTTGAACAAGAAGCATAACATTGTATATTAGCCCTATAGGGAACTGTTGGGAAACTATGCTTTCTCTAGGATGTGCGTCAGCTAAACATGTTTTAATAAAGGTTACATCAAAACACTAATGTCAAAAACATAAGTAAAAGACTTGGTTTTGTCTGATGAACCTTCTGAGGACAGGCTCACTAAATATGGAATAAAAGTGCAGTGCGTAAAATGTTGCAAAATGTAGAAACAGATGCTTTTAATATTTTAATATAGATACATGATCAGTAAGGCATAACTGGATTCATCAAAATTATTTGTGATTGGGATGATATTAATCAATTGTGAAAATTACTCAATGAAATTACTTTCGGAAAATGAAACTGATTTGTAGTCTATTATTTGATTGTGAAACATTTAATATTCACGGACACCACACTTTACAATATCAAACATTAAAAGTGAACAACGTTTTGAGATTGAACCGAAATAAAAAAAATCTGAAATTATCTGAAATACTGTGTTAGTTTATAAGTTTTGTCATTATTGTCACATAGCAAAGCGTTGGAGCTAAACTCAGGGAATGTTTTAAAACGATTTGAAAACTTTCATCCGGAAACGTTCAACAAGCAATATTTACATGAAGGGTCCCTCACGATTACAGACGTTATTGCCACAAGAAGTGAACAATTTTGGTCTATTTACTAAGACGTATAACCAAAAATCAAAAGTGCAATTTCAAAAGTGAAATTGTTATGACGCATCTTCCTACGTAACGAGAACGTGGCATTGCTGATCACGTGTCCAATGACGTCACGCCGCGCGGACGTTCGAAAACAGCGGTTAGAATCTCGAGAAGGTTCAAGCTGCCTTCACAAATGGAGAGCACGGACAAC